>JAOXYL010000001.1:13111627-13137799 GCA_028564955.1 Terapon puta | reverse complement strand
AGATAGATAGATGAGAGACAAGAGAAGAAAAATAATAAATAAGAAAGGACCATGAACAAAATTGAAATCTAAAAAAGAAAAAACAACAACAAGGTTACAGATGAAACCCCAGGTAAATTCTGTGACCTAGTTTTAATTTCCTTTATTTTCCATCTTTATTTCTCCCTTCATTTCCTGAGCGAATGGGGGGACAGATGATAAGCCACATCAATCTATATTTCAGCTGGTATCGGAGATGCAAAACAGGATTCCAGGCAACAGAAAAGAAAAAAGAAAATCCCATTCAACGTGCTTTTGAAAATCCCCCGTACACTGTAATGTTTAAAACATGAGGGTTAAAACATGCATATTAATGAGTCATTGGTACCTGAAGTCTAAAAAGACAATAAAAGGCAGTTTAATTAGATTAGATTTTGATTGGAATTATTCATCACTGGCAATTGACAGTCCCTTTCAAGAGTCCCCATAAACGGTTGTATTTATTAATCGGTGGTGCAAATGCCAACTTTTCAAGCAATTATCTATTAATTTGGGCCCAAGAGGGCTGTGTCACTGTGGCCAATGACACTGGTGTTTATTTATTTATCTTTTATTTTACTGATTCATTCGTCTGTTTGGGGCCATGCAGTTTGTCAATTCCTCACCTCAGATAAATGAGGACATGTGAAGGACAGCAAATACATTATCTTGATGTTTGGACACAAAGATTTCCTGTGCAGTAAGGTTGTCTCTTGTGGAACCCAAGATAGAGTGAAGACTCTTAAATATGTATTTAGACCTTTATTTCTATGTCATTAGAATAAAAATTTATTAATTGATTGATTAATTGATTTAATATGGACATTGTCAGCTGTTGAAACAATTGGTTTAAAATTAGGTTTAAGGTCATAGGGTACGAAATGTACCTAAATTTCTTCAAAAATTCTGTTGCGGCAGCGATCCAAAGACATCCTGCTTGTCTGTTTGTAAAATTTAATGTAATAAGTTCAAAACACAAAAGAGTCATAAAGTAAGTAAATATACTGTCAGTTGCAAACCAATAAGAAGAAGAGGAAGACTGCAGTATTTCATCTTTTAAAAGTTACAGTATCACTTTACTTGGCATTGTGAAATTGAACAATTGCCACATAAGAGAAAACAAATTAATTTATTAGAAATAAATTGAATGAATGAAAGAACATTTTACTTTATTTTAATTATTTATAAAACCTAAACATAGAGTGGTGTGCAGGACGTGCTAGAAATTCAAGGCCATCAGGACACGGAGATGGGTTGAAAAAGAGGTAAGCAGTGAGGAGAGTGGAAATTGACAGTCTGATAGACAGTGATAGATGGATTAGAGCAGAGGGACAGAGGGAGACAGAGCCCACCCCCCTACAAAAGTGACTTTCCCCCAGCAGCAGACAGGGAATAGAATCTGATTAGTCAGATGTCAACCGGTGCGAGTCGGCAGAACGCGCCTCCGTTTGGGTGGCAAATGGCATTGGGATAGAACCGGGAACACATCTATTCCTCTTCACGCCAGAGAAGACACCGGCCTCCCCTCCCCATCCGTGAAGAATAGCAAAACTGCCATATTTATTTTGGCAAATTCCTATTAGGTGTTTTCAGAGACGCCACTATCTCAAGCCACAGTTACTTTGCCAAGAGGCATGTAGACGCACTTTAAATGTATGGGTGCAAGAAATGACAAGGCAACTGGCTTATCAAATGAGACACATTCAATTCCTCCAACGGGCTGCTACGATGGCGGGATTTGTCTGTGCTGCACGGCCAAAACATTATGACAGCGTTTGGGCTTTCATTTATCCCGACAATTAATGTGTGTTTCCTTTGATTAAGGAAAGAAAGGGACAGATAGAGGATGAGACAGTGAGAGAAGGAAAGAGAGATAGAGCAGAGGAGGATGGGGGGTGGGGGGGTAAAGTTACAAGCTGTGTAAATTTCTATTCCAATAGCTTTAAGGGGTACATTAAGCTTTATCACAACATACAGCCCCCCTGAAACAATCTGTATGCAAATAAAGCCTTACATATGGTTTGAGCTGTTTGTAGCTCTGCCGGCAAGATTTTCTACATAGTCAGTGAGTTTTGCGGTTCGCAGATGTTCTTTAATCTGTAATGGATGCTGGCGTTGGAGCAATCCACTCTGGAGCATGTCTTTAAAACTGTTTATTTGATACGTCTTAATGTTCTTGCACTTCCACAAATTGACTACCGAGCTGTTTAATTCAATCAAAACTCAGCAAATCAACGTATTTAATGCCTCTGTGGATTCAAATGCTAATTGTTTGTGCCATACTCTCGGAGCGATTAAAAGCGCTGGTTTACAAAGCACTATACTGTTGAGCAGAGGATTGTGTGTAGCAGGTCAGTGATTCCTTTGACTGGGACAACCCATCAAATCGCTCAGATGCTGTATGTGTCTTCCTGCATGCCAATGAATGTGCAAGATTATGTAGATTTTCAAAGTAGGACATTACAATTCATGAGGACGGATGTTGGTGCCAGGAGAGCAGAATCAGGAGAGGTTACTTACTGACTTCTGTGGCGGTCACCGTGATGTTGTGCCACATGTCTGTTTCCCTGTCCAGTGGTTTGGCCAGCGTGATCTTCCCATCGTCCACGTTGATGTTGAACTGCCTCTCCAGGTCTGTGTGCCGATCGATGAAGTACCTGCAAAGACAATCGTTCATCAGAAATTTGAGCCAAGCCTCTTTAGTGACCCACCACCGCAGCCTCTCTTGCAGTCCATCGGGTGCTGTGGCTAACTGAGAAATATCAGTCAAGAGAAACCTGTGGATTCATGCACATTATGAGCAATAGGAAATCAATAATTATCTGAGGAATAATCACGGCCTTCACACAAGCAGCAGGGCGTATTAAAGCCTCATAAGGTCTGAGAAGCCCTCCCCCGCAATCAGGGCGGCACCTCCCTCCTGCAAAAAAGACCATTAGTACATGTTATGTCAGGGTAAGAAATGGGGTGTTGTTAACCCCGTTTGGGATCTGTCTACACTCAATGGCTCCCAAAGGCTTTGCATTAATGAGTCAAGACAGCATTGTGTCACACATGAGCTCTAACAACAGAGGGAGGGGGTGGGAGGTGAGGAGGGTAATGGATGTAATGGAGATGAACCAGTGACCAGCCTCTTGTTTGTGACCTTGTCTAATTTTGCTTTTAAACCAGTATCCACTTTTTGGTCCTTGGATATAAAGCAGCATAGTTTCCAAAATGAACAGTTTCAACTGACTCATTTGTAAAACTTTCCTTTTCCTGGTTCTGCTTCTCTGTGACCCAGCCTGTGACACACTGACTCTTGGACTCGTATGGTCTCAAAAATACAGTGGCAAGACATAAAACTCCCCAGAAAAACTCCAACAGTGGGTATGAAATTGGAATGCACATAAAAGAGAATTTTCCGATGCCACTTGAAGCTGTGAAATCACTCTTTCATGTAGCAACGCGCACAGCGCCAATTCTAGGGACAAGCCCACACAAAAATTGACTGAAAAAGAATCTGTCATTATGGGTCATCTTTGGTTTCACACATTTCATTTGCCATTATGTGTGACTGTCATAAACATCCTGCTCACCCAAAACACAACGCCGCTGTGATTCACGTGAGCTAATTACACCATGTCCCACACACGTGTTGCCATACCTCCAGGACAAACTGTCCCTGAGCCTGTTTTTCTCTGTCTCACTCTCACATTGTCCCTCACACCCCCCCTCCCCTTAAGAGAAAGTTTGTTTTTTTTCATCCAGCTGGGTCTGGAAGCTCTTCCTAATCCAATCTTCCTATCCAATTCTTTGCAGACCCCTTCCCCACACAGACATCCCTCGGCCACCAGACGCCTTGCTCACCCTGTCTCCCTCTCCTTCCTAACCCTAGGTCTTGTACCATCTCGCAGAGGAACCGCTCATCCATATCAGTCCAGACCTGTTGGCAGGAACCCTACAGTGTTTCTATGAAAGAGAGAAGAGGGAAGGAGGGAATGAGGGAGGAAAATAGAGGGAGGGAAAAAGAAAGAGAGAGAGAGAGAACAGAAAAAGCCAAAGACAAAGTCCCAACAACAACAATATATTTGAAGGAGGATGCTGCTTATACAAGAATGGGAGGAAATGAAATAAATAAACCACTGGCCCAGATTCCAATTGTTGGGGAGATGTACCGAGCCGTGACATTTCCATTTTTGAGATGAAATGGTGTAAAATCCTCTAGACGCCGGGCTGGGAGAGGTCCATGAGGACCCCCACTCCCCACCCCCACCCCCTCTCTTTCTCTCTTGCCCTGCAGACGCAGAGCACTTTCAAGACAGGCAGACAGCAGCAAGCCACCTGGGAGCAGCCTCTCTCCTGCAGACTGAGTGGATCCCAGTCAAACTCTGACAGCCTCACGTGGAAGCGAGGAGACAGACCCTGAAATGTTCTGCCACCTGTCACTCAAACTGACAACGTGATGTGAAAAGAATTAAAAGCAAATAAAAAATGATATCCAGCGCTCTACGTGCACAGTTTTCCTGAGTGTGATGAGAGAAAGTGTACAAACGTGTGCAAACACGCGTGTCTGTGTGTCGTCTCATTTTGGAGCCTCGCTTCACTCCTCACAGGCCTTTAAACGGCATTGGGCTGACCCCAGCTGAAGAGTTAAACACCACGTAGAGCCTTGTGCCAAATATTATGAGGCCGTGAATCATTTGGAGAACTGACACAGACATCCAGATATATTCAACCTCAATAAAAAATAAACATAATACACTAATCAAAATGCATCAGTCTGAAAGAAGCTGCTCTGAACACGGAAAAGATGGGAGCTGTAATCAGTGAGATCATTATTCTTTTTTTACACCTATTCATTTATGGTCATTCGGTGCACTGATGTGGCATCTCCGCGCTGCATTTCTCACAGATCACCTGTCAATCAAAACCAGAACGGCCCGGACATCTTGTCTGTTCGAGCTTCTGTGGGTGGCGATCTTTTGTCTTTTTAGCCACATTGACTATAATTACTTATGCTAACTACCCACTGATTTTTCTTTTCCATCACCTCATGTATTCCAAACGACTTTCTCCAGGAAAAATGGACCAGACACTGGGCAGCAAGTGTAAAAGCTTCATCAAGTGAATGGACAATAATAGTTTAACTGCAAATGTGCCACATCAGTCAGCAGCAGACTTTTATTCTTATGAAATACTCGTTCATCATAAAAGAGTAAAAAAATTAAATAAAAAATTGTTTTTGACAATAAGAAGAATCATGATCAAATCTGAGGCCTAAAGGTTTCAGCCAAAGAAAGGTTCTGCGTATGTGTGTGTTGCCGCTTTTTCACACCCGTGTAAGTGTCCACGGTAGGTACAGGGTCTGGGTTTTATCTCTAGTAGAGTGTGAATGTGTGTATCTCAGTGACTGAGCACCAGCAAGTTGGAGAGGGAAGGGGTGAAAAGATCAAGAACAAATGCTTTTTTTCTCTGCAGTGAACAAAATGCCTCTGTGGCATTCTTGCTTGTTATTGGGTCAGTAATTCCACTGGGTGGATCACAGATGTAGAACTAATTTTTGCTGTCCCCTGGATGCTGACCACTTGTGTTTTAACACATTTTGCTCAGGTTGGATCCCAGGCCCTTTAGGCAGAAAGATTTTTTTTTTTTGGAGAGTCCAACGTAAATCATAAACAATAAAATATCAAATACGAAAAATCTGCAGAATAGCCCTCCTTGACATTAAATTTCCATTCATTTCAAACCCTCTCCTTTACATGACTGCTTGTATTACCATATGCAGCATGTCAGCTGTCAGCTGTGCTAAAACAACATACGCAAGCCTGCAGAAAGAAACAAGCTTTACCGAATTCCATTACGTTCAAGTAATTTCCCTCAGTAATAAAAGAAAAAGGTACAAAAGGAGAATGAAGACAAAGACGTCAGCCAAAGTTGTTTAAAAACCAAAGTAGATTTTGGCAGCGCTTGTCACGGTACCAATATTTTGGAGTAAAATACAGTCCCAGCCATTCTATAAAATCCAGCAGTACGTGTCAGACAGCCGCAGTGACTGCCAGATGTCACATTGCTTTTTATTTGTGATCAGTCAGGTAGAAAACAACAGAGCACGGGCTCCAGAGAGAAGCAATACTGAGGGATTTTTTCATGGAGTGCACCTGAAATGTTGTTGGTTGGATGCATTAAGTACAGCTAAGGGGTTGTTTGTCTCCTGAGTGCAGAGGACATGGCAGCCCACCAGAGCACTCGCCCCAAGTGGTTTAGACTGGTTTAGTCTGGTCGGGCCGGAGGGGGGATTGAGACGGAGAGCAATTCTAATCAGAGGGGTCGACTCGAGAGCTCGTTCAGATGGCGGCCGGGAGAAAGTCCACACTCACGCTGCTATTACCGCCACCACCCCTCCAATATAGATCCACCTTCACTAACTACTGCTTTCTTTTAGGGAGCCCCTTCTGCTGCCAACGTTGGAAAAAGAATGTAAAAGAATAAGTGAGACAGAGGGAGAGAAGACGGTACAAAGGGGAGGTAGGAGGAATATTCCAGGGTGATAAGTGTAATTCAAGTGTTAAGACCAACAGGCTGCAAGTGATACAACTGATGCACTCACAGTGGATTTCACAAGAACAGCTGTGACACTCAACTATTTTAGTGTTGTGATTTAGTTTCATATGCGGAAAATTAACCCTTCACCATAATGATTTTTAATAACTGAAGGTCACAAAAATAATCAGTTCTTTTCACAATCAATAAATCCTTTTATCTATTTATTTTTAAAAACAAAAATATGACAAAAGCCTGGTTCCAACAGCTTTTCTCTGGTTTAAATATGCTTTTTCAGGGACTGGTGGTTGGAAATGACAAGGTATATGAAGATGCCACTTTGAAACTGGACATTTTGACTGACATATTTAATTTTTCTGATGTGTTATAGCCCAAATAATTAATTATTTATTCCAAACAATAATTACATTACATTGCAAACAAAATTCAAAATGACAGTTATTTGGCTTAGGTCTACATTGACCAGATTTCGCATTATAAGAACATACTACTGATCATGTAACAGGACTTATTGAGTCTACAGCCTTCTGTCAGCCAGTATATCTAGAGGATTAAAATCTTCCACACTGTAATCATTTTATCAGCCCAAAGCTCAGAGTTTCAGGCTAATACAAGCCCTGACTGGAGGTAAAATCAAATGGTCTTTGGTGAGGGTGATGCATCATATTAAGCCCTCCATGACAATAGTTTGTTTCATCTCATCCCCCACTAAGAAAACACTTGACATCTGTGATAGATCACGTTCATCTTGGAGATTTGCAGGGGGTGTAAAAAATGTACATTTGGACTTCAAAGACAGTCACGTGTTGAGGTGCGGCAATTTGTAGTAACAAAATGCAAACTGACAAGAAAATCTCTGATTGTGTGTACAATCTCTGAAAAGTTATCATCCCCCCTGATGATCAGTGCCTTTACAGGAGTTGGCAGATGATTAATGCAGCATTCTATTAGCCACTTACTGCTTCTTCTTCTTTATCCTGGAGAGTAAAATTGAAAGTTGTGAAAATGAGCTTTATTAAAAAATCTAACCGCTCTTGAGAACATCAAAAGGTTCTATTCTGTGTCTCTGAATGCAGTGGATTTTTTCGGGCCTGACAGTCACACAAAGCCCTTGAGCAACAATCCATTCTGAAAATAACAACTTCTCTGCAAAAATTGTAAAATAGATGATTAAAAGCATAATGAACACTGCGAATAAGTGAATGACCTTAGGATAAATATAAAAGCAAGAAAGGGGGAAATAGACTGTAAAATGACAGATGACCTGGTACATAAAGATGGCAGTCTATGACTCAGTCCCCACTGCATCATGCTCAAAACATCTTAAGTGCCAAGACAGGATGTTGATATCTGGACAGTTTCATGGCAGCAAATGTGTGAAGGGATCATGTCAGCAGGGCGCTGTCATTTGCATGCACACTCATTTATTATTTAGTGACTTTAAGTTTCAGAATGCACGGGAGGGAAAAAAAAAAAAGTAGGAGGGATAACTAACCATAAACATTGCACATAAATAAAAAGATAAAGCTTTTTTAGTATTATTCAATTCAGTATAACTGGACTTTCATCGACGTAAGATTTAAAAAAACGACACATTCTTATCTGGTGTCTTTGGTAAGTTAGTCTCTTTGTCTCTTTGGAACAGCTAACAAAACAGAGGAGCACATGACAGCGAATACAGAGGGAGGCAAAAAATGTGAAATGTACTTCTCTTTTTACCAGGGGAGGAACATCATGCAACCTCAGGGCTCAATTCCTCCTGGCAATCTCATCACTAAACATGAGGATGCCACCAGAAAAGGGGGGAAAAAAGTGAAAAGTAAAATGAACCGGCCCTGCTCTATAGCCCCAGCCAATCTATGAAACCCAGCCTGCTCTCTGCTCGCCATGCAATTACACACAACCTGTTGAGTGTTGTCCCGGGAATGCGGTCAGCAAGTCACTGGAGAATTAATGAAATGCCAAGATGGAAGGAGAGAAATTGCCTGTATAACCTATCCTCAAGGTGCCCTTGTGGTATTTCCAAGAATAAGTCACACAAGAGGAGAATATAGCAGGGCTGGTCACACATTGAAAGACGAAGTTGTGCTGCCTTCAACTCATAATCTACTTTTTTTTTGTACATGTGGAAATGAGAGCAATCATTGGATTGCTTCCTCACCCCCCAAGAATGCTACCACAGTCTCTAAAGGTCATAAGCATGGAAAGATTTAATTGCATGTCAACCATTTTATTAAAACAACTCATTACAGCCAGAAATGACTCGTTTGCTAACCTATGATCTCCATCAGTTCTCGAAGTTCTCGAAAGACCACTTTATATTCACTATACCACTTATCACTTATATTCACTATATTGTTCTGGACACTCAGTAGCATATGTTTTAGTGGTAATGGTTGGGGTGTTCACAGTGGATCACTGCATCTGCTCTCTTACCTGACGAGGCTCCCGGTAGCATCGGGATCCCTGGCGGTGACTGTCCCTATGACCGTGTTGATGGGGGCATTCTCATTCACTTCCAGCAAATACATTGGTTTGGAGAAAACAGGAGGCTCATCAGAGTCTTCAACCACAATCTTTACAGTAGCGGTATCCTTGAAGGGCCCAGTGCTGCTGGGCTCAGAGTGGACATTGGTGGCTTCAACCTTCAAGGTGTAGGCTTTCTTGCTCTCGTAGTCTAACAGCTGCAGGAAGGAAAAAGAGGGCAGCGGTCAAGAAGTGCTTCAGGGTAACAGATGCATTATTTTGTTTCCCTTTCTGAATGTTTAGTTTACTTTAAAACAATTTTGTCATTCTTACTTTTTTTTCGTTGTTGCTATTTTATACTGTATTATCTATTCTTAAAATATTACATTTCAGTGGGAAATAATGCACTTAAACATTCATCTGACAACTTCACCTTTCAGATTCAAATGCCACAAAATGCACAATCGGCTCAAAATAATATAATGCATTGTTATGGATTGAGAGGGCCCTCAGGCACAGAGTCTTACTCGGCCTGGGAGAAAAGTAACATAATGTATTCTGTGGCTCTGGAGGGAGCCTCCAAAGGCAACCTCAACTGGGCTTAAAGAGTACAAACTGGACTTTGAAACACATTGAAAGTTTTATTGCGGGGAGCGTAGGTGCCAGTGTTTTTAAAACTTAACACATACAAGGGACCAAAATTATTCTTTCTGTTGCTTAGAGTATAACCATTCTGTTTGTTAAATCTGTGTCTTTTAAATCCTCTGTCTTAAAAATGAAAACACACTTGACAGGGGCACCATCATCCAGTTACATTAGGAACATCCACACTGAAAACTTTTTTGAAGTAAAAACCATCATCATCAAACTTCATAATCATATAAAAGAGCCTGTAATCATATAAACATTATGCACACGGGGGGCTTCAGTCTGAGGAGTTTGTGTGTGACAGTGAAAAGCTACAGTATGTGTATATTGCAGAAAACAGAATCCATTTTGACTTTGCTTCGATTTAAATCAATATAATTGTAATTTTCAGAGTTGCACAACATGAAAACATTTTCGAGTTCACAAATCTCCTTCTGAATGCTGTCAGTGACAGCAGATTATTACAGCTTTCATACTGCTATCACAAACAGATCACATAAAATAAATGACAACAGGTGCTTATTCAAGGACTATCAACAAAGAGTGTAATTTTCCAAAGGGGAATAAAAATATTTTGTACATGTCATGGTGTGACTGACATATCCGTTTAATAGTATATGTACTTTCGCTGCTCCACAGTATTTCCTTTACAGATGGCTCATCATTAATATTTAAAAGAAATAAGAGAGTCACAATTTTACTCTCTTGGCATCTACGAGGACACCCCAGACTGTCACAATTTCATTCTGAATCACCTCTGGTCGCTCTCATACTACTAGAATAATGGGATCAAGTCACTTCCACGCTCCATAACCAGGATTTATAGGGAAATCAAAACTGGGCCTTGCCGCTTGAGGGGATAGGAGCTGACTTGGGGAGAGAGGAGGGCTAAGGAGAGGGAAATGAACAAAACGAGAAATTTATTCAGTTAGAGAAAGAGGGAGAGCGCGGAGGAATCGTCCCTGGGGTCAGACAGGGCCAGCGCTGAGAGCTCTGGGGGGCGGGTGGGTGGAGGGCCGTCTGGGGGTCCAGCTGTGAGACTGGAGCAGCAGCCAGGGGGACGGAGGAGGCGACCTGGGGCTTTGACTTCCGCACTCCTACACTCCTGGCATCGCAGCACTCGCAGACAGACCAAAGCCCCCGAAGCCTCTCCAAGCCCCACTCCTCCACGGTCGGAGAAGCTATTTGGAACACTTTCATTATTAACCTCCTCTTCCTCTCATCCTCCCCTCCTCCTCACTCCTGAAAGCCCTCCTACCCCCCGTCCATTTTTTTCCTTTTCTCTCTGTCTGATCATACCATCTGTGCTGAGAAAGTACATAGTGGCAGGACCACGAGCCAGTGGATTACACTTAAATTCAGAAGATACTGGAGTATTGTGGCCAGACATGATAACATGGGTGTTTTAATGTGAATTATTATTTGAATCATTTTCTTATTTTTTGTTATTTACAAAATGATGCATTATCTCGTGAAAAGTATGATGACAGACATTAAATTGCGACTGCATCTTTTTTTCTTTTTGGCCACTTTAGGGGCAGCAGAACGAGCGGTAAACACCGAAACACAATCATTAAATTGTTATGGCGAATGTGTCCAGTGGCGTTAAGGCAACCCGGTGAATGTGAATCCATCACTCACTCTTTCTTAAGCTTTTTGATCTCCATGAAAAATGGAGTAAAATATAATCAGTGCATCTGTCTGGCTAATAAATGAAAGGTGGAACGAAAATACACTAAAACGGCCCAAAATTGAATGCTAAATCCCCGTGGGGTGGTCTCAATCGGTGACCACTTTCACATGCGACATTCAATTTTTATTAATTATTGATATAAACATTTAATGGATTAATGCAGCTTTGAGAGCACGACTAGTTTTGATGAGCTGCTTTTCACCTTTACATAAATGATATAACACATACACTACCCAACATAAGAAGAATAATTTAATATAATCTCTAATCATAATATTTCAGTATTACTCCCTCTTGAAAGCAGGCAGAGACAACTTTTCCAGAGCCCTGACAGGAGACATAACCCTTGCTGCCGTGTCTAATTACACCAAATGCACTTATAATTTCTATTCAAGTTTAACAGTTAAGCAGAGGTGAACTGCTACACTAATTACCAAGGTACATTTGATTTGTTATTTTCAATATCAATTACAAAATAATAAAAAAAAAAACATTCATGCAAGCTGCCCTTTTGAATACTGTATAATATTCTGCCCGTGCAATCAGTAAGTCCTACTCTGACCCACTGAAATTATTAATTCAATAAACGCACCCAGCGCTTTGACTGAGTAATCCAGGGAGAGCCACTTTGATTTTTATTTTTTTTCATTAGCATGCATGGCGGTGCTGTTGTACAGCTACTGTTGATTATTATGAGATTCTTGAGTGCAAAAGGAATACGGTGGAACTACGTAACAGACATTTTGGAGTCTAAGTTGTGTAGGCAGGTTATATTCTTACATGTTACTGGTAAACAACATCCATGGCCTAACTAGATGAGGCAAAATTTCTAAATGGGGGACAGCAGATTTACACCCAACAACAAAGAGAGATTCTTGTTTCTCCTATGTTAACACCCCCTCGCCATCGTGTGCCACCCTACAACCCTGCTGTGTCATTTTTCTTCTCTCTCAAGGGCTAGCATCAAATCAGTATGTACACACGGGCCATTTAGAGACTTCAAAGTTCAGCGTTTGCTGCAGGGGTGAAAGCTCAGCATCCCACTAACATCCCTCGACAGGCCTGGGGGCTGGCAGATAAAAAGCTTAAAACCCAAACAGCAAAGGATCTCTCCCCTGGTTTGTGCCTCTCCAGCCTCAGTTAGATCAATGTATTTTAACCTTGCCGCAAAGAATCTTAAATTATTTGAATTCCATGTTAGATGGCAGTTTATAGACTTGTAGATCTGTTTATGGGTATAAGGTGTGTTGGGGAGTTACACAGAATCTGTTATTCTGTCACCCTGGTTGGAGGATAACACTGGTGAGGATACAGAACAAAAGAGCAAAAGGATAACAACTGCTGCTTTTAACTCATCTCAACTTGAGACACTGCCATCTGGAGGGATGCAAAAACAATAAGTGTGCAAATGCCTTGCTACTTTCCCAACACATTATTGTCTATCCTGCTTTAGTGATGTAGGCAACCGGCTCAGGACCACAGAGACAAAACTGAGCAGACATGGGAAGAGCGAAGCTCTCCGCGGGACATGGAAGTGCGGGTTGCCTAAAAGACTAACACGTTTGACATTTGCTTTGTCAACAGTTAGAGATTTTATGACTTTGTGTCAAGTTTGTTCTCCAGAACTGATGTTTTCTTTAGTGGCAGTGAACTGTAGTCCCGGCAGATTGCCTTAGCTCTTATACATTCCACCTCCCACACAGTTCATTGTTCACACTTTGACAAAGTCACACCACATGTCCTTGGGGTAATGTAATTTTACATCACAACACAATGGCATTCCACATTTGAGTGATGTATACCTTCTCTCTACAGACGTGGAACCAACATGACTCAAGACTTTAGAGCACCCATCCATCAATCATGTGTATAATTCAATATATGCATACATCCGCTACCAAGCAGAACATCTACAGAGCTAGACTAGAGAATACATACATATATGAATAGAGTGTGTTTTTGATGCCATGTGCTCCAATCTCAGCTTGATTTTCCACAGATGTCCTTGAGATACAGTTGCAGCTAAACTTGCTTACAGGTCACCGTCGTGTTATTAAAATGTATTGTGGTTTTCGAGTGATTTCACAAAATGTGAGACTGTGAGTTCTAAATGTCTGCAGGCAAGCAATGATATTCAGGCTCAAATCTGTACATCTCTTATCCTGGAGAAAATATTCATACTGAATTTATTACATTGTGTCACTGAGATCCTATGATACCTTAACACGATAGCACGCGTTAACCATACCGCTGAATAAATACAATGCTATTGATGGACAATGCCTCCATACTTGTTTGCCTTAAGCTTACAGCTCGAGGGTTTGTGACAGAGCTGACTTTCTTTCTTCGGGAACACACACCTGGTTATGTCTTGAAGAACAAGTCTAATGAACGCTGTCTTTTCTTTTCTGAACAACTACTGCTATTGTTCCCTTGAGCAATGAAATTAACCAGCAACTGCTTCGCTGAAGCTGCTTTGGGGCCAGCTATCGACGGCTGCAGCTCTCACATGTGGATGTGTTATCATTGCAAAGGACAGCAGGCAGCTTTAGGTTCGGTCCATCTGCTCTTATGATGATGGTAATATAGGTGTCAGCAAAATTGAATTTAACCAAAGTAAAGAACTGAACCAATTTATAATATGTAACAATTTGCCTTGGGCTAAGACAGTTAGACCTAAATTGCCATGGCTGTAATGTGAAAATGAAATAATCTTGTCTGAGAAAAAATAATTCAGACCCCTTACTTTCCACTGATTGGCTATATTTGCTCAGGTGTCCACACACAGAAAGTTCAGTGAGAAAACCTAAAGCAAAACCATGTGAAAGTGATATTTCAGTTTCCTGTTGGTATATTTTTGCATAGATTTTTAAAGTGGAATAAAAATGGTTTTAAGCAACATATACAAAAAAAAAAAAAACCCAAAAACAAATGGAAGCTTTAGTTTTGGCTCAAAGATACTCAGAGAGCAGGCTCCAGTGTCTTAATATTTAATGTTATACTTTTGAGTGAGGCCTCCTCTCAAAATACCAAACTTTAAAAAATGAATGCAGCATTTGTCCTTGTCTGTATAGTTTTTTTGCAAAGCAAATATATAAAATGTGATTTTCTGGTCGCCTGTTTTTGTCTTTGAATGTAGCATTTTTTTTTATTCAACTGATTTGTTGCTGATTAATGTCACAGTACTTATAAATTCAACAGTCACCTTGTTACTCCTGCACCTTGCAAAAGACATCACAGTTAGCCCGCAGATGATGAATTGTGCCATCCAAAACCCTGTTATGTTTAACTGTTAGTCAGTGATTTACAAAGACAAAAAGACCATGAAGAGTTGACAATTGTATTTACCAGCAGGTTTCTAGTCTTACCTTCTTTAGTCGAAGGATGCCTTCTTGTGTCTGTGAGTCCGTAATAACCTCAAACATGCCTTGGTCGTCTCCCTCCACAATGCTATATGTTGACTTGGAATTCTCGCCCACGTCTCTATCATTCGCTTTTACCTTGCCGCCCATTTTTCCTAACGGTAGGTCTTCAGGGATCACAAACTCATACAAACCTGGGGATGAGCAGACAAATGTTGATCAAATTAAACTAAATTAAAGAACCTTATTACAGTACTGCATCATCATTAGACATTACAGCATTTAGAGGAATTAGTTTCTGAGGAGACTCGTTTGATGAAATTTACAAAATAACATTTATTTTTCCCAATTATGACCAAATACTCATTTAGAGCGGCAGTAATTTGTCTCTCCTCTTAACTCGATTTGGGATGTTTAAGGCAGTGAAGCCACTCACTTTTAGAGAACTTCGGCGGATTGTCGTTGATGTCCGTTAGCGTGACGGTGACGGTCGTTGTTCCAGACAAGCCGCCCATGTGACCTCCCATGTCCTTTGCCTGAATGACCACCAGGTACTCTTCCCTCATCTCCCGATCCATGCCATGGAGAGCAACTTTTATGGTCGCTGGAGGTGGAAACAGTTCATAACACATTAATGCAATTATAAACATGACTGATACACTCTGCACATCACTTTAATGATGCTCACGTGAGTATGCACCAGCAAGCACGAGGAAAAGCGAGGCGTACTTTAACCTTCACGCCCACCTTGTTCCCCGGTTTGTTATTTTAGACCATGACTTCACAAAACAAGGACTCCTTTCCAAGCAGAGGTAAGGAATCCCCTGCAGGTTTATTCTGAAAACGCACAGCCTGTGTGAGCATGGCAAGGTGGTCATGACTGAGCCAGTCCCAGCACTGTGTTTGTTTTCGAATGCGTTGTTCCGCCATCTGCAGTCATTTGTATTCTGATTGAGTGTGAATTATGCTGTCTGTCTTGTATAATCTTGAATATTGTATGCAGAATGGACCTTATTGACTCTGCCACGGCGCTGAATATAAAAAGGGCTCAGCACCGGCATATAGGGATAATCCACTCAGGAAACAGAGGCCCGCAGGATCATCAAATGAATATAAAACCCCTCATAAAAGCCAGGCTTTGGCATGACACCCTGCCTTGGTCCTGAGCTGCCTCAGACAATGATAATATGCTTTGCTATGATGGAAAATGTGGGAGGGGTTAGGATGTTGTCTGTGCCTGCATTTTCTATTCTTGAGATAGATTTTCCTTGGAGATGTAGCACAATTTCAGGGTCAGTTTTGCTTTTGGAGGTCACACACAACACTGATCATCCAAACAACAAGAGAATACGAATGAGAGGAGATGGATATTTTAAACAAAAGAGTTACCTAACCTCATCAGCACGGCTGCGTCGAAGGAAGAAGTAATAATCCAGTTTTTTTGGATAATTTAATAAGTAGGTATAATATCTATTACTACAGATTTTTTGTTTGTTTGTTAGCATTACCGCCATTCCCTTAGCAACTGATAAATTATTAAGAGTAATGACCAAGCAAGAAAGTTTCTTGACAAAAAATGGTGTTTAGTGACTGTGGTATCAGCACAACAACTTGATTTGGACTGATTGGTCACAAAAGTGCCATAAACTTGCACTGTGAGATCCAAGACCATATGTTTACTTTTCCATATAATGTCTCAGCTTTATGTTATAAATTGTTGTTGTATATGTGTATATGTCTTGTACATAACTGTATATGTGCTGCAAATCTCGGCCAGGTCTCTCTTGTAAAAGAGATCTTTGATCTCAATGGGATTAACCTGATTAAATAAAGGTTAAATTAAAAAGAAAAAAACCTTTTGTCCTTAATCTACCTTTTGCGTTTCATTTGATGAACTTGATAAAAATTTTAAATAAACATGTAATGGGATCCTTTGGTGTGTACAGGCCATTACTGAGGACTTTTTATGAGACTGTGGTGGCATCTGTGGTCTCCTGGACTGCATTGGGGTGACAGGAAGAGGAGGGATCTGGCCACCTTCTGCATCAGGCTGTAGGGGTCTTAAGCAGCTTCAGCAAAAGACTCAGACACATGAGGTGTAGGAAGGAGCGCATCCACACGTCCCTCATCCCAAGTGCTTAATAATGCACTGTGAATCTGTAACCAGCACTCTAATACCACAGTAGGGCTGATGTTTACTGATGTTTCATCATTGCACTGATGTATACTGAGGTCCTAGCTATGCATTTTCTCGTCTTTTATCATGTCACTCATTTACTTATTCTGCAAATTCATATCTGCTCTATATCCATATACCCCTGTGTAATAACACCTCACCACTGCGCATCTATCTGGGTGATGCTGTGAATGTAAATACTTACATACTTATAAATACTCTTTCTTTTCCTATCTTTTCTTATTATTAGTATTCAATATCTATTATTATTTTTTGTGTGTTTTTGTGTTTATGTAGCCTCTATTATTTATTGTCTCTTTTAAATTGTTGTTGAGCTTCTGTAATGGTGAAATTTCCTGTTGGATCAATGAAGGATTTTATATTTTCTTATCTTAATATAATGCACATTTAATTTAATGAAAAAATATGGAACTGACTAACCATTAAGCATCAATATTCAACCAAATTAGTAAATATTTGATGTTTGATATTTTATGTGGGCTCTGCATAAACAAATGAATACATAAATCATGTCATTATTTGACAAAGAAATGTATCATCTGTCATGAAAGTTGATATGTTTTAAGCAATGACGAAACATTTATGAAAAAGAAAACTTAATATTGAGGAATTAAAACAATATTAAATAGATTTTTTTCTTACTTTGTTGGAGGCTTTTTTTTTACAAGATGTTCAATTTGTATAAACATGTTGTCTTTGAATGTTAAAAAAATAAGTAGATACAGACTACAGTAATGGCCTAATATTCTGGCCCAACAACATTAAGTCATCCCATAACGCATGACCCATTTATTTATATTTAAAAAAAAAAAAGAATATTTTCACTCAAAAACATTTTTCAAAAGAAGGCAAAGGAAACATAGTGCAAACACACAGATAGGTCACTCTAATTTGTTGTATTTTATTTAATCCCTCATCCTAGTACTAATCATAATAATACGAATCATACAACTTGGATTTAATAGAGGATAGCTCAGAGCCCCACATACGGTGCACGATTTATCACCTCACTTGTCCTTGTAAATAAGACACACAGAAAGACATCTGAAGGACAGAACAAGTGAATATGAATATGTCTTCAAACATGCAGTCGGTTGCCATTTTAAACCATTAATGCATCCAATTAAATCAAGGATGATCGGTACACATAAGTAACACATCTACCCTGGATGCTGTGTTATGTCATGATTCCACTGCAAGCTCTGCCTGGCATCAAAAAGGTAGGCTTGCCTCTCTCCTAGCCACACAAACAAATTAATCGATAAATAAAAAGAGCAACACAAACAAGTTACTCGTGCTCCCTCTTCCACGCGCGCACACAAGCATACTTCAGTCATCTGCTAGAAGCAACACTCTCATCTCTGTTGATCATCGTTAATTATTCAAATTAATTCCTAATCACTGAAAAGGGAGGATAGACAAACACTCATTTCCATAGATATTTGCTTCAACTTTCTTTTTTTTTTTTTTCATCAACCATTAACCAAGTGATGAATTGGGGCATGATGTTTATTTATCTATTGAATGCTTTTCATTTTCAATGTGGCGTTGTAAGTGTCAAATGCATTCTAATCGTTGTTTTCCCCTTACCTTTTATTTTTCATTAACTTTCACCAAAACATCTGGCTCACTTGAATGAGCCATCTGCATGTGCCACAGAAAGCTTGAACGCTAATCCTTAAATTGTCCGATCAGTGTGCTTTCTATATCTACGTTCTGGTTGCCGATACTACGAAATTGAGACGCCTATAGCAGTGAGGTCGCGCCCAGTTTCTATGTGTTGAACTGAGTCTTCATCCTAATTATGCACATAAATTTCCAGAGTCCCTTTCTTGAAGCTTGTTTATTGTGTGCTGTTTTCCCAAATTGTAAGCAGTCGATTTCCATCTCATTTCTTATTAATGTAATTTCACCATTATTTAATCATACTGCTTACAGACACATGTTAAAAAGTCAGCTGAAAAAGCAATTAAAGATCCAATCTGGAATCTGTTTTGAGATAACTTTATGCATGATGACGCTGCTGAGTTTGCCTTGTGAAATGAAGTAATTATTATTATTATTATTATTATTATTATTATTATTATTATTATTGCTATTTTGAATTCATAATGAAATGATGTTACGCAGCAGCATATGAGTACTGGCCCATTTAGCATTTAGGACGACCAATCAACCAACAGAAACACACAACTCAGTGATGCCCTGCTCGGCTCATATGAATCTTCTAATTTTGTAGGTTTAATAATGAATTTCCTGCAGCCCATTGTTGAACCGTACAGTATATGAGTTGACCCAGCTAAACCCGGACAAACATAATAGACAAACCACGGCATTTGTCTCGATGCATCCTATTGATAGAGCCATACTTTTGTCCCTCCGCCACCAACACGCGCAGCCTGTACTTCCTGTTGTGAAAGACTACATGTGTTTCTTCAGTGTATGGGGCCGCATGATCTTATTATGCAGATTGCAATCACCTGTGAGCAATATTGTCTGAGCACAATACTTTCCATTTGTGTCATCATTAACTGTTCTGATCTGACGGCGCGTGGATCGGATTTCTGTCTTACTGTCTCGCATCATCTTGTGCGGGTGATTTTTGTTTTTCTTATTAAACACACACAGAGCACCTTTACTTTTCTCGCTCCCTGCATTATCTCATGTCTTAATTAAAGATATATACTCCTCATGTTAGTTACGATGCACCGACTAATGGACTTTTTACCCCTGTGTGCTGTTCGTGTTCTCAGGCATAAGTGTGCAGCTGTAGTGGGAAGTAGCAGAAAAAAGGGAGCGAGCCTGGGAGCCTGAGTTAACAGCAGCCTCATGCAGCGATAATCTACGAGCATTTCAAAAAACAGATGGGCTCAGTTACCTGCAGTCCTTTTGTTGTTACACAACTTTTTAAGCAATAACCAACATTGTCCGCTCCCTTTTAACACACATTTACTAATGTTTTCCCTGACGGGCTTTCTGAATCGAGGTGAGGTGACATAATAATCTAGATGTTTACATAGTAGTGAACAACAAACTCGTTAAAAACTTGCCATGTGGTCCTCTGATAAGTGTTTGTTGTTTTTTTTTACTATTAGCTATAGACTTTTCCCCCCCTTTTTTAAATATATGCATATTAAGCTTAATGCACAGGATGATGGGGCAGCAGGTGGGGAAGCTTTTACATCTCCACCTGTACAACCTGTAGGACCTGTCACCTGACCTCGTCTTTCTTTTTTATGTACTGGCAGCACAAGGAGCTCTGCTGCCAAAACACAGGCAATATTATGAAGGCCAATAAACTGATTTCAAAGTGAGCCATAAATATTACTGTGATATTCATGAATTATAGTGAATTTGGTGGTGAAATGCCGCACAACAGATACTGTAAGAGGGATGGTCATCCAGTTTAGTGTAGCTTCTGGTGATAATGAAGATGTTAATGTCTTGTTGAAGTTAGGGTTAGGGTCATCACATGTTCTGATTTCATAGTTTATGAAGAAGTCTTTGACTTCACAGCCAAAAAGAAAAAAAATCAACATAACAACAACATAAAATAATAGGTGATCTACCCTTAATGTATTGATTGGAATTCATCTAATTCTGCCTCATTTATGTCACTGTCAATCTCTTTGACTGATTTTTTTGTTTTTTTGTTTTTTTTTCAGTTGGTATTACTTCATCAGTAAAATGGCAACATATATTTTAAGTGATAAGACTTGCTGTGTGTGTTTTCCGGGTTATTTCTCCTTTCATGGAGAGTAATGCTACCAAGCCAAGAAGAGAACGCTGACACAGCTTTTCCCTCTCCTCAAGTTCAACTTTCATCAAATAAAATATTTCATTAGTCAAAAATAATTTGTAGATTGAGTATACAAAGGTTAACCTAAGCCATGTAGGATTTCATGCTTACTGTAGATTTCTGATTGATGAATGACTTTTTCATATGACGCAGGCAGCCACTGATTTCAATTCAGGGGACAATTTAGCAACTGTCAACATTTGCAATACTGCTATAATTACAATTGTGATATGGTTGTACTATGATGTTGTTAGCTATTATTCAAGTGATGTTTCATCCTAGTAATGGAAAACTTGTTTTATATCTTTAAATTACGTCAAGCTTGCTTGAAAGTGGCTACAATCGCCAACATTCAGTTGTCTGTTGGGGGTCTAATACACAGTTGGGTCCTGACACCTTAAGATAGACCTCACAGTTGAGTACTTTTTTAAAAGTAATTCCACACAGTCAGCTGGACGTACTTACCTACAGTCTCTGTCAAATGCCGACAGCACACTTGACCTGAGGTGACTGTGTAAGCTCATTTAAGTTGAAGCAGATAATGAAAAAGGACAATGCTTAAATACTAAAAGGTTCTGGCCCGGTGTGCCTGGCTATGTCTGAAAGAAAAGGACTATTGAAATAATCCTTTGATGTAATCACCTTCTCACTGTAAAGCCTATTTCTTTCTTTTTTGTCCCATTATGGGCGTGGCGTTCATTCTCTACATTTTGTAATACATTATGCTCTCCATTGGTAAGAAACAGACAAAGGATTTGCACACTGTATTAATAGCTCCCATTAAAATTAATGAAGCAACGTTTCGATCTAACAGAGATCTCCGTCAGGCTTTGTCAGGCAAACAATGAATAACAGCACAAAGAGCTTTGCCTGCCCCACGGAGGTGTCCTCCTTTTGTGCATCCTGTTTTAAGTCATAATGATCACACTGTGCCTCTGAATGACTGCACATGCGGCATTTGGAGTGCTATTTATCGTATAGTGGGCAGTAATGTACCTGACTTGATCATCCTGCACAAGTGACCCTTGAATCCAGTGTGTCAAACATGCTCCAAGATGGTCTTCCAATTAAATTTCAGGAGAAACAACCCACACAAAGTTTGTGCCCAGCTAGCTTGAAATTCTGTAACTCCAACAATCATAGAACTGCATTTACCTGAGTTGGGGTCGATGGAGAAATACGGTTGTCCTTCCAGTATGCTGTAGACCAGTTTAGCGCTGTTCCCATACACTGGGTCATCGGCATCTGTAGCTGTTACCCGGGTAACGGGGGTACCTGTGAGGCAGAAAGACAGCGTTATGAACTACTGTATAACTCTACAGGCAATCATCTCTACATAGCTCTGTGCTGCAATCTGTAAGTGCAGAGCCAATCAGGATGAGACTATTCAACCCCAAGTGGGGCTGATTTATTCAAAAATCCACTCCCATCTGTATCAGACAAGCTTGATAGTTGTGATGCAACAAAATATGAAATATGAAATATCAGCAGTGTACATGAATTCTGAACATTTTGTATATGTATATCAGCTGAATCTTGTTGTTCACCCCTTAAAGAATATAAAAGTGGTATTTTATTTAAAAAAAAAAAAAACGCTATATAAATGGAACAATAATTTTCACTATAGGACACAATATTATTTTGTACAGTTACAAAATAGACATTTAGAGCTTCAGTCTTCTCTTTTAGTCTGGACATGATAATATTTGAGTGAGCCTGAAACTCTGTCTTGTATTTTGCGACCCCATGCCCTTAATTTGTCTTCCAATCGTGTGTGTACAGTTCTGGCATCAAAGTGTCAATTACTTTCAGCAAATGTGACATGACTTCAGAGGAAATATGTTATAATGGGTGTGTGGCCTAACTGTTAACTGAGCAAACCAGCCATGTCAGTGTGGATTAGTCATTTAGCATTGTGTAATGCTAGCTTCTGCTGGATATGTTAGCGAGGGTGCAAATCAACATGACAGTGATGGATGTGTCACATGCTTACTGTAACACAACAGGGAAAGCAATCTTATCTACTGATGGCAGAGTTAGACTTTTACATGTTTTCCACAGCTATTTGTCCTCAGGAATTGCTGACTTTTTTTTTTTTTTTTACACAAAAAGGCATGCTGTGTCACCTGAACGTTACACGTAATATAACATATGATTTTAAGGACTTAAAGCAAGCACATAAACCCTAATACAATGAGAAAACACTCAGAAGAGTTTGCTCAATTAAATGTTTGCCTACATTAATGAAACTGTTGGTACATGTATTCTTAAAATGCTAATCAGATATCACTATTCCTTTAACACTAGAGCAATTAGCCATTACCTTCACACCAACAATACTCAATATTGCAGAAATTAGGTTTTGTATTGAATGAGGTTTGCAGTGAAAATGTATGCAAGGACCCTCATCATTATACCTACTCTGCCAAATGCTCAAGGCAAATCAGAAAATAGATTAGTGACAATTCAACACACCATTCAGGCTCTATGAAAAAGTATCTGGGAAAAAAATGCACAGAAAAATGGAATATAAAGAGACTATTAACGCAATTAAACTCATCCATTTTAATTCACAGTGACCTAGCTCCTCATCAGTCTCGGTGTGAGGGAGTGTGTGTGAAGGAGCGGGAGAGAGAAAGAAGGGGAGAAAAAAAGCTGACACGCTGACAGTGAGCAACACGCTGGCAGGAAGCTACAGATGGTATGGTAATTGTTTCTGTGAAAGATGTTTAGAGGTGTTCTGACAACAAAGGGAGACGTCCCTCGCTGCAGACGGCACAGGTCCTGCCACAGACACGTAAGTCTGTCCACTGCAGATGAAGAGGCTTGTAGTGAAGACCTGCACCAAGTGTGGGCTTTGGCTACGACATTGTGATTCAGAGATTTCAGTCATGAATTAAAACGTGAAAATAAAAAGTGCCAGATGTGTGAGAAACATGGGCTCTGCAGAAGTCTACACTGTATTAACACACTGTATTATGCTGACATATTGTCCTCTGCTGCCTCTACAAGCGCCGGAACAGCCACCAATTGGCCAATGATGACTTAAGGTACATCTAACCTACACAAAGTCTTTTTGAATACATACAACCAATTAAGGACAACCACGGCAGAACCAACGATGTTCCTCAGATCCATGTATTATTTTTCTGCTCATTTCCTTCTTCATGACGTCACCTACACCTGTCAGCCATTGATTAATAGTCACCGGCATATCTGCACTCTTATAACAGCAAAACAAAGCAAAAGCCACCTTTGCACTCTAACTGAAGTAGCAGTTTTACTGTTGCAACCCAATTATTTCACAGTGAGAGAGCCTCAAGTGGTCCTCTGAGACAGAGGTGTTCTAGTAATTCATAATCTTATGATGACCCATGCTGTTGTGCTGCCAAAGCTTACCTTGTAAATTTCATGCCGCTTGTTACACCCCATGCCTTTTGCAGTGCTCAGATCACAGTAGATCAATGAGCTCTCTTTTTCTCTGTGTTTCTGCTCACTGCAATAGCACCACCAAAAAGTAAACAGCTTGTTATAACTTGATGTCAGCTGCTGATAGGCTTGGGATTTTCTCCTTTTGAATCCACTGAACTGCCAGTCAGGTCACTTAATCTCAGTGTGCACGTAATATAGGTGCTTTTTATTATTCGGCCTAACTTGGAAATGTTGGATAGGTAAATAAAACATTGCATAAATGGATTGACATAATGTAAAGAAACATAATTACATGAATTATATCCGTCAGATGTGTGCAATAATCTAAATTGGTGTGTTCATGTAGTAATGCTGGGAAGCAAATTATATCCTGTGTGCCATAGGTGTTTGCCAATTGTCAACGAATAAAATGAGAGACAGCTAAGGAAATTGCACCTGCTTTTTTTTCAGAGATACAGAGCCTTATCTGCCTTAAAGTTAAATTACTACTACTACAGTGGGAAAAGGCAGCCATCTACACATCCTTAATTATGAAAAGTACCTTCGTACATCTAAAAGGTGTCTGACTATTGCAAACAGGCTTTATAAATTCAGTTACACTATGGATTGAAGTGGGGGAAGTGGAGGGTAGGGAAAAATCTTCATAAAAACAGTGGAACCGGTGAGGCATGAAATAGCTCCCTCTTTCTTTCCCTCCCACAGGGTAAAATGCTCCTCACCACCCCTGATAAAAAATGAGGGATTAGGAAAGCCAGTGTTTTGGTCCTGTTTCAAATCAGTGCAGATTAGCTCGTCCTTCCCCTTGATAATGCACAGAAATTTCAGGGACACTGCAGAAATTGATGCAGCTGTAGGCCAGGCAATGGGCACAGAGACTCAATTGTAGGAGGAATATTGTCTCTGGCTTTTATTTGAAGCCTGTAGCATTGTGGCGATTACAATAATAGCAACACAACACCTATAAACTTCCAGGGATGAAAAAGGCTGAATGGCTGCTAAAAACAAAACCAGCACAGGGAGGAATTAGGCATGTAAAAAGCCGACAATGGAAAACGTTCCACAGAACACCGCAGATGTCCTGTGTGCTCTAATGCTGTGGCAACTCTTTCAATTCCTTCTAAAAAGTGTTACTTACACACTATTCTTGGTCAAACCTGTTAGAGATGTGCAAGTGGGTGCAATCATGCTATTTCCTGTCTAAATGGATTAGTCTCACTTTCCTCCTGCTGTCTCGCAGATGCCCAGACACTGAAAGATTGCATATAACCTTTTTCCTGGGAAGGCAAATCTCCCTCTGTTGGCATGGGCAGTAGCCCACAGAGTGACACGCATTAAGCATGTATGAAAATACAGACTGAATTAACGGTTGTTTTCCCATGCTAAATGTAATCTCATTAATCATGTCTGGAAGATCACAGGATTTCATAACACACCAATAATTTAAACACACATCAATCTCAAAGGATGCCATTACTGTAGAGTAGGCAGTTAGATCAAATTTACAGCTGTTTTTTTTTTGTTTTTGTTTTTTTTTTTTAGTTGAAGGGCCTGCTATTATTAGAGGGGGCCCAGAATAAAGACATGGGGGTCTAGCATCCTCTTTTATCAACCAACAGAAATAATAGGGCACACTTCCTATTTACTCTGTACACTGGCGCAGTGATAGGAAATCAATAGGAATCTTCCTTGAACCAGAGAGAGGATAAATTGGTGGACGCAGCCCGATGTGACACACAATGGCTGTGGAAGGACATTGCAGCTTATTTATGTAACACATTATCCCACAACACAGCTTCTTATGTATTGCCTACTTATTCCCTTAGAAGTATTGCAAAGATAATCAAACAGTGGAAGGTTATAAAGATGCAGCTTTGAGCCATCACAAGATGCTTATTTGTAGACACTTACTGTACACTGCAGGCAGGCAGGCAAAGAAATCACATTTGTGTATTAAACATTACATTTCAAATTTATTTATCTATTTTAAATTATTATTATTTATATTTATGCCCAC
>JAOXYL010000001.1:13086215-13111527 GCA_028564955.1 Terapon puta | reverse complement strand
ACGCAGGAAACTAAAATTACCTCCAGCACCTCTGTGAATGTGTGTGTGTGTGTGTGTGTGTGTGTGTGTGTGTGTGTTTGTTTGTTGTTTTTTGTTTGTTTTTGTTTGTTTGTTTTTTGTATTACACCTGGAGTATCTGTTCTGTTGATACACCTACATCACAGTTGACACATGTGAAAACACAAACACTAATGTTCAAAAAAAGGCTGCTGGGTGATACTGTGTCTTAAGTGCCTGGGAAACAGGATGAAATAAAATATCAAACAGCCACACAAAAAATACGTGCAAAGAAACAGCTCACTTAATGAGATATTCAGCAACGTGCAAACACTGTATTGCACGAAGCCATTGCAACAGCTTCGTTTCAGTGTTTATAATCACAGAGGTTCTATTTTCCAGTTGATCTAACAAGAACATGAGTCGCTTTTGTCCCCCTTTGCCCAGAATTCACCCTCAGCATGCTTAGTACAACTCAGTAAACTGCACCACAGGGAAGCACTCTCAGCTCAAGTACCATTACACCTATAATCACTCAAAAGAATGTGTCATTACAGTTCATTTACTATTGCTGGAATGCGAGACTTCTCCTCCGTATCCCCCGATCCAGCAAGCATGGCAGCTGTGTAACATCTCAGCTCTGCCCGCCTTGGACCAGCTCAGAAGCGTGAAGGGTAGAAGACAGGGGGCATTCATATGTATGCGGGCACTGAGCCATAGAGAAGGGATATCACTGAGGCATGGGGAGAGCTGTGGGCTGCATGAGGCGTGGGGCTAACAGTGCCCTGCTGTGAGCCCAACCCGGGTAAAACAATACTGTTTATGTCTGACTGGCTTTACACCGTGGGGGTCGAAAGAGAGAGGGAGAAACACAGATAAATAGAGAAAAGGGGGCAGAGGGGCAGGAGTGTGCATAACAGCACAGGATTCGTAGTGGTTTATTGTAACAGTCAAGCATACACAAAGCGAGTGTTACGTATTAGAGAGCATTCTTAAAAGAGGCTGATAGGTCTTATGCAACACCAAGTGAGAGTGACATGCTGTTGTTTCAAAAGAAAAGCACAAATATGGCTGTCTTTGGTCCTTTTTTGTAACAGAAATATTTGACTTATCTTGATCTTCTGTAATCTGGCCTTGTTTGTTACAAGCTGCCTTTCCATTACGTTTATTTAGCTGGAGCTTTTATTGCAAACTGACTTGCAATAAGTGCATTCAACCATGTGAATACAACCCAACTGCAACGTCAACAGTACATAAGCTTGATCAAATATGCTGCTTCAAGTGCTACATTTAGAAACAAAATGAGACAGAAGAAAAGGTTTCTATGCCACACTGCAGTCTGAACAGATGAGTTATCAGTCTGTGATAGAAGGTGTGTAAAGGTTCTGCTATCCAGAGGTCAATGAGGAGCTCAGTTCACCATTGTGGAGCCAAGATAGTAAACCTTCATATGTCCAACTAAAGACAGTCATTTTTTGAAAAAAATGATGCAATGTTGTACTATAGACCTTTTTGGATTTAATTAACAACACAATTTCCTGTCAGACTTACACTCCTGGGGGCTAAATACCTCAGCTCAACAAAAGAGGAGTGTCAATGGGCAAGTCACGGGGCGCCTGGAAGAGTTATTTCTGTTATTACGGATGTGTGTAATAACATAATGACAGCCACACAGAGTGGACTGAAGTCTTTTTAGACAGCATACATTACAGCAAAAAAATGGAACAATGACTTAAGAACAGGGCAATGAAGGATTTCATGTATATGGACAGTTACAATGACCTAAGCACCCGAGCTTGTACATTTTCACTTGAGCTGTAAAAAAAAATCTGTGTTATTGCTTTGCTAAGTTAGCCTGTAGGCTACAAAGCTTTCAAAGAAAGCTAGATTTCCTTAACCTAGATTTGCAGTAAAAGCTGTTCTAATCAATATTTTTAGATTAATAATGGGTCAGATGACTATACTGGTGTTGTACTTAAAAGCGTTCTAATCAATATCTTCTCATCAATGTGTTAGAAAGCTCATTGTTTGCTTTTACATCCTGTGCGTGCTAACAAACCATGCTATTATGATGCACTGTACTAATGTCCAATGTTATGTTGATTCTGCAGCATTAGTAGTACTGTTCAGAAATCCTCTCAGTTTCTAAATGTCATGTGTCACAAAATGTGTCATGCAGTGTTGGGCTTGTACCTAACATTGTTTCAAGACAGCTATCGGGATTTTAAAAAGATTTCTGAGGCTCTTACTGGTGTTATAATATTCCACGCACTCTGCAAAAATTTGACATTTGTATTGGCAAAATCTTCACAGTCGATAATTATATTTATTTATTTACCCCCCCCCACCCCCCCCACCCCTTCCCCAACCTGCTGTCTGTTCTAATTTGATTACTATCAACAAAAATAGACTTCTTGACTGCAGGCTTATTGTAGCTGCCCCCCTGTCATTTGGAATTAGAGTGTAGTCAGTCTGCGTGTTGGTCAGTAAATATTTTCTAATCTCATAACTGTCACTTTTCTTGCAACAGAGCGTTTCAACCTAATGTAATGAACCCCAAGCATAGTGAAAATGTAATAATGCATCCAATGGCAATGATTGTTTAAATGAGTCCAGCCTTCACTTAGCCAGTGCCCCGCCACCCCCTTCCCTGATTTTCTAGGTCAGAAAGACGGCGTGCCAAACCCTTTCTCTAAAATGGCCGGTGTGTCCCCTGATAGCGCCATTGCGGTGACAGGAAAGTGATTATGTATTGATCATGATCACATAGACACTGGTGTAGCGCTCTCTCCTGTCTGTGGGCAGAGAGGATAATAGCTCATGATCAGACAGAGAGACTGACAGCCCATCTCTCCAGGCAGTGCCACCAGCACTATTTTTGGACAGTACCACCTATTTGATTGAAATGCATGTGCACGGACAGGGAATAACGTAAGAATTAAGAGGCGATTAGCGCTGTGAGGCAGAGTATTGTCAAATACAAAGTGTGGCGCTGTGCTGTAGTGTGGCAGGCCAAAGCTCTTGATAACACAGAAACGGTTGTAACGAGGTGGAGAAAACAAGCGTGTCGAGGCATCCTTTCATCCATCCATCCATCCCCGTCCATCTATTCTCTCAGAGGAGAAGATGACATACTTGGAGCACTGCCAGCAGATTTTCCTACAGTAGTCAAAGCCAGTTTTAGAGTCCCGAGCTGCAGATGGGCATTTATGGCCACACTGCAGATGGGCATTGAGGGAAACCCTTAAACAAATAAGCATGCACATAAACAACTGGCACGTGTGAACTCATTTGCCAGCGCAGCCTCAAACCTCCTACCCCTTCATTTGTCGCCATTTCCTCCAAACACAAACACATGATCCACAGCCTGCGCTGTGACTAAAAGTGGTGGCTCTGCTCTACCGTGATATTTTATATTTATATCAGGGAGATGTAAGTATTTTAAATTACAGGGAGGCACAGTAAATAATTGTGAGACAGGAAAAAACATGGTCTTCCACAGCCCATCAGTCTTCATAACGGGACTAATGCGTACTCATGCTAAACTGCATGTTTCAGCATGGCTACAGAACGCAGCTGAGGAACAGGGCAAATGAATGAGGAACACCCTGCGCAGGCTGAAAAGATCAGAATATATATGTTTATTTCAGGCCATAACACACTTTTCAAAATTAGACTTGGCTAAATGAAACATGGGCCAGAGGAGGCCTTACAACAGGAAAAAATATCGAGATATGGTTGTCAGCATCCAAGAAATTGTTCCCCAGAGCCAATGATGGATAAGGGACGCTGCGCTTTTGAGAAGTAAGGGGACCGTCACACTTAAGCACTTACATTGTCATTGTTGTAGTACAATTACTAGTCTTTCATAAGACAGAGAGGGAGCCGTCACAGAGAAACTGGGGAGAATGTTTGTGTATGTGCGTGTGTTCATGTGCCTTGTCCTTGTGTGTGTGTGTGTGTGTGTGTGTGTGTGTGTGAATACATCCCTATTTCAAGGCGAGTCGGCTACTGAGTTTGCTGCCTTGACAAGCCGTTTACAGGAACGGCAGGAACAAAATAATTAAGAGGGTCCTTTGTTCCCCATTGATGGCCGTGACATATGCTGCCATTTTAAAGGGTTGTGTCATTGATTCACTTTAATTAGTTCATGGGAAATGTGTGCAACATGCAGATAGAGTTCAGGACTGCAAGTCGAGGACGGAAAATTGGGCACTTCACATGTTTAATTGCTCCCAAGGCATTTACAATGGCAAGGTAATAACAAAGAATAAGGCAAAGTATATTGTCTAATGAACAACTTTATCATGGGTAAATGAACAAAATGTTGCTTAATTTGAGAACTCTGCCACAGGGGCAGGAGTGTTTAATGTGAATTATGCCTCCTTAATAAAAAAAAAAAAAAAAAAAAGGAAAAAAAAGACAACTTTCAGCATAATGCAAAACTGTGGTGGAAAATGAACTTGCGGTTAATTTTTTTTACCACACTACATCAACACCAACTCCTAAGAGTGGTAAACCAGAGATCAAAGCTATTAATAAATACCAGGAATGAATTACTTATGTATACACTGTTGCCAAAATGCCCCTAACGAGGTGTGTAGCCCAACACTGTTCAGCTCAGCTGCTCAGTGGCCAAAAGAAGACAACTCCCAGTGTGCGTGCGTGTATGTGTGTGTCTGTGTGTGTGTGTGTGTGTGCGTACTTTTATACACAGTGTGGATGTAGAGATACTGAACACCATGGAATAACACAGCTAGACTAAAATGATAAAATGCCCCTAGAAGGAATTAGGATGAATGGACTGATATCCAGTAAAAACAATATCATGTCCTGCCCACTTAAACTTCCTATTTGAGGATTTCCATTTAACAACAAACTGTGCAGTTGGTTTGCTGGTCTATCATGTTCGAGCTTCTCACAACAAATAACCAGCAAATGTCCTCTGTATCCAACGTTCCTGTAAACCATTAGGCCATATCAATAGAACAAAAAAGAACAAAAGACATGTCAAGAAACTTCTCCTAAAAACCCAGAAAGGAAAAGCAGAGAGCACCATTCAGGCGGGGAAGAAACCTGGCCGTATATTTGTTATTACCTTATCACTATAAACATTTTTTAATGGGAATCTTATTATGAGTTTTGGGGTTCTTGACAAACACAAAATAATCTGCCTGAGTTTGAACAGCTTTAGTGATTTCCGATTAGAATTTTTATAATGAGTGAGTATTTGAAAAATATATATATATAAAAAAAAAAGCTAAAGAAAGCGACTAAATTTAAACTACAATTAACCGTTGTTTCAACATACACTAATTTGTTATAACTTGTCACAAAATGTAAATTCCTGCAAAAACAAACCTTATAATGATCCATAGTGCCTTCCTAATGTATTGACTGAGTGTATTGGCAACACTCTGGGGAGTTTTTCAGCTGTCTGTAACAGGAATAAAGTAAATTTGCTTTAGGTGGCAGCGTGAACATTCATATTCTTTCACAGTGTGCTATTTTCATATTCTGGGGGCAGCAGCAGCAGCGCTGAGGATGATGTTGCATTAAAAACAAAGGACAGAGTTGGAGGGAAGTGTTGCCATCCCTCTCTCAGCAACGACTCCCCCAGCCTGCTGCAGAGCAGGAACATGTTCTCAGTCAATTACTTATTTTCTATTCTTACAGCCTGCAGAGATAAAATTAAAAAAAAAAAAACAAAAAAACTGGAGCCTCTAAATGACAGTGTGCAGTCAGTAGCCCATAACCTGAGCAACTGGCCCATCTGTGACAGAGGTCTTCAACCTCACACACAACTGCATTAAGACACTGAACTCAACTGAATCCAGCCGTGTGCTTTGTGTTAGCGCCGAGAACCTTCTAAGTAATACACTCTGTCATCTGACAGTCGTCCTGGAGTGAGAAGGGTTAAAGCGTTTTCCCTGAGGAATGTCGAAACGTACTACGTGACTGGTGACTTAATGTCTTCGTCAGCCGGTGAGAGCGGTGCTATGCTGTCGTCTGACAAGCAATCCATCACAGGGAACACACAGACAGAAAGCCACACGCTGCCACATAAAGTGTCCACACGGCAAACATGTTAAAATACACACCTGCAGCGCGTACCCACCAGCACACGCACACACAGCCTCGATGGAGAGGGACGCTCATTCATGCACTTGTTAACATGCTGACAGTCATGAAACACAGGGAGACGGACAGATGCACAAACACTCTCCAAATACTGAGCAAACATCTAACCTGCCCCTAAACTCTCAAAGTCGGTGGCAAACAGGGAGAGAAAAAAAATGACAGAGGAGGAGAGCGACAGAAATGGTGGAATGTGGATTTACACCCCTAGTAATCCCAAGGTTTGTTTACACTCCCAGAAGTGAAGTGAAATTTTAAAGGGCTATCTCTGTAGCGTGCTGGAGAGCAGATTCACCCAATTACACAGCAGCCCCCAGTGTGACATCGTAAACCTGCTGTAGGATTGACTGTGTGTGTGTGTTTGTACATGTGGCTTTATTTGTGTGTGTGTGTGTGTGTGTGGATGCCGGACTGTGACTGTGGTAAAACCTCAAACTGACTAAATCCATACTGCAGTGTTGAGAGCAATACAGCTGCCAATGCTCCAATACACAAACAGCCAGAGCAGAAGAAGGCTGTGTGATGCCACAAATCAGATGCCTGCATGACAGCAGGACAGGGGGGTAAAACACACAGTAACCAGACACGAATTTGGTCTTGGCCTGCGATATAAAATACAATAACAACAGAGCATTTAAAGTAATACCTGAGCAAGAGATAGGGGGGAAAAAAAGAAAAGGTTAAAAAACTAAATTACAAGCAGGGTCATAAATTTTGGGAACAAAATAAAAGCAGTAAAGGCATGACAGGCGAGTCTTCTTTTTTTTTTTCTTTCTTTCTTTCCCTTCATTGTATCAGACAGCTGAGGCGTGGCAGTGACTGGATGAGCCAGGCGAGGGCTTTAGTTAATGGGGACAGACATCAAGAGGAGGGCCTTGCCCGTACTGGAGATTTGATCCTTTCGTCTTATCAGCTTCTTTTTCAAATGACCTTGCTGTACGGACTTTTATGCCTCTCCCCTTTATTCTCTGCCGGTGATTAGATGGGCCTCTCTAGTCTCAAATCTCTGCCACCTTGATGAATGTGTTCCACCCTCATTTATGTTGCATTGACCAATCCCCCTTCACTGCCATCTACAGCATGGCACATGAATCTTGGCTGCCTTGAACACATACAAAAAGCAAGGCTTTTTTTTCCTTCTCTTTTTATGTCATTTTTTGTTATTTTTTTGCAGTTAAATTAAGTCTACACAGTCTTTTATGGGAACAAAATGTAACTTTAAAGAGTGTTATTATGTCTTTCAATTGAATGCAACCGCCCCTTTTAATTTTAGGTAGCGAGAGCCCGCGGCGTCCAAATAACTATGGTAGGTACCTCAGACAATTAATAATGCAGACACAGAGGGATGTGAGTACAGGGGATCCTGTTCTTACAGTTCAACACTATAAAATCACCTGAAGCATGAAAAGGGAGCAGAGCCTCCAATACACACACACGCACAGACACACACACACACACACACACACACACACACACACTCACACACACACATTAAAGTTGACTCCTGGCATCAGAGCCATAGAGCAAAGGTTCTCGCCTTTTTGAAAAAAGCAAAGAGTAAGTGGTAATGACGTACCACACAATACACGATACAGCATGAGGGAGACGCAAAGGAGCAAAGAGGGATGAATGCAGAACAGGAAAAGTGCTCTGAAAAAAGGCCCTACAACACAACATTAAATATCCACAACTCTCTTCTTGAATAATTAATAGGAGAGCCACGGCTCTGTGCTGAAGAATGTGTATGAGAAAGCATCCTGGCATCTTAGCAGATATGAGTAAGCATTTGCCAAGTCGGCGGTGCGAACTGGAGCCCTCCTCATTTCGCCTGTTGTAGCGATGATGCAGAGAGGACCTCCCACTCACCAGAGCCACTTCAAAGAGTCCCTTGTCACTTCTGGGCGATACATGACACAACTGATAAGGACACACTCGCAGACCCACACACACAGAAAAGTCAGATTTCTTGGCACAAACATTTGAAAAGGAACTTTTCAAGTGTCATATTGAAGAAGTCACTAATAGCTGAAGTTCATCATGCGGTCTGTCTGAATCAGCAGATATGAATTCCCCCAGAAGTTAACAACCAAATCTCCAAAATTACAGTGCAACGTCCAGTGTACATAAATAAATGGAGGAATAGCAGCAACATTTTCTACAAAGTCCTCTTTGTAAACACAAACATTCTTCTAGCAGAGAGAAAGCGCAGTAAATGATCCCTGCTCAGTGTGTCAGGTGGGATGGGGGGTGGGTGAGGGGGTAACGGCAATTAGTGAGTAAGTGTATGTATGAGTGAGTGAGAAAATGACTGTTTCAGCTTAGCTACACCAGATCTATCTCCAGCAAGATGCTATATGCACCCGTCTAATGAATGCAGCTGGTGGCAACGATCTTCACTGATCTAACAAGCAGGTGAGGTTGCAGAGGAGCGCTCTAATGATGCATGCCTCATATTAGTGTCAACCTGTTGAGCTTACTCATGTTGAACCTGCTCTGTCATATAAATATTTAGACTTTTTTGTCAACTATATTTCAGGAAAAATTATAGTCGTAGCAACAGATATAATACTTGTGATCAAAATATGGAAAGTTGCATAATTACAGTGCAAAAAAAAAATCATGTGAATAATCAAGCTACTGCACTGAGATGGGGTCACAAAGGTTCCACTGTGGCGGGGAATTGCTGTATAATACATAAAGCAATAACATACTCAAGGCCATGCTGTACAGCGTGGAAATGGCTGCTGCAGGTCACCAGCTGAGGGCCAGCTGCTGTAGATCAGTGTCAAGGGTAACGAAAAAAGCTTTATTTGTAATACAAAAACAGAAAGGAGTTACATAAACCAGGGTGAATCCCTTAAAGATGGATAAAAAATGTTCCATCACATATTGGGCACAACTGTTTCTGCTCAGTGTCTACATCTGGTCAGCGTACACAGGGGACAGCACAACAGTAGTGCTGCTCTGAAGGTTTACTAAAAGGTGGACGCTGCGAAAGTCAATTTTCAAGTAAAGGTGACAACTACGAAGTTTGAGAATATTCTAGAGTACATTTTTTTTGTTACAAGTGAAATGGGTGTAATAAAAGTCTTGACTGAGTTGTTTTATGAAAATGGTAGGATCCAGTGTTTTTGGAGGTAGAATTAAGAATTAAAAATGGGATGTCTCTGTCTTCCCTACACTGATTTTTATCATAAAAAAAAAACCTGTCTCTTGTGAGTCCCGAAAAGTATGGAAGTATAATGCTACACTGAGGCAGTAGTCTTTTAAAACACGAAGGTCTCATAATAAATGTCCCCTTCACAGTGTGGCTCTTTCATTGTGCACAGACTGTCTGTGTTACTGTCTTACATCAGTGACAGATCAGAAACACACAGATCCAAATCCTAACCAATGGATTTCAAAAGCTTTACCGTCTTTTTTGGCTCAGTGGAAAGCCGATGGTAGTGACAATTCAGGCTGCAATCATGATGTATTAATAATTTTCATTACTGATTAATTTGCTGTTTACTCTCACAAATAGTAAACAATTAGTCATTTGATCGATAAAAAAAGTGAAGAAAAGTGGTGCGCCCTTATAACTGATAAACTAGACATTTTTTACTTGAAAAATATAAAAAAACAATCAATATCATATTAGGTACTGGTTTAATTTCTGTCAGTCAACTAATCTGTTCATCTTTCTGAGCTTTGGTCACATTAACGCTAGCTTGTACAAATCCATTCAAAAGCCAGAGTCGGTGTGTGACAGTCCGACTGCAGCATTATTAAAGTTTTGACTTGTTTTCAGAAACAAGATCCCTGCACTCCTACTCCTTCATTCATTCGCTGGCCCACAGTAAGCTGAACTGCCCGCTGGTGGTCATTAGAAGGGATGGCACAGTGTCTTCAGATGACACTGAAACAGGGTGAGTGTGGTATCCTTGTTTTACCTCTCAGAGTGACTGGCTGACCTTGAAAGAATGATCAGCAGTGTGCAGCAGGATGATGGTAAAAGATGAGCTCGCGCATGCATTTCAAGGCTTTCAATTAAACAGGACACTCACCTAGGATGTGACAGGTTCTGTGTTTGAACCTTTGACAGGGATATCTGTCCTTTCTGTATTATAACAGTGCAGCCCTACAAATATTCTTTTTTTTTAATTCATTCAGCCAAATGAATGCAGTTTTAACCTTTGCTTCCCTCATGTCCCACTGTACCCTTGCTGACCCTTCTGGATGGAATCCATTTAATCACATCCTCTCAACGCGACAGTACAGAGGGTTTTGCATGGGACAGCCTTGGCTGTCGCTCTCCACACCATGACAAGAACAGGCACACAACAGCCTACACGCGTGCCCTGACGCACGGATACACACTTACATTCCCTCTCCTGAACCTCATTTTTGTAATTTACCTCCTTTCATTTCATTTTCGTTCTCATGCTACCGCACGAGCACAGAAAACAAGAAGCGGAGGCGACTTTGTTTGAGAAACAGCACTGTGGCTGAGGAGAAGGCTGCTTTTTGTCCTTAGTCTCATTGAGACTCTCTTGCTATTCATCGGGGCAAGGCAGCCGGGCCAGCGAGGGAGGCAATCTTATGCAGATCACATTGAAGGGCTTCATTACCTAGAAGCCAGCTACTTTTTGTTCTCCCTCAAGGGAAGAGTGAGAGAGAGCATTAGCTTAGCAAAAGAGAGCGATGGTGAGCAAAAGGGAGGGAGGGAGAAGTACAGAGAAGGAGAAAAAAAAGTACATGAGAGAAAGAGGGGGAGTGAGTTACAAAGAGAATGCGCCTCTGCGGGCTACACAGGGGAGCGGGGACAAATTACACCTGAACAACACCATCTTTAGGACTGCATGGTGGCTTTATGCTAACACAGAGGTGGTGTGTGCTTTACTGCACATTTGCACTCATATGCAGTTGTGCGTGTGTCATCGTCTGTATGAGATGCATATATGCATTCACGTGTACGGTGTTCCAGAAAGAGAAGATTGCCCCAGGAGGCACCAAGGGTGTGTACTGTACCTGGACCAATGACTGATGATGTTACATACATAATTCAGAGGTACACTGTACAATAAATAACATTTGATGAATTAGTAACACACATTTGCGTCTGATATTGAGCAGCTATGACTGTGCGTGTGCGTTGTTTTCTTTTACTCCTGAACAACATACGTGTTAGCTAGGGAGTATCTAACTTGGCCTTTTTTTTTTCCTTACACAGACTGTAATGGCTAAGTGTGGAACAAAGGGATGCTGAATTAGCAATGACTCTGTCAGCTGCTGAGTTTAGCTACGGGCAGGAGCACAGGAGAATAATGGAAAAGGTGTTACTGGGTTATTGACAGGCGACAAGTATCGCAGACACAACCTTGAATAAAAACAAGGCGATGAATGAACCTACATGCACGAGAAAATGCACGCACACACAGATGTACAAGTGCAGATGCTGTTGCCAAATGAGGTGAGATAGATAGGAGTAGCAGGTTATTTACAGAGAAACTCCAGCATGTCAGTTAAATCCTCTCTGCCTCGGAGGCCTGTCCTATCCTCATTTAGCACGGCCACAGCAAAGGGCAGGCTGGCATGCACGTTGCCTGGCAGTTAGACAGGCCTAAGAGAGTCAGAGCCTTGGCCAGGTTCACTGCTCTGACCCTCTCTCACCCTATCTCAGCCTGTGAGCCGCCCACCACCATCACCACATCCCTGCCCAGCCCAGGAGCCTGCTCGTCAGATGTGCCCCGGCCCAGCTCTGGCCCAGCTCTGGCCCAGCTGCCCACTATGTTAAAGGGCCAGGGGCCCCCTGCCACTCTATCCATCTGCCAAGCTGCAGACCAGAGTCTAGGATCAGAGAAGAGAGAGACACAAACACCAGACACCCTCGCTTTTAGCTCACTGCTCAAAGCTCAACAGAGAAATGCCAGATAAAAGATGCACTATAAATGAGCTTCTTTTCCTTATGTGGGTTGCTGTGACCCTGAAATACTGCTAAGGTTTATTCAAGCTAAACTGCATTTAATGCATTCAGACTTAGACTTTCCAAGAGCAAGATATGTTCAAGATTTTACTGCAAGATCAGCATAGTACAATAATATTTTTAGGTATATCAAGGAGGGGGATTTTTATAGAACATCTGGCCCAAGTGGAGCATGAAATGCTCTCAAAATAGCTCAGCTTTGCCCGTATTGATCTCAAAGATGGCAATGTGTAGAAAAATAAATGAAGAGCAATGTGAATCACTGATATATATATATATATATATATATATATATATATATATATATATATATATATATATATAGAGAGAGAGAGAGAGAGAGAGAGATAGATAGATAGATAGATAGATAGATAGATAGATAGATAGATAGATAGATAGATAGATAGATAGAGACACATGCTTTGATGAAACATGGTATTTGCTGGTATTTAACAATGTTATCCTTCATGCAGGATATATGTTTCTGTGTATCACTTATAACATTGTGCAGGTATTAAATCGTCTGTGATCACAGTGAGCATTCTGCTGTATGTTTTGTGTGAAGCGATCAGCCATGATAAAGGTCTACATCTTGCTCATTTCCATACGTCTCCCCTTGATCAAGTCTGCTCATTTATCGTCCAAATCTGTGATGACAAGCCTTTACTTATTTTCCCAGCTGCCGATGGTGATGAGAGCGTAATCAGAAACATCATTAAGGCCCTGCATAGACGGCTGTGCCTGTTAGTCCTGTTACCCACACCCATAATAACTCTGAAAATGCAAATCAACTCCAGGTAATCTATTAATGTCACTTCAATTTTATGTCTGCGCTCCAATTTAGCAGATCTTGACACATTTGGCGAGGATCCGTGCTTCCGTACAGGTATTCATTTTGCTGGGGTTTCAGAGAGCACGGCCCGTGCGAAGAGGAGACGGGCCATCTGTCTACGCGCCCATTTATTAATCGCCCTGATAATGAAGCACACTCACAGCCTAACACTCCTGGGGCAACTCTCGCATGAGTTCCATCCGGCAAAACAACTTTCAGCAAGTTTGTTTCGCAGTGCAGCAATTATTGTCATTCGCACCCCCCTTAGCGCAGGGAGGATGGTCTAGCGACCTCCTCCTAATTACCTGAAGCGTCACTTCAAGCAGATTTTGTAATTTCCAACTACATCACAACCCCCTTGTTAGCTGCAGAAGGGTAGCAGAGCCTCATAATTCCAGCATATGGTCGACAGACATACGGGGGAATTTGTCAGCTTGTATTGGCCTTAAAGTCGAAGACCCCATTAACAGGAAAACCGAATCTACTAATCCTGTGAGATCTGTACAATCCACACAAATGAATTTGAATCATTGCCAGGCTTGCACCAGTAAACAAAAAAAAAAGAGGAGATAGTGAAACATAATTATCTAATAAATTTAGATATACAAAAGAAAGAAAATAGAAGCAAGAGTTGGAGTATATGAGCGTATATCAGATATTAATTAATTCACCTACATGAAAGATTATAATTTTTGTCCTTCAGTCAAAGAAAGGATTGCTTTGCCTTTGACTTGCCTGAAGACCAGAAGCAGAGGAAATTACACATCCCATGGATTTCTACAATACATAAAACAAAAATGATTTAGATAATCTATTTTAAAATAAGTGGTTAACACTGGACTAATTGCTGTTCTTATATTAAAAATGAATAGTGATAAATCAACTGATCAAATTCTGAAGTTCACCCCAACAGTACACAAACCTGTTCACAAACACACAAACCTGATCTGCTGTCAAATTACTCATAACTTGTGGAAAGGCTAACGCTACCATGTATTGATAATCTCTTAAAATCACTTAATTGGGAATGTGACTGACAATATTTTGTAATAATATATTAACATTTTGAGCCTTTTCTTTTCCACAGCTTCATCCCAAACCATGACGCTCAACTTTTTCAAAATAGCACGCATAGTGGTGTATTTAGCAACGAAGAAAACAAGACTAAAACTTGAGCTACAAGAATACAGAAAATTGTTTTTTTTTTTTGTCAGGTAGCCAGAAATTCCAAATGAATGTTAAGATTGTCTTCTGAATAATTAAGTATGCCCTTGTCTACTAGCATGTTCAGCACAATAACTTCATGTGGAACAAATCAACACAACGCAACACTATCTCTTGTGTGGCAAAATAAATAAATGACCACAGCTGAAAACATTATAAGATATTATTTTAAATCTGACATTTTGGTCATTTTTTTCCTGCTTGCCAACAGCACCGTTTTGTAACATCCATTCAAGCACAGTGGCCACAAAATCTCGACTGACAGCAGACAATCCCTGCTCCTTACACTAATGACTTCAGACTGTATTCTGACTGGCGGACTCTCCTCCCGCGCAGCCATCACCTTTGCTCTCCGCTTCCTCTCATTGTTGCACTGGTCTCGGGGAGGCGATCCACCAAACAATTAGAATGGTGGTCACCTCCATTCTCAGCCATTCAGGAAAATGAAAGTCAGAGAAAAGTCACTGAAAGCCACACATCTTATCCGACTGGCCCTTTTAAAGGAAGAACAAAAGGTCCCCCTCCTTCATTTCCCATTAACCTCTATGCTCCTCCGCACACAGGAAACATGGCGACCTCAGTGGCCCATGTCACATATCTCATCCGGCTGTTGGGGACTGCTTCCTATGGGGGATGGTGACATTCAATGAGGGGATTTTCTATCTTCCCATAGTCCTTGACAGATAAAAGGCGGGTGTTGATATTTGTCCCTGGTCTCACTGATACGCCGTGGATACACTCTCGATAAGTGAGCAAGCCGGTAAGAGTCTGGAGTGGAACTGACAAGCCCTGTAAGTGGATAACATCGTCAAGAGAAGCAGCCCGTTATGGTCTGGATTAGACTTTTGATTATTCAACGCAGGTGACTTCTCGCGAGGCAGAAACACTCAGCATTGTCTGAAGTCAGTAGCAGATGTAATGTGGCATCTGTTAGCATGTACCATAATTACATTTTAATGCTTCCCGGATTCATGTCACGGCGAAGATTTGCTCATATGCAGCAGACTTCGCCGCCATCCGTTTATTTTCTACTCCCATTCCTGTGGACTTTATTAGTTATCCACTGCTCAGCACACTTCCAGTAATCCACTGAGTCCTGCACAAATTCTCATTTCAGCGCGATAAAGATGAAACACCACTGTAAAGAAACCGGTGATTTATGAATATGAGGCGAGAGAGAAGAATGACTTATTGTTTGTTTGTCCGAAGCTCAAGATTCTTCCCATAATGCCACAGCACATGAAAACTTAACAAGAGGAAAACTAGTCGCTGAAAGGAAAGCCTTTCAAGCAAACAACTGAGCCTTCGTGAATGTTTAATTAATCAGTAGTGACAAAAGGGAACAACAATCAACAAAGAGACGCCGATTTCCATTTCTTATGCATTATTCCCACTGGCAAATCACAGAGTGCTGTCAACTACCACTTTGCTCTCTACCCCATCACTATGGCTGTCCCTGCACTGCACTGAGAAAACCCTTGGAGAGCTACAGTACATTTCAACTGAGATCCAAAACAATGAGCAGCAGGGATCAAGTAACAGAGCTCAGACAACAGGAGTTCACTGTTATTCTGTGTTTACATGGATTCTTTTGCATTGTGTTTTGTTCCTTTTTGCTTCTGCCACAGCGGCAGAGGCAGCTAATAAGAATCAGCTGAGATGATCGCGAGGGGCTGAAGTGAAATCACCGTTACCTCAAAAAAAACGGATGCAAAGACTGCAAGCTGCAGAAGGGATTCACCAAATAGATTCCATTACATACCGAACACCATCTGCCCTCGCATGTTATGTCAGCTTCATGACAGGTAACAAGAGGAAGCTCAATGAGGAAACACAATAACAAGCGCAATACCGCCCAACAACAGACCTCAGCACCCCCGTTGAACTCCTTCGATGTCAAAACGGCATAAAGACGCACTCTGATCTCCTTCCTGCTACTGATGGAAGCATTTTTTTTACAAGACTCCTACGGCTCTGGGGTCAGTGCTGAGGGTCCCCCTGAAGAAAAAAGTACAGTGCACTGATCCACTTACAGGCTTCTACCAATTCTGGAGGGGCAATACATTTGAATTATGTGATCATCACACAGTGGTCATTTAAATGCATGGATGGAATACGAATGTGAATATATGAATATATTAGCATACAGTGAAATGTGGAAAGTGTTTGCAGTGGTTTGTGTAGCGGTATGTGGGGCAATTGAAGAATAGTAGCTTCTGGCCATTAGCATCAGTCAGTGTTGTCAAGTGAAGTGACAGTGCTGTACTAACAGTTTAAATGTAAAGCCTTTATACATTTATTTTTTTAGTGTGCTTGCCCTATGATTGTACTGAAATGATTGACTCTTAAATTTTAAACACTCTATGGACAGACATCTGTAAAGTGAGCTTTGATACTGTGTCAAAAAAGGTCAGATGACCAATTCTAAATGCCTCTTATACAATATAAGGTATTTCTGCTCCTAGATCCTTTCCCGCACTTTTTTATCGTCTATAAAATATTACTTTATCAACTTTCTAATCTCCCCATAAATATTAATAGGATTGTAGTGATTGCCACACTGACTGCACATGTGAAAATGTTAAAGAATACAATAACAATTTCACACGCCCCAAAATGCTCCACATCACGCAAAAGTGTGGCCCTTGACCTACACTAAGCAGAGAATACATTTGCCAGAAGGGTGAGTGTTGAATATCATGTTGTTTCATCGTGTGAAATGTGCATCTGAAGAATCCAAGCAGTGGCTATAAAAACATTTTTTCTGTGGTAGTTAATGTTTTCAGTATCATATTATAAGGTGAGATTCCTCCTTTTCTCTGCTGGACTTCTCTGTGAATGGAGTGTTTCGCAGAGGATGTAACATTAGCTTCCTCATGGCCTCGCCAAGTCTGTTGACATCGACGCCGGCTGTTCAGTTGCAGCACTGAGCTATGGGTGAAGTTCTAGTGTTTTGATTCAATTTATCTTTCTTGTATTTTCATTTGCCAAGATACTCATGGCACGTTAGCATGTAAATAGGCATATTCATTTCCTCTTGTTCTTATTCACTCATTATTTTTATGCAATAGCCCATTAGAGATCAGCCGTCTCGGAAATCTCCCACACTGATTAGGCTGCTGTGTGCAGCAGCGGGCAGAAAGGAAGTCTGTCTATTGTGACTCACCAACAGCAGACATTTCTGGAACAGAGGCTCGGTACGGGCCCTCAATGAACTGCGGTGGATTGTCGTTAATGTCCTGGACTTTGATGATGAACTCGGATGGCGGCTCCAAGGGCTCGTCTGTGTCGGCATTAACGACCTGGGCCGTTAGCGTGTACTCGGCCTTCTCCTCCCGGTCCAGCCTCTTCATGGCATGGATGTCACCCGTTAACTCATTGATGGCGAAGATGGTGCCTGCGCCCTCACCTGCGAGGACATACTTGATGTTCTTGCCGCCCACATCCAAGTCTGTGTGTAGCTGCAACCGAAAGAAAAAGAAAAAAAAGTTAAAAGGTGCAGCAGAGTCTTCGGTACGAGCCCACTGTGTAAACAGAGACGGGGGGGCTTTAATGAATGCAAGTTGATATGCTCAGCAGATTCTAGAAGTTCTCACCATGTAAATGCAGATAAGCGTATGGTATAACTGTGCTGTTTTGTTTTTGCTGCTGTGCTTTGCAGCAACTAGTGTAGCAAGGACACTAAACGTGGCTCAACATAGCCTACACTTTGCTAAATGAGGCCCACTGGGGACAATAACTTTATAAGTAGCGCAGGAAATGGACCTTAGCCTACATTGTTCCTCGTTATATATCGCAAATACATCATACAAACACACGTTGTGGGGGATATTGCTCCCTGCAGTCTGAAATTCACAGAACGAAAGAAGTGCTTTGAATGTGCACTCCATAACGCGGCAAGAACAGAAAAGTATCAGAATCCATAAAAAATTAAAGAGGAAACTCTGCACATGATTCATGCTCACAAATAACTGGCCCCAAAGTTACTGGACGACACTGCATGTTCCTCATTATTTTTGTAATTACAGTTTCATTAGTTCACTAAAGCTGCATTACGTGCAAGGCTGAGTGGTTGGCTCCCACTCCCCGCATGGGCTGAGTATAACTAATGAGTCTGACAATGCTACATAAGTCTGTTGAAACGTCTGTGCACATGAGAACAGGCAAAACCCTCTGCTTTTTCAAGTTAAAAAGGTAAATTGGAAGGGCAGCAGATACAGCGGTGCAGAAAGAAAGAGGTCAGAGGAAAAGAGAAACGCCATGGCTTTGACACGGGGGAAGTGAAGAACTTTAGTTTTATTCGCATAAACCAAAAGAACACTTCTTTTACTGTAAGTCACCTTTCATATAAGCCTCTTGATCCTCAAGGTGAGTGACTTTCAGAGGGGAGGAGAGAGGCACTGAGTAGAGCATTTACAAATCCAACAGTGTTCAGTGTCGCTGTGACACGGCTGGCAGCCCTCCTCTATTCAGGTTGAATTTTTCTTAATATGCATGCTTCTTAAAACACACATGCGTACACACGTGCATGCACACACGGCCGAGAGTGTAGGCATGCATCAAAACATCTGTATTCAGCAGCTTTAATTTCATTTCCTGCCACAGTGTTTCAACAGAGATTCCTGTGGGAGCGTGGTTCGGGTGCAGAATAGCAAGGTAGAAATCTGTCGGTGAAAATCCCGACCTCTAAACCCCCCGCAATGTTTTTATAAGCCGCCTTTTATGCATACACTGTCTCGGAGGTGTTGTTTGCAGACACTGACAAAGCACATTCACTTAAATTGTCATACCTTGCACTTTTGTTTTCCTAATTGTGCCATCATTTCACATGAATGATGTAGCTCATTAACACAAATGCCTCGCAACATCCTGCACACTGAGAAACTCTTTAAATGAGCTAAAATTAATGATGGTCTGTCATTGCTGTTTTATCCTATGTGTGACTTCTGCTGTGTAGTCGCATGCCTACAGCTCAGCATATATGACTGCATGTGTCTATGTTTTCCTCACAGGGGTGCAGATTGACTATTTTAGGTTCACTTTACTTTGGTTGTGCCATATATCATGTATATTTTTAAGCAGTGCATCAACAATTTAATCCTGGTGTGCTTGGCACAGACTCTCCCTTTTTTTCTTTGGCACTAAAACTGGCAGGTGGGTTTGTCCATATAAAAGGTATGAATATCTTCATTCAGGACGTGATCAGGGAGAGCCTGAACACTTTGAATTTCATAGCAGCTATTCAAACTCCAGATGAGAAAAGCTCCACACCTTGACTCTGTCTTGTCATCTGCTGTTTCCAAGGTCACGAATGTACTGCCATGCACAGTAGCATTGTTTGGGTCTCATAATTATACAAAAGCATATAACTATCAGGAGGATAGTCCATATGAGAGGTGTATTTTATTCTCACACAAAATATAGAAATGATAAAAATGAAGCAATACAACCAGTAACATAGATGACAGTCAATGAAATGTAGGCGCTGAAAAATGAAAAGCCAGGTTAAAACTGTAAGTTATACACACTCTAATATACACATTCAGGTGCTGTCAGATCTGCAGGCTGTTCTAGAGCTCACCAGTGTTTCCTGTCCTGAGATTTTGGTACAGCTAGTGTTTTTTTTTTACTAGAGTTATTCCTCTTCTTGTGGAAAGCTGTAACATTTGACACCCCAATTAATTTAGTATATTGTATAGCTGTCTAGGTATCACATGCCAAGTTAACAAAAACTACTTGAGAGAAAATCAATGCAAGTTTGAAATAATCGTCACTTTGCAAGAAACTCTTTAACTCTTCATTTACTGAAAACTGAGAAGAGCTGGCTTTAACCAGCAGCGTTCAGCACTGTTGCCTTCTCCAAATGCCCTGGTCGCCCACTTCTTAGACAGCCGTCGTAATGGAGTGCGCAAATGGTCATCAAAGAGTACAATTACCGAAGGAGGGGTAAAAGTCTGTCACAGGTCCCTGTCTTTAACTGAGTTGCCTGGGAAACTAAAACAGCACCAATAATCAGTGACACTGACTGTGGCATTCTGGAAACAAGCAGATAATGGATAAAATCATCCTGAAGTTGTGACGATTACATGCTACAGTGGAGTCACTGAAGTCAGAAAAGACCAGCATAGTCTTCTGAGCATAGGGTGAAGGTTATTTAGACACGTAGCTTTTCCTATGTTTGTATTGCAGCTGACTAGTAACAGTGGTAATAGAGTCTGTGAGTCCCCTGTTTTTCCTGGCTGTAGAGTCTAAGAAAACCATTCCGGTCCTTGAGTGATACTAAAATGTACTACGGCTGCAGCCATCATGTGCAGTTTCATTATACTTGTAACCAAAGTAAACAGTGTGATTGCATTATTGTTTGAATGTAAACAGAATCCATCATGAAGAGGAAATAATGTCATCAGTGAGTGCAGTGTGTGTCTACAGACTGGGAAACTTCTAATGACTCTTCCCTTAGCCGCTGTACTCTAGCTGCTGAAAAGACAGACATCCATATATTCTGGAGCTGCGGTTCGAACGATAAAGAAAGCTTTGGTTGACTGAAGAAATGATCCTGTGGCAGTACTTTGTGGTGCTGCTTCATGCCAGTGCTGTCATGCACGCTCATGCGCACGCACACACACACACAGATACGCAGACATGGGTGCACGCCTCCATTTGCCAACCACAACTCCCAATCAGGGGCTGCATGGGACTGCTTATCCTGTCAGCGGAGGAGGAAATATGTCAGTCCCTGCTGAAGATGAGCTTTTACGGCAATCACTTGAACAATCACTGTGTCCTAATGAGGAAGATTCTACAGATTCTACTCCCACCACCAGCCTCCAGCCCCCGCCTGGGTTCCACATACTTAAGTGTAGCCCTACAGAGAGAACTAATGATTTTGCTCCTTGTCAGGGCAAATGGTAGATAGGACATGTGCTCCTCCTATGTATGCGCCGGTAGGACTGGAGAGGGAGAGGGAGACTGAATTGAGGAGCGAGAGGGAGGAGATGCTGTCACTGTGATGCAACTTGTCAGCTGCTGTCTGCTAGAACAGACTGCACGCAGTACGTCAGACTGCCTTTTCCAAATTCTACCTCAGTTATTCCTCAGAAAGGGTCAGGAATGACCTCTTTTGTTGAATTTAAGAGGTACTAAGCTCTTACTTGAGTAAAGTTACCACTTAAACAGAAATATGAATGCATGAATTGAGTATTTTCACTTTGCTTGAGTAAAACTATGGAGGGCATGGCTCCCTTCCAAGGCATCCATTCGCTCTAGATGGTTAAAAGACAAAGCTAAGGGGTCATGTAATCATTGTGTGGAAAGAAGAGCTATACAAATTTTAATGAATATATTCCGAAACATTGGATAATTTTACCCATCTGGGATTTAAACAGTAGAAAACATGTAAGACATTTTGGGGGATATTTCTCTTTGATGAAACTAATAACAACTAATACAGATGTCAAACAGACAATAAGGGGCCACAACTATACACTGCTGCTGTGGAAGACAACTGCTTTAGTCTTTCAAAAATAAGTAGAAATATTTAATGAATATTATTAGAACCTTTAATTATTGCAAAGTATAAAGTAACATAAAAATGCAATGAACTGAAGTGAGGTGTTTGTCAGACTTAAGAGTAGTCTAGGAGTACTTAATTAATTTCCAACACTGCTATTCATAATAATATGTAGAACAAGTTAGAATTTAATGTAGCAAACGATGCTAAACATGAAGAGCTGTAAATGTGCTGAAGAATGCATCACTGCACTGATTCTAAATATCATGCTTGGTGCGATCCTGATGTGCTAAAGATGAAGCTGCATGACCGGACCAGGCGATGATACACGGGGTGGGTGGGGACTTGGTCTGTCATGCTACTTATTAAATATGTAGATGACTGCATGTTGTTATGTAAAATGTATGGGAACCCCCCAAGGCCATGCACTGTGCGAACTAGTTTACAGCACCTTTTGTAACAGCCAGATGTTAACATTTCTCTGTTAAGTACAGTCAGCTTTTATGGCCTGCTTCTCCTTATCAGGTCAGTGTAACCCAGTCTCATAAAGCGGGTCCAAAGAATCCATTCGAGTAGGCTTCATACAGCAATGAGGGATCAACATGAAGTAATTCATTGCCAAAACTGGTAAAATTAGAGCTACCATTTTTTCCCCATCTGTACAGCCTTAGGCAACTGTAGCCTAAATAGTTACTCCAGATAGATTCTGCTCAAACATGTCTGGAAATTAATTGTAGCTTCCTCCCATTTGTTGGATTTCAACTCTGTTAATTACACCTACATGAATAATCTGTAATTCTAAATATTGCAATAACATTTTGAATGTACGGAACAGATGGCGCAATGCATGATATATGATACACTTAGCTATTCTTGGGAACATTTTCCCTCCAGTCTGTCTCGTGGCATGTAGCATTTTATCAAATTGGACAGAATCGTTCCCTTCTGGTGTGAACCACAACAGACTTTATTGGAGGAAACCATATAGTGAGCATCCATGTTGCTGGAGCATTGGAAATTAAATGTTTCATTCAGAAATACTGTAGCTTTAATACCCAAGATGATTTCATGTTTTGTGTTTTTTTTACATGCATATGCTAATTTAAAAAAAAAAAAAAAAAAAAAAAAAAAAACTGTAGCTTAGAATTTTGTTTTCATTTTTTTGTAACACAAATAGGGCTAAATTTAAAGTAGTAAATGCATAAATTGCTATAAGATGCATTACATCATACTTCTGCAGATAACAAATAATAATTTCATAATTTCATAATTTAGTTTTAAAAAATGCTTTAAATGCTAAATCATGTATTGTTGCTCCCTTGTGCTGACCACAGAGGAATTAAATCCATGGAGACTTGTGGACATCTGTTGCAAACAATAATCAATACCGCTCTTCTGAGGGGGTCAAACACAGTATTGAAAGAGGTCAGAAAGGGGAGAGAGTGCCTTGCAGGTTTTCCTGTTCATTTGTTATCAATGCAGACACTCATCCTCTTTTGAGACAATAGGAAGGAGATGGTGTCATGACCCATATACAAGCAAAGGTGACGGTTTGTAATTGAAGCCAACTCCACTCAGAAAAGGTACAGTAATTACAATCAGTGCAGAGATTGCCGGTGTTATACGGTCTCCACACAGCTTTTTTTTTTTTTTACTGGACAGAGAACTGAATCATCTTTGAGCTTTCGCCTTCTGCTTTCATTCTGTTTTATTTTCCGTCTCGGACAATCATGAATTAATGAGACAAACAAAAAAAAACGGAACAATTTGTACGGGATTTGTGTGCAATCTGTACCAAAGTCAATCAGGGCTAATGTGTTCCGTGTCCATTCCTGCACTTTGAGTAACAGCACATGTGTTGCATTCACCGCCACTGCCACTTTATTGCTACTGGAGAATGAGTCAAAGTCAAAGCAGTCACCTTTGTAGGAGAAGGCAACACAATTAGATTAAACAACCCATGAAAAACCTTTTGTTTGTGAGTGTGGATGCTTGAGAGGATGCATTTTAATCATAGGAGGGTACAGTGCCACCACCAAGAGAGAATGGGAATCAGGAAAATAAAAACTATTCTGCATAATGCATCCAGGCTGCGGGCTGCATCAGCTCTCGCTTCAAGAGTGACCTATTGTGTGCAGGCGATCTTCAGTATAGATTTTTGCTGCCTGCTCATTACATCCTGTTGTTACGACAAGACTGTGTTAAACAATCGGTCTGTTCATTGGTGTGTGCCCGATGCAACAGTCAACACCAGAAAACAAAGGTAAAGAGAAGAACACAACTTCTGGCATAAAGCATTTTCTCCAATTCATGGCAGCTCCACATGTGTCCTGTGAAATGCTCCGCAGCTGGAATAAAGCCCACAACAAAAAGCCTGTGATTTGAGCTTAACAAACAAATTAGAAAAGAAAAAAAAAGAAAGAAATGGTCTAAACAATGAAGAGACAGAGTCGTGGAAAAGTGTAAATGAGCTCGGCTACGGGGGCTGTGGCACACATGCTGAGTGTTAAATAGAGGGAGATTTTTTAGCATTAACCTCGACTACTGTCATTACCCTACCTGTGGGCCCAAAACTCATCGATATACACAGCATGCCAAAGGTGGGTGAGTGTGGAGGGGTGCAAAACAAAACAAGCTTAATCAAGGAGCACAACAGTTTTCTCTTTCTTCTGTGCGGCTGACCTAATCAAATCAAGGAATGAGATTGATTTCACGAGGTGCAGATGGATCCCGTAGCAAGTCTAATTCAATGTGCCGGCTCTCCACTATGATGTGTGTTTTCTCGGTCCAGATGGTGCTGCTCGGGTTTGTAATTCATATTTCAACATTTTACTCCCCCCCTCCTCCACCTCCTTCCCTCTCTTCCTCCCTCCCTCTCTCCTTCTTTCGTTCTCTCACAGACACTTTATCCTTTTTTCCCCCACTTTTTTTTCATTCGCTCGTAGTTTAACCACTTAGTAAATGGGTGTTGATGTGGATAAGTATCATGAACGCATCTGTCAAGCATGTGATCCTGTGATCTTGTTAAATGTCACAAGCAACACACGCAGACTGGTGACTCTCATGGAAGATGGTGTTGCAGCTTATGTTCAGAAAAGTAAAGCAAGCTCTTGCCAGTTCTGACTTCCAATGTAGAGTAAACGCAAAGTGTTTTTTTCTTATATTATATATTATATTTGTACATGCAGTGGTGATCAGTGAAAGCTCATTACCAACTAAATGTTCTCAATATATGGGAAGTGAAAGCCTGACCAATGCACTTTAATTTATTGGGATCATAATTTAGAAATTGATTACTGGGATTGTACGCTGAATCTGTGTCATCTCCTACCTTAAATATATTGGTATAGAAGAGATACAACATTTCTCTTGTAGTGGAACAGAGAGTGGAATGTAGTGTAAAATAATACTAAAGTACAAGTGCCATAGAGCTGTCCTTCAAGTACAGCACTTGAATAAATGCAGCACTTAATTACTTTCTACCTTTGAAAACTGTCCTTGTCAAACTGTGAGAACACAGCATTTCATGCTGAAATCATGAATCATGAAAGCATTGTATGAACTACACACTGTAGGTGATACAATAGATTATATAATATCATGCGGATCTGGTATAAAATAATAATAATAATAATAATAATAATAA
>JAOXYL010000001.1:13041199-13062217 GCA_028564955.1 Terapon puta | reverse complement strand
TTCTATATATCTTTATATTTATATACACACACATAGAAAGCATGAGCCTAATTTTCATTTCTGTTCTCACATCCATTTAATCAACTCAGCTGTCCCAGTGTAAAATGGGTATCTCATATGTATCTCCAGTAATAAAATAAAGTGAATAAATGAAAAGAAAAAAAGACAAAAAGCACACACACAGAAGGGTTGGCTTTGAGTTGTTCTCAGCTAAATCTGATGCAGTTGGACATGCTATCACAGCACCGAATGGCTCGCTTCCAGCACAGTGTCACTGTTAGTTGTGGTAACTTTTCCTCCACACACAGCATGTCGCGGTGGTCATGAGCTGTGTGGCTCCAGCAATGCAATTCCAAGGACAATAAGCTGTAACATAGTCCACCTGGAGCCAACTGCGATATCATAAAGTGTGGAGTTACTGTGACACTCTGCGAGTACAGACACTAAGCCGGCGACTGAAAGATGCAGGACCAGGATGATAAAAAAAAAAAAAAAATTATATTAAATTAAAAAAGGGGGTAATAGAGAGAACAGATGGAAGAGGAGATAGTAAACGTGTCAAAATAGAAAATGTTCGCCTATATGGAGTTTAATCTTAAATAACTGACATGAAATAGTGCTTTTCCCCCTCTTTTTGTGCATCTGAAGTCACTGTGGTGCGTGACTAGGCAGGCTGTTTCAGCACCACGGGGGTAGGACAGCTCCCCGAGAAAAGCAGCCGGTCCAGACAGCTCGGCTGAGGACGGAGCGCCGGCAGCGGAGGAGCTGTCCAAGGTAGACCTCCGCATTTTCCAATGTGCAGACGCAGACTAAAATCAAATAAAACCACGAACCAGCCCACAAAGTTTGGAGCTTCTCTGCGCCCTTTACGCCTCTGCAATAGTCTGCAGTGCAAACCCCGATCGTGCAAAATCGCCCTCTCTCTGAAGTTTTACCCTGTGAGGAGGACGCAGCCTCCAGTCGGTCCGTCTCAGCGCGTCGGATGTGGCACCAGAGCGCATAAGCGGTCCAATTAACGGGAAAGAAACCATATGCAGGAGGCATATGCGCAACGGCGAGAGAGTCAAGTGAAATGTGAATAGGAAGGCAGCCTAAGTTGCAGACCTGTCTGTAGACTCGGTGCTATGTGTGAATGCCGGGATAAAAAAATGCACCGTGTCCCCGCGATAGGGAAGGAGAAGTCCAATAAAATAAAAGCCCTCCGCTAAACACCGCTGTGAACCCGTGAAACCTGTTAGGTTTATGTATTACGGTGGCGGGATGTACTTACTATTGAGACTTGCATCCTTTCCCGCTGCAGCATCATTTCACCTTTTCTTTTTTTGTCTCTCTGTCTTCCTTCTCCCTCGCAAAAAAACGCAAAAGAAAGTCCGGCGCGTTTCATTCGAGGCGGCTTGAGAAAACGAGCGAAGCGCGGAGAGGCGAGCGTCTGAGAAAGAAAAGAAGAGAAAAAAAATCCTTCCCGCAGTTTGTCAAGGCGGAGTGACAGTGTCGGGGCTCGTAGTTGAGAGATCCGACAGGCTCGCCGGCCGACTGGAAAAGTGAGGAGGAGATGGAGGAGAGATGCACGGTGGCGAAGAGAGCCTCCCCTCCGCGGCGCTCATTGGGTTGATGAGGAGCCGGGTCAACAGGCGCGCAAATGAACGCGTGCCGCTCAGCCCGGACACGGGACGCGCGGAGGCTGTGTCTCAGCGCCGAGAGATCACATAGGTGTGCGCAGGTGAAGCGTTCTCATCGCTGTCTTCTTCTTCTTCTTCTTCTTCTTCTTCTTCTTCTTCTTCTTCTTCTTCTTCTTCCTTTTAATTTATTTTTTTAAAACTCTATATTCTAACACTTCTCTGCGGCGACGCACGACTTGGCCCTCTCCTCTCTCGGTTATTAGCGGAGTGAAATGGGCCTGGCGATCGGTGAAACGAAACCGAGGATGCCCATTTACTCGGTCATTTGATAGGGTTAAAACAATGACCAGGTGGACACACACACACACACACACACGCACACACAAACACACACACTATAGACACAATAGAGAGCAAAACTATTCCAGTCACGACCCCCTGTTGGGTGGTTTTAGTTTATTTGTATGCTTGACACAAGGAAGAGAGGAAGAAAAGCAACTAAACCCAGACTATTAAAAGACAAGGGCCAGGGAGAGGGGTTACAGGGGTCTTATTAAAACGGTCAGTGAAAAGACCATGCTCATCATTGCAAGGCTGAATGTGAGTGTGAGTGCAGCAGAGAGCCTGAGTGACAGCAGAGGGGGCCCATGCTGCTGCCCACGAAGGGAGCCCTCTAGTGTTTGTCCAGCTACTTGGCAGCAGCCAGGCAGGCCTCGGGGAGCAGCCTCTATTAGCGCAGCAGGAGAGGATGGTCAGTACACTGTCTGACACAGTTGGCTCTCTTTTTTTTTCTTTTCTTTCTTTTCTCAGCTGTGACAGGTATGGCACCGACGGGTATCAAGCACTGCCCCGGCATTCATTTGTTACATTGGTAGCACACGGGGTGAGAACAAAGTCTTAGTGGAGGGGGAGAAAGAGTTTGTCTGCGAGCGCGTCATCGCACCTTACCACCTTAACACAACAGAGCCGCTCCTCTTAGGCTTTGGCTGGTGGAGGCCTTTTGACCCGAGTGCCAGAGATCCCAATTAGCAAAGACATCAAGTCTACCATTATTTATTTCTGTACCGTTTAATTTTCCTCCCACTCGCGCTTTGATGTTGCAGCTGCGTTTCAGATGGGAATTCTCCAATCATCTTTTTTAAAAGCTTCTGCTGCATAATACATTAGCCTGTAAATGTTGAGCCATGTTTCTCTCGCTCGATGTGAATGAAGATTTCATTGACGGACACTCCGAGCTTATCAGATGTGTGTGGATGGAGTATGAAAAGGACTACTTAAGGGTGCTGTTCATTCATTAAAATCACTGTGGATGTTTAAAGTGAATAAACACGCAGAAAGCAGATAATATTAGCTGAACTCATTGGCGTGGTGGGATTCAGGCTTAGCAGAACAACATAAACCACATAAAACTGTGCATTAACCTTATTCACTGCACGTTCTCTAAAAGGAAGGGTAAAAGCTTCATTGACATCAGGTGAATTTGAAACTAACTAATCATTCAAAATCTCTGAGTGGAGTTCAGTGCAAATGAGAAGGCTCCAGCTTTAAATTAGTGATTAATTCCACTGACATGGCCCCTGCCAGTGATCAAAATATCAGATGGCTTTGAAAAAGGCAAAGTAAGTGAAGGGGAAATGGTCTTTAGGACCCAAGCATCCTCAATCGATCATTAGTTACTGCTTTGTCAGTGGTATTAATCACAGAGCTGTTGCAGTGTGTGCACCACAGACTTCCACATCGGGAACTCTGCACAACAAGTCACCACCACTGGGATTGTTGCAGCGGGGAGACTATGTTGCTTGGTTTAGATTTTCTTGAATGTTATTTGTTCACTCACTGATCATTTAAAGCACAAGCTTACCCACTCTTATGGACACCAGGTTATTCTCAGTGTCAAGTATAGGAGCCTGTTAGAGCAGCTGTCAGTGGCATCAAAGACACAGTTTCGCAAATAACCCCACAAGCACTCTGGCGCCTAGCGTGTATTACACCTACCCCTCGTTGTGATAAAACAAAACAATTCTTTTAACTCAGTTCTCTTGCTGTTGTTGCTGGTCTGTTGCTGAACCCAAGTGGTGATAGACCTTGCTCTCTTTTGTGCAGGCTCAGTGGGCCCATAAGAACAAATATAGAAAGTGTAACACCTCACCCCATCAGAGGTGTCATAATTAACATCCTTCCAATTAGTGCAAAACATCACACTGGAGCTCTACTGTAATTTAACACATCCCCCTAGACTCTAAAACCTAGTGTTATGGTATGTAACTTGCCTGTAGCCAACTTAATTATTAACATGGCCATTCTCTTGGTTTAGCAGTAGCCAGCATATGGTGGCAGCCGGTCATGGATGATTAATCTTAAGTTACCCAACATTTTTATATTAATGGAAAAAAAGCATCACTCTACATGAATAAGTGTGGCCCACTCACTCATCTTTTCAAATTATCAAGCAAATGCCAGTTTAATCAAGATAACTGATGCCAAGCTTAATGTGTTTGCTAACAGTCCATAGGCTCTAACGTTAGCATTTGCATTGCCAAGTCACTGTCACATCATGGAGCGTTTTCAAGTGCCCGATTAAGCTGGATGTGGTTGATTCAGCATCCTTTATTTTAAGACCGAAGACACTGAATTTAGTATTTCTTTTGTGTGGGCCTTGTGTGATGTTATAATGGACAAAAGTGGTGACAAATGGCACAGCAACTGCAGATGCACTTGACACTGTGTTGTTACTGCAGCAAATCATCTGCAGTGTAAGGCTACAACTGATCATGAGGGACTGTATGACATCCAGCTCATCAAGTCAAGTGTTTTGTCACTGTGTGTGTGAATCGATTCCAAGTTGCAAATTTGAGTCCAAATCTCTATCATTTTATGATACTACAACTCCACAGTGGTGTTGGTTTCATTACACTGGCCATTGGCTTCTAGTCAAATTCAGATGAGTCCACTGACTAATTAGCTAATCAAATAATACAGTTTTATAATTTGATTCCTCTCTAAGGACCAATGATGGAAGTTACATGATATTCTTATGAGGCCATGAAACCTCTTGGGTTTGTCCAAACCAGGCACCAAGATCTTTCCGGTCCAATATTTGAGGCACCAACACAAAGGACAGGACGCGGTGGAACTTAACCTGTGCAATATATCTAACTCATCCTCAACCACTTTATTGTTTAAAAAAAATCACACACTGCAGCTTTAAAGGAAGTGGGACTGTTGGGAGCAATGCTCATTCACTTCCTCCTCCCAGGATTTCCCAGGTGATCAAGAGATTGAAAATACTGCAGCATCCCCCCCGGTTATAAACATGTCCCGCTAATGTTTGCACTACTGCAACAATCATTAGGGCAAAAGAAAGGTTATAATGACAATATCAGTGAGTTACAATGCAGTTCAGGTATTTGAATGGTGCTGGAGATGGGGGTGGGGGGAATAACTGTCTTTTCTTCCTCTTCCTCCTCTTCACCTTGTCCCCACCTGTCTTGGTCAAGAAAACATTAAAATAGATACACAGTAAAAGTGCTCTACCTAATAGGCATGTGGCTGGTAGGCATGAAAGGCTTGGAAATACTCATTGTTCTTCATTGTCAAGTGCTGCCCTCTCCATTTGACAGTATAATATTAACAGCACAATTGAGTACCTAGCCTGGTTCCTTCCATTTGGCTCCTTCATAACCGCTGTGGCAGATTTCAGGCAGGTTTTTTAAAATCCTTTTAAGGGAGTTACTGTGAATTGTTTAAAATGTCAAAATATGCAAATCACTCCTGACCTCTTTTGAATCAGAAAGCCCCGCATAAAATCAAACTTATATTTGAGTTGAGTACAGAAAAAATTATCCATCCTGCTTAAACACTTTGAGTATTCTTGCTCAGACAACACGCAAAGCGTGCAACCAATCCCCGACACTTGAAGTTGCAAAGAAATCTTGGGTGATGTCTGTTTTGGAGCCGACCAAGATATAAGTAGAGCATGTGGCACATTAGCATTCCTAAAAGTCACACTTTAATTGGTTGCAGATTGAAGTTAATTGATTTAGCTGATAGTTTTAAAGCTCCTGAAGATAATTAAGTGCAGTGTTGAGAATTCTGATATGTTGACATTTTGAGAATGAACAACCTGTAACGTGTGGGTACAACATAACGTTAACTAACATCTTAATCATGCAAATTGAAAAACATGGCAGATTTAATTATCACCGGTCGAATCATTGGTCCTCATTAATTACATTGGGATTATTTATTCACATTCACATATCTATTCCACTTACTTCCCAATTATGCAGGACGGTCCTCAGACCCCCGCTGATATAACAAACAGTAATTCCATTCCTGCTTCATTAGGGGATGTTTGTAATAAGACACTGAGGGGATGAAGGGACAAATAAGTATCCAAGGTTGAAGAGCTGCAGCAACAAGAATCCAGAACATCAGAAGTGATTATTGACTTCTTAATACTCAAATATCTCAATATTGTTTATGTTCTATATGACTCATATATAGAGATATATAGAGTTGACTGAAGAGGTAATGAAATGTGTAATGATGGGCCTCAGTTTTCATCTCTCGTGACACACATTAATTATCTCACATTACACCCCAAAATATTAACTAAACAGGTTCATTTTTATCTCAGAAACTGTGTTAAAATACCATACACTAATTGGTGGATATTATTCTGAGAAAAAAATACTGAGTGAACTTTAAATAACAAGGTTGATCAACAGATATTTTGAAACTATTTGAAGCACTAAATGAACTTCGTAATAAATAGTATTCAAATGATGATGGATGTTTTGTTTCGTCAACTCAGAGTAAAAAGCACCTGCCAGAAACATTTTTTTTAAATATGCAGATTATTTTTAAGGTTAAGCTTCTTGATGAAATGAAAATGACACTGGTTTTAAAAGTTCTGAAAAAAAATCAGAGGAAGCAGGATTCATCCTCACAGAACCATGAATGTTCGTGCACAATTTCTTGGCGATCCATCTGACAGGTGTTAAGAGATTTCAGTCTGGACCAGAAGACCAACAGACCAACAGCTCAGTCTACTTGTTAATAGATGGGATGTGTTACACTGGTTGCAGCAGCATGCCAGTTTGAAAACTATAGTGCACTTGTTAGAGCCTATTAGGTCAAAAGTTTTCAAAATTAAAAAATAACATGGTTGGACACAGTTTTGTTCACAGCGAAAGACTTGCTATGACCATGGTTTGTCTCTTTGTCTGCACTGAATCTATCCTGCTGACATGGCTACCAAAAAAGTTCTGAAGTAGATTTCCACACAGCAACTGTAAGTTGAAATGGACAAACTTATTTGTATACATTGATTCGATTAAAGGTGAGTTTATTTCACTAAACTGCACTGAAGCAATCCTTAAACGCACACTTAAGTAAGAGTTACATCAGAGTAGTCATTAACGTCAGACTGCCTCTCTGGTAGTCGTGGTGCTGTTGGGTTACAATAGCAAAAGTGAATGTGGTGAAAAGGAAGCATTGTCACATTAATCTGGTTTAATGTGAGAGGGGTTATAGATGGAGACAAGTGCTAGCAGAAGAGTTATATGATTAGACGAAGACAGACATCAATAGACATTGATGGTTGTAATGAATAGACGGAGTGCTGCAGTAATGACACTTTACCTTTAATAGTGCTCATTAAGAAGACTAGCCACTTGGTTAACATGGATGAGAGATGAGCTCTGCCATTTGTCGTCAGGCCTGAGACAGAGGATGGGTCTTATGAATTCCCCTGGTGATAATAGGTAAAAGATCATAGAAGCTGGAGGGTCCTTGTAGTCAAATGTAAACCAGGGCAGAGGTCTAGAAAATTTTGAAGGGGCAGTCAGACTGGAGCACTCGCATGAGGACGGGGGCATGTGTGAAAAATAAATGAAACAGTGTTACCCTCTAATGCTGAAATTTAAAGATCTGCTTCTAGGTAGTAATAAAGCTACTATTATTATTCACAATCTAATATTTTACTTCATGTAAAAATATGCCGAATGCATATTTTTACTTGAAATAAATACATCTTCTAAATCATCTATATACTAGCAACTGAAAAAAGTGAATTAATAATTTATGACTATAAACAGTCAAAAACAATGCCTCAACCCCTTCCATCTTCCAAACATTTTGTTTTCATTTTCACTTCTTCTTGGTCGGTGACAGAACGGGTTGATTGACAGCTGCAGGAATGAGAAACTAACCTACTGACCTCTGCGTGAGCACAGTGAGAAACTGCAATACAAGCGCTGTTTCTCATTTCTACAAGTATCAGTGCATATGTCCTGTATCCAATTCAATATTCAATCTGTTTGGTTGTATTAAATTAGCGTTCCTCAGCAGATGAATTGCTTTTGCACAAAACACTAACAAACCCTGAATATTTGGTCACTGGTATATTTTCTTAGCCGAATTTAAGCTTCAGGAAGCCTTAAACCCATTTTTTGTGCATAAGAACAGACACTTGTGCAATGAGCTAACATTTCATGATAACACTGGAGCAAGTGTCTCCACGCATATGCAATACAATTACATTCATTCATTCATTTTCTATACCTGCTTACCTTTACGCAGGGTCAAAGGGTTGCTGGAGCCTATCTCGGCTATCTTAGGCAAGTGGCGGGGGGGTGCACCTTGGACTGGGACTGGTCTAACACTGAAGGACAGACAACCACTCACACTCACATTCACACCTAGGGGCAATTTAGAGGTACTGGTTAACCTGTGTGTCTTTGGATTGTGGGAGGAAGGTGGAGTACCCAGAGAGAACCCACGCAGGGAGAACATGCAAACTCCACACAGAAGAGCCTGTCTCAACCGGGGATTGAACCCAGAGCGCTCTAGCTGTGAGGTGCCACTGCTTGCTCCCCACAGTACAGTTAAAATCCAAAAAGTATTTTGTTGACTTACCCTAACCCTAACCCTAATATCCCTGATGGACTACAAGATTCATGGCGTTGGCAACTGTATTGCTCCAAATAATTTATAAGATGAACAATGAAATCGGTCTGGTGTTTCTTAAAAGCACTGAAGGTAAATGTTTGAAAGATCCTGGTTCGGCTGAAAATCCAGAAAATGAAATACCTGACTCTCTGTGAAATCTGCGTAAACTGTGGTGAGGTGCTCATATCCTTCACATCTGTTAACCACAGACCGCCTTGAGAGTTGCATTTAAATGAACATTGCGATTTCTACTTAAAGACTGCAAAAATATGAAAAAAAGACAAAGCACATGAATACTACTACTGATAATAACATTAATATGACTTCTTATTAGGTCATTTCAGCATTTCTTAAGAGTTTTCTGTGAATTTCCCCTTGTTCATTACAGCCTGCTACAGACAGTTAAATGGAAGGTTAATGTGTAACTACAACACAGAACTAAACCTCATGTAACTGTGCCACTGTATATATATACAGCATATAATATGAGTAAAGATGTTTTGATTGATCTATCTATACATCTCTTGTGGATACTTGGCAGTACACATGCGTTTGAAGACGGACTTGAAATGGCTTGCAGCTTGGCAACTATGGGACTACCTAATTCTTTTTTTCTTGCACCAAGACGAGCTCTCAGAGGGATTTCCAGTTTCTAATTAATAATTGGTATATGTGGCTGTCGCTCTGTGAGATTATTTGAAGTCATTAGAAAACACCCCCTTCTACCGAATCTTGGGAGAGAGAGAAAGCGACCAGCAATCCTGCAGGGATCGCACAGCCGCACCAAAAGTGTTTTGTTCAGGAAATTTAATTGCGGCATCTACAAACTTGTTCCTATGAGTATTACAAAATAATGACTCTGTTCTAACATGAAATTAAAAGCAAAAATGTTTTTTTTCTCCAGGCTGGAATAATCTTAATGGAAAAATATTAATGCTAACACCCTAAGTCCTGTTGTTCTCAGTGATTTACTTCATTGTTTGATGATAAATTGCCACTTGTCCCGGCTCTCAATCAAATTCCCTCTGTGTTTGGTTTTCCATATCTTGTAGCTTTCACAGTCCAAAAAGGCTTCTCCCTTGGTGCTGCATACAGAAAGTTTCCTTTGTTCTCTACAAAATTAACCAAAACAGACAGCCAAGTGTGAAGTGCTGTTTGATGACAAACACTGGAAAATACTGTGAAATGCTGTATCATGACAAATTAGCAGACTACGCAATTTGCAACAGCTTTTAGATCATGTCGAACAAATAAGCTTAAAATACGATGTAAAAGAAGAACAAAGGGATATCAAAGGCGACGTGTTGAGAGTACCAAAAGGAAAGAAAAGTACTCCAGGACAGGAGCATATGGAAAGGGCTTGAGGAGAATGGAAAGCACCAGGACAAACACATCTAGGCTATTGATTTATTGGAAGGTATAGTCTTAGAGACGGGTGCAAGATTGATCAAATGGAAGGTTATCCTTACTCACAGAGGCAAGCTGTTTGCCAATATCCATCACTGGAAACTCAAAATGGCTCAAAGGATCCTTGACATTCCCCAACACTACAGAGGCAGGAGCTGGAGACTCTCTGTGAGAAAGGATTGTTTTGCACTCCACACCGAATGAAAGGCTATATCACATCCTTCATGGAAGTAAAACATGTTGCTGTATTTCCAGTTTCACAAGATAGAAGGACATTTGTTGCTTTCATGGAAACACATTGCATTATTTCAAATACATATCTAGATGCATACCTGCCATACCTAGCCATGTTATTTTTCTTATCTATTAAAGCTGGTTTAAATGGCAAACAATGCCAAAGTAGTTGAAATTGTTAGCTGAACTTGAAAATTATTCTTATATGTTTAACTTAATATTTCTTTTCTTCTTATGAGTAGTTTCCAAACTGGTAAAATGACATGAAACTGTATGAACTGCAAACACATAACCTATTTAAAGACACAAATTGCAGTTAACCAGTAGTTAGTAACGTTTGTTAAAAACCCAGTATCCAGCAAATGTGGGTTCAACATTATCATTCACTGTGTTTATCTACCTGATGAATGTTAATGTCCTCCATGTCCTAAATATGTGGCTTCCTTCAGCTACTAAATCGTGCGCCTCGTTCACCACCAAAATGCAGCCATTTGGTGATAGGTAGATAGCCTGAAGTGGCTTTTTAGACCTTTCCCACTGAACATGAGCACTGTGAGGTAGAAAACCACAGTCAGCTATAATAAAACCACACCATGAAGGTGAGCAGCTGATGCTTCTAATTATCTGTGGGTTGTCACTACAACCTCTTTCACAGACACAGAGTCATTTGATCCATTATTAACCCTGTAAAGCCCGAATCACAAAATAATTGCCATAAAATAAAAAATTTTAAACCAAATTGTTTATTGAACCTTCTGACAAAAAATGGTTAGGGCAAAGGGATTTTTAATTTGTATAATTTTAGATACATTCTGCATTTTCATTTCTTTTTTGGTTATGTTGTATTTTTCAGCATTTTTGATTGTATGCATCAGGTCTTTCAGGAAAAAAATATCATACTGCTCATGTGGAGGGCTAAAAAATAATGTATCAAATATGATATGTTCAGCATTATAGGGTTAATATAAAATAAGGTTTATAGCGGTTTTATGTACCCCTGCCCTGTTTAGGACTGCCTGTTTCCATCTCACCACAAGAAAGAGAGCCTTACAGAGCCTTGCTGTGATGTGATTGGTTTTTGCTATAGATATAAGGATTTTTCTCTTTTTTTTCAAGATTTCAAGAATATTATTACACAACAATTTACATCAGCAATCAGTGCAATTTACATATCCACTATATCCTGAACCTGCCTGGGCTGCTTTGGGAAGTTATGGCCTGTTGAGCATCTATTAATTTACATCTGCACTCGTGCTGACAAGAATCACCACCAGGTTTACTGCCCTGATTGTTTCATCTGTCGGGGCATGGGAGTAAAATGAGACACAATTAATTCCTGTGAACCAAAATCCACCCTGTCCATTATTCTTGTAATTGTAACAGAACACAGCAGTGGAGGTGGTGGTGGCAGCTTGTCAGGTGGGGAATGGGAGGTGAAGGAGATCCAATCATCCTACAGAATGACTGAAAGCTTTGACACACCAGTGATCTTTCTAAAGACATTTCAGTTCATCACCTGTATCATTTTTATTTTATTTATTCATTTTTGATTTTTTTAATTTCATGGAGCTGAATATGAAATCAAAAGGGCAACATACAGTGGCACATGAACTTGCATTTCCTCTAAGAGAGGCTGTCTAAAGCTAATAATTTTCATGATCAAAGATTCTGTTTATCTTTTTAATATGTTCTCTCTAAACATAAAATAAACGCAATAAAATAAGTCCAAGGCAATTGCCCTATTCCTACTACACAGTTGAAAGCACAGAGATTCACCTCATAATAAGATACAGAGAAGCTGCAATCATCACAGTTGAGATGATAGTATTTTGGTCATGTTAGTGGTATTTTCAGCAAATGGTTCATTCACTCAGTGCCTTTGTTAATCCCCATATAAGAAATACAGTGTGCAAATACAATGGATGGTTTACTTGTATAAATCAATTATGTGTAAGTTTAAAAGTGTCTATAAACCAGAAAATACAGTTTTCAGGCAGCTTTCAGTTGTAGCTTGTTGGCCACAAAAGGCTTTGTATGCATTATTTATAATAGTTGTGTAGTGTCTTCATTGTATAGGGACCAGTAATTTTAAACAGGTTGTGTGGTGTTTGCACTGGAAACATTTAGGTGCTGTCGATGTGAAGAATGCAAGCAAGCTGCAACAGCTGAAGAGATTAGAGTATAGTTTATACTGTGTACATAAATGACCTCTATGTATGTACTGCATGTTAAGTTGCAAATGGAAAATGGCTGAACTTGAGCACAGTTTGAAAGGCTCAAATGCAGAAACTATCAAAAAAGTGCTTCTAGCTAAACCTGACAATTGCGTCCTCTGTGGATCACCTGGAGCACTGTTTCTTGAATGATACACTCGTGTTGTTGAGTGTGTCAGGTAATTTTCCATTGATCTGAGCACCACAAACATAACTCCACTCACCTCCATTGTACTGGGGTGGAAGCATAAATCTCAGTGGCAAAGTCTCAGCGCACAAAACTCAAATTATCTGCATGAGTAGATACCACAAAAAGAAAGTGATAAAATTTGTTTTTGTGCTGATTTAAGTGAGGTGACCCTTAAGAGACACAGTGTTATCATGACACATCTGCATCTTAAATTATACAGTCTGACAACCAGTGATAACAGGGTTGCATTGTCCAGGATCAATAAACGCATCATCACCAGGAGTCTTGTTGTTATACTTTTTATTTGAATCATTACAGAATTTCCTAGTGTACATTTAAGCTGACATAAAGCTGCGTATTTGATTACTTTGTTACAGGATCATTATGTTTAGTAGTCTTTAGAGTTTTTCTACTTATTTTACCTGCGTATGCTGTATTTGATTAAATTATAATTCCGCTGCACCCTGGATCTCCGCTCAAAGAGAAACGCCAGGTGTTTCACAGATAGTGTGATTTGTCATCTGGTATGTTCTGTCAGTGTGTAGGCCGCTATATCATAGGAAAAGTCCCACAGTTTCCACTGCAGGCGCTTGTGTCACGCTCATCACGTTTGACAGCTGTTCAAACTTCACCGCATCTGCTTATTTGGAGGAAAAGTCTGCTGCTATCATTAGCACATTTACAACATTGCCATATTGCCCCTTTTTGCATCTGTTCTCAGAAGTAAACTGTAACTGATGGTATTATCTAAAACCGTGATTCAATAATCTGGCTAATCCTTTGGGACTTCTTAGAACTGGATGTTGTAGGACTGAACACTTGCTGTGCTCTCAGAAAAGTAGGGAGCTTTAGAGTCAGGAGTTGAAATTATGGAGTGCAGGATAAAACTATTTTTGGGATTAGGAATATTTCATTTGGAAAATTAATGAACATACTCTACATAAAAGGGGGAGACTTCTGTGCTCGCATATAGATGATGAACGCAACATCAAAACTGCGATTGATTGAGATCTGCAAGAGGTGCTTTATCATAATAAAAACTTCAGGTTATTCCTATTAAGTACAAAACGCAGCATTACCCTGGTGTGATTAAAATGCATGGTTGTTTTCGGGGATGCACTGGGTTGGAAGGATCCATTGTGTTTGGAGTGAGGCTATGTTTAGACTGGAGGAACACTAAGGTCATAAGAAGCTTTGGGGTGAAAAAAAAAACACATACCACCTCCTACCCTCCATCCCTTATTCCTTCACACTTTACTGCAAACCCTGCCATTTCAGAGATTTATAAATAGTATTAAGCCTGTTCTTGGCTCTCTTGTCGTTATGGGCCGCTCAGTTTGAGTGGCGGTTGTCACAGACAATTTCTATCATACTTTTATAGAAAATGGATGTTCACCGAGGAGTAGAAAATTCCCTTTGAGGAGGTAAAGTCTTAGTTGGAAGAAAATTGAGCACAACAAATGCTGATCTATTTTGGCAAGTAATTGTAAAAGGCATAAATATTCCAGTCTTGCCAAAGGTCTCCCAACTTTCAGGTAAACACTTCGACTTCAAGCAAATGATTTCAGGTATTAAGTCAACAGACGAGTAGGATTTGATAACCTGCAGCCACTCTAACCTAGTTTATATTCCTTTACATCTCATGATTTATGCATCGGCAGGTTGGACTCCCACAAGAAAAGAAAAAAAAGTTTCCTATATAAAGTAACCTATGACATACGTACATCATTAGCTGCAAGTCTGTCTAAATCATTTTACATTTCACCTCTAATTGTTCTGCATATTTATAGAGAGTGAGTAGAAACAAGCCAGGCTGATGTATCAATAAAAGATAGTGGCTGGACGCATCATGTGCCTAATTGCCAGGGAGGTACAACGCATCCTAAACAAGGCTATAATGTATATTTCAGTGCTCTGATTGAAGGGTTTAGGCAGAGACTTGATGCGCAATCTGACAGGCATCAGGGAATATCAGCAAAAAATGGCAAATCCCTTTTAGACTCGGAACTGGGAGAAATAAATGATGTAATTGGCAGAAAATGTCTCGGGTGTGAAGCCTTGTGTTTTGCAGAAGTTCTCCATTCATTCAGACAGAGGAGTAAAATTTATACGCATACTGCAATAAGTAAGAAATAGCCCAAATAGGGAAGATTGCATGGAGCTGTGCTCTGTTCGTGAAGCTCTTTGCCCTCAGGTCCATGAGTGCCCTGAGATCTGCCATACACTAAAGACACCTACTCTGCTCCTATACCTTTCAGTAGTTTTTGCCTGCAAGCTCAGTAACTGCATGCATTACTTCACTGGTTACACTTATTGTAACAGCTATATGTTGTATAATTTTAAAGGGCCTGTCACGATCACTCAGGAGATGTTAAAAGACAGACAAGTTTTAAATGGGCTTGATGCAGAGCATGCTGGTTTTCCACCACAGGCAGCTTACGTTTACCTGCTTCTGGCAGTTTTGAGAAGGCGCCTGGTATTCTCAGAGCTGAGAATGATCCAAGTCTTGATGCGCTCCCAGTAGAAAAGCACCCTACGTTGCCGTCATTATTTTCTCTTCTTGTCAAATCTCATGAAAACAGAACATGGGCCTTTCCTCTGATTCTATGTAAGAGAAGCTGTAGAAAAGCTCGATGCTAAACTGGCACAGAGTATGATGAAGAAAAGATGCATCAGAATATCCACTGTCACAGCTGAGAAGAATAAATATTTTTACCATCTTTTGACAAGGAATTCACCATTTGTTTTAATTCACTGTTAATCTTTACATTATTTTACTCATGCAGTTTCTAATCATTTTTACCACTCAGAATTTGTGATAATCTTTGAAACGATGAATCCTCAAGCTAACAAAAGCAGACTTATCATTTCAGCCAATTTGTTTTTTCGGTATTAGCAAGCTAGTACATAAATGTTAACTGCCTGAGTTGGTTGACTTGCAAAGAAGGAGCCGCATATTTTATGGGATAGCTACTCACCCCTACTCAAAGTATTAGAAATAAAAATAGAATCACAGTGTTATATGGTTAGGAAATGTCGTGGTGTCTCGGGTAAAGAGTCTAGAGACTAGAATTACCACAGAGTAAACTTCTCAAATCTAAAGAAAAAAATGACAGCGCTGCTAACACTCTGTTACATGTGGATCCTAAATGGGGATTTTACCGGCATAACCTGTGACACATGAATTTGGTCAGCAAATGATGCACTCCTTTGCTTTGGACCTAATACTTGCAAACTATAGACAGGGAAGTAGTTGGAACACCTAGTTGTTAGAGAGGACAAATGCCAGTTCAATTCATGAATCCATTACATAGATTATTATATATGTCATAATGCACACAGCCTCATCATGTTGAGAAAGTTTGACAGACATGCTTTGATTGGGAAAACATTGATTGTAGGAGGGTTTACTGACAAATTGTCATTAGTCTGGATATCTTTTGTGCCAGCCTGGCTTGAATTTGCATGTGCCCTGAAAAACATACGGAGTTGCCCAGACCTGCTGTGAAATTACTTACTGGTACTGACCAACGAAATGTAATTGCCATTTGATTAAAAAAAAACATCTCAAAAAGATTTTGTCAGTTCATCATGTTAATGTTCGGCAGACAGTGACAAATCAATGGAACTAGCTCTAAAACTATTTGCAGCCATTTTTGCCCAGGTCTTCTTTCCACCGAGTCAAAACAACAAGACCAGGAAAATGCTAAAAATATGTTGACAAGGGCAGACTGCCTACACAGCCCTCTGACAACAAAAATAAAATAAATAAAAAAATAGAGAGGAAGAGGAAGAGGGGGAAAAAACTCATGTTCACCTCCCACCAACCCCATTGGAGTTAGACCCCCCCATTTGGATCACTTGCTCCTTGTTAAAAGGACCCAGCCCTGGACGGAGCGGGGGTGGTGATACCTCTAATGAAGATGAATATTCAGCTGCTTTAGAAAGGCTCCTGGAAGGCTGCCCAGCCTGCACTCGCTGTTCCAGTCAAATTGGCGGCACGATGAGGGAGGGAGGGAGGTGCCCGACACACTGAGCTGAAGTGGGGAAGTTGGGTGGAGGGAGCCAGTGGAGATGATTGGGGTGGCAGACAGGCAGGGAAGGCATGCGTGTGTCTGTGCTCCACCGCCACAGAAAACAGAAATCAATGCACAAACTGTTCTCATACACATATGCATACAGATAATGCACAAGCGGGTACCTGCTGTTGCAAAAAAATGGTCACAGTAAAGTAGGGCTCATTCTTTTTCACCCTCACATAATTTCAAATATGAATATTAATTTTAAAATTTTACCACCCAATTACATGATTCTGATTAATCCCTTAACTGAAGTGGGCATAATGTTGTACTTTGGTTTGAAAGCGCACTTTAGGATCAGAGACATGTGGCACTGGGCCGAGAGAGGGTAAAATGTTGACTATTCAACATCTCTAAATCAAGATAACTTGTTGGAAAATGTAGTGGCAAGTGTATTAATCTCCTAAACAGCATCATTTATGGTTTCAGAGACATATTTTATGACCATCCTGGCCAGTGTGTTTTCTCTATATGCTCACTTTGCAACAGGAATAGGGAAATAATTTTGACCACCAGTCACAATCTCAAGAAACCAGTACAGCCAATAAAAATCTGTATCGATGAACATCAGTGGCAGGTGTAATGGATAATGATATTAGGTATTAACCATCCTCTACTAGGTGATCACATGTGGCACTACGCTGAAATGTTCGTCCAAAGAATGGAGACATTGGCTCTCACTTACTAAATAATGTATCTCATGTCAAGCCTTAACTCATGTGTACAGGTTTTTGAGAAAGCACGGCATGTGATGTAAAACAATAGATATGAATAAAAAAATTGGTATGAGATCACTCTGACAGCCATCCAAACATATGTAACATGCCTGAATGCATTCAGATCTGCAATAGTTCCTATATTAGACTGACAAATAAGGGCCAATCCCTTAATAGAAAGTTGGACCAACAAATCAGATTGCTGTAAGTGCAGCACATTGTTGAGGTTTGGGATACATGTGTGCCAGCTCCCTTGCAAGCCTCTGCTATATTGTAGTTACCCATCGTGCTCTTTTCTGCAGAAGTTCACAATAACACTTTAATCATACCTCTCAGGAGATGACAGATGTGATGCTCACATCTGTTTCATGACCAAATACAATGGAGGAAATGGAAACTGGTGGTCAGAAAGTTTATCTAAAATAGTGAGTTGTTACATAAAGTGTTACATGTGTGTTCTGTTTGTTTGTGTTTGCTTTGTGCTGTTTCATAGACATAGTCTCCGGAGGGCAACATAAAATAAAAGTTCACACAACAGCAAGTTAATTGAAGTACAAAATCTTCTCTGAAAAATTATATTTTAAATGTATTATTTTTCATTACCATTTGTGAAAAAACACTATGTAGTCCAACTTTCTGAGTCGTGTTCAACATTTTGAGGGATAATGGGTGGTTTGTGTTTTCTCTTTATTCATGCTAAGTGCTTTCTGATCTGTCTTTGTTACTTTACGGACCTTGTTTACTGTCAACTGCAACCAGCAGGGTGACCTTAGGGGAAGAAAAAGATAAAACCATTATTCCAAACTAATATGATTCTGTGAGAAAAAAGACTATTCATGTTGCAGTGTAAACTGGTAAGAAATCTAAATGATGGCTGTAATGTCTGAGTGGGTGCCGATGATGCTGTGTTTATAAACTCAGTGCTGTGCCACGTGCTGTCACGGTTCAGGCTACCTTTGGCCGCAGCTGTGAGCACACTCCTGTTGCCAGGTGGAAAGGGGAGATGGAGAGAGCCGCCGGCCATTAGCGGTGTTGGCTATTGTAAGTAAAAAGAGAAGAAATGTGGGGCAGGTTTGCCACCCGTTTGAAGTAGGGACAGCTTGTTTGTGAAGTGGAGGCCGAGCGCTCGGCTTTCATGTCCTGCTCTTATGTGACCTGGGGAGACCTCAACTTCATAAACCATATTGACTATATCGCCTAAAAAAAAAAAAAAAACATATACACATACACACACACCTGCAAACACACACACACACACACACTGACACAATCTATTCCAGCACTTATGGAGCTCAGAAGCCTGAAGCTTTATGAAGTGAGATGAGTGAGAGGGCGCTGGGAATTTCAAGGCCAGCCCTTGACACGACTTACAAACAGACAAACATTGAAATCTTCTCAAGTATAGACTCATTACCTGAGTAATAAGGAAGAGGTTTAAGGGAATAATGTGACAGTTAATTTCAGGCTGCATGACAATACCAACACTGTGACATTTGTCCACGATTCTTTTTTTAACGATACTGTCACAGTCCATCAACACTCACTCTGTGATCCTGTAAACGATTGTGTGATTAAACATGAATTAAAAGTGAAACCATGAAATTGCAAGTCCTCCCACCACCTTCTCTAAAGTTGAAATCTGGTGCTCTTAACGGGAGTTTTTGACACAACTGCTGATCCAGCTCTCGGGGATGAGGGCTTGAGAGACTTAGACGTTTTTTTGTCGTCTCTGCATTTCTTGGGAGGGAATTGGCAGATTATTTGGTCAACCTCGATCAGTTCCACCACAGCTTAGGGGGATACATGCTCGCTGACTAATATTGCCCGGAAATCCATCAAAGTCAGAGGGCTTGTCCCCCTTTTAAAACTTGTGTGTTCCAATCAAGCGCTAGGCGAGTCAAAGCCATCACAAACAGAGGCCATGCTCCGCCTGAAACTGGCGCTGACAGATCCAGATGAAAATAAATTATGCTGTCTCTGAGCATGAAAGTACCTACAGTAATGTCGAACGAGACGACAGTTAACTTTAATCTTCAAAGCGCTCCCATAACATAAAGCACTTTTCTTTGCTGGTTTAATATTCCCAAAATAAAAAAGTTAAGATGCTTTTCACAGTGACACACACACATACACACACACACACACACACACTGTTTTGATGTAGGACACACAAATGGCTTTCTCTGGTGTGGAGTTTGATTGTTATACATAGTTAACAATATGGTTATGCCAGTATACAATCATGTATCCCAGAAATTGTGGGGAGGTGATCATGCAGGGAAATACAGTCAGAGGCATTGTTGCAGTTTCAAGTTTATGGTTTCATAATTTTAAGCATCATTAGGGCAGATAGAGGTGACATGGTGACATGGAACAATAACTTTTACATAGATATCAGCTGATTACTCTGTTGCATCGCTGATAATGTTAAAACCCATCCATCAGAAGGCTTAAAACAAACAAGTCATTTCTGTGTGTCTTCTCACTACATCTGAGTGTTAATCGCTGTTCATGACATGCCATATCACTTTAAACATTTTCACCTGTCACTTTAAAAACAAAAGCAAACAAAGAAGAGGCTGCTGCTGTTTACAATGTTGCTGCTGCTGTTTTCTTTACTTTATTTTATTTTTCTTTTTAATGCCACACCTATATTTATTTTATTTTATTCTGTTCCTATATTTATTTCTTCTGACGTCTATTTTTGTATTTGTATTTAAACTAGCTTGTATTTAAAATAGTTTATATTCTATTCTATTTTTCTAAAAAAAAAAAAAAAAAAAAAAATTAATATTGGGCTTGCTCCGGGATGTGTTGAAATGATAAGGACTCCTTGAATCCTTGATGGCTAAAGTTTGTTGCAGAGACGGACATGATGCAAAAATAATTTGAAAACAAAACTATAAATGAAAAGATTAATATTGAACCCTGATAAATAAATACAATTTTTAAAATTTCTTTCTCAGTACAATTCACCTGCTGGTGACACTACAATACACTTAGGACCTGATAATTGATTAATCATCAATAAACTGTTGTAAAGTGGCTCTGAGTAAACTAGTTCTGAGTCTCAAGAGGACTGTGGTCAGTATATACTCTTTATACTCTTTAAATACATCATTATCTACAGTCCTTAAACATGAAATGTTCAGGAACAACATACAGGCATACATTTGTAGACAATGTATGATTTGTTTCTCGCTTCTTCCTTAGTAGCTGATCACAAATTTCGATTACTGTATTTCAAAGTGTTACAATTTAATTTTTTCACAACAACAGAGAACTTTTCTTGTGCATTGTATTGTGGGAGAACAGTGTCCATCATCTACTTGATGCTACTCAATGCTGCTACTGCTACTACTTGATGCTTGATTCTTGCAAGAGAATAATCAGGCTGTTCTTCCCTAACAAGTATCTTGAAAATGCAACGATACTTCTGTCCTTTTGTGGAGTAAATCTGCTCAAAAATCACGGTTATGAATGTTTGAGAGTCTCTCTCCCTTTAACAGATGAAGAAAGTTCACCCGGACATTTAGGTTTAGGTCAGTGGTTAAAAAAGGATCCACTGTTCCTTTGTCCGGGGGTGAATTCCAATGAGAGGGATTT
>JAOXYL010000001.1:13018433-13041099 GCA_028564955.1 Terapon puta | reverse complement strand
TATATATATATATATATATATGTATATATATATATATATATATATATATATATATATATATATATATATTACATATAAGTTGAAGTTTGGAACAGAAATGATGAGTCAAGGGAAAATACACTGTATTATAGATCTCTCCCTTTCCACGTCTCAGATACATTAACTATTCTCTTCTTACCTCCGGCCATTACAAATGTCAGCTGCTCTGCTTTGCTCAGCAGGCCGCTCCAACACACAAGCACGTGCATATGCAGCAACGCACACTCTTGCACACAATTTCACATTCCTTCTGGTCCTCAGCTGCAGCACGTGACAGAAAAACAGTTATTCGGCACAGGTCCCATGGGTCGGCTGTCTGCTCGTTTGTTAATGACAAGCATTTGGGGTAACCATCGATTTCCTGTGGCACTAATTAAGAGTAGACTCATTAAAACGTTTGCAATACATCCTGTGTTAACTTTGCAGGTTGTTTTTTCCCCCTCTCTCTCTTTTCATTCTACTTTGATCGTTGTCTGCCTTTTCTCTTGTTGAGGCCAGCACTCGTACATCTTCGGAGACACTGATCACAGAGAATAACAGGGATAGCATGATCCTCCGTCGCGTCTCGTCCCCCGTTTCCAGACAAAAACAGAGGCAGTTAATTGCAGATGCAGATACATAAATGGATTTTAGGTGTTATATATATTTCATATTTTTTCATACATTGACCAAGTGTTCTTTCTTTTGCCTCAAGGCTGAGTTTGTTCATCAAATTTGGCATAATATCAGTAAACAGAGCTAAATTTGTCTGTTTTACGCCAAATTTTCCTGCACCTGAGGGGCAGCACGGTGCTATGGTTTTAATATGAGTGAGAGATAAAGACGGAAAACTCTTGGCCCTGATTCCAACTAGGCTTACTAACACTGGGAGGTATTTGAGCAGACGCTCACATCCATTTAGGAGTCCAATCTGTATTAAAAGCCCAGTACTTCTTATTCCGAGCAGCCATATTGATCCATCCAACTGTCCTCCCTGTGTGTGTTTACGTCTGGTGCCAGGTCAGATATCTGTTCCTGGTGCCTGCTGATGTCCATGTACTGCTGTCTGATCACAGTTCAGAAGGTAATTTTGTCATAGACTGGTTATTAAACTTTGCAAAGGGCTGGCTGGCAAAAATATCTCTACCCCCCACGCACAAAAAAAGCAGGCTTTCTCACTCGTCCTTTGTAGAATCTAGCAATGCAGCTTTGGTTTGATGTCGGTTTCGAGATATTTATCCACCACTGAAATGTGTTACCCAAATAAAATACAGATGGAAGCAATTTTGTTGGTGGAACTGAAAAGTCTGAAAGCTCAACAGCAGCGTGTCTTTAAAGAAAAAAAAAGTCACTTGAGATAGTCAACCCACATTTTTCACTGGAACTCTTTGTTACCACAGATTTATCTCTAGCAAGATGTGTGGATTATACTCTTTAGCCAGGCCACTTTTTTTGTATGTTTGTTTTGGAAATACATGTTGCTGATGCATTTTAAAATGTGGCTCCACAACTTTTTAAAACCTTAGCACATAAATCTGAAACAATGTGCAATGAATGCACTCCAGCCACCACCACACGGGTCTGTGTTAAATTTACTACTTCACACATATTGGGTACTGCAAACATGTTTTTTTTTCCCTGCGGCCAGAAAAGGATACACATGTTTTTTTAATAATGTTTGAAGAGCTCCTCGTTTCTTAAAAAAGTATCTAGCTTCTACTCTTTCATCTTTGATTCTCTGTGCACCTTAAACCAGGATAATCAACCAGCCAAACAAATAAAAACAAACAAAAAAAACAATCTTAATGGCATACCGGCTTTTCACCCCCTGCATGATGAACTGTTGGCTCCGTTGGCACTTTGTGAGCACATTTGTCCCATTATTATGGCAGGCACTTTCTTTTTCCAATTGTGCTCTGCTAGTGGGCAGCACTTGGAAATGTGTGGAATGAACAGCCTGCAACAATATCAAGTGTTAGCAGTCAACTCAACAGAAAGCTAATGAACCATAGCAAACAGCTTGTGGGGTGTAGCACGAGAGAGCAGTTGCATCAAAAGCCCTTCGTCGGCGGCTTGAGCATGCTTAAGTGAACAAACTATATCCTAAGGCTGATGGGAAACAGACACAATCCATTCACATGTATACAAGTGAAAGTGAGAGAAGTAGCAATAAAGAAAAGACGCCGCATATAAGAAAGATTTCGCTCAGATGTCTGGGGAAAGGAGTCGCATTGATGAGTTTTTACTTCTGTGCTTACTGAACAGTTAAAGATCCTTAGAGAGCAACATTGCCAGTCTTATTTCAGATGAACAACCACTATTTGAAATTAATAGGACATCTGGACTGGATATGCATTTTTTCTATTCATCACAAGTAATACAGGTCCAATCACTTTGGTTAAGGTCAGGATGATATCTCATCATTGTTATTATCATTATTAGTATTATTATTGTTACTATTATTATGCCTGGTTTGCAATGATTTTTTCTCTGTGAAATGCTTGAAAAATAAATTTATCTCTGTTTCTGGAAGGAGGTTCCATTGGTGATAATAATCTGATTTGTTCATACTGTCAACAGATTCCATGAAAAGACCCAAACCTACAGTACGTATACACCACCAGCACCTACAGCCAGTCTAATACATGTGCTGTTTTTCCACAAATCTGACATCTCCATGAAAATCACTGCATAGAAATCACGGAGATCATTTGAAATTAAGTTAACACGAGACTATAAACACCGCTATCTGCTGACAGTGCTGAGATGCTGTTAATCGATGTTGATCAGAGCTGATGCACACACTGTCCTCTATCTGTCTTCAGTACAGCGACAGTGTCCTTCAGCTTCATTATATGTTTCTGCAGCTCTAAACCAAAGCAATTCACCACAGTCTCTCTGCTTGTCTCTTTCCCCACAAATTTCCTAAACTCTGTATAACACCTAATATAATCCCTCATTTGTGTTTCCTACTCCAGTTTCTAGAAATTGTTAATAGTTGTTAATAAGATATTATTTTCTGATTCATTCCCCATAGTCAAGCTTTGTTATCAAGGTGATAAAACCTTTGTCTGTCAAATTGGTGCATCGCTATTAAAACGACTCATTCATTACGATGAACATGTGCACCGCAGTTTATTTTGATTCAACATACAAAGCACCAAATATGTGTCAAATCACTGTGAAAATGAACTATTCACAGATAATACACAATTTACCCCTCTTTGGGTTTTGTTTGCTGACTGTTACAGTGCCCGGCTATTTTTGAAAATTAAATTTTTTTATCAGGATACAATACATGTGACAGATTTCTATAACATATTTACAGAGAGTACTTTAGACAAGAGAGGGAATTCACATCGTGCTTTAGACCGTATTTGTAAAAGAAACACCAAGGTCCTCGTGAATTCGCTACCTTCTCCTTCATCGGCATTGTAGTATTCAAACAATGGTGCTGATTAGAATTCATGTCCTATGACTCCTCATTCTGAAGAGTAGCCTTCTCCCCAAATCATCTGCCCTAGCGTTGTGATCCTCAGCTAGTCCTCCTCGCCACAAATCCTGCCCCTGTTTCCTATTCAGGTGTTGGACTCGCCATGTGAATGGCAGCATGAATGCTAATAGGCCGTTGTAATAAGGTCTTTGAAGTATGCAATACACTGTTGCAGAATCATAATGTGAAAATCCCTCTTTGAATTGGGAGACTCGGCCCTGCTTGACACTAGCGTGCCTCTCTCTCTCTCTCTCTCTCTCTCTCTCTCTCTCTCTCTCTCCAGTCCGTCTTTCACATTGCACTGCTTCTGCTCTCCCCCCTCACCGCACCCTTCCCCCTCTCCATCTTCCCTACATCTTTTAATAATCACTTCTGGCAGGAAGACTTGCCTTGCTCTGATAGGTCTTAGATGACAAGTAGGGTTTCCAAATACCAACATGTGGGATGTAGCGATCCGTGGGAAAAAAGTGAGGGAGTGGACCCAACAGGGAGGGGGCTGGATTATTGGTTTAGGAGAGAAATAGTAGGGGTTTAGGAGGAGGTGGGAGAGGTGGGGTTGGTTAGAAGGGGCAGCTAAGGTGCATTACACTGGTAATGTTCCAGTTAAGGATGCAGGGGTTCTACTGTAAGTACACTTTTTATTCTGCCCACTTTCATCATTTTCGCAATGAAAAGCTCTGAAACCATGAATAGTAATCATTTTAAATAAAATTTGAATTGTTTGTAGAGGCAATGTATCACACATTACAATGGATTACATTCACTGGCTTGCTTTTCATGTATGACCTTGGACTGTTTTGAGAGCTCATTAGAGGACTGTCAAATGTTGTCCATGACCTCTGAAGTTTGGCTTTCTATTACCATAAAAGGAGACTAAAATGACAGAAGGCTTTGTTCATTTTGATGCCTTGGAGCCTCAAGCGGAAAGTCGTCATGCCACTTGAAATCCTGTCTGAGATTCAGTCAAGATCACTTCAAATTTCAAAAGGCATCTGTATCAGTTATCAACGCAATTACAGTTTTATGCCATTGTAAACATTTCCTGCCACCCACTGGAAATATAATATGTCATAGAAAATATCACTTGTATATGCTATACTGATGTATATTGTTGATTAAAAAGTGTTCATTATAAAAACAGCGCTTGTTTACACTTGTTATATCACTGTGCTCTGAAACAAAAGGATGATAAAATAATTTTCCCACTTGATATTCAACATTTTTCAGGAAAACGAATTTACTGTTGTGAGCAATGTACGGTAATGTGAAAATGTACAATCAGACCTGCAGTAAACCCGCAGTAACTCTTGGTCATTTGTAAAAGTGAAAATAAGAAAATGCCTAAGATTGGATCACACCCTTGCTCACACTATGTTGTTATGTTGTTTAATCACTCTATTTGTATGAATTGCTACAGTGAATAATGTAATATCTTGATTGCATTTATACTTTTAGCTGCCATTTACCCACTTCAGTTTCTCCAGACTGTCAGCTTGTCCCGGTTGTAGTAGCAGCAGATAGGGACACAAGTGGGGAGTAGACAACCTTTTAGATAGCTTGGGAGACTTGTATTAAGAGATGATGCTGATGAATATCACGAATGAGGAAGAAACTAAAAGTCACAATGATGTAGCACCCACTGTAGCAGTAAAACTTCACTTGAGTATGAGAACTAATTAATTGTTGTTTGAAACCACAAAACAGGGCTTGTATAGATGTGAACTGTAGAATATGATTTTTTAAACACAGTCATTCTGAGGGGGATTTTTATTGCATTTGTGTTTGTATCATTTTTACCGTTATTGTGCAGTATAAAACTCCTGGCATTTCCCTTTTCAAATAGTTTTTTGTCTGCTAGTTTGTTTGTTATTATCCTGTAATAACTGTTTTTAGTCATCAAGCTGAAAATATAAATTTGGCATATTGTCACACAGTTGTGTTTGTTTTCACTTGACTGAGTCACAATATACACTCGCCTTTTAGCTCTGATTTGATCTCCACCAGCTCCTCAGAAAAAAGCCTTGCTCTTTAGCTGCTAAATGTTCCAATATGTTCACCAGCTAACTTCTGCTATTTGACGTGTGCAGGTAGTGTACAGTAGGTTTGTAGAGCTTTTCCACTCGAAACTTCTGCCTGCTGTGGCTAAAATAACACTCTGAAATCAGTGAGAGTGAACCAGAAGAGCATAATAGTGTCAGAAAACAAAATGATGAAAAGAAATACGATAAAATAATTCCATAGAGCTGGTGGAAACCATAGAGTTGGATGATATTTTTCTGTGGATTCATGATTATGAGCAACTTCTCTCACATACATGGTCATCTCATCCATTGTTAATATAATTATATTGATTTTAGTCACTTTAGATTAAATGCAGTATTGTATTTCATGAGGAAAAACTACTATTGAAACCTTTAAAATACTTTGATAAACTTTTTGTGACTCAGCTCTCTCTGCTGGAAAATGTTCTTTTCCAAACTTTTTCTTCCCTACATGGAGGAACCTGAAGTGCACCAGGAGTAAGGTGCTTCCAAAAAACAGTGAAGGATGCTAAGAAACTGGCAGAGATTTATGTCAGGCGCAATGAGACTCATATTTAGTGGCTGTGGAGTGGAAGACCGTTGAATTACTTCAAATCAGCTGTGAATTCTTCTTCATGCTGAATAAAAACATTTACCTGTATCTGTTTCAAGTACAGCCATTTTGACTCAAAATATTAAAAGATTTCATCTTGAAGATTGTCATGTCAGTAAACATCTGCTCAATCACTGTCGATCACTAGACGAGTCAGCATAATGGTCACTGAGTCTATGGCCCACTGAAAAAAGCCTGTAGCATTTGTAGTATTATGACCCGGGTGTTAGCGGTGCACAGTTACATTTTTTAATACGTTGGCTTTTAAACCAAACAGACTGGCTCTTCAACTCACCTGTGACTGAAGTTCTTCAGCTTTTTTCGACTAGCATTGTGAGTAGACCCTATACTATAAACAAGCAAACAATGAAAAGGTCAAAAACTAGACAATGAAACAAAAAACTGAAACTGAAATGAATTCAGTACATGTGATTTTTAATTTGTATATTTTTTTGCTATATATTTTTGCTATATATTTTATTGTACGCATCAGGTCTTTCAGGGAAAAAAGAGAATCGCACTGCTCATGTGGAGGGCTGAAAAACTCATGTATCAAATATGATGTGTTTGGTGTTATAGGGTTAAGATTGTGTGTGTACATATATACCAAGGAGGTGGAAGGGTAGCACAATTCTACACTAGATTGAATCCTTACTCAAATCCACATATTTTTCTGAAATTCAGTCACACCTTATTTGGATTTCATACCTAATTTAGTTTAGAGCAAAATATTTGTAGTGCAATACAATTTGCTGTAAATCAACAGGTGTGACAACATTTTGTTTCCACCGTACTCTCGAAATAATTATTCTGGACTAAGAGAGTGCAAAAAGTTGATACAAAAAGTGGCGAATGATTCATTTGTTGTACCTTCTCTCACCCACTATTGTCTACATCTACTTCAGAAGGCGAAATTGTACTACTTTCCCCAGAAATGTGTTTTTGACAAGCTCTCGGTTAAGGGCTCCTGTGCTGTGAAGTCGGCATGTAGGTGGAGAGAGAGATAACAGCAGCAACGAATGGGTTTCTGATGGTGCTGGAGAAAAAAAAAAGTGAGAGTAGACAAAGGACTGCTGTAATATGCCATGTCCAATTGGTGCAATTACATAAAATATATGTTTTTCAGATTGGATTCTTCCTTCAAAATTCTGCGACATCTCCCGTGGTCTTTCAGACTATTTGCCTTCCTTCCCTCATCTCTGCTCCTCTCGCCATCCATCTTTGCTGTCGCTTCATCACTTATGCCACTGTCAATCACCTAGTAGTGCTTATAAAGCAGCTGAGTTATGAAGAGATTTTATTTGCCAGGAGCGCCATTGAACTTGACCTGTGATAAAGCCTTGACAGAGAACGTGTTAATGATGAAGCCTCGCTGACTGATGTGCAGCCATACAGGAGTCAGGAGGGAAAATTGTGAGAGGTTGACCTTTGTCAACTAAATGCATCACAGGCCTCCTCTTCTCCGCTCACTTGTTGGCCGGGGGAATATCGACCTCATCGGCATCAACAGCAAAATAATTATGGTCGCCATCATCGCCGTCATCTTGTCTGTAGCAGCAGCTTTTTTTTTCTTCTTCTTCATAGATTCCCTTTCCTGCGTGCGTTTCTGAACAGATGACTCACTCTCTTCTCCGCGTCTCTCATTCAGTGTCTTTTTAAGCCTGTCTATTCCTTCTTTTATCTCTCCGAACAGGTGATTCACCCCGTCTCTCTGTCTCTGCTTTGCTCCCCCTTGCTATCTCTCTGTCATTCTCTCATTACAAAAGGTGATCACCCATTGAGCTCATCAACCCGGAGTGAACTCCCCTCACCCGCTGACAGATGAGTCTGAGAAGGGGGCTGTCGCCGAGCTGACAAGTTCTTCTGAGGAGAAACATATTAATGGCTCTGCTTCCGACTAAAATGCTACTCGCGGAACCCACCCGTCGCATCCACCCTGCCGATACCGCGACGCTCTTCGCTGGTATTTCTTAAATGCCAACGTCACTCATGAATAGGTCAGGACAACAAGCACTTAAATAAGGCTTTGTCACTGATTAATGAGAGGTGGAGAGGACTGGGAAGGCCTCTGACTGCCTCGCGCAGATAAAACAATGAATGTTTTGTAAATAGCCACGGGTGCTTCTCTCTGTCTCTGTCTCCCCCCACCCCCCAGCCCCCGTCTCTGTTCTTTCCCTCCACCGGTGGAGAGAAACATCACTGACAGCCGCTCTGGGGATCTCAGAAACACATGTTCCCAGCCGCAGGACTGGGGGAAATCCAATCAGATCCCAGCGAGCCTACAGTGGCTCAATTTGCAAAGCCAACAGGCCTTTTACCAGTATTGTTGTATGTATTAACAGGTTGGATCCCAGCCAAGGAGCACTATGGCAGTAACATGCTGATGTTATTGACTACTTATCCATAAAAATGCATCCCTTCTCACTGCATTATACTCACGCGTGGCACAAATCGACTAATCTGAGCAGATTAAAGTCACTTAGAGGAGATTGGAGTTCACCCATGGTTTTATTAAAATGCACAAATCTAATCAGAGACGATGTGTAAATTGGCTGGCTAAAAGGCAGAGATGTCGCGTGGCGTAGAATGTGGCGAAATAAAAAGGATGTTTATTTTGTTCAGTCCTGTCTCTCTATCAAAAGCAGTGCGTTCATAAACATCAATCAGCTGAAAACCCGGATGAAATCAAATAACATAGTCAGATATTTGAGTTCAAATAACGCATTGTAAGAATATCAAACTGCTCAAAGTCTTGGAGTTTGTGAAAAATACCTCATTTGAAGTGAGAATAATCCATAAACAGCTGCAGACACAGAGCAGTTAATGTGATCCATCAGTCGGTAAGTAGTGGTGTTCCCTCGGTACAGACCTGGCTCTCACACCCTGCACAGATGCCTCAGAGTTTCAGCAGTGTTAATTTTTTTTTCTTCCGAAGTAATTAACTTGTGGAAATGATTTACCCTTGAATGGTTGTCAGATCTCATTGGAGGTCTTTGTAAACCTGCTGTGGCACCCGTAGCCTGTCAGATCCCAGCCACTGGGCACATCATGTCCCACATGAGTGGTTTTAGAGAGTAACAGAATACAGTGAGCCTTTAAACAAAGACTGGACTCCTGTACGTTTGAACTGAGAATTTACAAATGACATGAAGTATGGTCAGCGTAACTCATGGTGATGGGAAAGCCTCGGCTGTTACAATAGATGTATTTCTAAAGTACAGAATAAAAACAAGTTTCGAAATAAGTTGTTCGGTTTTGAGTTTCTTTAGACATCTAATCAATATCATGCCAGCTACATTAAAACTGTTGCAGGTAGAATTTCCTTGGATTTTTCCAAAAACTCCAGCAAGTGTTACAGTATTCTTCCACAGTATCTACACATGAACAGTTTGGTTGAGTTTCGGCAACTACAGCAATGGTAGTGATACATTCTAACATGGTTAAGATTAGGAAAAAAAGTTATGAAAAAAAAAAAACTAAAAAACTAACATTAAGTACTGGACAGGTCCTGGCTTTACATGTCAACACAGCACTCACATTTTTCCATTAGGAACAGAATTCTTGGGGATGTTAGGCCTAAAATTACTCACAGGCAGCTGTTTGTGTGATTACTGACTTTTGGATTGCGGGCATACTTCAGAGATACTCCTCATGCTTCTGTCTCTGCTGGTGAAGAAACAAATTTCAGGGTTTTTTTTTCATTCCATTGAGGCATCCACATTTCTGAATAGTTTGGCAAAGATTTCTTCGAGTTCAATGTGAGACCTTTTGTCTGCAAATCACCCTGAAAAGAGTAAAACCATTCTTCATAGCCCGACTACTGACAACACACGCCGTAAAGGTTCGGTCAAAGCTGGTTTTTGAAAATATTGAAAAAAACTTATGTGATGGCACAAACCAAACACGTCCTCCAAATGATATGTTATGCCCTCTGGAATGACACATCGAAGCATTTTCTGATCAGACATCCTGCCAGCAGGATGGCATAGTGTGAACTCTTTTTTTGCCATTAATGGTATTTATTTCTGTTTACTGGTTTGGTTAGAATTGGGCATAATGCAACTACTGTTGAATAAAAGTCACCATGGTTTGTGTTAAAAAACCATAGCTGGACCTTTATTGTCATGGTTACATTAAAATAAGATGTAGATTTGTGGTCAGGCTTTGAAACAAGAACATTAAAAAAAAAACAAGGATGTTGAACAGCTTCCTCTGCATTAAAGTCTGATGTTTTGTTGACCCATCTATCCACCCCCTACACTGCTGCTCTATAATAAACATCAGCTGGTTTCCCCCTTTGTTCCCACCATAATGACTATGTAAAAACATGTACTGTGAATGTAATATATTGAATTAGTGACCACTTGACAACATACCGTATATGTTCCTTTATACCACAGCTGATGGATACAGAATGGATGCACTTTATCTCGTTACGATTTAGCTTGGCAACGGATCATCCTGTAAATACCTTACATGGGGCCAAGGAGTCTATTTCCAGACACATGAACACTCCAGCTGCTTCATTTAATAATTCCATGGCTGTGGTGTGAAGAGTAATTGGTCATATTGGGTGTCAAGCAGAGATCTGCCTTGGGTCTAGATGGAGCCAAGGTCTTTTTTTTTGTTCACATCATCTCAGTCTCTGATGATTCTTGAGTGAGGGATACGAGTTGAAACCTCTACTATAGTCAATAAAACATGTTACTTATTGCAAGATTCTTACTGGCTGTGTGTTTGTGCATGTGTGCTCGTACCTGCGAGGTCTTTGCATGTGCCTTTATTATGAACAGAATGATTTAGTGGCATTGTGGCGTTGAGACATTAGGATGATACTTCTTGCCCTCTCGCAGTCTTCCTGGCAGCTTCCCAAGGACAGGCAGCAGAAAGCAATTGCTATTAGTGCACATATATAGTTCAAGCAGATAAATATAGGCTGCTTTTAGCAGATGAGCCACAGTGCCATCAATTAAGATTAGGGCAAGTGCTATCACAGTCTCATAAAGAACAACAAGACGGCATTCCTTCAATGTCAAAGGTAAGATGAACATGTACAAGCCATTGGGAAAAATCAAGGAGAGCCCGATAGCTCATATACATAATGCTCACATTGACAAATAGCTATTGATGTTTCTTCATCAATGAGAGTGACATGACTCAAACAGCTTGGAGGGGATCCCGATCGTGCACTGAAATGATATCATGCCAAAATTTGGCAAGGACTGATCTAATTAATTTATTTCAGGCACCCGAGTTATTTTCTCTTCATGTGATGGGTGGGAGGGTGAAATCTTGGACTTCTTCATGCAGCAAGGGAACATTTTCTAGTCTTAGCTGAATCCTGTCTCCATCCTACTGTCTGAGAAGAAGCATTGGGAAACATAGACAAGGAGAACAGAAATAGAGCAGCTGGCAAAAATGAGAAATGGCAGGGACCAAATTCATCTTTGCCCTGTTGTCCAAGCACAGTCCTAAGACTGTGCCGATCCTGTTGTTGCCTGGTGTTCTTGTCTCGTTCCCCTGTAGTGTCTTCTTTTCTCTGGCCTGGTTGTCGCAAAGAGTATGGCAGCAATCTCCATGCCAGGCCAGAGGGACGTGGACAATGTGTGTGCCCTGCGACTCTCCAGTGGTTTCCAAGTAAAGGCCATCACTCTCCCTAATTAGCTGGTCTCTTTTGGGCTGTGACTAAAATCACCTCTGTGGCTCCTTCCTCCATCGGATCACACCTAATTTTAATTAGACCCCTCGGAATATTAGTCGGGGTCTTTGTTCCGCTTCCTCTCATTAAGGAGCCAGACAAATGAGTCTTTAAAATCCTTTATACATTTCCTCTACATTTTTCCCTCTATCCCCTTTCTCTCTCTCTCGCTTTCTTTTGCTATTGTCCTCATCATTTTCTTGTGCATGCTCTTTTGCTGTGATATACTGTATATAATCAGCCCCCAGCCTGGCTAAAACCATGTGAGTGGTGATTGCCCATCCTGTCCTCATATCCTAGCACAGTCACCGTCTGCAAAGGCCACAGATACAGTTTGACATGGCTCATGCAAACTTTGCAGACCAACTATTCAATGACTGTTTCAATTTAAAACTGATTTTGGTGGGATTCCATGAGCTGGCGGCAAAACCAGACAAATCACTTGATATTTCATATGAATATTGGCAAGTATTTTTTTTGTCATTTTCTCGGTGTGCAAAAATGAAAAAAAGCTTACAATTGTTACAATATTATTTAAGTCCCTCAGTGTTGTAGTCCCCAAGGTGGGATTTCAAAGTCGAAATTTCACCCAAGTTTTTTTTTTGTTTGTGTTTAAAATGCTATTTTTATTTTTTAGGTTCACACACTTGAAAACTTTTTAGTGATGTAAAGCCCCTAAAAGTCATCACTGTCAACAGATTCAACAAGTCCCCCAGCTGCTTTCCATCTGCATTTGTTATTTTAACCATATATTTAGAGATAACCCTGTGGAGTTTTTTCATCACTAATAGTGCTGTAGAAGTATTGTAACTATTGCCTCTGTTATGTTTGTATTCTGCATGGGCACATGGATGGTGTCAGTGATAATAGTGATTAATATGCAGGAAACATACCAGTGTGTCAACATTATTGGGGAGTTATTGCTGGATCAACCAGAGCTTTCTTATGAAGACAGTCTCCAACAGCAGTTGCAGGTTTGACTCACACGATATAGACATGCCGGTGTGCCCCATCGACAAAGAGATATTTTCTTTTATAGCTGCTTCATGGTTTCATATCTTACATTTTAAACCTTTAAATGTCAACTTGAGTGGGAAAGAGAGTGCAGGTGTGTTATGAATGTCCTCTGTCCTTTAGGACTACTAATCTCATAATTTTGTCCAAAACATGTTAACATTCTGGCCTGGTTTTCTAGACAACAAAAGGACAGAAAAAACTGGGGATTGCATCCTGAATTTCTTTTAGATTTTAATTGAATAAAATGAATAACATTATAGGTTTATAGGATTTAACTGTTTTAGGTTTAGATATGACTGAACACACTATATGATAACTTGACAGCACTCTGATTGTCACATCAATTTTAGAATTGCAAAGTTTTAGTCATAAGCCAGCTGAGTGCCCTTCCTAATGACCTTGATTCTGCCAATATCCAGTTCTCATCAGAAAATCTACATCATTATTGCTCTTTAACACTGTTTGTTTATCACTTTGAGGTCCTGTTTCCATCTGTGGGCCATAGTTTATGTAGAGATAAAAAGGAACAATGATCATCACAGGCCATTAAGAAAACATGAGCATGAAGTAAAAACATGGGCATGGCTCTGTTCCCAGTTCAAATTACAAGCATGCATCTTGTCTTTTTTGGCTACTGGAGAAATGTGTGTCTCTTGTGTCCTTCCTTACATGACTATTGGACAGTGATGGCTGGAAAATGCACCCTGGGTGGTGGATTTCTTATACTAAAAGCTAATCTTGATACCACGCAAGTACTGATGATGTTTTGCCTCATAAATAATTAGCATGGCCTACAATTAAAGAAAAAATGGAGTAGTAAAAACTACTGTTCTGGATATTAGCTAAATATTCTGATTTCAAAGCCTTATGAAAATTCATTCTGAATAATATGCCATCATAACACAAAAATTGACTAAAAAAGTACATTAGTGAATCAAGAAGCAGACGAATGTTAGGGAGAAAGGAAAAAATACTTAGAGGAGTACGTTGCGTAAATTTGTGCCATCCCAGAAACACAAACAGCCTCGAGCATGTAGTGCAGTTCCTCTTTATGGCCGATGCTGTTAACAATGGGCATGCTGACTCCCCACCAGCTGCCAGTCTTTTCTGATGGCAGCGGCACCTGTAGGAAAAAAAAAACAACAGTCAAAACACATTAGTATCTCCCAGTGGCAACTCACCCGAGTTCAAGTTCATAATCTTTCTCACTCACAATTTTAACATCTGCAACCATTTAGCCCAAGTGCATTTCCAGGCTTTGTGTTTGTCTTTGTGCGTGCATGTGTGTGAGGATGAGCACAAATACACACACGCACATGTTTACTGTTTGTCTATGTGGAGCAAGGATGCACTCATGGGTGGTTGAGTAATAGATGCTGGTGCTCTGCCAGTGCCGCACGCCCTTGTTCATGAATTATAAAACCAAGAGCAATTATGGCTTTTACACAAATTAACCAAAGCATGCTGGATGCAAACTGTAATTGGGTCAGTGGTTATTTCCTGCAACACACCTGGGCTTGTAGTAAACGTTGGGTATCAATTATAAATGGCTCTTGCCCTATCCAGGGTGTGTAGCAGACCATGGCCTAACACAGGATATACAAGTGCATTAGCATACACATGATGACTGTAATCATCGCCATGATAACGTCTTAGTGTCTCTTAGTCATATTGTATTAGCCTCTGGTTGTGTCTTTGTGTGAGATCAAAAGGGACGCAATGTATATGCTTTGCTCATTAAAGTGCCTGTTTTAATCACTTTTATTAAGTACAGCATGATCTTTCCTAATGTGTTACTTTCTCTGATTACTGTGTAAAAATGAATTGATATACTGTTCAATACTTTTGAATTACTTTGTAATTGTATGCAAAGTTGTGTCCTTGGCTCAGGCAGAGGTCTCGCTCAAAGGCTACACTGCCAGTTACTGCCAACTTTAAAGGTGTGATGTTTTCTTGTGTCACCCAGTGCATGAGTTGACATTGTGATTCAATCAATGAAATTTAAATGTCATCACAACTACTTCGACCATTCTGTTTGTTTGTATTGACTCTCTTGGCTCACATATGCTTTAGCAGTGATTGGAGTAGATTAATGAAAGTGGTGAAGTTTCATTCAGGTGAGGACAGGCAGCACTACACTGCCTCAGAAACGATTCAATAGGATATACAGCGTGTCAGAGATTATTGATAAAATTTTGAAATGACTAATACCGAAATTATTAACAAAAGAGATCATGCCCATTTTTAAAAGCAAGACTAAAGTTCAAACCTGTCTTTCATTCCATTAGATTATGCAGTTCAGCATGATTTAAAGAATTCTTAAAAAAGCAAAACAGCATTTTAAAAAATGAGGCAAAAAAGAGGTGAAAAATAGATCGGGTTCAAGAACCAAGACTCAGGAGACTAACTGTAGGCTAATGTACCACCTGTGTGTTAAAATGTCAATCCATTTTCACAGATGACACATCATGTTTTAAGTGGCTATTCTCTGCAAGTGTCATGAGTATTTTCAGGTGCTGCTTATTTGTGCAGCTGCAGGTCTGAAGTAAAGTTGCATTATTAACCATCTCTTTTATTTCTGTTACTCTATTATGTCGCCAAAAGACCTTTGCAAGTTTGAGGTTCTATACTGTTGCTTATTACAGCCATAACAACAAAACTCCTTTCTGCTTGGAGGGTAAGACTTCCCCACATGCCATCCTTGGATATTTCGATTTAGCAAGTGAACATGATGCATGGGATTCAAGTGAGAAATAGCCAAGACAATCTTGCAGTTTTCTATTACAATATACCAGGTGCTAGGTATGCTTTACACCTGCAGGCGGCACAGGCATGACTTTAATTAAATAGCACATAATACTATGTAAAAAAAGGATAAAATAAGTTTAGATATCAGTCACACAGGATCATAAATAGGGACTCTGTTTGAACCTTGAAGTATGGCAATCCAAAGCCATCAATTTGTCACATCAGCTGTCACAGAGCTGCGCACTGACACTGTAAATTGCAAACACACATCAAATTGATCACTGAGGCATTCACCACTGAGCTTGACAAATGTTTGCATTATTCATTTATCAGCAAAGTTTAAGTGTACAATCACAGTGGAATGTATCTCCGCTTGCTCTTTCAGTTGTGCAATTAAAAATAAGTGCCAAACAGAATTCTCCAAGCTTTAGCCTTACACTGCCCATTTTAAATGTGTTTAATGTAGGGCAAGGGCATTGATATATTCAGTTGAACTAACCACTCATTGCACGGCTTTGTTCAGTGAATATAAGACAGAGATCTTCTCCTTCATTTTGTAGCTTCGGGGGAAAGAAAAGTTTCCTACGTCAGGGTTTCGCTTAGGATGCTTGTAAAACCCATCTACTCTACCCCAGCTATATACTTAGCAATAGCAATAATATAAGACTACATGCAAGACTGTAAAAAGAATGTATGTGTATGTACATTTGAGAGAAAGATGCATCACTTGCTGCGATGTAAATGTAACGCTCATTTATTGTAGCATTTGCTGTCTGTATAACACCTCGACCACACTATATCCACAATATTTTTTTATGTTAATTTATGCGTTGAGGAGTTATAGACCATTAGCTGTTATGAATGTCTTTAGTAATGTCTGCATATCTGCATGTGTAAACACCTGCTTCAGAAAAAAACAGTCTGACCCCAGGCTCAGTTAGAAAAATTGTCAAATATACTCAAGAACTGTGCAGCTAGGAAGTCAAGACCCTGGGGAAAGTTTCCATATTTAAATTCATAATTTATTTTAATTTATAAAAGAGCTATTAGACTATTTTAATGTTCCTTGCTCCCTTAGTTTCACAATGGAACAAAAAATTATGCTTCAAAGACCTGCAAGTACAAATAATATTTTTTAGCATCTGAGAATACGAGTTTATCAATGTCATAGCCTTTCATTGAGTTGTAATCCCAAGCAATAACATTCGAGATGTCAGACTGGCAAAAACAGTCAAGGTTGAAAAACCTGTTTTTATATCTACTAAAAGAGGAACAAGTAAAAGAAAAAAGATCTCCGTATTTTGTTTAAAATAACATAATGAGAAGACAGGCTGAATGGGCTGCACAGCCACATTGTGTAAAAATTTTCCAAACAATTGGTTCAAAATTGCTTGAACCTTGTAGATAATAGTGTGATTAGACTGGGACATGAGTAAATGTTCTTAGGTCTTGACAAGTTGGTGAACCACCCACAAGTATTCTTTCTAATTTGGATATTAAACCAGGTTCCTTTGTAAAGCGCACAGGGATGCAGACATTATTGACCTCTACACCTGAAAATTAACATGTAATGCACTGCGTACAATTTAAGTGCCTGTCTCCGAGAGGTTATTTTTATATAACACTACATTTTTTTCCCATTACTTTGTGATTAGATGTTATTGTTGCCTGGATTGTGTTCAAAGATCTTTTTAGTGCTATATTTATGTGCTGCCCACAAGTGAGAGAGAGGCACTCAAGGTGGGTATTTGACTTACTGGACACCAGAGAGGACTACAGTTCATGTCACTGTGGACTTTTTCAGTGTTAAATTAAAGACAAGAAAAATCCCTAACTAACCAAGTGCCAGGAGTGGGTAAAAATATTTACAATAGATGCTGCATTAGAGGAGCAAATTTTCCAAATACATTAATTTAAATTTCCTGATTATGTTGATATATCAGTAAATATTAAAATTATCAGGATGCATTTAGCCTAACAATTCAGCACTATGGAAACAAAAAGTATACACGAGTTTACATAGTTTATTAATTGCAATAAATAAATTTTTAAAAAGTCTATGTGTAAAAATGCAAACCCATGTTCTGTCAGGTCTGTCCACTCTGTTATTACAATATAACCACAAAGCTGAGCAAAAACCTGCACATTCTTCTGCATCACTTCTGAATAAGGCAGAGCACACTCTACGTCAAGAGTGCACCCTTGCAACAAGTATCCTCTTCAGATGGGTCTCACTTATGTGAAATAATCATACTGCCAAGCACTGATTTATTGTCTGTACGTTTGAAGCCAATCTCAAACTACATTTAGGAATCTCTCCCAAAGGTGTGGTTGCTCCATTAATGTGGTTATATACATACATACATATATCTATATAAATGTATATATATATATATATACATATATGTGTGTGTGTGTGTGTGTGTGTGTGTCAATTTTGATTTTTTTTCTACCTCCATGTCTCTTCATTGGCATTTCTCCTCTCACTCTCTCACTCTCAACGAATTTCATTAACAAAAGAATGTATGCCAGATTTGAGCTGAATAATTGTTTGTGGTGTTTATTGAAACGTGGTAGTAATTTTCAAAAGCTTTCTCACCCCTGAGATAGGTGCCACTAGTCGACCATAGTCTCATTTGTTTACAGTAATTATGTCAAGGTATAACAAGCAGCCTCATGAAAGTGATACATGGATGTTTTAAATGTTACTGATAAATTTTAGTGATCCATAAATATTAGTAAAAAAACATGAAACACTGAATATTGAAGTTAAAGTCTATGATATATGAGTTCGTATAAGCTTGAAGAGCATATTGCAATTAATTAGATGTTACTCGATCTACTGAACATGTTCAAAGTCCTGTGTGCAGTGTTAATTGTTGTGATATTGCCTTTTAATATTAAATCATACAACGTAACTGGACTGTAGCCTGTATAATACATAAAATTAACTGGCTGTAAAAGTAAATTACCAGAATTAACTTTTCAACAATCAGCCAGAATTAAGTGACAATTAGCTGTGTTGATTCATCTATGCCCTTATGGCTCATTAGGAGTGTATCAGGAACCTATACTGATTTTTAAACAAACAAATATCACCACAATATGAAAGTGTGTGAAATGAGCCTTTAGACACATTAAGGAGAAAAAAACCACTTTTTGACAGAGAAAGAGATCTGAACTGGAACAGAGAAAATACTTTTTCTTGTACATCTAAGAATGTGTCTGTGGACAGGCAGCAAAAGCTTTGCTGCAGATAAACTGGGGCCGAGCCCTTTATTGATTTAAAAGGCGTCATGAAAACTTAAATTCAGTTGGAAATTCTAGTCAATATAAATACAGCAAACCACAAGAACATGCCTGGAAGTTAATATTTTTCTTCACATCAGATAGTGTATATGATTACAGACCAAGCATGAATGTTGACACAGGGTGACGACATGTGAATCATGTGAATCAAGATCGAAATGCCTGGGATTTTCCAATATCTCAAGGTGTTTCCAGACCTTTTAGCAGCTGTTTTTTAGCCCTTGTGTCTCTGCAGCTACTTTGCATGTATTGATCGGGGCTTCCACAGGCAAAAAAACAAAACATAATAGAGCAGTTTTAAAGCACAAGACCTGGGTTGCATAGTCGCAACTGGATTGTAGCCGTAATGATTTTGCAGCCACAGATCCCTGTTGAGCTGCAGTCTATTCTATTGCCAGGTAGTCCCACATGAGGCCTCTGGCAGAAAAGCCATCGAGCCTTCTCAAAAAAGCCCGTCTACTGCTCAGTAGGTGCATGAGTTTAAAACCGAGCATGTTTTCAGGTCAATATGAACCAACATTTTTTTTCTCACAAAGACACTGTAACCTAAAAATAACTAAAGAGTCTATTGCAGAGATTTTAATAAAAAGGTTAGGCTTAAAAACGGTGACATTTCACAAGTTACCGGCTCCAGACAGGGAGACAGCCAGTGACACTGCTTCACTGTGCACCACATAAAATGGGAGCAAACTAAATCATGATCGCAGTGCTTTTTCCACAGTCATTTGTCTGACGTTCCTGGATGAATCAAACTGGAGGCACAAGGCTACAAGGGAAGACATGAAAAGCCTGCACTGCAATAAGACAGCTAGATGACTTCCAGTGCTGCATGATTTAGTGAAAAAGTCACATTATGATTGTTTGTTTGTCAGAAATTTCTGCAAATTGCCACTCTGATATAATAAATAAACAGTATCATGACTACTTCCTTGGTTATCAGCGAACATGCATGGATTCTGGGAAATAAGGCGATGTGTACTTCTCAACTTTAATGAAAAGTTGAGCAAGCATAAAAAATACATCATAAATCTGTACACTAGTTTTCAAAAAAACAATTTTATGTGCGGTGTGTTAATATTACACAATAAAACATTATGATAATAATTTATAGTGACCTCATACAGGTCTCATGCAGCCAATGCCAAAGATGAATGTCCAATGTACAGTTCAGACATCCTGAATAGATCTTCACCATAGCCATTTCCACTTAAACTTCATCATAACATTTCCTGGGAAGCCCAAAGAAAGGCCATTGAGAGAAATAGATCGGTGAGGGTAGCAGGTACCTCCTGTCAAGGGTTCAGACCATTTACTGAAATCTCTCTTTGATGGCAGTTTCAATGGAAGTAAAGCATTATGGAGTCCATTATTTCTTGATAACTCTTTGAGGACTTGTCGTTTAGTTTAGTTTGACTTACAGGCTGGCTTTAAACTGTTTCTTTACAAGTCAGGGCTTTGACTTTCATACACCCCTCATGCTTTTGTCTGTTGTTCATGATGCTATATAATGTAAAGACTTTGATTCTGATTTTACAATATTTATAATACATTTAATACAGTATTTTAACCCAGTAAATACTTTAAATGAAGCCTTAATTTTCAAAATGAAGCACATTATTTCTACTTGCTGGTGCAAGATGGATGATATCAATGTTCAATTATGATGGGGGCATAAGGTAATCTCACATTCATAAAAGGATATAGCGTCTTCCTGTAATGCATTCGTATATTTCAAGGTTTTCACTGGATTGAGTTGAAAATACAATGCTTTCATGGTAATAATTAATTAATATTATTTAGGTCAATGACCATTGATAGGCTTGTTATAACTAGTTACTTTTGTTTCAGGTGGCTCAGCGGTAGAGCGAGCAGACACGTATGAGGCCTGCTTCTTGGTTGCAGTGGACCCTGGTTCAAATCCTGGCCAGGGTCCCTTTCCTGTGTGTCTTCATCCTCTCTCTCTCTCTCTCCTGTCCTTCCTGTCTCTCTGTCACGATCCTGTCCATAAGAGCAATAAAGGCTCTAAATGTGTGGTAGATGCTAACATTTATGTAGACCAACAAGCTCAATATTAATTCAGTAGCAATTTTGAAATTTTCACCTTTCATATCCTGAAATTTCTTTCGTAAAAAGAGGAAATATTTTTCTGAAGAGGCGTTTCGTAACCGGAAAATTTCGTATGTAGAGCCTTTCGTAAGTAGAGGTACCACTGTATTATTATTATAATGTCTTGATTATTCATTGATTTAATTAATTCATTTAATTGATGATGAGTACTTTGGGGTCCATGCAAAGGTAAGCTAAAATAAGCCTTGATGTACAATGGGGTGTTTTGTCATATACACTTGTGAAAGAGAACTAAAATACTCTTTTGACATGACAAGAGCATAACAAGCATTTGAATATCTCCCTTTAAGTTATTTTGGTAAGCTATGAAAGCATCTTGTGCTTTCATGGCTTTATCCATTCACTGCGGGCACTGTGACATCTGATGCTTCAGGCTATATGGACCCACGTCAGACTCTTAAGTGGTACAAGTGCCAACAGATTTGGAGGACGGAGAATGAAACACGATGTTGGTTCATCAGATTCTTTCCTGCAGGAAACAAGATCTCGCATCAGCAGGGGTCCCCAGCTATGTGGGTCAATCAGCTGAAAGAACGACGGAAGAGGAGAATGTGTACATCATCATAGCTTCCACATTTCCAATGGCATGATCCATTCTCTGCAAGGATGATGCAGACTTGGGTACTTTTGTTTATGTTTCCGAGCCTTCATTGCAATCCACACCAACTTCAATTATGGATTAGCGTCCAATTTACAGAAGTAGAGAGTGAGTCCAGAGGCATAAACCTTGACCAGCAGGATGCAGCCATCTGAGACATATGGTAGGCATGCATATACTTCAGAATGCTCCATGGCTCTCCACCTCCACAAAAGCATTGTTTCTCTTGCTCTGTTTTGAGAGAAGCTCACCTTGAGCTGTTCATCTGTTTCTATGGTGATTCTGCTCTTCTCATGTTTTCACATTTTTTACAGCCATTAGGTTTCAAATACTTTCAATTTCTCATCAGTAATGTGCAGGTGTTGATATTTTGAATAAGTGGTAATATTATTTTCTGTACCATGTCAAACTATTTTCAACTCATTATTATTTGTAAATTAATGCAACTGTCAGTTAACAAATGATAGAACTGTGTTTCTTTTCAAAAACGATCAAGGGGATAATTTTTCAAAACCCACAACTGTAAACATATATCGTAAAACTGACATGTGGAATATGGACCAACACATATTTTGTCATTATACAGCAAAATGTCTAAATGTCTCAATGTCTAAAATAGCAGTTGTGACTCTTCTTTTCTGTAAATTCCATGTGGGCTGCATCTATTCAGATTTTTTCTGCCTTAGGCAGCCTGCAAGCAATGTTCCAGAGATGAAGACATGTTAATAAGATGGAAATCAGTGGAATATCCTCTATGAGGAAAACTGTCTTTAGTGTCATCATCATTCTCTGGATGTCATGTTGGGCTTGCCAGGAGGTCAGTTTAGGTTATGGAGGAAAAATGAAGGCAAAATTAATCTCATGCAATGACTCCAAATAATGAATATTTTCATCTTACGACTGGGGAAATAATGGGAGCTGAGACCCTTAAAGATAATTCAAGCTTCAGTGATTAAATTTATTGTGCAAGTTAAAATAATTTAAAAAATCTGATCATCTAGATTACTACTGAAATTCCAGACCT
>JAOXYL010000001.1:12981202-13018333 GCA_028564955.1 Terapon puta | reverse complement strand
AGTGATTAAATTTATTGTGCAAGTTAAAATAATTTAAAAAATCTGATCATCTAGATTACTACTGAAATTCCAGACCTTTATCAGTGCATCAGCATGAAGGTGGTTGTCAGTCAAAAGCCACGCAGTACTGTTCCTGCTGTTTTGAACATATGCCCCTCAGCATGTTTGCAAAGCATAATTTACAAAGAAGAGAGTGAAAACTCTGCAATTTTGTGTTGTGCCTGGTGAAAAATAGTTCCACAGAAATCCAGCTTCCTGTAATGCAGATAAATACTAGCAGAGAGCATTAGAAGTCTGGACAAGCCTTAGATGCAACCTACAACTGCTGGTGCTATGGAGCAGTGTTTTTAAGAATGGGTCCATGTTCCAAACTTTCTGGTTTAAGGATTTGTGCCTAACAGTGAATGTAAATTTTGAAAATTGTTGTGGTACCTTTAAAGGTAGCTTATAAGGCTAATGTGTTAGTGTTGTGTATTTACTTGCAACATATGGCATAGATAAATTCGAAGGACTGGCACAATAATAGAGAGGGTGAGAGAGAAATGTGAAATGATTGCATTTGAAAACAACAAAACAAAATATTCTGGTTAAGCTTTTAACAGTCGATGCTCATCATCCAAGGCAAAACATACAATATATTTAAGTTCATCATAGTACATTCTTAGCATTTTGAAATACTACCCAAAAATGAATTTTAATTCACTATTGGCTCTGAAAATGTGTGGTACTTAGGAAGAGGCAAAATGACATGTTATGTTGGGATAGTTAAAAAAAAGTAACAACTTGGAAGAAGTTTGAGTGTGAAGAGGTCCCCTTGTCCTCTGTATCCTCTAAAGTTTATTGCCTGCTTTCTCCTACAACCCACAGGCCCCTGCTGCTTATGAAAGTCATTCAGAACAATTTAGCTCCATCGTACCTCAGCCCGATTGTTCAGTACACTATGAATACACTGCCACCCAAGATAATGCTAGCGCAGCAGGCCAATCTCCACAGAGAGACACCTCAAGCGTGAATCAATACCTCTGACTTCTATGAGACAAAAGCTAAGACCTTGCCAAGCCAAGAGCCACTTTGCCAGGGACATGTACTCATGACTTTCCCATGTATGGCAAAAGCCCAAAGACACTGGATCAACTACTGCATCAAACAGTGACAAAGCCCGGCTTAGATCAAATCCACTTTTTTTTAGTCCATTTACGAAGCTGACATTCAGTAATATCCAAACAGTTTCTGTACATAATTTTTTGTACAAACACTAATGCTCCTTTGATTAATTCATGATGTTCCAGCTTGTCACCACGCTATTTTCTAACTTTCTAACGGGGAGCAAAGTGAACTAGTGTCTCTGTGGCTAAATACAACACAGGATTCTACAAAAATACGACTACATACAAATATACACCCACACAGAGACACAAAAGGAGGCAGAGAGACAGAGAAAAGAGGAAATCCTGCAAAAGTGAGTTATAAAACACTGAAATCACTTTTACTTTCACTCCCTATGGAATACTTGAAGAAAACAAAAACACACGATGCGCTGAAAACATGAAAAAACAGATAGCTGACTTTATTGGAAATGAGCTAATGTAGCAGTAGATCATTTTATACATCGCTCTGAAGTACAAAGAACGGCAGTGGATTCAGTTTCTCAGGCGGTGACTGCCTGTCACAAGTACAGAAAAAGTGTGCGGGAGGCTGGATTGTGTGGGTGGGTGCGTGGGTCGATGGGGGAGCCACAAATCTGGGGTGCTCTGATGAGTTTGTTTGGAGCCCAGCTGTGTGTTTGCCTGTGACGCCTAAAATCCATTAGAAATCTGCTGGGGGTCAGGGCTCCACTTCGACTGCGATGGCTCTGTGCCTTGGAGAGGCCCGAGTGGCCCACCTCAACCTCATTTTCTCCACAGAGCGCGAGCTGTGAGGCAATCAGGCTCCACAGGACAGATGCCTGGAGAGCCCTGAAGCATCAAAACATGCTGTCCAGCCATCCCCAGAGAGTCTAACACAGTGTGGCCGGCTTGAAAAAGATCTTTAGGTGAAGGCTGATTATATAGTGGTGGGTCTGTGTGATGCATCAATGGCTTTGTGGAACATAATGTTTGAAGTCATTTTTCCAACTGAATTTTGTTTTGAGGGTCGCTCCTTCATGTGCTGTTTTCAAGTAGATGACAGTCCAATAGGAGGTTGCAATTTTAGCTGTGTCAACAATTCAGGAGGCAAAGCTGCAATAGCATATGCAGCCTCCAGTGAGTTAATTGCAGTAAAGTTAACAAGAAATAATGTGAAAAAGGGGGTCTACTCACAATGCTGAGTATTCTTATTGTTAATAGTTGTAGTAATTTAAGTTTTTCATCATTTCTTTAGTTCTGCTCTCAAAGCAGCTCTACTCCAAAAATGAGATATCTTTAACACCTTTAACATATCATTGGTTGAAAGCAAAGGGGTGAGACATTTTCTTTTATCCATTTCAAATAAGTGTACAAAATAGCAGGCAACAATGCATCCTAGGCACTAAAGCATCACTCAAACATCAGTAGTAACAATACTTCAGAAAGAAATTGTTGGACATGTTGGCATCCACTCCGATTGATAGCGTCTCCTTTCATCCTTAAGATATTGGCAGGGGCAGTGACTAATACCAGGTTTCCTTGGGCAGTCCTTGAGCCATCACAGTGACAAGTTGACAAGTGAGGGATCTGTGCAGGAGCCAATCAGCACTACCTACTGTGCAGAAGAGGCAGAAAGCATTTTTAGGAGAGGCAGATTTTCTAGGAGCCTTCCCGTCTGTGTTGAGACCTGGTAAAATGACCAGGTCTTGACAAGACTTCAATTCACGGGTCACAAAACATGTCAGAGTAATGGCAGAAAGGTTGAGAGGCACACTTAGCTTGACAGGCTCCTTTTAATGCTAACTGCCTCCGAGCTGTGATCCACGTGATATGGTCCACATACAGATTAACTTTCAGCAGACTTGGTTTGCATGTCAATTTCCTCGCTAATGTCAATCTGAGGCAGTGGAGGGATCAGTGCTGTTTTCACCCTGGTAACAGTAAGCATATATCCATGAATCTTTACACCATATAAATGCCTCTGATTAAAAAACACTATTATGTTTACAGAGCCATCAACACTGTTCTGATTTATAGAAAAGGATTAAAGGGCTTAAAAAATGACTTTTAAATATTGCATTTTCTCATTGTAGTCCCACTAATCGATGGTTATCCAGCATGGTTAGATAGCAAATGATTTCTTTCTCATTTGTGGCCCTTTCAGAGGTGACTTCATCATTGGTGCCTGAAAGACACGGTGCCCCTGAGTAACAAATGATTACCTCTGAATGAATCCCTAAAGTCTTGCTGCTAATGCAGAACAATAGGTTGTGAGAATAGGGAGGCTGCGCTTTGCTTCAAGATCTATTTTTTATACCCAGCATCATTTTTTGCTTCACTGATCTATCACTAAACAACAGCTGCTGAGCAGGAGCCAGAGAGACGCACTGCAGGGAGGATGAGGCAAAGTGGGAGAGAGGGAGAGACATGGAGAAAGCAACAGAGAGAGAGAGAGAAAGGAAGAGAAAAGGCATCTAAAATTGGAGACAGTGGAGTTTTAAGAGATGAGGTCACTGGTGATAGCCTGAAGCTCTTAGGTATGGTGGCCCACTGAGAAGGAGAGTGAGGAGAGGGATCCTGGCAGGTCTGCCTCTCTCATGACGGATAACAAGTCACCTGAAATGGCTTCCTGGGTGGCAGCCATTAGACAGACAATTTGCAATCATCCCTGGCCCAATTTCTCTCACCTTCTTTCCCTCTCTTTCTCTCTCACTTTTCCTCCTATTACTCGGCTTCTCGCTCTGGTGCCCCATAGACCTTGGCAGCTTGAGTGACAGGGACTTAACTAGTCTAGTCACACAAATGTGAGAGGGGAGATGAGGAAAAGAGAGGGGAGAATTTCATTCATCTCACAAATACCAAATAACCTCTGCTGCCTGGCCCATTTGCATATTCTCTCCACATTCTCTGTTGGCCAGGTGCACCATCCTGTTTCCAAGTCACCTCATCTGGAACTCGCAGACGCCATGTGACACTGAGGCATAAAGCAGAGGTGTAACTACAGTAGCAGATGCAAGGGCACAAAGGCCTGGACTCCTGTCTGCATCATCACAAACATGTAGCACTGGGGGTTGCTGCACCAGATCTCAGGCACTGGTAAATACACAATATGGAATAGTATGTGGACAGCAGAATATTACACTCATATGTTATTGTTGATCATTCACCACCGCGGTCATGAGCAAATCTGGTGCTTCGACAACCTCGACTCTTCTGGGAAGTCTTCCACAAGACTTTGGAAACTGGCTGGAGGGATTTTCTCACATTTAGCAAGCCATGTAGTGGTGTCCCAACTTAGACGTGCAAGTACTTTGCTTGAGTATTTATGTTTCATGCTACTCTACACGTCTCTTCCATTATACATTTTTGGGAAATATACATTTTACTCCACTGTATTTAGCCAGTTTGACAGCTTTTGGTAGTAGTTAGTTATACTTTTATCTATAACACTTTATGGGGTAAAATCTTACATACAAAACTGATCAGTTTATAGACTGTACCCTATGCAGTATATACAAATACACGCTATACAAATAGAATATAGAAAGAGAGAAAAAGAGATAGGTCCACGTTGGCAAACTGTAATAGTTCAATATATTATAATTATGGGTCCATTCTTCTGGAAACAAATTAGAAACATTAGAAACACATATGGCATATAATTATTTTTTAAGTTGAATTTTTTAATATAGTTTTTGGTTTCTAACAACACCTGAGAGAAGAATTTTGATCTATAAATGGTCCAATGTGTTCACCAAATAGTCACAAACAGTTTCTGTCTGCCATTTGTTGTTGAGCAGGTAGTGGTTAGTGGGGTTTATCGATTTTTTGCTAAAAGCAGCAGCCTGTTGTGGCCAAAAATGGCACAAGAGCAATGAAAATGAACCAAAACATTCAACGTTGTGGGCCAGAAGGTGAAACAAAGAACTGAAACTTGCTACAAAGCCCTTTTTTCCTACAAGTTCAGGTGACAACTCTTCTTCATAACTACAAATGACCAGTTTAATTTTGTAACATTGTTTTGACACTGTATATATCTTTGTCATGAAAATGGCAAAAATCTCAAAATAAAGGATCTGAATTCTTTATACACCCCCATATACCGTCATGGTTGTTAACTAACATTTATGTCAGTCCCATTGTTTCCCTCTAGAGACGCTTCTCCTTTTAGGTTGAAGCTGTCAAAATCATGGTTATCAGACATTTTTTTCTTGTTGACTAAGTTCAGTAATGTACTTTGGTGTGCTTCCTTCATATTTGTAGTTGCCCAATTATAGCTGCTAGGGTTGAACTGTACTCATCCATGTCACCCCCCTCCCCTGTGTGTGGTGGTGGGCTGTGGTTGTGGAATGGCAGCAAGGAAAGGGACATTTGTTCCCAGAGCTTGTCCTGAAGACTGCGTTTTTTTTTGGGCTTTAGGCAGTTTTAGTGGGAAGTTTATTTTGCCTTAAAGGCTAAAGTGAGGGATCCAAAGTTTTCCTGTGTGCAGTAAACACAGCAGATCATATGAAACATAATACCTTGATTGGTTGGAGCCTTACTCTGCAAGATGTTGCATCTGATGTGATAATATGAATCTGTGGTTATTTTTCAGTATGTATACGATAAATCTTCCAGCATGTATGCACTACCACTTCATTCAGCCAAGAGCATTCATAAGGTCAGATACTGATGTTTTTTGATAAGACCTGGCTGCATTTCAATTTATTCCAAAAATGTTGGATGGGGTTGAGGTCAGGGCATCAAGCAAGCCAGTCAGGTTCATCCACACATACTGGGAAAACCATTTCGTTATGGGTCTGGAAAAGGCCTTTCTCAAACTGTTTGAAACACAATGTTGTCTATGATAACACTGTATAGTAAAGAGTTTAGATTTTAAAAATCAGTCAAGAGCTCATTTACTGTTCTTTATCAGGACTATGTAGGTGAGGATTTATTGGAATTTAATTGACAGTAGCCTGACAACATGAGCACACAGTCGTCCAACTGGTGTTCAGAAATCATCTTTGTCCAATAGTGCTTTACTTTAAACCAGTGCATTTTCTTTTTTCAGAAAACTGTAAATGTGTAAGATAAAAGTTCTCATAGTCAGAAGCTGACTGACTAAATAGGGTTTTTACAGCCCACAGTAAATACATACAGACACGATGTCTGTCCACATATGGCAGTATAGAGTACATTACACCATCATCATAGTAGCTTCAGGTTTTGTTGTAATGCTCTCTCTGGTAGTTTTTCATTGTACTGTAACACAGAATGTGATAGTTGAAAATTGGTTGTCAAGAAGTATGTGAGTACTATGTTATGAGGTGTCAGCATATGGGTGCAGCTGGAGTGATGAGGCACACAAAAGCCAATTGCCTTCTTTTTGGCAGACAGTTGCTAGACAGCAAGCATGAAAAAAAATCTCTCCATGACTTCCTACAGTCACCTGTTTGATTCTCTACTTGTTACAAAGTCCACTTTTAAAACTAACCAGCGATACACTCAGTGGACATGAAGCTGAGACATCTTTGGGACTGAAAAAGCACTTTGCAATCAGAGGCAGAACTCACTTCTTACAGTCAGAGCTCCAAAAGGGGAGCAAAAGATCGTCTGACTCAACTGGCAAGCCAGATGTTGTCCTGTTATTCAATATGTGGCCTCACTCCGCGGCGCTGACACCCTTTCATCTCGGCCAAGCGGAGCAGTGTGTGGTGTGATCATGCTGGTGATTCCACGTTGCAGTAGCACCATGCTACAATAACAATGTGCATGTTTGCAATGTGCACTGTGCAGATAAATCTCACTTAAAAAAGAGGAAACTCACCGGCAGCCCGGCCCTGATGCAGTCTGCAGTTTTGAGGATGTGTTCAACAATGACATGAAAAGCATGACAGGAGTAAGGCCAGCAGTCTTATATATAAGGCCAAGGTCTGGTGCATTACATTGCTCTCACCAGAAACTGGAGTATTTTATGTTTAATAAAGACAGGCTGATTGCTCATATGTTACACTTAGAAAAAAAAGAGGATCCAGCTGTTCAGCTCCTGTCATTCTGAAATCAGTGGAGGAGCAGCTATCAGGCCTGATGCAGTCTTACTCCAAAGGTTCAGCCGTCTGTTGCTGCCTGCTGTTGCACCCCCCACACCACACCTACATGTCCCAGTGCTCCTATGTTCACACAATAGACACGCACACATGCTTGCTCACACTGACAGTAATTTCGAGAGAACAGCAAGCAAATGCTGGGCAATGAATTAACACATCACTAACACCTGACCCATCAGAGAGACAGCATATCTGAGGCCAGTAAAATAAAATGAAATTTTCACATCATTTCTGTTCTTATCTCTTATCTGACTTGTAGGAGTTCTGCCACATCTCCTCCTCCCCCATGTTGTGTGTCAGTACAGAAATGCACCACACTGCAGGCTGAGTCATACTCGTCTTCCACTTTTAAAACATTTCTGAGCATTTTATAAAGGAACACACTGCGCTCTGAGTGTTCATTTCCTTTAATAGCACTTGAGCTTTGCAAAATAGGGGAGTACGAACACTGTATGGAAAACAACTAATAGAACAAAATGGCAGTTAACAACAGTGTTGACAATAACACCCAAGAGAAAGAGACAAAGAGAGTGAGAGGCGGAGAGGGAGTGAGAGAATGTGAACGGTAACAGTTTTCCATTAAGAGTAATTTAGCTGCTATTGTCCACTTTTCTTCACGCAGGTTTAAGTAAAATTAGATTCAATGAGTGTGGATTTTATACTCTAAACAAGAATTCTGGCCTGTGCAATGGTATATGAATATGACTCAGAACACTCTGGGATATTTAGGTTTGGTATCATGCAAATTTTCATAAGAATGATCTCATTTGCAAGGCAACATCCACACGTTACGAACGATTTTTCAATGTATCAGTCTGAAGACATTTCTTACCCAGCTGTTGAAGTGTAATAAACTGAGCATCAATCTGCCTTTGCCCCAGATAGCAGGAAGAGGATGTAGTTTAAAGGTTTTGATGTCACTTTAAGATGCTGTGATCAATAATTATGTTTCAACAATGTGTCAGGCAACTAGTTGCATGTAAAAGGGACTGCTCATTGTGACGAAGACAATAAGTATCGTCTGACTATTCAGTTGTCCTCAGTTTTACTGAGTTGAGTGTGTATTTTAAGTGGAGAGAGCAGAGAGCTGCTTCTGGGACACGTCTGAACTGTGCTATGGTGCTTCTGGTGCAATCACAAGACTGTCTTGAGTGGCCATGATCAGCTTTGATGGCCAAACTGCAGCTGGAACACAAATTGGACGTGCTCAGTGAAACCAAGTCATTACTGGTAACACCGAATTCTGTAAGTTTTGCACCGACAAAGAAACTCTATCACGTCATTGCTGATACCAGATCATCTACAAACACCATCCTTAGATAGAAATGTGCATTATTTCAGCCCGTGCCTGTACATCCTCGTGCACATGTTGTTGCAAGCAGGGTTAAAAGTAATCCTGGAGTGTTTGTTGTTGGAGTGATAGGCCCAAAATACACAGTACAATTTGTGAGATATGACATACTAATTGCTACCTATTGAAAACAATGTCATGTTGATGGCTAATTATAGTAGGAACTTGACTTATGCTGTTTACAAATAACTTGACTCCTTTTATTGTCTAACTTTAAAGCTTTAGATGTCATGTCGCAGTGACTGACATGCCTGTGCGCCACAGGGCCGTCCGCGATCTGCACTGGGCACACATGCGAGCCCCAGCCAGAAGATGACCCATTGCACAGATATTGCACTTGCCTCAGTTCAATTTGCATCCTGTCTTATGTGTAGGCCACCCACTGCAGTGCAGGCAGGGGGGCTGCTTCTCAGGAATGTTTAGTGAGCATCTGGCACTCCCTGATGTCACTGTGCTATTTAGCCGTCTTTCAAGGACTTAAATTTACACCCATAATGCTTTTAATACCACCTTAATTAAAGTCAACAGTGCACTCCAATGCTCTACTACATTGTGGTATCTAATGTTATTTCCCAGTGGTGTGATTTACTGTACTTACTGCCTATCCTTTGATGCTTTGGTGCCTGTATCTTTTTTATCTCTCTCTCTTATGCTCTGCCTCTATCTGTCTATCTAAGCTTCGAGTTAAAACGCCTTACAGAGGAGGTCATAATGGAAGAGCAGTTTAATTTCATACTTTACTGACATCATTCTCAAATGCTCAGATTGACACTTGCATGAATGTTAACACAAGTCCCACAAGAACACCTGGCTGTGAACATACATAAAGCAGGTTTCATGCACTCTTGATACTTGTCTGTCTTGCTCTTTGATACTAAGAACTTGAGGTGATGCTTTCATTTTCTACATTAATTTGCCTCCCCTTTTGGTTTTAAATATGCATGCAGGCATGAAGGGTTCTTCAGTGAATCCAAACATCAAAAGAAATTGAGTGTTCTTTTAACCAAACAAAGTTAGAGTTACAGTCACCAAAACTCAATGTGTATGTCTTTGAGATCTGACAAATGTGTTGAATGCATCCCCTCTTTCAGAAAAAAAAAATGCTAAGATGTCTTTGTATTATTGTACTTTTAAGTTGGGCATTGCGTAAATATGTGTGCTTTTGAGCAGTCTTCTTCATTCTCATTTCTGGTGCATTGCTGTACTGTATTTCTGGCAGTGGATGGCAGAGAACCAACGGTGATAGTTTGTATGTCATCCTAGTGCGTGTGCACAATACATAAAAATAGGGACCATCAAATAAAACCATTGCTCTGTAGCATTACTAGTGGTCAGAAACTGCAATGGGTACCTTGAAGCCAAACCAATTCCATTTAAAGCACCTACTTATATGAATGCCCTTTTGTGAAATCCCTTTATCATTAGACATAGATCTGTATGTAGGATGTATGATAACCTAAAATACACAGTTATCAACGACTTAGCAGTATTTGTTTGCATTATTGATTAAATAGCTGGTGCGCTAATGTAGCTATCTATCTGAAATGTATGAAAATGAAAGTAAAAAGCTTATCACCACTCATACAAGTTAAAGCCCTGCTAATTCTGTGTTTCCACTGGTCTTCTAGAGTATACTCCTTTCCTACAGTAGTTAAACTGACCATGAATTAGCAGAAGTACGTCTTTACTCAAGTGGGCAACAACCTCATGTAGTTGTTTTAATGCCTTTGAAATGACACAATGGCTATATTCTTAATTTTATTAGAATGTCACGTAGAGTATTTTTAAGTGTGCTTTGTATACCTCCTAAACAGATTTGAAGTCAATACAAGAAATTCTTTTAATATCATAACTATATTCTTCAGCCATTCTAAGACCTGTTTTAAATTCATGAGTGTGGTTTATGCTGAACCCTCAAACATTTCACCTATTGCTGAGATGTGCAGAGAAGTGAAAAAGTCTGAAGAGATATGGCCTTCATGAGTGTCATCCTGGTCTAACAATAAGGTTGTCCTTAGACTTTGAGTGCTTGACCACTTCAGCTAAAGGTTTGTCCACTCAGTGCTGTAAAGCACCTTCAATAATCATTTCAAGTCCAAAATGACAAAAATGAATGTATGTAAAAAAAGTGAATCTGTAATTACCAGGTGATATGTGCTTATGATGAGCTGTTTTATGCCTTACAGCTCCTCTTAGCACATTATTAATCATTTCTAACGACTTCAAATAATACTCTAAATAGTTTGCCCTACAGGATTTCCCCGCCGCTGCAGCCAGCGTCAATATGCTGCCCAAGGCATTACCGTGTAACACATGATGAGATGTGTGTAAGTGTGTGCTTGCATAGGAGAGAGTAAAATATGGTGAGGAAGAGAGAGGGAGGAAAAGAGGAGTGAGAGGGAGCTGCCTGATCTCAAGCGGCAAATTAGGGCCTCTCTGAAATCGATAACAGGGGAGCCATGCACAGATTTCATTAGTTGGCAAACGTGTGCGGCTAAAGGGATGCAAACGGATATTGATGTTTGAGATTGATTGATCTCTTCTTTTCTCAAAAATGTACACAGTGAGTTGCAATGCAGAGTTTGTTTTGGGTTTGTTTGCTTTCTGAGTGCACATTCAATCTTAAATACCAGTTTGTCCGTGACCTTTTTCCTAGAAAAACAAACTCACTTTTTATTCAACAGATAGTCATCTGTTGAAAGCTGATATCACAGATATCTAAAATGGACTTGCTAGGTCAAATGACAGTCATACCCGGCCTTCTCCGCCTCGCCCCTATTATCCACTACCAGCAGCAAAATATTTCTTCCACCAGATTTAAAAATCAATAAACAAAAGTGACATTCAGGCCTTTTGCATCTTAAGCAAGTCTACCTTGTCACAGAGGTGGCATTACGGAATACATCTAATGCACTCTCTCAAGTAAATTTAACAGATAGGCCTACATGGTTCAAATTCTATTTGCTGTTACATTTTAGTCTAATTAGGTCCCAGATGGGTGTGGTTTGCCACAAAGGGAAAACCAGAGAAGGCTTAAAAGGTTAGGCAATCACAGGGAAGCCAATATGGGCCAACATTAAGTGATGGACTACTTCCTTGATATTATGTGAATTCCCTAGATGAATTAAAGCCCACTCATGTGGTGGTTAGAGCAGGTTAAAACAATGCTAAAGAAGATTTGCATGACTGAGTCAGCACAGGTCTGGAGGCTGACAGATCATTCAATTAAAAAACTGACTCATAGATTTAATGTATAGACTGTATGTATTAACAGGCATGGTTTGATGTATTGTGAATCTGTGCTTTGTTTATGTGCCATAAATATTTGTTTCTATTATTTTGACAAGTTTTTTTTACTACTGTATTTTACTACTCTTTTTCTTTTACTGTATTTTATTTGTAAGAGTTACTGCTACTCAGTAAAACTTCACTACCCTTGTCTGAGGTGCATTTACAGCACCTTATACTGGAGATGCTCAGTTGCAGAGATTTGGTGGACTTGGCCAGGTGCCGCAGCAATGTGCTATTCTTCCATCTTAATCTTTCATCACTCCTTTGATTTCCTGCGGCCATCTGATAAACGTGACGTTATGATAGTCCTAAATGATTAATTGAGCTTGAATATGTACTTTAAAATTTACATTCATTATGGTGCGTCACATTTTATCTGCCGCACATTTAATCATTTTCTGTATGCATATTAATGATTACAGTGGTACCTGTGTAATGGGAGTGAGTCACTTGATGTAAGTGTCTGCTTCTGTACAGTCACACTGCCAACAGTGTGTGACACATATTCGGTGGAGAACTTTCGGCTTCACTGTGTGACTTTCAAAGTTAGAGGGAGCTTTCTCACCTTGTTTGCTGATGCTGGGTGTAATAACGCACACTTAACCGAAAATGTATTTCCCCATCCTTTCTTTAAATTCGCACTACTCCTACTACCTAAACAAAATTATTCTTCACTGGTTATTTCACAGTTGGCCAGAACACCATTTACATAACAGTCCAACTAATAATGTTGCATTGACAACATCAGATGACGATAAATCTTTAACTTTTAGTCGTTAGGCAGAGCAAGGTTGTGTGTATGGCGCATGCGCAGGTTTTTCTCTTTGTCTTTTTTCCCTTCTGTAAGCTTAAGATTACAGTATGAGTAAAGTATTGAGTCACTGTCTGTGTTGGTTTTGGTGCCACCTGTTCAATTTTAAACAGCCTCTCTCTGCTTAATGTCCTGCTTCAAAATCCTGTTTGACTGGAAATAACTTGAATTAACAGAGGAGTGACGCCAACATAAAATGAAGACAATATCTAAAAAAGAAAACAACTGCATGAAAAAGTGATGGAGATCAGTTTCTTCAGTATAAAATGGTTACATTGAGGCAGATATTTAGGAAGGTTATATTTCTTATTATACCTTTCAGGGAAAAAAAGAGAAAAACAATCAGTATGTCTCTTTCATTAAGTGAACATTGGAGGAGAAAACTTGCTTGTCCCATCCACTCAGCATGAAGTTGTGATAAAACAGGCAGCATTCATGCAAATTTGGGTTTATTTATTCAATAATTCATTCCTTCATTTATTTTTAAATTACCCATGGCAGAGCTATATTTGTGAGGTATGTTCATACTATTGCAGTGTATTCCCTAACACTACATGGCATTACAGAAATAAATAATGTTTCCCACCTGTAAGCACACATACTGTTAATTAGCAGGAGGTTACAGTACATGCATGTCTATGTGCTTCTACAGTACAGTGTGTGTGAAAAGTGATTGGATACGGCAGACTCACACCACTGAATGAAATTATCTCTACTGCAAACACACATTTATTGTTTAAGCATGAAAGTCTGTCTGTGTTTACCTTACCTGTTTGTCTACTGTGAAGGGCTTATTGGTATCCAAATACCATTATGAGATTTTTATTGATGTCATTTTTTTCTGTCACATTTTTACGACCAAAAACTTTAGTACTGTATTTGTCTAAACCTGTAAAGTTTAAACAGAAAGATGTGATGTAGGGTGTTTTCTGTGTTGAAATTTCTTTTTTCATTGTTTGATATTCAAAACCACAACTGTCTATAAATGACTAAACATCGTCATCATTTTGACTTTGTGATGTGAAGCGCGATGAAACGCCTACACCACCCTCTCACCTTGAAATGATGCTTCTCCTTTCTGAAGGTCAGGGAGTTTCATAAATAAAAGTCCTACTCGCAGGTAGTAATGTCTCAGTTCAAGGTTAACTTCCAGGACGCTTCCAAGGAGGAATTCAGAAATTCTCGATAAACACCAGATCTGGTCTATCAGGTTTGGCTCTTCAGTGACTCAAGTGCAAGTTTTAGATTAAATTGAGCTCTCTGTTGTCTTGCTTGGCAAGTTTTCCTCAGTTATTCATCACTTATGTAACCACAGTCTATGCACACATATGAGGACACATTTTCATTGTTATCCTCATCCTACACCTTTTTACTGAGTTATAAATTATTGTTAAGAATACATTTGTGGGTGTGGGAAGGTGAAAATGTATATGATATTATGCTACATAAGCCTTAAATGACAGACAAACAGCATCTATATTTTTCATTCTGTCTTATTGAGTCAGGCTCAAGAACAAACAGAACAAATCATAATCTTTTGCACTGTATGCCTGATAAATTGGTTGGTCAAATATTCACAAAGTGAACACAATTATTAAAAAGTAACAGAAGCAACAACTTTCCTTTTGCCTCTGAAGCATTTTACTGTAGTAGGTAAACACTGGAAGTCCTTTTCTTGCAGTCATGAAGATCTCAGAGAGAGTCATTTTTCAGACTGGAGCGTCTTCTCCATGTCTGGCTGTGTGTTCAGTCTCTTGCAACTGAGATTTTTCTTATTTCTAGAGAAGCACAGAGGAAAATAATTGATGGTGACATGAAAAACGGGAGGTGGGAATCACGAGTGGTGAGGTCTGTGGTGGGGTGTCTGATAGAGGCGATGAATACCTACATTTTTAGCCTGAGTCAGAACCACTAACACCCCCACCCAAAAGGAGAATAATTTTCTCTGTGGGACATCAATCCCATTTCTTCATGCCTCCTGCTGTGCACAGGTCAATTATATCTTTATTACAGTAAAATGCAGATCATTTTCTTACAGAATGTAGGCGCAGAAAGACTGATGATCAGGGAAGGTTGCAGAATCTCTTATTTCTAGGATATGTGCTGCTTATACAGTAGGCATGTTGCGAACGGGGAGTTCATGGTCATAAACAAAGGCAGGATTTCACTAATCTAATCGTGACCTACTCTGAAACCCAGTCATAACCTTAAACCACATTAGTGTGGATTCGGCTTGACACTTTGAAGCATCAGCACCTTTGCCTGGGTGGGGAAAAGGTGTTGTTTTTGGCACCCCACACCATAGGATTGATGCCAGAGCTCAAAAGCTAAACGTATCTGGAAGATGCTTTTTATTCATTTCATGCAATATTTAAAGATCAAAGGTTGGGAGAACAATATGGAAATGGCTGTTTGCAAAAAGCTTCAACTAGGTTTTTAAAGGAATACGCTGAAATGTGACCCCTAAATTTGCCAACTGTGAGGATTCTGGTACATTCAGCAGTTTTTAATGCTGCTATCTTTAACCTGTCAGCATGTCCAGCATTCCAGCGCTCCTGGAAATCCAGGAAAAGTTGAGGAATTCAAAAAAATACGTTACAGCTCAGAGAAAAACAAATATTGGAAAGGTCATAACTATGTGCTGATAATCTTTTGCCTTTCTCCTCTGCTATGGAAAGTGTTTAATGTCAAGCTAGTCTGTATCACCAGGGGTAGATTGTTGGTAGATTTAATTAGTCTTCAAGGAATAACAACCCATAAATATGTTTGTGTTTACAAAATGAGGCAACAAAGCCTCAAACATTTAGATCAGCTTCATGAAAACAAATACTGGTAATGGAAATTACTCAACATGTCAGGTAGTGCTTATGAAAAAGTCAATTACTTTCAACAGCCACTCTGTGCAGGGTTTTTCTCCCAGTGGCCTTATTGGACCGGCAGGTCATAAAACCACAGATTTTTGCCGGCTCCATTATCCATTCATCCATTTCTACACCTGCCTGTCCTGTTTAGGGTTGAGAGGGGTGAAGTGTCTCCCAGCATGCATTGGGCAGGAGGCAGGGGAAGCCCTGAGCAGGTCGTAGATAGACAGAAACACTTACCTTCACTCCTACAGGCAATTTAGAGTTTCCAGTTCATCAATCTGTGTTGTGCCTTTAAAACCACACAGAAAGGCTCTTGTTGGTTCTGCTCCGCACCAGTGTTACTAGAAATAATCAAATTATTCATTATGTTTTACTAAACTAAAGCTAAAAGTAATTACATTACTTCTCTAATTACTCATCAGCAAATGTAATTAGCTACATCACTCAGCATAGCTGCTGTTGAAGTCACATATATTTTATAGCCAGTCTCTGACTGATTTATATTTTAAAAGTCATGTATCAGGTGTCAGAAGAGGCTAACTTTGTTCTTTTGCTTGATCATTTATTTATTTAAACTTAAATTCCCTTCCCTGGTGTGACTCTCCCTGGACGACATTCTGTATCCAGTTTGGTTGTCAAAGCGACTGTATTACTGTAAATCTTAAACTGTAAAATGTCACTTACTTCTTAATGATTCATAGTCACTTACTTCTTAAATTGAAATTACATAATTCATAATATTTTCCTTCTAATTTCATCCACACATTTGTAGTGAAAATATTTTATATTGATGAGTCTAAATACACAGTCTGAATGTCGCAGGTATTTCCAAGTAGATAATGCAGCTTTACAGTTTGTATTGCTGATGCTGTATCACTAAATTAATGCTGTCAGTCACTTAACCTGGCCTGCCTCGCCGTTGCCAGGAAAGTCCCTATTTGAGAGGTTTGAAATAACTTGTATAGTTATGATTCATTTTTAGTGTATTTTTATAACCTTTATCTTATTCTATCTTAAAAGTATTCTGGATGGATAGATTGGAATGGCAAGCTGTGTGTGTACAAATGTGGGCGTATGTGCGAAAATGTCTGTGAGCATGACTTTTACAATAAACCGTGAATAAATCGTCTTTATTCACAAGCTCATTACATTAATTTGTGCCGGTGACCCACAATTCCATGTTTCCCGGGTGTTGCGGTTGCTGCCTCCTTGTCCTTGTTATGCCAGATGCCTCATGCGCTACAGATGTTTACCGAGCACGTGCGTCAGCCTCCCCACGGCGATTGAGGCAGTGTGAGGATAGATGGAAGACGGGGAAGAAAGCCTGCCTCCCCCTCCTGCGCAAGGTTAATCTCGTCCTCAGCCGCAACTAGCATGTCACCCTAATGAAGCCCCAACAGACGAACACTTAATAAGAGTTAAGAGTAAATTAACCTTGAAGACTTTGCATGCATCTCTCCCTTTTCATACACTTTATGCATCCATTTCCTACCATCAAGGACGCGCGTTCATTTAGCTGGAGGAGGTCAGAACAAAAACATTCCCTTGACGGTTGCAAATTTCTCTCTGACATCTATGTTCCAGACAGAACGGCAAGAGGAGAGGATGAGCCGCTGTTTCCCTCTTTAATGTTGTCTGAGGCAGATAAAAAGCTACAAGCTGCTCCACCACCCACTCACAGTTTTTTTTTCTTCTCGCCACTGATCAATGCTCTTAATGATGGTAATCAATCAAGAAAATGAAAGATTTACTCTCCAATATTAATTTTGCTCAGCATCGATTGAGGAGCGAAGAGTATTACTGCCATTAATGCCTTTTGAGGTGCTGTATTGAGTTGCTTGCCTCTAAAAACAAGTCGTTCATCTTTCATTTCAACAGTTTTATTACACCTTTAAACATAATTAGAAACAGATAACAGTCACCTGAGGTGATATTTAGTAAACTCTTTGATCATCTTGTTTTTTTTTTCATTTTAAGATAATTACATTCAAATCAAATGTCAATTCCCTAGTGTACATGTTCTGCTACACTGAATTTCTTCATCTGGCTAAAATCCCTTTATACTGTGTTGTGCAGAGATAGGCTTGACTGCTGTCACGCGGAAACCTTTTATCTCCAACCTGTCAGCTCTTCACAAAGTCAGAAAAAAAGTGTTTTTAGCTTGATGTCTATGCATCTTTTTCGGGTTTTCTAAGAGCCCAATTGGTCCAGGGGTTGTACAATTTACTCATTCTGTGAGTTACAATTTTTTCACTCGACAACAGTAATTTTCTGTCTTCACCGTGCCATAATGCACATGTAGAAACACAATGATCCCAGTCTACCGTGCTGACTCAGGGTGTTGTGATGACAGCCGGCGCTAATGATGCGTCACTCAGTGAACCACCAGGGGCAGACAACATGCCAAACCGACGAAAGGATTTATGCCACAAGCCGATTCTGCCTGCGATATGGTGTCATGTCATCGTATCAGCTGATCAAAGGCTGATAGGGAACTTTAAAGCTCTGTACTGCTTTTATTGGCACTTGCTCAAATCTTTTTTAACCTTGCTGTTTGAGTGCTGTGACGCAACACCACTTTCAGACAGCGTTGCAGACATCTTACCATATAGGCACATGGCACAGACATTTGCATTAACCAGGAGAAAAGCTTTATTATCATATGTTCGATTAGCAGTTTATTTTAGACTACCTTCGGCTGGGAGGTGAAGTCTGGAAAAAAAACATGTTTGAATGTCTTGTGTGATGTGCGTAGCATTAATGTGCAGATAACAATCCCAGTTATGGTCACTTTCTTGTTATCTTCACACAGAAAGAGTGCCTTTTTCGCTCTGTTATTCACTAGTATAACACAGCATAATACTTTTAAGCCAGGTTGCCGAAGCGTCTTCTTTATCCCCGTCTTTCCTTTCTTTTGTCAGTAGTATACATGCTCCTCAGCCAGAGTGAGAAAAGTGGAGCAGGTTTTGTTGATGACTTAAGGGATGGAAAGCACACCGGGGCTTCTAATGCACCTAGTATTTAAATAATCCCCGGGTCTCCTCCATCCTTTTGATGCCTTTGTTCACTTTGAAAAGTTATCACCATACAGCCTGTACTGTTGGCTTGGGGATGAAGCGAGAGGGAGAGAGAGAGGGAGAGAGAGAGAGAGAGAGAGAGAGAGAGAAGGAGAGATGTCGAATCGCGCTGCCATACCTTTTCTTCTGCATCCAGTTCCCAGAGCGTGAAAGAACATCTGAATACACATTCGAAATCTTATCTCACTCCAGCTGTACTGCTGAATTCTTCCTTTTCCAGGCACTCTAGAAAGCAAGGCGAAAAGGGAACCCAGAAATAATCAGCCATGCTTATCTTTCTGCAGTACTGAGGGGAGCTATAATGAGACTCACTCATCCATAGTGGAGAGCTTAATAATTCATTGTGGTAGCTTTGCAGGTGAACCCTATCACATTACAATTTAAAAGCTCTAAAGCTAGTATTGCTGAAGGGGAGAGCAGCTAAGATGAATGCTAGGCTGAAAAGCCCTCGTGCATACAGGTATATGGACACCCCACACACACATACACACACACACTCCCACACTCTCACACATACAAGCACACACACGCACAACCATACTCACTGTTAATGAGTTCCAATTTTCTCTAAATAGACTTGTATTGCAGTACACAGGCTTCCTCACAAGACTATCAACACCATAAGCGACAACCAAGTGGTACTTTAAAGTGGTAAACACAAACAGCGCTTATTGTGGAGTGGCCCTCCTTTTCTTCTTAATTTGAGAAGCGCTCATCACATTAGCAAGCGTAAATCACTCCTCCCCTGGGAACAAAAGTTAACATTCAGTAGGCATGGCAGCTGAGAGAGAAAAAGACATAAAACAAAGCATTTAACTTGTTTTTCTCTCAAGGGCAAAAGAGTTACTGTCCAGTCTTTTTATAATGCCACCCACCTACCCCATCTCACCCTACCCCGCTGGCAAGGTGCCATAAAGACTCTCACAAGGAGGGGGAACATTAGTATTTCTGTGCTTCGACACCCTTGTTTTCATGTGGACCTTTGCTCTGATTAAAGATCTAGAACAGTCTGCTGGCATTTTTTATACCCTCCTAAAACTCATTTTCTCGCAGGGAACCTTCAGACATTCTACAAAGATGGGGTCGGCTTTGTCAGTGACCTCTGGCACCGACTGTCTGTGGAGCGCATCCCAGATGGGTTGGACTGTGGCCCGCACTTCTTCCAGCTCCCTCTCTCTTTCTGCGCCTCTCTCTATCTGTTGCTCTTTCCATCTCAACCCCCACTGCCTCATTTCCCCCCACCCACTCGCCTCTAGGACAGACCAAAGAGCCTGGGTCGCTTGGCACAAGGACTGCATACTGGAGTGACCTTGCAGGGCTCCCTAATGGAGAACTTGGCATTGTTCCACAGTTTCTCAGCCAGCAGACATGCGCCCCACCCCTCCTTCCCCACCCCCACCACCTCATCTTGGTCTATAGATCCAGGCTATACTCACCTCTAACCCATTCTCCCCCCCACGTCTCCACCCAAGAGCCCGGACACATCACATCACTGACATTAATTGTCACCAGCAATGGTGGCTGATAAAAGCTCCCTCCCTTGCTTCACTGCAGGGATACTGTTGACTCACATGGGAATTCACTTCGCTCTGAGGAAGCTATACAATAAGATGACAGAATAAGCACTCTAGTGTGTGCGTGTGTGTGTGTGTGTGAAAGAGAGAGAGTGTGTGAGCATTTGCATGTGTGCGCTCAACATGACACTGTGTTTGCACATGCAACAATGAGAAATGTCAAAACATGTTGGAATCACGTTGGCCCACTGTAACCCTCAGGAAATAAGTGAGATGGGATTAACTGATAAGTAGATAATTCACATCTAAGAGTATTATCTTGGGATAAAACAGTGCTTAAGTCATCCTAGATGATATGCTACAACACACTCCCTACAGTGAACCAACAATAATAATATGATTTATCTTTTGTGCAGAATCCAGCATATAATGTGGTTGATAAAATGCAAGAAAGTGCATGAATTATCATGAATATTTGATAACCTAATTAATAGAAATATACTTCATTGCAAAGTTATAATGGAACATACAGTATGGTTTTAGCACAAGCTGATGAAGAACCATTGAGAAATTATCATTTTTAAAAGACCTAATGAAAGCACAAAACCCAAATTTCCCTCTACTCCACTGGGACTGTTTTTTAAAATGAATAATAATAACACACAACTTTTATGAAGGAAAGGATTTTACTATTAGCCTCCTTGTCAGATAAATATGACCCAATCCTGTGGAACCTGTTAGATGCTGAAAATTATCAATGGTCACTGAAGGTTACAGTCAAACACTTGTGTCGCTAGACAGGCAGTGACTGTGGACGTCCACAGGACAAAGCCTCCTCTGACTCGTTTATTTATCAAGGGAGTACGTCAAGGTGGTCCACTCCTTTGAATACCCTGGAGTGCACAGGCAGATGTTCAGCTAGTCTGCAGTAGCTTGAGCAATCTTTTATGCAGCCATGTGCTGGGAACAGATTATGAGGGTGTGAGACGCTAACAAGTTAAAGAGGTTAGTTAGCAAGGCTGCTCAGCAATTGAAGGAGGAGTTGAGCTTGACTCTGGAGCTGATGGAGAAAAGTATGCTGTCCAAGTTGGTTAGCAACTGATCCCGTCCCACCAACAACACGCAAAGTGTCTTCGGCCAAAGACTTAGACCGCCAAGGTGTTCCTGCGGTCGGCCATCAAACTGTTAAATTCAAAAGACATGAAAAATTTATCTTTATTTTACCTTTACTCTGCTCTGACCTTTTCTGGACACAGAGCTAGACTGATAATGCCGGTGAAAACAATGGACTATTTATGAGTAGAAAAGAGGAGAATTCTTGTTTTAGTCAAGATTTTATTGGAGCCTGAAATAACAAGGTTTCCTGCACCCAAGGTGACTAAGTAATGAGCCCCAAAAACTAAAAGCTAAAGTATTCTAAATTTGCAGGGCTATCTTGACTTGTGCCTATACGTCAGTGGATCAGAGCAAATAAATTACTAGGGCCACCACGAAGTCCTTAGATATGTAGTCTCTGGAAAATCTAAATTTATTCTTTTCAATCAAGACCTTGGAACCACCAAAAGGGCCCAGCCTAAGGATCTCAAACTGTGCTCCGGTTTGCACAGGACTTCAAGGATTGTGATATAGCCACGGGACATAGCCAGCTGAGCCATGAAAGTAGAATCTTAAAAAATCAATTCTAAAACTCACAGGTAGCTGCAGAAGAGATCATTTCTCCTTCAAGCATTGCTGCAGCATTTTGGAGGAGTTGTAAGGGGGGAAGAAACACTTTTCAGAGACTGCAGAGAGGAACAGAGTGAGTCGCAGTAATCCAAATGAGAAAAAAAAATATATGGAGGACTTTCTTCAGGTGTCCCTGGGATATAAAGCCCTCAGTTTAGATACATTTCTACAGTCAGCAGGTGGTTCGCTTGGATGTGCAGGTCATCCAGGTAGATAAGATACAGCTTTAGCATACTGTCACAGTGGACCAGTTGGGAAATCAGTAGAGCAACATAAATCGGAAAAGGTAAATGAGCCAAATATTTGACACCTCACATTTGATGTAGCAGCACTTTTCTTGTCATTTGACAGTGACTTGGTGGGGAAGAGGGTCTCTTCTTTCCCAAGAGAATCTGTACAATCTCTCAACTATGGAATAAAGTAAAAGGTGATGAGAAATCAGGCGTCCTCCTAGTGAAAAATTCACACATTATCGTTATTCTTTTTTTGCTGACAGCAAAAGGAAAATGTAATAATGTCCAATGTCCCCACAGCAGCTGCCAACTGAGTGTTGTTCAGTGTGAAGCCGAAGCTGAAATGGTATGAGCTGCTCTTGGTTATTAGCAGAACTTTTGAATGAACTCCAACATCTGCTTCCAGTCATAGCAGGTTAATGAAGACAGTTACGAGAAACTGTACTATATACTGGTCATATTGGAATGTGGTAATATGAGTGTGTGTTTGCTCAAAACTAAAACAAAACTATGACATTTGATTTCTGCTACCTATTCTAGGAAAATAGTCTAATGGAGAAAATCAGAATTTTGTTCAATTGTCCTTATGCAGTCAAATTCTAATCTTAATGCACAATATTAAAAAATCCTCTATGAACTGATTGATTTCTACTGAGGACACATCATTAGTGGGGGCAGTGTGACTGCATTCTTCTCAGCTTTTAAGCAGTAATAAAAGGTTCAGTGTCTACACATAGAGCAGTTGATATTAAGTTGCACATGATTAATGGATTACAAAGGTTTCCATAGCAATCAGTCACCTGATGGGGCTGATTTAACCACTTTTTAACTATGTGCATATTAAGTGACATAAATGACCCTGCCAGTAATTACTTTTGAGAGCCACGTCTTTCGACTCTGGCTTCGCAAACATTTTTCACACAGAACTTTAAGGAACTTAACAACAGAGCTTCAAAAGAGGAAAGAAAGTTGCTCTAACGCAACTCAACAGCTCGTAAAGATCCATAACATTTACCACTGACTATGGTCATTATCATTATCAGATAATTGGCTAAAATGTCTAAGGATCTCAGGACCGGTCTCTTAGTCACTCTGTAGCCATGGACTAACCCAAATGTCACCATCTTAAAGGTGACTTATAAAACATTTGGAAGTTTTAGCACTAGAGCTCTCAGGCCAAACCACACGGGCACAAATGGACACATTGAGTTGTTGTTTATTAAATAGCGATGATGTGAAGGTGATAAAGGAGACTCTGCTGACACTATCTTGCTTGTATATAAAAAAGGTTTATTACAAAGAAGTACAGCATCAAAACAAGCATCATGATTGCCTGTTCGAGGGATCAAACCCAAAATGAATCTCCTCCACATATCAGCTCTAACCATCAGCTGATATATCAACATATGGAAGATCAGATACTACAGAGTCATTCAGACTCCACAGACACAAAATAAAACTCAAACAAAATCTATAAATGCATATGCATATTGCATATTACAGGACGGGATCGAGCAGAGGGGAACAACGGAGTGGCTGATGGCTGCTGAGTTCCAGTGAGCTTTGAAGGAGAGAGCTGAGGGGAGCTCATAGTTTGTTTGTTTGTTTTTGTTTAGATTTTTTTTTTTTAGCCGCATAAAAGTGGATTTATCATGACTCTTGCCTCTCAACTTCTCTCCAGCAGAAAGTTACAGAAGGTGGCAACCTCCACTGTGATATTATTAGTCTGTCCTGGTCCATATTGACTGGCTGGCTGGAGGGGAAATGTACGGAGTGGCTAGAGGACAATAACCAAAAGACACACAAATAAACACACAAGCATACATACCCTCAGACACAATCAGTGCCTGCCTTTGCTCAGTAGGTGCTAATGGCATGCTAGCTATCCTGCTAACATGAGCTAGTTTGATCATCAATGCCTTCAGCTGAATGCTTCAGACTGCGCTCTGTAAGAATGTTTGTAAGAATGCTGTCTGGGAGGTCGCTCTCTGAGGTGCACGTTCACTAAAGCACTTTGAAACAAAGAACGGAGACGCAAGGATGACACTCTATATGTTAATGCTCTGAATGTTGTATTCAGAGCCTTTATACTGTGAGCAAGAATCATTTAATACTTTTCTTATTCTTCTGCTACTCTTAGCAGCCTCTCACGTCAGCTTTGGTTCACAGAAAATATCTCAGGAACGCAAAATTGACTTTTCCCTCAGAACTTGGAGGTGACATTTGCTCCAGCTGTAATACAGTAAATGAAAATTCTGCTCGCACAGTTTTTACAGCACAGAGTAGAAGCTTATAAAGTAGGTGCTCTCTGAGTGGGCAAGAACCTTTATTTTTTTAAGTTTTGGCCATCTCAATATGTCAATAGACAGCTCTGCCAATTTCAATCAGTCTTGGTCAAAGCAAATATAACACACACAACTATGTCCACATGAATAAAAAAATGTAAAGGACAGAAACCAAACATACAGAGGTGCCTGTTCTTCACTCAGATGACTTTGCCACGAAGGGGATTTATGCTTGAAAGTGAAGCTTTTTACGATCAGTAATGTCAGAGACGGTCAATAACCATTTGCTTACATGTATTGATGTGCTGACAACCCAAAGAATGGCTTGTTTGTCAAAGGCTTACTAGAAATCAATAGACTTGTCTAAGTTCAGTGACATTGTGTTCACTGGCCATCACAGGACTTAATGATGAGATATTCCATAGCCATAAATATAAACATATTACCTCTATGGTATTAGCTATAAGGGTTAGGGATGTCAGCATGGTTAGAGCTACAGTCATGTTTGTAGCACCTGTAAATTTGGGACAGATTCATTTTAGTCAGCAAATTAAATCAATCAACCCGCTGACTAATCTGACATAAGACAGCTCTGGGATCCAGATAATCTCTGATGGAAGCAAAAGGCTCCTAACTTCGAGGTGGCTGCAGATTCTATGTGTTCCTATTATTGTCAGAAACCACTGATGTAATGTGAGAGCCATTTTAGTCCAGGTTTTACAGACAAATGATTGAATCGATTGGAGTATTTGTTACCTCGCAACAGACGATCTTGGTGGCTAAGAGAGTTTTCGAAGAATGTCTTTTGAAGAGATTTTCTGTGGATACTCAGCTCAATAGTTTCCTGATGCACAAACATGACCACAAAAGCTTCTTTACATCATCTGACTGTTGATTTGAAGCAACCTGGTACATTTAATTGTCTATAAGCCATGGTGTGTTTGAAAGTACAGTGTGTGTAGATTTTGGATTGTGAACCATATAAAAGAGAATGATTCGGTGTAAAATTGAAGCTTAATGCACAGTCATAGTTTTTATTGCGCTGCCTGTTATGGCACATTACCACGTGAAAACATATTTACACACACACAAAGTCTACATGGTATGCTTCTTGGTCAGCTGTCAGACGTAATTAGTTAAAGAAAGTAAACACTGACCGATGTAGCTGCTGCTTGAGGTGCAGACAAAGTAAACATCAAATTAAGCAATGACTGTTCTTTTGTTCCATGAGTATGCACATCATCTATTGTATATGTTAACACCTTTGATTTAGATCTGTAGGGAGGAGGCACACTGGCTTTACAATATTTAAACTAAACAGACACAGAGACAGAGGATGTGAACACTGAAAACAGAGTGTATTGATTTATTGTATTAAGCTGCAGGTAAAGATAGTTGAGAAAAATGCAAAATAAAATTTAAATAAATAAACCTTTGCATTTCTCATTGCTGTCTCCTTAGTGGCAGCCTTCCATGATGATAGGATAACAAAATATTTGAAGGTGCAATTTGTTTGTGATTTTTAAACATCACCAGCCATAGGATTTTTCTTTTTGTAAAGATGCAAATAAATGGTCAAAAACAATTGATGTGTCAGTGAAACATGAAGTTTCTTTGTCCTCCTGCAGGTTCCTGAGCTTAAAGGACCAGTTTTCTTAAAGTTTGGTTTTGGTTGGCCTGTTGTACGATTTTACTACTATTTCAAATAAGTAACACTGTATTCCAATGAATGCTGTCATCCACTCCTGATTGAGATTGATGGGGAGCTTAGTTCTGTAGAGACTGATAACAGCTGAGTGATAAAACCAAAGGATGTTTCAGTTTATTACAACAGGCTGACAGTATTTTCCTGTACAGATTAATATTCATTCATATCTGAGTAGTAATAGCTCACATCTGTTCTTATAATTGATGAGTCTTTACATTTAATAGAGTGTTATAAAAAAACTATTTGTTATCTAGAACTTTGAAACAGGGCAGCACAGTGGTTTACTGGTTAGCACTGTCACCTCATAGCAAGTAGATTCTGGGTTCAGACCCAGGCTGACCCTTGCATGCACCCCTGCATATTCTCTCTGTTATCAATAGACTTGTCTCTAATCCAATCCAAAGATGAGTGTTAATATTTTTTTGGAAATGTGACTCATCCAAAACAAATGTACCTTTAATCCATATAAATTGCATACATATGATTAGGAAGTGGTGGTAAAAAAAAATACTGGCTTCAGGGAATAAGTTAAAAGACATCCAGGACTCACTGGAAAAGAAATAAGAATGCAATTACTGTTGTCTGTCAATTCATTCGTTGTATGTGTATACACACACACACACATATATATATCAACTAAATCATAAAACACAGTCTGGTGCATGAAAACGCCTGATGTAAAAGGTGACATTGATTTAGATTTCATAATGATATTCAGCAGGTCACAATATCATTGCAAGCTTTATTTAATCTGTGACCAAATGTCAGCGCCTCTATCCTAATGCAATTCATTTCTTTCAGATTTCCTTTCCTTTTTTTTAAAATCTTGATCTAAACACATGCTAGGATTATCTGAGAGTGTCACAGGCAGATATTATTCCCTGTCACATGATCATTCCCCAGAGTTCGTAGAGCACTTTGCCAGACTTAATTATAAAACTAGGAACTTCTATGTGAAAAAACCTGACACTGTGACAGTTTAAAATCCACTCATCGCAATGGTAAAAATGGCTTGAAAAGGAGTGGAGCGAAAGGAAGGAAGGAAACAGAGGATGAAAGAAAGGAAGAAAAAAAGGAGAGAATGAAAAGGAAGTGGCTCTCCACGGATGGCTTGTCATCTGAGGTGAGACTGAACAGAACAGAGGTAAACAATGGATGTTTGGTAAAAGGCAGAAGCACTCAGTCAGGCAGTAATAAAAAAAAGAAGAAGAAAAAAGAAGGAAAAAGAAAAAACAGCCTTAAGTCTTTCTGAGGGGAACCTGCCAGACTCCATTTGTCTGAGCGTGCAACACACTCTGTCACCTGCCATAACTACCCATCAACCCCCTGGATTTTTCAGCCCCAATAGTCCTCTTGTGGTGAGTTGTGTGTGTGTGTGTGTGTGTGTGTGTGTGTGTGTGTGTGTGTGTGTGTGCACATATTGTATGTATGCGTATCTATACATGGGTGCATGTGTGTCACATGGTCCAGACCGGTGTGAGAGCTTGTTTTGAAGTCTACAACAGGTACTGACACCAGATGACAGTCTTGACTGTGTTGCAGCACCTTGAGTCTTGACCTGTTAAGATGGCTGTGCCAATGCAAGGCCTCTGTCTGGGTAAGTAAAAGTGAAAATGAAATGAAAGCATGAGCGTTTTTGTGTTGTGGAAAAATCAGAATGATATAGTTCGGCTCAGGTTATCTGTTTATCTGTATGTCTAGTGCATACACATACTTTGTAGAAGATAGGTTTACGGAAAACACAAGCCCACACTGTGCTATTGGGAAGTGGCGATCGCTGTGTCGTGTCACACCTGTGCTCTACACAATGCCAACAATGTATATACAAAAACAGATCGGCGCATTCACACCAGTCTTTTATTTTCACACATCAAAATCAACAGCATTAGACCAGTATGACACTTTCCAAGCTGGCACACTTTCCAGGTTTTAAATAAAATGAGGGATACTACAAAACCTTCTTATTCTGTCATTTCAGCTCCCTCTCAACTCTAGAGAGAGGTGACAGTGTGCCAAAGTTACAGATTTCAGCTTTAAATAAGATAACTTTACCTCTTACCCAGTGCAAGCGTTCCTGTCAGGAGTTGGAGCTGAGCCTACTGTAGGTCGTTAGATTGAGGGAAAATCTATCTGCCCGCTTCTATGACATGTACACGCTATCTTTCAACGTTGCACTGCTGCTTGTGTCTGGACTTGTCTACCTGCTTCTCCGAGGATAAAAAAGCAATCTCTGGACACCACCTTTAAATAACACATCTTATACTGTTTTCTTTCCCAGTATTAGCTTATGATACTAGCCGTCATGTAGCGTTCACTAACCACTTTGTTCCTGTGAAGGACAGCAATTCCAGGTGCAGTGAGGAGCGATGCAAATCAATCATTTTATTCTGAGAGAGATAATTTATGATGTGCTCGGAGGGTTACAGATTCAATCTCCACCATGTTCCCACTGTCATGTCCCATGTTTAGGGCTGTCATCAGTCTTCATCAGGCGCCCCGCTCCTCTCCTGCCACCCCCATCTCCAGAGTCACGATTTATCCCACAAATAATTGATTATGACAGGTTGCATGCAAACAGAGAGGGAGCTAAATGTGATTAATCACTTTGTTCGATTAATTACAGCTGATTATGCATTTTAAGCGCCAATCTCCCAGCAGATGATCACTGGAGAGGCGCCTGTATATTTATTAGACCTTCACCTGGGATTGACCGTCTTGTATGTGGAAAAATCGCACAGCGCGGGTCATGTGGCAAAGGCTTTGCATACTCTTGTAGAGAAGGGGAAAAGTCTGTTTTTACCCATTTCAGAAAATTGAGTTTAAAAAAGGTAACATATTAATGCCCTTTTTTGAAAAGAACTATTTAACATGTCTTTTTCAACAATTATAATCCTTGAATCCTTTGAACTATGTTTTATGCCATTAAAAGTGCAAGAGCAAAATTGTGGGAAGCTTGTTGCCCTGTCTGACTTTCCTTGATATTCAAAGTAATACAATACCATTCCCACTGAAAATTGCAAATCAGATCACATAAGCAGGTTCACGAAAAAGCAATTAAGATTCAGTGAAACATGTAATTTAATCAGACAAAAAATGAAATATATTAAGGTTAAGAGTGGAGTATTCAGCCCTTTTTCCTTGCCTATTATTCAAATGAAGTCACCATGCAAATGGTGGTTTTGACAAGCACACACCTGTCTGGAGTGACAGACAGTGCCGACTGATTGCGAAGACAAGAAAATAACTGAGGCCAAGCATGCGTCGTGCCTCTTAAGTCAGTGTGTCTCCAATAACACGATCGTGAAGAAGAGGAGCAGTTCTGCAGAGGTAGGTTGTCAAGCATTCACTTGTTTCATCGCTTTTTCATTGAGAATTCTGCTGCAACGCTCAGCATCAATTAAGCTTGCCTTACAACAATCCATATCAGTAAAACGTGTTCTTGTCGGACGAGGCATTAAGTCGATTCCTTCCAAATTACAACAAATTAAAGGAAAATAGACAACAGCTGCCGATATGTAAGGAATAGCTTCACTAACTTCTAATTGTAACAATAGACTACTGAGGACGGTTAATTTGATGAGCGTCAATTCTTCAGGGGGAATTTACGTCCTGTCCGCCTCTTCAGAAAGCTGTTTCTTATTCCTATTAAGCAAAAAAACAAAGTGGTAGTTGCACAAGATAATAAAAAGGATTTACAATATATAAGTGCTTTGAGCTAGTGTCCAGTGTTGTGCACTGTATATGGTTTAAACACCTACATGGAAGTGAGAGAAATTCTCTTGACATTGGTTTTGATGTGTATATTGAGATATACAGCGCTGTAACTTCTCTCTGCTCGAGACATTTTAATACTGCTGTATAGATCTCTATAGCTTCCTGTAATCCTTAAACACTTCCTCATTGTATCACCGCTGCCAGTCAGCCAGGGCATCGGGAGTTCACATCTTGGACGGACAGACACAGCAACAGCAAAAGTCTCAGAAAAAAAGAAGCCCGGGACTATAAATTAAGAGGTTGTTGAAACGATAAGGAAAAAGCTGAGCGCCTGTCGTCTCTCGTGAACGCCCCAGACTGCTGATCTAGTGAGTCTGTGAAGTCTGTCTTGAAGTCGAGTCCTATTCCTCAGAGTCTGTCACAAGGAGCCAATACTTAGTCCCATCACAATGATAGATGGAGGTATAATCACGCGCTGACACTCTTGACTGAGAATCGCACTCGTAAAAACACTTGAGTCAGCTCGATTGATCATGCGTTTTTGGAGGCTAGATACTTGAGAGAACTTAGTTTGTGACAGTTTTCCTTTGTAAGGTCAGCCCGCTGGAGCTAATGGCTGCTTTATCATGGCTGTGACCCACCTTGTAGGCAGCTGGCTGTATGATAAGAACAAGTTAAGGTTAAAAGGATTTTGTTAGATTGACCTTCTGTCCTGCAGTTGCATACATCTGCCAGCTCTGGACAGACTTATAGATTTAGTAGAGATTGAAAAACCGAATGGTGGAATGACAACTTGGAGACTGGTGCCTTCCAGTATAAAATATTACAGCTTCTAACGCAATGATTAAAGGGAACTGAACAATTCAGAAAGATTACTGTGAGCAAGATGGCTGTAGAGAATCGTTCTTATTTGACACTTTATCGATTCATCAGTCAGGTTCTAGCTACGAAGCACACACTACGCAACAACTCAATCTTAGGCATTTAAAAGGATAAAAGAAGTTTAAACACAATCTGTATGGGACCCATTTCTTTGGAGGCCAGTTTCTGCTAGGAAGAAATAATGAAAAGTTTGACACGATCAAAGAAAAATGAAATAACACACACACAATAGCTAACTATTATGGCACAATGAAGCAAAAATGTTGCATGCTCAGTCCATGACAAATCAACTTTGATTCACTAAACTGAAATTGGTAGATGTCAGATCCACAATTATTATGTATCAAATCATCACGTTTCATTCAGTCCCATCGTTTCTGGATTAAAGCTGTTATGATAAATATTTTCACAAGGAGAAAGGAGCGGCTTTCTGTGAACAGGTGAAAGAGCTCACTCTTTTCAATGAATACAAGTAACTATCAATACACTCTGCAGTTTCCCTCAGCTCCTCTGAGCAATTAGCTATCTTTTTATTAATTTCTTTGCTAAACTGCTTTGCTTCATTTCACCAATCTCAACAGTGTCACATCTAAAAGTGACAGGCAGCTGTTTTTATCAAAAATCTCTAATAAACTCACTGCCTGCCCAGCACCAAACAGTGCACGTAGTTAGCATCAAGCAAGTGAATATATTGCATTCAGCTGCAAAAGATAAGACAAAGTAAAATGGAGCTGAATTGAAATGTATGCTAATGTTGCTTAGTGTCTGCTGGATGTGTAAATAAGAAATTGTTTGCCTATCAAAACATAAGGTGATCAGTGCTGCATTAACAGCTTGCTCGGCTTCCCCCTGCCTAAAAAAATCTATCTCAGAGCGTAACGACGTTCCACCTTACATTATTCATGCAAATTTTGACCGCTTGTTGTTCAGCCGCGTTCACTGAAAATGTTCCAAACGTGCAGACGTTAGATGTAAGAAGCTGGTAATGTATGCACCAACCCTCGGTGAGTGGAGTGTGTTCAGCTCAGATTTTGACTCAGAACCCACCAGGTGGCCTCGTCCTACCCTTCAGTTCTTCTCATTTTTCCTCTTGTCTCTGTATATGCCTAGCGTACGCACAAATTTATTGCTAAAGTTGAAGTAGCTTCTATGCCTTTGCTCGCACCGCTTTCAGCAAATTTTCTCTCAAATTTCCATTGGCGGGAGTCACTATGCATCTAAAATTCCCTTTGTGTTACGTCCAAACACCTTAAGAATTCCGCAGTCGGCAAAGGGCTTCTACACATTCCAATAACACAATCATTTTAAGATCAACGCGGCATGTCTGAAGATGTTTGTAGACGTAAAATCCTCCGGGCTTCAGGAAATACAAAGATCATTCAGACTGTTCTGGTCTCAAACCGGGGGCGCGGCTCATTCTGGGCCTTGTATCTAACATGTAACCAAAGCTGTTCATCCTACACCGCTGTATAAAACTCACAAGACTTGAATCTTATAATAATCTGTGATCTTTGGTTTTTATATAGATTACAAGCTCGGTGTAAATAAAAGGCTGGTTTACAAAATAAGAGATCTTATCTCAGCATCACTGTTATTTCCTTTGTGTGTTTGCATGTATATTCAAAGCCCAAACCATGTGTTTTGTTTCAAATCACAACATGAGGCAATAATTTCTTTACCCTTCGTTATTATAATGTGAATTCCGTGAAATCACAGATTCACACTTTCACTAATATGATGTTTCTTTTAGAGGCATCAACAAGCAGATTGAAAATGTCAGCATGGTGACCCTCCACTTCTGATTTGAGGCATCTCATAATGGTACTGGCCACTAATGATGAAGGAAAAAAGTCTCACAGCTGCACAGGACCATTTTTAGCCTCAATTAGAAACCAGAGTGCATTTGCAAAATGAAAGCAGGCGTTTATTCAAGAGCATAAGAAGTCAGATCAAAGGCAAGTAAGAAAGCAGCACAACATGATAAACACAACAACTAGTCAACCTCATGATCCCTGAGAGATCTTTGAAAATACAATTAAACACCAGGAACAAACCAACATGTCAATCAAAGCCTGGCGTCTTTGAAATCCAGAAAGAAAAAAACAAGAATCCTTGCTGTGGTGAATGTGTGCTTTGTAATAACTCATTGAAGACAGAACAGAACCAGCATATTTATAAATGTACTTTGGTTTTGCTTGATAACCCCTGTCCTTTTTTTAGCAGAAGTGCTACCTTGTTTTGTTTAGTTTTTTTGGTGTTTTCTTTGTAACGGAGCTGCTTTTTTATTTCTGTGCCAAGCTTGAAGCATCATTTATTATTTTCCCCTTTGCTCACTATTCCTAATATCTACCTAATCCTAGTCAAGGGCAAAACAAGTTGGTGAAAATAGCCACTTAAGACAAATGACATATTGCTGGGACTCACGACACGAGCATTTGACTCTTCGGATTAATAAAATCATTAAACTGCATAAAAGCCCTTGCCATTCAACTCGGGTCCCCACAGTGTTTCACCTTGTCTGCTTGGCAGCGAGGGGCCCTCTGTCTTATTGAGAAATGAGAGGAGGTTAGTCTCGGCTCTTGCAGCTCTCGTCGAGCCTCTCCGCCGGCCGGCACGTCTGCCTCGCTCAACGCCATTGATTACGTGATGCAAGCAAAAGCCAAGTTTGCCGCTCTGATCATTAATCCTGCTGCTGCCTCGCTCTTAAACAACACCCCTTCCCCACCACCACCACAAGCAGCAGCAGCAGCAGCAGCAGCAGCAGCCCTTCTTTCCCCATCTTCCCCATATCTGGCATTTATTGAAGTCACAGGGGCATGGGCTAAATGAGGCCTGAGTGATGGAGGCTTTTCCACATGCAGTGGGTGGAGCTCGCCATCAAATGAGAGGCGCTTGAAATTTTCACAGCACTTTATGGCATGAGGAGAAATTCCCACTGAAATCAATATTTTATGGCAAGGGAGACCCTCGGCTGGTGGAGCTTTTGTAAGCCGTTCGGAGCAGACATCAGAAAGATATTTAGATCTTCCTTTTACAAACTGATGGAGATCCTGAAGCAGACAGGATCAGCGCCTCAAACAAGTAAACTTGAGGAGTAAATTTGCGAGCCTGTGTACTAAGAAGCGCCTTTCAAGATATTACCCCCCAACCCCCACCCCCAACATTGCAATCCAAAGAAAAGGGAATGAAATTAAACAGAAATGTACCTTATTTATAATCTATAAATATGATAATGATTTATATCATTTATAGAAAGAAATTATACAAAAATGGAGAAACCCAGGAATAAATTGAGAGAATCACCGAGGTACAGACGATGACATTATATGAAAAGTGATTATAAACAAAAGTCACTGCCAGCATCATTCTTGTTCCTTTCTTGTCTGATCGATGCAAAAGAGGGGGAAAGAAAAGTTGTTTATTCTCATAAGATATGTCTGAATCCAATGCAAATCAAATCGTTGAACAGCACACATTGCTAAAGCAAACATAATATTCATAAAGAGGATGAAGTTTTTTACAGTAACACCAAGGTCTCTGAGGGTTTCTGCTCACCTTGTATGCTGCAGTCATTCGAGATCTATTCTTAACTCTTGCTCAGCCCTGGAATATTTTGAATTGTAAGAAATATGAATTGAATATAGCTTTTAATAAAGCTTTTATTGTAAAGTTTGTGAGTGGGAATAAACATGTAGGACTTTTACCTTTATCTTTCACTTAGACCCAAAATTTCAGCAGCTTGATAAATACAGGTTCAGTCATCAGCACAGCTTTCATTTTGGTGCTACAGATTTTCAAAAGAACTAACTCTGTTTCAACATGTAAGGCGAAAACTGTTCTGTGCTCTTACCTGTTGTTTTTTTTTTTTTAAAGAAAAGAAATCAAAAAGGGAAGCCATTATTTTTAGAATTGCTCCTTTACCCCTGGGAGTGCACCTCCAACACAAGCATCAACACAATAGCCTTGTTGCGTGTCCTCAAAAGCGCAGTCAAATATGAGTTCTGTGACACCCACACATCGTGTGGCTGAGACACTGACTGCGAGGAAATTTCACACCAGGTAATTATCTTCTGTTTTTCTTTGCCTTTGGGGTGAAGGTGGGCGAGGCCAATGGAGGGTGGTGGGGCTGAGGGGGATGAGGTCTCCCTTACACCCTCAGATGTGAGGGTGAAAATTACACAGACTCCTCGGTGGGCTTGGAGAGCCACCAGACCTCATCAAGCAGCAGGTGAGCGCTTTTTTGCATCTCCCCCTCAATGTCGTCCCATCCAGTATAAATAGAACAGTATGGCGGCACAAGTCACATCTCATTTGGTGTGTTGTGTTTCAGAGCACCTCCGCTGAGACGCTGGGCACCGAGGGCAGCTGGGAGAAAGCGGAGCCTCACTAATGGACAGGAGCCAGGCCTGGAATTTACAGTCCCCACCGAGAAACCATTCTTCGGGCCCTTCAGTCATACCCCGGTGTGTACAAACACACACTGAGCGACATTCAAGGCTTTCTTCTCTTCCCTTTTGTGTTGGTGGAGTGTATAAACCACCTCAACGATTTTTCCAGCGTCTGCTTGCGGAGCCACACTAAATCATAGCATTAGTTTCATATAAAAAGCCGACATTGGCCTTTTATTAAAAAGCGGGCAGAGGCGCATGATTTGCCTCAACAACAGCAGCGTTTTCAGTCTGCAAAATCAGTTCACGCTGTTAGATTGGCCTCCGTGGTGTATTTATTAACAAGAAATCAACAAAGTCTGATCCCATACGAACCTTAATCTCGAAACGAAATGAAATGTGATCGAAATGTTAATGATCTCTCATTAATACGCACAATGTGGGAGCTAACCTGACAGTGTGCCAGCTCTCTGAACCTGAACCTGTTTGATTCCGATGCTCCATCTCGCTCTCTGAGGAATCTGAAAGTAAACTTACCTTGTTCTGCGTTCACCAGCTGAGGTCAATTCTGACAGCACAAATATAGATTTGTGATTATGCCTCCATCTATCTTTAGGTGATTATATGACCTTCTGGGTCATGTGTAAAAACAACAATCTCTGCCAGTTTCTTTTTTTGGGATGCACTTTAAGGCACCACAAAAATCAAGATTTTAAGGTTATATGGAAAAAAAATACTTCACTGTATGCACTTCTAATAGATGGAGAGCAACCATTTATTTGTATATATATACATATATATATATTTATTTATTTATTTTCACAACCTGCTAAAGCAGCCCCTGGAGCTGATGAAGACCAACATCTGACTTTCAGTTGATTTTTCACTTGTCTCTTTTTTCATACACATGATATGATACATTTTTACTTCTAAAAAACTGACCAGTACAACTTAAAGACAACCAAAGAAAATGTGCTCTTCTTTGTACTTCACCACACATAGAGTTTGATATTCGAACAATATACAGTATAGATGACAACGTTTACATGTTTGTATCACATTAAAATTGGGCCTTTTTACACTAAGAAGAAAAAAATCTTTTAACATTTTTTTCTTTATTTAAGGTTAGTCATTCATATATACATATTGTGGTTATTTGGTCCACATTTTACTCATTTTATCTCTCTGTTTGTATTTAGGTTGCTATAATGTTTATCTATGAAGGACAAACTCTCTCTCTCTCTCTCTCTCTCTCTCTCTCTCTTTCACACACACACACACACACACACACACACACACACACACACACACACAGACCTAAGTAAAAAAAAGAAACTGCAGCAAATCTTATCAAACCACAGTGAATCAAAAGTTTTTTTTTTGCTCAATAGTTGATGCATTCCTTGAGCCATCAAACAAACACTGCAGTCCTGCATTTTTTTGTATGTACGGCTTTGAGCCAGTGGGGGTTAATATCGTCAGTCTCCTTCATTAGATATACAGTAGGTGCAAGACAGAACAGGAGAACAATAGAGGACTCACCAGCATCTCAAGAGGCTCCCAGCAAAACATGGATTAGGTAGAGATTATTAAATGTCAGCTCTTAAGACGAATACTTTTTACAGCCTCAAAGTAAATCAATACTACTTATCTTTGATAAAAGAGGCAGAGTAGATGTGCCAGCATTGTAGTCTGACAGCTCTTTCTTTCTCTCTTTCTCTCGCCTCAAAACCTTTACTAATCGAATTGAAAAATCCCAAAGGAATATTTTCAAAATGCATTATAGTGCATTTGTGAATTTTACATATGCATGTTTCTTTGTTATATTAATGTGTAGTCCAAAATCTCTCTTTTCATTGATGTCTTCTTCTGCTGCTTGACTGTCTCGGTCTTTGTTTTTCATTTTAGAAAAGGCTTTACAAATCAAATTTGAAATTCTACTGGCATGTTTCCAGTGTGCAACACAAAGCACCCAGAATCTGTCATTTTTCATAGAACTAACTCTTTCAGGATATTATTGGGCAGTCCATAATCACTCCCTCTATGTCTATCGTTCTTGTCTAACTGTCTATAGATGTCAATGGTGAATATAT
>JAOXYL010000001.1:12945134-12967838 GCA_028564955.1 Terapon puta | reverse complement strand
TAGAAGCTTTTTTGGCAGACTGGGCAAGTGGCCTGAAAAATGCAACAAGCACTTACTATGACTCTGGTCATCAGAGCCCTGCTGAGTCCCACGCGCAATCTGAGATGTCACTAGTATGCTTCTTACAGGCCAGTTCTTAGACCTTCATTTGCAGGCAGTGTTTTTGTATATATAAAGGATTATTTTTATACATTTGGATCCCACAGCCTGAAAGGAATCCTCTCCAGGGCAGTATAAACTTAGATATAAGCCAACCTTACAGTGGTTATAAACTGGGTTTAAAATTGAACTATCTCTCTCAGAGCATGAAGATTACAGTGCAGTGTCACAGCTCCGAATTTGAACCGTAATGGTTGTTGCATTTCATTTTCCTTTTAATAGTTAAGGTAAAACTCCAATGGCTTCTCCTAATCCTGTCACATATACAGTAAATACTGTATATAACTGTGTGTGTAGGCCAGCGCACAGTATTCTTTGAGTTTACACTGAATTTGCTTCACTTCCCAGAATGCCTTTAGACCAAAACGTTTGATTTTTCCACCACTTTAGTGCAGACTGCAGAAGTTTCTCAACAACTATTTAATGAATTGCCATGCACTGTCATATGAACATTGACGGTTCTGAATATATGTAATTTTATATTCCATTACTGAAATAATCTAGTTTCATTTTGTGCTCTTGGAATTATTCTATACAAAACTGACAAAGAAATTGAGCTTATTGAGGCATATTGCAGCATTTCTGATTACAATAATTTCTGTGAGATATACTATAAGGTAACACAATCCAAGCAATAAAGAAATGCAGCTCTTGTTGTTGTAATGGAGTCTTGGGTTTGCTAAATAAATAAATTAAAAAAAAGATATTTCAAAGACAGTTATACAGTACATATTGTTGCTGTTGTTTTGGGGTGATTGTGTAATGAATTCCCAAGTGATACTTTTGGAGACAAATGCTGTCAGTGCACTGGTACAAGAGTTTCTCCCGAGATGTATATGAAGTGTTTTGGTTGCATTACTGCATTTTGGATATGAGATTAACTGTTGTGCCATGCTGCATGGTTGTAAAGGGAACTGTGTGAAAGTGAACCATCAATTGCAACAAGGGAATTGTTAAAGGAAAAATGCTAAGATAGCACCGACCGGATCAGCCAGCACCTGGTGATGACATTAGCCTTGGCTCTGTTTGGTACATCTTTGGCCGATCTCATATTATCCTCTGCTCAGATGAGAGAGTGCCTTCTTCAGCAGAGAATCCCTCGTCTGCCCTCCCTGACATTTCCTTTCCTTCCTCACAACTCTCTAGGAGAAGAAAAATAGAAACACACAGTGACGCGAGAAATCCCCTGACACCCAGAGATTGTAATAATCTCCACTCTTCTTTACATTCTTCGATTCCTAATACTTTCCTACAAAAACAAATTTATGGTAATCCCTCTGTCGCATATCCATTGCTGCTGTCAAATCCACATGAGGGCAGCCAAACATGCTTTTTCTCTCCGTTCTGTATTCGTAAGTATGGAAGCACAACAGCATTGTGCTCTGTAATAATTACTTCAAGCACACTTTCATTCGCATACTTTAGCAGCTCTATTTAGATTTCGGATTACCATATCACTGTGGTGATTTTGAAGTTCATATAATTCAAAACTCCCTGGATCTAACACTTAGATTCCTCATGGTCTAAGATGAACACATGCTAATCTGCTTTGATGTTCTTGGGATATGTATGCACATATAAATAGCTCACACAATGGACTATGGCCTTCATCCCTGTCAGAAAGCAGCAGACTGTGGAAATCAAGGGGGTTGCATGTTATTAATGGAGCAACAATGCTGTTGAATTGCCAGATTATGATCACAAGATCAATGCATTCCTCTCAACTACCTACTGGCAGCTAAACACCTTCATGTGTATGCACTATGGAAGTGAAATAAATTGCCTGTAAAGAAAAATATATTTAGACTTTGTACAGATCAAACAAATGAGGTACAATTAGTGAGTTTTACAGGTTCTTTTGAAAATCTTGTCACCCATGGAGCTTTTGTGGTAAACTAAGCTAACCTAAGAGAGTGGTATCAATCCCCTAATCTTGAAAGCAGATGAAAGCAAATAAACATATTTCCCAGAATTCATTTAAGAAGTATTTATTTAAGAGAGTGTCTAGTCAAATGTGATTGCGTACGTGTCTTTATTACTGTGAACAGAATGTGCTGTGTGTGTGTGTGTAGGTTTGTCTGTGTGTGTGTGTGTGTGTGTGTGTGTGTGTGTGCATATGCATGCATGTTTAGTTCATGTGCTCAGCATCAGTAATGGCACAGTGGTGGCTCTCGTATACGGCTGAGCTGTGTGCGGCTTGACTTCAGACGCCCGTGCTAATAGGTTTCATGTGAGTGGCCCTGCTGCTGCTCTCTAAAGGTAATATGTCACAGTCCAAGTCCCCCTGGCCGTGCGGTCTGTCTCACCACCGTCATGCCCCACTCCATCAAGTTGTCCCTTTGCACAGACTAGCCTCTGGGGGAGACGCCTGCCCAGGAGTGTCTAGAAGTCTTTAGGTAATGCTAGATAGAGATATAAGACTGCAGTAGTGTGTGTGTGTTTATGTCTGTTTGTGTGTGTGTGTGAGTGTGTGTTTGTGTGTGTGTGTGTGTGAGAGAGAGAGGCTCTGAGGTTTTGTGTGTACAGCAGGCATACGTGTGGTTAAAGAAATCACTTCCCACAAACTGCTCTGTGCTGAAGAAACGCTTTGCCTCAACTGTCAAGTAAAAGAAAGAGACAAAGAAACAAATCAAATGGCTAATTGTTGTAAGGTCTAAGATTCAAGACTAACTCAGGCTTTTTTTTCTTTCTCAATAGCTGCAACCTTCTGCGCATCTGAATGTCGTAATTAATCACTCTGATTCAGAATTGCTGACATTTGGAAGTTTACCACCATATGTTCTGACATTAATTCAATGTCACTTTCTGATGCTTTAATATCCAAGAACATGTCTTGTTTACATTATGTGATGATAGGAGCTGTAAAGAGAGGGTAATTTCTGCTACTGTAAATCTCACACACTATGTGAAGTTTGTCAGCCTGGGTCTTAGTTTCATACTCTGCCATCATCCATCATCATCTCTGCATATTTATTTATCGCTTTTCTCATCTCTGCAACCACTAACCTCCTTCCACCAGCACCCCCAATTTAGAACATGTATGAAAGGGACACCTTTTTCAACTTTTTTTAAAAAAAAAAAGATGAAACTAAAACCATCTTGCTGTTGGCTGTCATTCTGAATGAAAACATCGGCCTCAGTTTACATCAAACATTTTCTGCAGCAGGATGCTCGGTGTATTGCACCGTAACATTATATACTCTAAATAATAAAACTCTGCCTGTGCTTTGTGAGAGTCAGCCCTGCATTTGCCAACCTGGATATCAGCGAGTCATGGCTGATGAGCCAGTAACAAAACCAGATACATGGTAGGTATTGTTGTACTCTACACCTTTACCTGTCAGCTATGATATTAGCCGACACACACTCACTCTCCCTTGTATTTCAGTAGAAGCCTTGGGTTGGATTGATTCTCTTTCTCTTTCCTCCTGTTTCAGTATAGGTATTGAAGGGCGCTGATTCCCTCGCAGTTCAGGCGAGACCGGCCGCTGTGTTGCTCGACGAGAGGCAGAGACGTAGTCGAGCGAGAGAGAGGTCACCGATATGATTATCCCCGAGTGTCAATACAAAAGGGAGACGCGAGAAAGGTCCCCGCTGAGCTGGAAAATGAATGGCTTTGACCTCATCAAACCTGCGGAAGCATCTCCACTTGCTAATTAAGATTGAGTGGAAGAGAGTCATCAGTGTACAGGGCCGGCCATCTTAGCTGAAGTTAATCAAGCGCACTTCACTTCACTGCTCTTTGTATTTATCAAAAGAGCGTGCCCGGGACAGGAAAGGGAAGGATGATGCAGTTGGCAGCATTTTATAATCATGATAACAGCATTTTCTCAATAACACTTGCATCCCACCCTTTAGTGAGTGTGAGACCCAGTGTATTGGGCTGCATGCTCATAGCATGTGCTCATTTCATCCACATGGTACGGGAATGATGTCCTAATAACAGGCTCGTTATTCCCAATTAAATTCTCAAACATCCATCATAAACTGCCACCGTAAACCAAGCATAGGGTCATTATTGGCTCCCATTAATACTGTATATACAAGCAGATGGCGATGGAGTGGGGACTATGTGTGTGTGTGAGTGTGTGTCTAAGCATAACAGCATAATCGCACTCCACATTCCTCAGTTTGCAAAGCCAAGAATTTTGATTTATATTACAGATGCACATAAAGCGCATGCAAACGAAAGCACACAGACACGCACAGGCACATTATAATATGCATGGAGCAATTAGTTCAACAAATAGTCTGTCATCATTCGTGTGCCAGCAGCCACAGAGAGTGAGGTCTCTCCCCTTGGTTAGGGGGTAAAAATCCCTGGCTGAAACCTCATACAACGCCGTCACCCTGCCTCTGACACCTTTTAGAAGCTCTCAGCGGGTGTCTTGCTTTCACCTCTGCAGATGTGTAGTAATCACACTTCCAGCGCCGCAGAGTGCAGCGCGGCAGACAAGAGACGCTGGATAGCCTTATCAGACGGAGAAACATGGATGACCCCGATCACACGAGCAACCCTGATGATCCTCGAGGAAGGTGTCCTCCCTACAAAGTGATCTGTATGAGTAATGGGGATATTGGAGGTTGGATCTGATTATCGCAACCCCCCCCCCCCCCCCCCCCCCCAGCGGAAAAAATAAAAAATAAAAATAACAGCGCTGGTGTCGAAGCTGCAGCGAGATGACAGCCAGCGCAGCGAGGTGCCCAAGGCAGCCACCCGTCTGCTCCGTTCGCTCGCTTTTCTGAAGGTCAATCTTCAGCTGCCCTCCACGTGGCTGCAGTCCTGTTTACCTCTCTCTGAAAGCCAATTACACTGCTGCGGTGCTATGCCAGTCAAACCTGTTATATTTCACACACAGACACACGTAGGCATGCACTTACACAGATGCACCGCGCACACCCACACACACAGACAAACACCTGCAGCAGCGGCTCTTCATGGCTCCGGTAGAAGGCAGGGATAATGCCTTTTGACCTGTCTGTGGTGAAATATATCGATGTGCGCACATGGAACGATTATTTACAACTCAGGCGCATCATGAGGCAAGTTAGTGAGTGCATGAAAAACGATGGTTTATTTACCATGGGGTTTTATATTGGGTTGAATGTGAGATGATTATAAACCTGTCTTCATTATCTGAAAAATGGAGAGGCCTTGCTAATGCTTGCTGATTTATTCTATAACCTCAAGGGTTTACTTCTTGATTTATGCTGCTCAATGACAGCTTGTGTAATCATACAAGTGTTGGTAAAATAGTGATGGATGGCAGGTTGTTGTCCTCAGTACTTTGCAGTACTTTGGCTTTAACCTATTATACTGAATGATGGCAGCCTTAACCATGATCATGTAAGGGTGGAAGATTTTCTCGAGGTCTATCTTTCTCAGAAATCACCTGTTTGGACCAAACAATTTGTGTCTTGTTATTATGATTCCCAGTATTATTAAATGAGAGACAGTCAGCCGTGCTCACTTAACACCCATGCGGTAATGGCCAGCAGTCAGATATATGAGGAAAATGTGCACACCTCTCCTGTGCGGTCCACGTTCTTCTCTGCCACCTACAGATAGTACGAGGAAGTGCCAGACTGCCCGATGAGCACCTGCAAAGACTCAAATTTCAATGTGCATGCCCCTTTTTATCTGTGTCAGTCTCTGTAGCGTGCCTGCCTCCTTTTCATCTCCTCTCATGTCTGATAACTTTTGAGCATTTTCTCAAGACTTAAATGAATATGATTGTTGTTTTTGTTCTTGATATTTAACGCTACGCCCACGTGTGCACACATATGAATCAGGACACGTGTGGATTCACCGATGTCCTTTACCAGCATCAGTGGATCCAGCAGAAGTAGGGCAAGCAGATGAGTACAAGCATCCAAACCAGATGACCGCCATCTGCCGTCTGCAGTGTTGCCGTGTGGACCGGAGATGTTGCACGAGCTCTAAGAAAATGCACAGGCATCTGTCAGAGCGAATGAACAAAAAGCATTGTTTTGTTCTTTCCTGTCATCAAGCCTCAGGTAACCTTGGATAGAAGTTTCTGAGGCAGAATGGAGAGCAGAAATAAGAGGGAAAGTATTTTACTGGCAGACAGGGTGATAACATCACTGTGGTAAAAAAAAAAAAAAAAAAACGAAATGAGTCTTTTATTACTTTAACTAGCAGAATTAACTCTACCAGGATTATTAGGATGCCTCACTAAGTGACCGAGAGAACATGTGAAAGTGTTAAAAATAAAGGATTAGACAGTCCCTGTGTCTGCCTGCGTGTGTGTGTGTGTTGGTTGTGGCGGTGTAAACAGGTCTTGCTCTACCTACTCTAAAGGAGAGAAAGAGCCCTGGGGTGGAGCAGAGACGACGGGCTCCATCTGGCGCCTGGGCAGCCAATGAAAAGAGCAGAGAACTGTGGGAGCCAGGAAGAAGGGGAACATCATGAAAAGCTCCAATTGGATTTGTCGTCCAGTTCATTGGCACCAACTGCAAGGTGGCTAACGAGGCAGGTGGCTAAACAGGAAGGAAAGGTATTATCACCAGCATCAACTCTTTATGCAATTGTTTCTCTTTTTTTTTCTTTTTTCTGCTAATGCTCTTTGATGCTCCAAGAGAAAAAAAAACAGCAAGGGAAATGGGGCTGGGTATCTGGTAAACAATTAGGGCTCCTGTGCAGCGCTGAGGCTCGTTCGCTCCTTAAAAATGACTACCCTGTAGCTACCTCTTCCCACGGGGAGACAGAGTGTGGTATGTGCTCCGTGCGCTACGCTCCTGAAGCATTATGGGAGAGGAAATGATGGTAAGCAGAGAGCCATCTGCTTTGCCACTTGCCACGTCTGCCTGTGCCAACACCGCCACCTTCCCTCTGTTTCTCAGGTGGGGAGTGGAGTGGAGCCGCGCTGTCTGTGCGCACACGTGTACACACTAAAAGAGGCTCAAACTTCCAATTGCCAGATGTGTCGACGCTGAATGTAGCTGCGGAGGAATCTCACATTTTCCTACACCTTTAACTCCCCTCATGGTTCACACGTCTGGCGAATTTCCTCATGCATTATTCCCGGCTATGATAATCGACAACTGGAGGTGATGTGAGTGTGTGGGGCTGCTGGCCACAGATGGATAGCTACTCATTGATAAGGGACACGACAGGCAGAGATGAGCGACAGTATTTTCTTTTATACATTTTTTATTTCTTTTTTTTTTAACCACCGATCTGTTTTCATTTTTATCAGAGCAGGAGCGCGGCAGAGATAGGCCCCAGTGTCCTTGGCAGTGGTGACACTGAAGAGACGGATGTACAGCCGGTCAAAGGAAAGTCATTTATTTCCGTTGACCCACTCGGTCAAGTGGATTGAAGCTGAGCCTTTTGATTTGGCTTTTACTTTGCCTTTTTCCCCCCACAGAGTCCACACTGCTCCTGCAATTACTGCAAACAGAGAAGGTGATGGGTCTAAGATTTTGTCCAGATAAAGGAGTCAGGACCCTATCTCTCCTGTTGACACCATTAAGCCATCAATGAGACCAAGAACGTTGGGGGGGGGGGCACTGGGGGACTGTCAGTCAAAGCTTACCACCCAGCTCTTGTTTAAAACCATCTGCCACTGAACTCCCACTGGCCTCTTTGTATCTGATCCCAAAACCAGCAGCGGAGGGTCGATGGACTTAGTCATCGGGAGGCATATTCACCACTCGCTGTCTTATCAAATGCAAGCGAGGGACTGCAGAAGTGCACATATTCTTGGATCGGGGTAGTAGGTGGAAAGCGCTTAAGGGTTATTTGTCAAGCCAGGCGGCACTGACTGCCAGCGCCGGAACAGAAAGCCGTTCCAAGTAGCGATCGTCTGACTGAGAGAGCTGAAACAACTGCAATCCAGCTGTCACGCATTGAAAATACATACGGATGGAGGAGCGTTGTGTAACAGGGTGCGGTTAATTTTGAGGGTACAACTCAGGAGCATGAAGGAGTTTTTTTTTTTTTTCTTTTTTTTCTTTTCTCAACCACTGAAGGCCAGAACGTGTTGTGCAATTTGGTCACTACAGAGCCAGTTCAACTCTAATCCAACGTCAGAGTCAGACAGCACATCTAAATCTCTTCATGGTGGGACTTATCAAACAATAACAGACGCTTTGCAGATCCATTTATAGCTGTAAGAGATGAATATTGTGTTGTGACTTCAGGGAGGTTGCGGCACATGTGTCAACTCGTTGTAATACCCTAATATTTGATCTATTGCATAAATGTATGAGGAGTTGTCACTAGCGTTTTATTTTCACATTTTGTTCAAACGCTTGTGAGGAGATTATGTCAGAAATTGAATCACCGATTAGGCTTGAATTCATCTAATTCCACCTCAGGTGACAATTTAGGTCTGAAAAACAGAACTAAACAATCTCACACAACGTGCTAAGACAGCTGTCTCAAATCAAAGCAATACACCCCCCTCTGCTTTTCACATGGAATCATCTCATAGAATAGTGCTTTTCTATTTGAAGTTGTGTAACAACTATGTTCCGTCAGATTCATAGAAATAGAAGTGAAATAGAGCACTCTGGTGTTTGAAACAGCATTGAAATAAGTTTTTTTCATATCAGCTTGGACGGTCATAGACTGCCCAGAACAATTTCGACTCCTTTACTCAACAAAAGAGTCTAATTTTTGGTGCATTTGAAAAGACAAAAACAAACTGTCTTTTGAACAAAAACATCTTTTGCTTTATAGAATTAATTTTAATCTCTTAGAATATGCCATGTATAGCCATATCAAAGGATGAGGTTAGTCATATTCTATTTTTTCATTTGGTACCGATCGTCACATCACTCTCAGGATGAATTTACATTTTGATTATCCTTCACCTAAATAATGATGCTGTTAGATCAAAACCCCAAAAGCCCAATGATGGCTTTGATTTAATTTATGTTCCTTCATTATGATGAACATGTCCTCTGTGGTCAATCCCACATACATGCTCTTACTATTATAACCACCTGAGCACAAGGTATTAATCTGTGGCTGAAAATAGTCCCCAACAAATGTGCTATACTCCTATATGTGTCACTTTTAAAGCCCTTCCTGTATATTTCTATATGTGTTTTTACGGCCTTACAACTTCACAAGGAAAGTCTGAAAAATGAACTTACACATTATTAGTTTTGTTCTGGGATTTGTTGGCAATTAAAGAGACAGAGTAACACTGGCCATATCCTTTAAATAGACATGTTGCCATGGTTTGGCCTAACAACATTCCAGTTTCCCTCCTCTTTTCTTTGACAATAGCTGATTACTACAGAGAGAAAAAGAGAATGGTTGTGTGTTCCAACTCGAGCACCTTTTCATGATAAAAGCCAGAGAGAAAGAGAGAGAGAGAGAGATGGGACCATCTAAATACTGGTGCTGGTAAAGGAGTCAGAGCAATATCGGATAGGATGAGCCTCTCCATCTCTTGTGTAATGAAGAATGACTGAGAGGGATTGCATGGGCCAACAGCATCTGAAGACGGGGCCATTGCTATGCACCGAGTGTTACATTTCAGGCTGAGCAAGTTGAGACCTGCAGCGCGTGAGGTCAGATTGCAAAAAGACGACAGGAGCGCGAGGTTAAACGTCTCTTCTCCTGCTCTTTATCCTCTAAATGACATGGCTCATTCATACAAGCAGCTCGCATTCAAGGACACTACCAGGTCTAGTGAAAGAATAAAAAACAGACTTGGATGGCAGTCTCTTGAAAACATCGGATAGAGTAAACAAAAAGAGGGTGGAGGAAAGCTGGCAGTGGGAAAATAACATTTAATTAAAGACTAAATCTTCATTGCTGTCCAAAAAAAAAGAAAAAAGAAAAAAAAATAAAGAGAACAAGTCAGCTGTAGGAAACCATGGCTTTTTTTTCTTTATATATTAAATGACAGGGGTTAAAAGAAGATAGTTCTTGCTGAGATTTCCCTCATGTACAGAGCAGGAGGGATTTGGGAAGGAATAAATATAAAAGTCTTTTCAGTCCTCACTCTGTAATTCTTCAAAAACAGTTGGCAAATGCATGAGACATTTAGTTCTCACAGTTGGTAACATAAAACTGAGCTATATGGGTCCTTCTGTTTTTCACACTAAATAGCTGCTGATAAGCTAAACAACACCATGGCAAAATGGACTACATATGGGGAGCTAGTGTAGATAAGAGAGGATGCACATAATCTATGGAAATCAGGTTTATGGCTTCATAAACCTGCGTGACTGCGCATACCTGTGTTTGTTTTCTCTAGATGCGTTTGATATGGTATAGTCCTTGAGGAGCTACAGTAAGTCACTGGCTTGTTATACAGAGGGATAACTAAATGAAAGCTCGCTGCAGGCCTGTCTCGTCTCCAGATTTCAATCCTGGGAACCAAAATCATTTATTCACATCAAGAGGCTGCTTTGTAAACCACCCAAAGGGATTGCGTTTGACGGTGAGTTTGTTTATTCATAATGCATTCTCACACATGCTCAACAACAACAAGTGGATTTTTTTTTTCCTTTTTCTTTTTCTTTTTTTTACAGCAGCCTATAGAAACATGCACTTAAGCACATCTGCACTTGGAAACTTTTCAGCACTGGGGGAGGGTGGGCACATCCCCTGTCATGAACAGCTATAATATAACAATTTTTCCTTGATTAGAAGTCCTTTACGGTAAAATGATTCCATTCATTGTGAGAGGTAGAGAAATAATTAAGGCGAAACTCACTAAGGATTTCTCTTCTAATTGACCATATGGACTGGAAAGAAAAGTTTTATTGTTTTCTTTTGTCTTTCAAAGCAGATGTGCGGGGTCTTAGACTTTTGGCTTAAGAGACTCTGTCATCTCTCCCTTGGTGATTTCAGCCATAATTACTATACCATGTATTGTGCTATTTTAGTCCATGCTTAGGTTACAAAGTTAAGTACAGTCACAGTTTCCCTTCGTTGCTTCCTCTAGGTGTATTTGGTCATCAGCAGTCTGCCCAGAACAGACACAATGTCAGTGTGATGTGTGACGTTTGAGTGTTTACACATCCCTTTCTTTCCCATTAAAAACTAACCATAAATTTATCCTTGAAAAGTAAGAGTAAAACCACTTTTAATGAACAAGAGCATTGTCCCTGTTACAGAAGGGAATCAAAAGCAGACATGTATTGGACCATAATCCCTTCATCGTCACATTTTATCCTTGGGATCGTTTAGGGTTTTTTTTCTCTTCTTTGGTGACAGACATTTGAGTGCACATCAGTAATCATTTTGTTATTCCTTGACATGTTAATGGATACAGAAATGATGTCACATTAATGCAGTATGCCCACCAAGAAACAGAACATGATGTTTCTTCTCAGCTTTTGTCTCTCATATTCTTAATCTGGTCCAGTTGGCGCCCCTGATCCCTACAGTGACCTTCTGTCTACTGGAAGCCTCTGGTGGAGTTTATGTCCTTTATTTCCCATGAAATGCAATTAGTCTGTTTTCTTTGGCATGCCAGCAATGTGATGACGATGCACTGTTTTATTTATCAAACAGCATCATCAAAAAGAACCAAATACTACTGAAAATGAAGCAGGCATTGTAAAACACAACAATGGTTCAGGACTGCCTGTGACCTCCTGGTGCTCCTCTCTTGGCAGTGCTGTTGGGGATCTTAACCAGCCTGCAGCCAGAGGTAGACCTGCAGCATTAACTTTCAGAGCGCTGATATTTTTTTTAAACCTCCTTTTCAAAAGTGATTTTCTATTGTCAGTATAAAGTACTTGAATTGAAGTGTTTGCATCAGTCATGAGGAACTTAAAATGTAATTTCAAATGCCACATGTCCACGCCCAGCTTTGTTTACTCCTGTTTTTACAACGAATCCCCTAGCCCTCCCAATTTAAATCCCCAGCTAACACTAGCAAGATGAAGGCGCTGCCTGGTGCCTTTGTCAAACACTCATGTAGGTCCCTGGATCCTGAAAGAACACAAGCACTCCTTTATAGTACTGTTACCTGTCAAGATGTGCATGATTTCTAATGCAAGAAAGTTCAACACAGTTAGATATTTTTACAATATCAGAAAAGAAGATAACTTAAATAATAATTAAATTGTCTTTATTTATTTATTATTTTTAGTATTTAAATATGTTAAACTATGATTTTGGCTTGCAATACAGAATAAGGGAATGTTCCAGGGCCCATGAGATCCCTCTGTAATTGCACAGAGAATGCCACAAGCAAGACCTGAATAGAGATTAGTCCCGTTTTTTGTCTTTGATGTGGGGATCGTGAGCCAAACCAACATTTTTAAATGACTGTCACCTGCTGTGCTGCTGTATATCCCCCAGGGATGCTGTGATCATTGGCAAATTTCTGCAAATCAGACAGACACTTGACTACCTCTCAATGACAGGAGCGTAGCTTCTGGGGGAAGTTGCTCTTTCTATTTCTCTATCAATGAGACCAGTGAGTGTCCAAACATGAATACATGAATACATAAATGTGGGTGATGTCATGGCTGTGGCCAAAGTCTCAATCCTGCAGAGTATCCAAAACACAGCATAGGTTTATGTCTGTGCTATAAAAAAACGAATCAAAGACCATTTGTACATGTGATGGTGCCTCAATTACAGCATTTTTGTCTATTTCTTTAATGATATTATGTAAATCAAGTTGTGGTGCAAACAAGCCCATGAAAAGTGCAAGCAAATAGCTCCTTCATTACCAATTACAAGTGCAAATTGCCTCAGCTTTAAAATTAATCCACTAAGGCTGGCACCTTTGCTCCCTAAAGCCTCTTTATAAATGAAGCATTCTCTGATCTTATCTGAGTTTCTAGGATGGAAAAGCCTCTTTCTTGCTTACCTGGCTTGCTGGTAACAATCCTGTGTCTTGGCTGCAATGATATGAGTCAGTCTGAAAGGAGAAAAAATAATTGTGCAAAGTCATTACACAGGACTGATCTAAAATATTCTTAGATCTTTTGCAGTGTGTGGGCGGTTAGTGGATTAGACACAGTCTCAACCTCAACCACAAATCATTATTAAGCAGGGAAAATAGGGAGCTTTACATGTCATTTACATATGTATGTCAGATGTTATGACAGACACAAAGAGTTTTTTTTTCTTTTTTTAACCAATAATATTAGAAAGTTTAGTGCTCAATTTGCAGTGTTTTGCTTAAAGTGAGAGGGTGCATGCCATTCCTGTAGGACTTTGTCAATGAGGGACACCAATTCAAATCTCATTTTTGGCACAATTTATGTAATTTGTTCAGTCTGTCATTTAAACATACACAGTGGATTCACAAGAAATGATGCACACAAGTGATCCAGTCTTATTGTAGTTTGACTGTTTGGATTAACATCAGCCTTACTGGTTACTGTTTGGTCTTCCTTGCCCATGTTAAGTTACCACACCAACCCCACAATTCCTACTGCTGCACATTAGAAGCCTTCAGGGAAAGCAGGCACATTTTTATTATTTAGCAGCTACGGCAAACACAACATATTTTTTGAGAGGTTAGCACAAACCTAGAAACTTCATCATGGTCATTTCCTGCATTTTTATTGCCCAAATTAATACCAGTCAGTACACACTGCAGGCAATAAAACTATTCCATTAATCTGCAGGATAACATGCCAAGACATGTTACACTACGACAGAGGCAGAGAAGAGGACTGCAAGCTATCAAACATAGATCTAAACAATTCAGGATTCAAAACACTTTTTTAATCATTTTTAAAAAGAGAGCAAAATGCACTTGGCATGAGTTCAGGTTACATTGGATGGACACAATGTATTTTGGTGTGTAATGTAAACTTTTTATTTTGGTTGTTTTCAAGAAAACCCTACACAGGGCACCTCTGTACAACATTTCTTCACTGTTCAGGCCCTTCTAGTGTTTAGTGCTCTGGGAAACGCTTGCAGCAGAACCTCACATTAATTCTGCACTATTATGCACATGGTCATTGATCAGAATGCAGTTTTTAGCAGCTCACAGAGGCGGGATGTAGAGATAAGGAAAGCATTTTTACAGAGTGTCCTTAGCTATTATTCACAGAGGCGACAAAGGCAAGTATATTGTTTTACATCTTTACCAACTGTGAAGAAGTCCAGCAACAGCCGATCTAGTTTGCAATGACTGTGGATTTTCCACTCCTGACGATGCATTTGCATAATGGAATTATGGGCTCAGCCATGCTATGTCTTTAGTGGACCATTAGGCAGGCCTTTACTGGATTGTAATTAGTGGCTTCTGCCCTTCACCTTCATTAGCATGCAAATGAAAATTCTCAACACCAAGAAATATTTGGCACATTGAGAGAAAAATGCCAAAGTGATTAACAGGCAATCCTTAGTGGAATTGTCTATTTCTATCTATCACAGTTTAGAGCACTTGAAATGAGACATTGCAAAGTGGTTCAGTCCTAACAGGTTGATCTGAACAAGCATCTGGTGAAATGAATTTTGATGACATGGCTGGTGACTCAGAGTTCATTTAGATCAGAGGGTCTTTGACCTTAATCGGAAAAGAATCAGCCTGATGCTCTGGTTTGGTACAATTTAACCTTTAAAGCTCTAGCTTATTCAGTTTCAAATCAAAGCCACTTCTGATGCACCTCCACAGTACACATATTTCTTTCCACTCCAGTCTTCAATTTGAGCTCACACAGTTTTACCTTGATATTTTTTTAACCCTACCTAATAAGACATTGTACTTGAACTTCAAAACCAGCCAGTAGAATTTGCAATTCTAATGCACTCATTTGAATTTAACGCTGCTTACCATGAATACAATTGAACTTTCAAGACATGTCAGACAAGACCCTGCCAAACGTAGCCCTCGACACATACACATTAATCACAGGAGCTAGCCACTGGCTGGCGAGTGAAAACATCCTTCCAGCGGTGGCACATGCCAGAGAGGGGTGAAGCCTAGGGGTCACTCTCCTTTTGTTAACCCTGTCTAATTAAGAGTCGAAAGTCAGAGTAGGCAGACAGGTTGAAGGCAGCACCGGTTGCATTAACAAATTATCAACTGTAGAGCCATAATTGAGTTAAATATGTAGAGGCCTTCTGTGAGGATAGATAAGTTTGCAGGACCCACACACACCGTACCTTTTTGGTCATTTATTCATGTGCCATCATTTACATTTCTGAAGGGCAACCAGTCATTGTCGGTGTGCAGAACAACAACAACATGCACAATGATTCAAGGGATTCCTAATCAAACAATTGAAACCATTGTCATGTCACATTGAGCTCCAACACAGAGCACTCAATCTAAAAGCTATACTTTCGAACAATAAACAAACACAAACATTTTTTTTAAAGGATGAATAATGTGAAGTCTATTTTGTATTAAATATGGTGCAGCTCAGCAGCCAACTGCTGTTCATTGTTCAGTCATTATTGTACAGTAATAGGTGCTTGTAGAATAATGGCTTTAATGCATCAATATGACAAAATGACTCAATGACTAAATATATAAATAAATGAACAAATAACCAAGGACAACCAGCATGAAATACAGCGATGCCTGTGAACCTTTAACACAGTAAACAACCTGTTCATCATGTACAGTATACTGTCAATTGATTACACACTAATCTGTGACAACCAAGTTTTCCATTTTACATTCAATAAGTAACAAGTTATGGTCCAATGCAGGAACTGCTGTGTTCTTTATGTAGCTCGTGGGATGGAAAGAAGGCCGTTGAGTTGGGGCTGTGAATCTGACAGTGTGATGTGACACCAGAAATGACTCTTCACCAGCAATTGCTGTCTCTATACTGTAAATATGTAGGTGTACCAACAAACCTCTTCTTTTTATGCTGGTTTATTATTATATTATTTGCACAAATTCCCCTGAGATAGTAAACATGGGAGACATGAGAGCTTGCCTATTGATTAGGAGCTGCAAGTGCCGCCCAAGAAATATGATCCAAATCAGCCAAATGGAGGCACACATTATTTGGTTTTAAAGATTTTGACCATTGAACTTCAAAAAGGTTTGGTTTAGCACTTAGATAGATTAAAATCAACAACTGTGGAGCCAGTCATCAAAAACTTACTTAAACTCCACATATGCACCTGAAAGATACCCAAAAAGTAATTGTACATAGTCCTAGTGCAAATCTGGCCATAAATCAATAAAAGTTTATCCGAACATCACCAATCCTCAGTTGTTGTTTTTTTTGTTCATTTTATTGTAGCCATGTTTTTGACCTTGAAACCTTTATTCTATTTGTGAAAGCGCAAAACTGATTTTCTGTCTCCTTCTAGACCACTTTAGACCCGGTCAGGATCAAAAGCCACTGTACTTTCGGTGATCATACCAGGACTAGATCATCTGAAAGAGGCAAAAAGATACAAGAGCAAAAGATTCTTCAATACACAGTTTCAAAAGTGTTTCACCGCTTTTCTATTTATGCAAAAACAGAAGATTTCACTGCTTTTTCATGTTTAAAACACATTGAGATCACATCAAAAGCTTTCAACTTCTAGCAGTCTGAACTGAACCCGAGAATTGCTGGTATATTTAACCCTTGCTTTTCTGTTGGCTTCATCTCTTCATAGGTTGGGGTTGAGTTGAATTATTCCCTTCTTTATACATTTTATACACCTTAAATTGAAAAATATAACATGCCTAGAATGTACGTAATCTGAACGTAAGTGGCCTTTTATCTGGTGTCAGCTACAAGTACTGAGGCTGGTGATTGTATCGCATGAGAAGAACTTTGTTACACCTGTGGGAGGAAAACAGAAACTAGTTATTGATGTATACATCCCACTCATATTCAGGTTTAAGCAGAGGCGTTAACCCCAAAAAAAGACAGTCAGCAGTCGCAGAGCATCTGCACCTGCCTTCAAATATTTATGTCTGCCTCAGTGATTTCTTGTTGAGGGGCTTTATCAGACCTCTGAATTACTTATTTAAAACACTGCATTTTTTCACACTGAAATTCTGGTAAGGAACTGCTCCATAACCAAGCATCGCAGATATCAAGTGAGAATTTCAAGTAGGTGTAAAAAGTGCACAAATATGTTAAAGACAGTGCAGCTAATTGTTTCTGTGAACCCACTGCCCTTTATGCTGTATTCAAAGCCTTCTTAAGTATTTAGAGAGATTCTTATTTTTCAACATGCATGCTGTGTGTTTCCATCTGAATAGCAGCAGCAGCAGCAGCACATTACTGACACTCAAGTTGTGTGTTAAACACATTTTCCGGAGATTGCTTTTCACAGTTAGTCTCTACAGTAAGTTGCACTAAATAAATTGGATTAAAACAACTTGAGTATTTAATGAATCATCACACAGGAAGTATTCAAAAGTTAGTAACTGATTTCTGTCAGCTTATATCCATCTATCATGTATGAGGAATAGATTATCATAGATGAACAAGGATCCTTAATTTTTCATATTTTTTTCATTATCAATCTTGATTTACTGTTGGTATAAATATGATAAATAACGTGTAAGTAATGGAAAATGTGTATCTTCCTATCGCTTGTTATGTGTATTTATTGTTTGTATTTGAAATTGTTTGCCAATAAAATCCTTGTGTCAAATAGGTAATCCAAAATTTGTTGAATAAAAGTTGATATGTGATATGTCTATTAAAAAATATTATAGTATGATAACCAGGATTGTAGTTACCCTCTTAAATTGCTCAGATGGTGTGCAATGTTTGCGAGACCTAAAAAAGGGGGACCAAAATTAACATAATGATTTCACAGAAAAGACCTTGCTATCACTCAGTCTCTCCATTGCCTCTCATCATGAAATTAAGCTTCTGCAGTCATAAAGAAATCTTTATTCAACCTCCACAGCTCTCATACAGTAAATCAAGTTAAAGAAAATTTTAGGTCCAGTGGGTACATTTCTTTCTTTTTTTTTTTTTTGCTCCAAAAAACAATTGCATCATTGCTCAGAATGGACAGCTTGCTCAATAATTCATACAATTAGTTTTTCTCCTTAAGCAAGCTCTCTTGTTTCAGTAACCTGCCTCAACCTTCGCACTGGCCCCTGTCTTATTAATCAGCCCCCATCGATTTAGTGTTGAAACTAATTAAAGCCCTGACATGTGCAGTTGATTCCAGACATCTGTATGTGTCACGAATGCAAAAGCACACCGTCTCTGCCACTCTCTAACTCAGTGCCACTGACACCCGCAGAGTAACTTGTTCTACTAAAGCCAAAGAGAAGTGTGTTTTTCCAGCAAATTCATTGCCACCTTAAGACTATGTTCAAATAAAAACAAGTCTCTCTAAATTGTTCACAAGTTGGGTTTGATTTCCACAGCTCTGTTGGTTCTATCAGATACGAACATTGAACTCACCAAGATATCAGCTTTAATCTCAGCATAACCAACAGGACAAGAGAGAAGATCATTCAGACAATCACATAGGTTGAAAACAAGCTGACAGACTTTCACATTAGCTACCATTTCCAAGGAGAATGAAAGGAAAATGAAGAAAAATGAAGTGATCACACATATAATGTTGCTAATGATAATCCTACTATGTAAACTCAAAGTTGAACCTGAAAGTGAAAGTTCTCAAACTGACTGTAAATGGACAGTTTTGGAAAAAAATCTACCATTTACCTTTGCTTTTTCCTTTGCGTTGCATCTGACTGCTTGAGTTTTTCCTTCCGTCATCTGACTTCACTCTCACAGTGTGGCAGACTACAGCTGTTACTTTAGTGAGAGCACTGGTATCATATCCCACACAAATAATAGTAAATGCTTTGGAATAAAACATAAAACCTCTTTTTGTAAGCAGCTTTTTAGCCAGTGTGGCAACAGAGTCTGATGACAGTTATTTGTATTCAGGAAAAAGTTAAATCCAGAAACTATATATATTTCAGCAGTTTGACTGCTAAACATGTGATGTCCTCTTCTTTACTGAAAAGTTCTGTCATTGTGAACAGGAAGCTTCAAGCTTCCACATCAGACTTAGTAATGTTATGCAGCGGACATATCTAGCTAGGATATCACAAATGTCCATGCCATGATTTTTGTGCAGTATACAGATTTATGGTGGCCACAGATAACATCCGCCCCACCACCATTTAAACATTGTACTGGTTGTGAGACTGCTGATTCACCTCAACTATGAAAGGCAAAAGGCTGCAATAAGGAGTAATGCAATGCACTAATTATCTCACATGTGGTACAGAAGAAATGAAGTCAAGGCTAAGTAGATGAGCCTTTGCTCCAGGCTGTTTTACAGTTTTAAAGTGTACAGTTTGTGTAGTAAATGTTCCTTGCCATGATAAACACTCAACACCATTCATTAAGTAGTATAAACACGCATAACTAGACTTCATGCTCCTAAAATGAATATGTGCTACTTAAAGTAGCAGTGGTGGGTAAACAATTAGCGTATTCAGCCCTTCAATGATGAAGCTTCCCACTACCCCTATTAAGACATGGCATCTTTATACAGTTTATCCCTGCTGTTTTATGAATTCACAATTACACCTCATTAATGTGTCATTTGCATAATTACAAGGAATGGGGACACCATTCACAGTGGGAATACACACTACCTTGAAGAAAAAAAAAGATGCAACACAACATTGTGAGTTCTAGCAGCAACATTTTGATGTTGTGCTGTTCATGTTTTTAGGTTGGTTGATTATTAATGAATTTACAGTTCAAAAACTGCACAAAATTCAACCGTGTGATTTGTGGATTTTTGTTCCAGCAATGCCTAATTGACAGCTGGATTTCACAAACCTGGCGATACCTTTGTTCATATTTTAGCTTCCCTGATATTTTCAGCTGCATTAATTCTCAGAATTTAATTTTGTCTCATCATTGCCATGAAATAGGGTGTGAAAAAGTGATATCTGCGGTAAAAGCAATGTGGGAAATTCAGCAAAAGAGCTTATTTGGCCTGCACAGGTACTTTAACCCACCCTCTCTAGGTTATTTGTAAGATAAATGAAACCACAGAAACAGATGACAGGTCTTTAGCTCAACTATAAAATGCAATTAACCAGCAAATGAGGCCAGGCAAGCCACTCTGACCATTCGGCATGAGCAACAGCTAGAGGGGAAGGAGGAGAATGGTAATTCATACCCAATCTACCCAATCTGCAAACTGCTCTGCTGCCTTTACTGGGTTGATAAATAGCATTTGACATTTTAATTGCCGCTGATTTGGGTATTCAAAGGTATTTAATTCAGATTTCTAAGAACTTTTGTCATTGCTTGATAGCAAAAATGATCAAATATAGTCTCTTTTGTTGTGGTCTGTTCTCCTATTTGTTTATTAGAATAGCTTCTTTTTTAAATGTTCTAAAATGTTCCAGGTCACCTTAAGCTTTTTACTATAGGATTTGCTTTTTTATGGGTTTTTAAACTAGAATTTCTAATGCTTACTTTTTGACAAGAGTCCCTGAGGGATGATGATAGTAATATCCGTATCAAATTTGATAGCAATCCATCCAATAGTCAGTACTGGGTTGATAAATAGCATTTGACATTTTAATTGCCGCTGATTTGGGTATTCAAAGGTATTTAATTCAGATTTCTAAGAACTTTTGTCATTGCTTGATAGCAAAAATGATCAAATATAGTCTCTTTTGTTGTGGTCTGTTCTCCTATTTGTTTATTAGAATAGCTTCTTTTTTAAATGTTCTAAAATGTTCCAGGTCACCTTAAGCTTTTTACTATAGGATTTGCTTTTTTATGGGTTTTTAAACTAGAATTTCTAATGCTTACTTTTTGACAAGAGTCCCTGAGGGATGATGATAGTAATATCCGTATCAAATTTGATAGCAATCCATCCAATAGTCAGTAATTTGACTATAACAGAAAAAAACTAATCCTGCTAACTGGTGATAGATGAAAGGTCAGAGAAAATCAACAGGTTTCATCCCCTGTCAATATTAAATTTAATGGAAAGCCATTGTTTCTTGACATATTTCAGACTAAAATAAAGTTGTGGACCGAACAACAGAACCTCATTACCATGCGTTCATGGTGCTGGCCAAAAAGTTAACTGTTTAGATAAGTCCACAGAAACCAAATGCAAAAATCTTCATCAAGGTTGCCTTCCCATCACTCGGTGTATACAGAATATAATCTGTAATATCACTACAAAGCATGCCTACATTTCATCAGGGAAAATGTACAGCTCAGTGCGAACCACCCACCTTCCCTATCCACAAGCAACCCACAAACCCCAGTGGTCGGATACCTTGCCAAGGCCTTTTGTTCTCAGCCATAATACATCTTTATTAGTATAATCCCGTTGCTCCCGTGCTTTACTCACACTCCATTAGTCTTTATCCAAATCATGTAGTTACAAACAGACTGTCATTGAAGGCAGGAGAAATACTCTCCGGACAGCAACGATGGATAATTGCTTTAACTTTTTCGACTAACTGTTTAGTACATCAAGTCTGAAAAGCCTTTGGCAAAGAGACAACAAGCAGCCCACATTTGGAGCTAAGCGCTGAAATGAAAAGCCTCCTTCTGACAGTTACACTGTCTTCATGCCGAGGAAACCTGGCTCTGCTTAGTCCCCGTTTCTCCTCCCCAGTCTGGATACAACAGTGTGCACAGGGGTCCTGAGATTTATGGCAGCGGCTCAACGTAGCTGGTGGGGGAAAGTCTTTGGGGGTTTTCACATCCCTCCATTTGTTTTGCACATTACTGATGTTTCCCTTAATGTGCTCCGAGCATCCCCTTGAGAAGCTTAGATGGGGCTGTTCTCAAGTTCAGGCTTCATTTAGTTTTCCCCCTGTTCTTCTCTGGAGATAAAACCTGACATACAGACCTCTCTGGCTCTCCTGAGAAGCTATTAATACGGGAAAAAGAACAGAGGAGAGGAGGTGGCGAGCCCCAGATCCACCTGGCAGACCAAGCACTGCCATGTTTATTTGGATCGTACATGGGAAATGGATGAATAGGCAAGCAATAGCTTTTAGTAATGGTGGCAAACTGATGCTTCCAGGGTCCCTGATGAGCAGTGGATCTTTTTGCTAGCCAGAGTTCTCCCTCACTAATCATCAAACCTCTAAACATCATTAATATAACTGTGAACTATTTAAACCGTATATCACCCCGAAAGGTTTTCTAAAATTGTTGATCAGCTTTGATGTATGATCTTGAGCATGAACAATGCAGTAACAATAGGCTGGCTTTGTGCCACTGCAAATATTTTCAGCATTCAAAGAAACAAACAGAAATTAGGACGTCTCTACATACACATATTTCGGCATAAATTTACATGTATTTTGTTGTTCGCTCTCATAACATTTATATACCATGAAGATGTTGTTCACAGTTCAGATGAAAGTTTGAAGTACTTTATTATTCAGAAATCATGTCAGGTAGTGTCAATAAACAGAGCACTCTTCTGACATGAATATCTTTTTGAGGAATTGTTGGTGGACCGTTTGAAAAGGCCATGCCTTCATGGTGAATTCAGCTTTCACTGCACAAAAGGCTCAATCATGCATATGGTGGCCCTGAGAGCTCAGAGCACTGTAACTTAACCCTTGTGTAATGTTCATATTGTTGTTACTCAGCCAGTGTTTGTGGGTCTGATGGACCCGCTGCATTGTGGGG
>JAOXYL010000001.1:12921390-12944116 GCA_028564955.1 Terapon puta | reverse complement strand
TCTTTCGACTATTATTATATAATTTTCAGACAAAACAGTTGGAGATACTAATAGTCAGCTGAATCTGCCAGTCTCAGTTGTTATTTCAACCAGCAAAATCAATGGTCATTAGCTAAAAATGAGGAGTCTGTTTTCATTGGTCTGAAACCAAGGGCCCATTATTACAAACAGATTTTGAGGAGGAAATCTGCTGCTGTTACCATGTGAACTACATAAGTGTCACTCTAAAGTGTTAAATTACAGGCATGGCAGCAGAGATTAAGGTGGTCCTGAAGGCAAAGGGTCAACTGGGGATGGTCATGATTGTAGTCTGCACTTGTTCGACAGGCACTTAGTCATTTAAAACCCAGCAGTAGAGATTGCAAATAACAGTGTCCTTGTTAGTTTGACTGTCCTTTTTGCTTATTGGATTTTTTTTCTTCTAGATTTCCCCAGCCAACCCAGGTGACATATATAATTCCATACAATCTACCTTTGACACCCAGGCATTAAAAATATAAACTGACACAGCCAGAGCAATCTACCTTATATGCAGCAAAGCACCCTGTCTTGACCTGTCTGCCAGATAACTTTGCCATGCCTCAGTCTGGCTAGTCTTAGTGCCTTAGCATAAGGACAATGAGGAGAAGGCGATAAATCTTTATTGAAGCAATTATAGAGCAAATGTTATTTACACCACCTAATTGGGCTTGGGTATCTCTCTGCTCATTGAAATTAAGGCTCGAGGGGAGTTAAAATGGACACCAATTAATTTTTGCTGACAGAATCAGCAAAACAGCAAATGGCAACAAAGGGAGTTTCCCCAGGAGGTAGTGACTTTAGAGGGAGGTGAGAATAACTCAACTAATGTAGTCACAACATCACACCATTTCCATATAAATAACTTCCAAAGAAATAAGAAACTCATTTGCGCAGCTGAAAAGAAATCAATTACGGCAACAAACAGGCTCGCTCCATTCCCCTAGACCTTGAAAAGCACGAATGACATGGTTATAGTACATTCTAATGCTTTGCTTGGGTTCTAGTAGAATATGCATAATGTGCACTGACGGACAGGGAGGGGTAACGTCAGCTAGTAAATGTCAAGTACACATACAGGACCACACACAGCTTATTAAAAAGCTGTCACTAGGAGAGAAGAAGCTAACAGGATGTACCAGACTTGATGAGGATTTATTACCCACTGCCATCTTTACTAAATGGCATTCTTAGACTCTCTGAGTCTTAAAATAAATCACGCTGCTGATGTGAGTGTGTATGTGTGTGTGCGTGCGTGTGTGTGGGTATGTGTGTTATTGGGTCACTTTTGAAAAGTTGTTTTGTTTAGCATAGTTTTTGACAAGGTAAAGAATTACAAAGGGCACGGAGCAACCACACTTTAAACTTCTGTGTCATTGAACACTAAATCAAATGTTCAAGAGTAAATAAAGGCAGCACACGTTATCCTCTACCAGACATTGGCTCCATCTGATAGTTGTCAGTATAAATCAGATAGTATATAGTCGCCACTTACACACACAGTCAGCTCCAGCAATTGGGGACACCACAGGAGTGAGGGGTACCTTGAATAATTCAGGGGGCCCAGAGCTAAACAGGGACCCTGTGGTTTATTCATTGTTTAAGTGCTATTTATTGTTTGAGCTGTTGTTGTCGGGCCTGCATTCAAGCACCCTGCAGGCAATTAAAGCAAGAACTTTATTGACACACACCATTCTGATCTTAAACTAAGCTTGCCTCAAATGTGAATAACATCCACATTAGGAAAAAGGTGAGGTCTCACCACATTTCTCCCCATGAAGAGGCTGAATGAATAGACCATTAGTAACAGGCAGTCATTAGACACTGAATTATAACACAAACAGAGGGGTGAAGTATCTTAATCCAATAAATGTGCTGAAACATTACTTGAATTTCACTTAAAACACACATTCCGCCAGGTTGTGTTTTCACTACACTGCTGCGACACACTTTTTTCCACCAGCCTTCTCCGAGATCTGGTCCATGTTGATGACTTATCCCTTGGGGCATCACCTTCACCTACTTGGCAAGCCCCAAGAGACAATGTTAACAAACACAGCATAACAATCACCTGCCAAAGCTCTCTACAATTACACTTTTCTACACAGGACTACAGCTACTATACTACAGTCTCTCTCTACAGCTCCCTTCACAATTATTGTATGATTCAGAACGTAAAAGGGAGGACTGGGTTAAAGTCGGAGCGCCATGGTGGCTCACAGTCCAGTGTGTCACCACTGCAAAATCTCTCTGGCCACTATCACTTTCAATCTGGGTAATGAACCATAAGTCTCTACTCAGTCCTGCTGGAGTTTCAAAATTGTTGGAGGCACAGCTGCAAAATTCTGCGTGTGCACTCTGAAGGTTGTGTTGCCATATGCAGCAGCTTTAAAACCACTTTTAGGACAGGTGCATGAGATAGAAGTAGCTTGAGACTGTAGAAGTACAATAAAATGAACAAGTGAATAACAGCAACTTTCAATAACATTAATAAAACATGTACCAGCCTCTGGTGTGAAAGTCCTCTGTTTGGTATGCCCAACCATCCATGCTGACCTCCTCTCCTTATGTATTATCTGCAGTAAAAGAATTATGCATTTTCTGGGTTAGAAAAACATTGCCAGTGAAGGTTGCCCAGCCAGGAATTATATTTGTGTGACAATGTGTATTTATGATACATTTAGCTATTAGCACTGAGAAAACAAAGGAGGGATTACAAGGAGAAAGTTGCAAAGCACACTGAAAATCATCAACCCAGTTGGCCAGAAGTGGTGGAACTGGGGAGATGATGCATTTGGACACACTGGGAAGTGACATTTTATCAAACTCACATGAGCATTTCTCTGTTTGACTGCACTGTAGTCACTGTCAGGGCTGCTGTTAGGATTTTATGAAGCTGGATAAAACGCTAGACGTGTTTGACTTTTCTGAGGTTCCCCTCCACGATACAGGATGGATGCTGAATCAGCCAGCGGTGAAGCAGTAACACCACCAGTCCTTTATCTTATTCCACGTACAGCTAAATTAACGACACCATTCTCACAAATATAAGCTCATTTACTGTTACTAAGTGTTGAAATGACAAGTTTTTCATCTGCTTTTATTGGATGCTGGTAAGGATTCTTGCACATTCAATAACTTTAAATTGAAGTAGCCTGTGTGTCAGCTGTTTAGAGGATGAAGTGATGGAATTCAATCCGCTGTACAAACTGGGAGCAGTCTTCATTTGGAGTAGAAATGAGTGGGGCACCAGTGGGAAAACGCAATATTGTCTGCTCTTCTCTCACTGGACAAGGTCAATTAGAGAAGGACATGGATTGGCAATCAAACCTGACACCAAAGATTGACTGTGGTGATTATAACCATGCAGATGGGGGGCTTTAAAGGTTATTAATAATGATTTATGGAATTAATTAAAGAAGTAAGATAGGATTCCGTGCCTTAAATACATTATATAAGTCCAGCTGAGGGAACATTTACCACTTGCGGAAACTCCTGTTATAAATGCAATATGTTCTCTGACTGGATGGTTTGTCATTTGGGCCATGGTGGATTATGATTACAGAGTGAAGATGGATTAGCTGAAGAGACGCAGCATAAATATCAAATATGAGATTCAATTGATTGATTCTGAACATATTTGCCTCAGCATGATGCATGCCTAGTACATCACATGTTACATGACACGTGCGTCGTCTATTAAACACACATCTTTTTTCAGAGCAGGTGTCTTGATGGTGCTTTTGGGTTTCTGTACATGTTGCACATTTCTTAGCCACTTCAGCCCTTCTGCTGTTTGTTTCAATCAAAATATAAAATGTATGTACCCCAGCAGTGTCTTCCAAAATACGTGGCATTGTGGCACACATCCAAGCATTAAAGCTGCAGTGTAGATAGTGAATATGTCAGGGTTTATCAGTTTTCTGAGATATTTAAAAATATTGATGATGGCCATTTCAGTGCAATATTATCTTCCCAAGCATATCACAAAAAAACCAATACACCTCAATCACACAATGTTAGAAAGCATGTTTATTTGCAGCTATGTAGCAGCAAACAACAGTTTCCAACTTTTCCAGGTACACAGCAGCCAGACATGGCAACAGTGAAATCAGCAATGGACACGTTCATACATCTCAGCCCTCAGCAGAGTCCGAGGTAAATAAAGGTCTGAGCCAGCCAAAAGGGGGTGCCAGTGGAAAAAAAATCACCATGGTGGAGCGTCATGTTTTCAAAAATATTTGGGAAGAAGAAGGAGGAAAGAGGCACATTATCTGAGAAAATTACTTTTCATCTATGCTGTCTATGTTAGCTATGCTGTAGGCTGTTCTTGTGACCCATTGTATGTCACAGGCACAGCCCTGCATTAAACATTAAAACTTGGCAGTGACCCTGTAACCCAGTGGCCCGCCATTTTCTCCACAGTGGACATCGTCTGTCAGTATTGTTTTTATTCTACTGCGGAAAAATTCCTCTAAGATGTAAACCTTAAGGTGATAAATACACATATTTCATAAAAGAATGGGAGGTGGGATATATTTCACCCCAATGGACACAAAAACCTAAGTACCACACACACACACACGCACATAAAGATTGCACTGATTGTCAACTAATGAAGACAGATATACTTCTGGTATATTTAGAAATTGTTCTACCTTTCCTTCCCGATAGCGCAGCACAGCTCACATCAATGAATGTAGCAACACAGACATTTATTTAGTCGAAAATGTTGTATGTTATTACCTTCAAGGAAAGTGTAGCCCTGAAAAGTGAAGTCCTTTTTTGCCCAGTGGCCGTTTCAGACTGCGAGACAGCACTCCGAGCTTGTTAATCATTCCCCATGCACAGTCAAAACTGACATGATCATTTGATGCATTACTGTGTAATGCTCCAGTAATTATTCTTTCCTTTAACAAGGCAGGCAAGCGAAGCCAGGCTGCCCTCTTTCCCTCCCATGTCTCAGTCATTTATTTCTTCATTTTCTCTCAACTTAGGAACAATCTCGGTCGTACTGGAGCATGGAAGAAATGTGACCAAGGGAGTGGTGCTCTTTAGCTAATCTAGGATGGCTAATCGGTGTCATAGCACACTCAGCTATACTTTTCGAATACATGATTGTTATTTTCAGTGCTTATGTATTCAGGGAGGTTTGACTTCGCACAAATATGATTTTTATTTGCAGAACTGTTCTAAATTCAAACACACACCCACATGTGTGAGCAACAGAATCAAAAACGGTCTCCTATTGTTGGACCACTGGCAAAGCTGGGGTTAAAGGGCCTTGCTTAAAGGCACCTGATTGGTAGTTTTCGAAGAAGGTCAGTGACTCATTTTCTTCCTACGCTGAGGTTTTTCCCTGCCAATTGAGGAATTTGAACCAGATGACCTCAAGGTTTCATGTCTGCTTTACCTCTGTGTCAAGTTGTGTTTCTTTCTGCCCTATCGGGTGATCGTCAGAGGTTTCGGAGATACATTGGGTGTAATTACAGGTTAAAGTACAATATTTACAGCAGACTGATAAGTGTGATGTGTTTGTGACATCTGACTGCTTGATTCCAGTGAAATCATACTGCCTCTATTATTTAACGTCTTTACCTTTCCATGCCTACTCACATTTGTCGAGCTCAAAAAAGGGAAGGATTTATTTTGGGGTTAGGCTCTGGATTTTTCCACCGGAGCTGCCTTGTGGTTGGTATTGTTGGATTTGAGTGAAATATCTCAACAGCTGCTGGATGGATTACTATAAAGTTTGGCTGAGACATTCACGCTCCCTTAAGGATGAACTGTAATTACTTAGGGGATCCTATTGTCAGGTCAGAGTTTCATCTGTCCAGTGCTCTGAGTTTGCAACCAAATATCTGCAAAACAAATTCATCCATTCAATCTTTATTTAAATCTCTGAGAATCATTGCAGGCATTTCCTCATTTTCAATAATGTTGAGACTCCAGTTTAAAATGTATGCAATATATGCCATTTGCATCAGCCTTAGCTGTACTTTGTGTTCATCTCTAATTATCAAATGTTTGCAAGTTAAAACAGAATATGATAAACATTATACCTTCCAAACATCTGTATGGGAACAATATCACTGTGTATTCACCTGCTAATATAAGAATCTATCTCTAAACACCACATGCCTATCTACAACCACACAGACCTGCTACCGTGGCTGTAGATGTGAGTGGCACATGAGCACTACTTAAGTGTTCGCTCCATTCAATCAACACCGACTCTGACCTCGATTCATCCACCTCTGTCTTCAGAACCAGCTGTCTGTCTGTCAGCAACAAAGCACCTGAGGAGCTAAAAAGAGGCCAAAAGACAAACTGTTGTCTGACAGCAGAAATCAGCAGGGGACAAATCAGTAGCGTTTTATGCATGGATTCATGGATTTCAATGATTTCATTAATTCCACCTGCCCACTACAGTCTGTCCTTAATAAAGCCAGAGAGATCATAGCGGCAGTGGGAGCCTTGATCTGTCATTACAGATCCCATTAATAAGTTCACGAGACATGAATAGCAGGAGCACATACACATGCAGCACATGGCCGCCTGTGTCGGTCCGTACAGCCCACTCCTGTACTTACTCTACATGGAGGAGTCAGAGTGGTTTGGTTACCTCTCTGTGCACACAAGAGGACACAGATATCCCATGTCAGCCAAATGAGAAAAACACTGTGTTTGCAGACAGAAATCCTCAAGGTGTAGATTCTGAAAAAAATATGCCTGTGGATGTATAGATAACGCGAGGCCTCTAGATAATGGACACTTTTCCACCTAGGCTTAACTTAGTAGTTTAAGTATGCTGTTTTCTAAACCACCAAAGTGCTAAGTTGTTGTTTTCAGCAGCTCCTCTAAACTGAATGCTGAAGTGAAGGCAGGCAGAAAAAGAAGTGGAACATCTCATATATGTGTGTTTATCCTTTAAATGTACTGTATTTTTCCACAGTGGAAATCAAACGCTTATTTCTCTTCATCTTTCCAGTCTAATGCTAAATGTTGAGTTTATTTTACCAGTGACTTCTGATTTCTTATATTCTTATTTAACTGTGGCTCAGAGGTATACCTTTGTCTCTTTGAGCCCTTTCAATTGTCATTCTTGGCGAACCACTGAATAGAGTTTGCTCTACATTCAAGACATTACTTTTCTATGCAAACCTGTCATTCACAATTACATCTTTTTCTAAAGAGGACTCTCTACAGACTGAAACTATTCAAAAATATAAAGTAGTCCTTTTAGCCATCCAACTGTACCAGAGCAAATTTCAGTTGCAGGCGATTACAAACTTTTGAACAGTAGTGTCGCATCAATAGCCAAGAAGACTCTAGTGTTAATGTTTATGAACAATGAATCCCATTGAAAGAAATGGAGATTTACAATAGGTAAACCTCTCATATTGCAACCCTACTGAGAGTAGGTTCAAAAAGTTGCTCAAAAGGAAGTAGAACTACCTCTGCAATGGGAGGCGTCTACGTTCTGTATTATTGTTCCATTATCATGCAAAGGTCAGTAACGACATCAGAATTCAAACCAGCATTGAACATCTGGGAGGTTTTCTTTAGATTTTGACAATGGCTACATCTTTTGTGTGTATGTGTGTGAGTGTGTGTGTGTGTGTGTGTGTGGTCTTGAGAGAGTAAGAGAAGGGGAGAGTCAGTGAGCAAGAAAGAGAGAGATGAACAGGTATAAGTGAAAGTAGAAGAGGCGATCCATCGAGAAACACATCCTACATGGTTCAGGAGACTAATTATACAAGAAGGCCAAGCTAAGTCGACCACTTCAGAGAGTCTGCAGGCTACAGAGGGACCAAGCGACATGGATACCCCATTCAGAGGAGGGAAACAGCTTCTCATGCATGCCTTATTACCCCAAAGACCCACGTCTGTGGCAGATAAGTCACCTACTCCTTCTAGCCTTGCTCCTCTGCGGACACAGATCCTGTAATGATACATTTCACTTCTGGCGATTTCCAGTTTGATGGGTAGAAATGTGGAAACAAAAAAAGGAAAAAGTGTGCAATATGGGACATCATCTCTGACCCCCATCAAAGAGTTCTCTCTTCACATCGTGTGGTAAGGCGACACAGTGCCAACCCCTCATTTTCCTGCGGTCCATCTCTAATGGGATTTGGGTTTTATATTAAGTCCACCTTCCCCTCCCCACCCTCCCCTTGTCCTGACACTGTGGTGTGAGTGATTTGAATTTAAAAAGTGGCTAAATCCACAGAGCAGGCTTCAAATAGGATTGTGTGCGCCTTTCACTGTTAAACAGGGCCTTCCAGGTAAGCCCGTCCTGTAAAATGACAGAAAAGGTGAGGGGTGCGGTTATGTAGGGCATCACTTACACACATGCTTGCTCGCAAAAGAAAGCTCTCTCAGATTCCTCGTACAAGTCAGTAAGGCAGATTTTCTGTCTCAGAATTATGGCAGTCTTGATCCAAAGGCGCCAGCTGAATGTCACTGAGGGTATTCCATGAACATGAACAGTCAGTGCACTGTTTTTTTTTTTCTTTTTTGCACATCATTTTCATTATTCGCAATAATGAAGGGGGTTGAGATTCTGTTGAATAAATGATTCAAGGTCAGGTACAGAGTAACATCAGTTACATGAAGCGTTAAACTGCTTTCAGCTTTACAGTCTTTCATATGAACCACTGCACTTACATTTTAGCTGGATAATAGCAGTATATTACAGCATGTGCTTAAAGATGTGTTGCATACATTTATATATTTAACACCTGAATAATAATAATAATTCTTTTAAATGACCCTAATGTCTTGATGCATTTTTGCTATGTGTATTAGCATGCTAATAACTGCTAATTAGTGGAAAATACCAAGTGGAGCAGAGGTTGATTATAGTATTACTTATTAAATTACATTTTACAGGTATTTAGTCAGAAAGTAAAGTTTTAGATGAAGTTGTGACCTCAAATTAACACTAAACAAAGTCAGCCAAACGAAAAATGATTATGCATCATCCTGAAAGGGACGTGAACATTTTATGGTTCTTGAGACATCAGACCTAAACAAAAACTGCCAATCTCATAGTGCAATAAAGGTAAAGTCGTCATTGTTCATCCTCTGGGAACCATGACTCTACAAATCTTTGTGCCAATCCAAATGGTGGATGTTCAGAAATTTTAGTGCAATCTAGTTAAGTCTACACCAAACTCTAAATGGAATATGTTTAGACAGGTTGCCCAAATCTCTGCCCAATACTGCATTTCATTTTGTTTCATACTGAATAAAAACATGTAAAACTGTTGCCCAGGTATTTTGTTAAGAACATGTAATATGATATTCAACTCCGTCTGTCCCTAATGTATTGACATACTCTGCACGGTCTTTGTAAAGCATGCAGTCTTAATGTGGCTGACACGTACAGTGTCATAGTTAATTACTGAAATAATTTATTGGTCCATTAATAACTACTTCCACAGTCCTTGACTCAATTCTACAAAGTTGTTGGGACATGTCTACAGGAAATTCAAATGGTTTCTTCTGCTCAGGTGGTTTTGACTTTTTTTGTTTGATCGTCAGGTGAAAGGTAGTTGTCAGAATGAAACAGTACCAAAAATATTGATACTTTTTTGTTTTTGTTTTTTTCAGTAGTGTACGGCAAACAAAATTTGACAAATATAACAAAGTCCTCATTAAATAATCATTTGGCCACATACCTCAGAAAAAAGCAATGTGCCTTTTTTTTGCAGTGTCACCACAGAAAAAGCACCTTACTCAACATATAGTGACGGTGGAAAAGTCACAGTATGGAGGTCAGAGTGACAGGTATGTAGCAAGGTAGACTTCCCTGCGTATGGAGACAGAGCCTCATCATTTGCAAATGTGTGGTAACATGAAGTAAAAACAAATCATAATCAGAATCAGAAGGTTACATTTAATCTTTCATTTAAAAAAAGTCTTACTTCAAGTTCTATTTGCTAACTTTTTCTCTGCAATGACCTTAACAGGAGACTGTATGAGTACCAAAAAAAGACATCAGCTGTATCTGATCATCAGACAAAAAAAAGACAACAAACAAAAAAATATATGGAGGCCATTTGCATCTTATGCCAAAGCAACAAACCAAACCTCTCATACTTATAAATATATCCATATATATGAATGTCCTGATGTATGTTCCACAACATGTTATGTAAAATGAGTCACATGGTCAAGGTCAAACAGGGCAGTGTAGAGTGTTAGCAGCTAAGTGGAGCTGCTCAGAAACACTGGTATTAGGAAACTTTTAGATGAAAAAACATGAAAAATTAAAGTAAGTATTAAAATATTTTAAGCAAAAAACATTCACACTTTAAAAAAAATCAATATTTTTTTTTGTTTGTTTAACTTTTAGCTCGTTACTTCTGCAGCACAGCTCAAAAACAAAACATTAATGAAGGAATTCTCACAGGCATCTCGGCCTTCTGCACAGGCTCATTCAGAAATAACACAGTCAGCCATTGACTGAAGTAATACTGGAGGAATTCCAAGTTAATCAACGCCCTGCTGGAACTGTTTCTGTGCAACTGTGTCCATGCAGACAGCACACTAAAACAAAACAGCTCCAGTGTCCAGGCAAACAACCTGCAACCAAATGACTGGCTTGCTGCGTTGTCGTTTAGGAGTTAAGACAGCCACAGAAACACATTTAGCCATCAGGAAAGAAACCAGAGAGCAAAGAGAGTGACAGCCAGACAGCACAGACAGACAGGAGGTGTGTCTGACACACGTTACTACGGGTCAAAGTCCATTCACTTCTACTTCCTGTAGACTAAGGCCAAGAGGACAGTACCTCACTGTGTGTGTGTCATTTTGTGTTTGTCTGTTGACATGACCGCATTGCTGCTAACTATCATCTACTACTATCACTGAGCTGATGAATAACAACTGTTACCTTCCTGTTAGATGTGCTACTTATTAGTGACACATGCCTTGAATACAATTCTTCCCCACCAACTTGTCTATTCACAGATGTTATGATACTTCACTATTAGGATACCACCTTTACCCGTCCGTATTTCAGCTTGAATTGTTTAAGTAAGGTGTATGACCACCCACTGCTCTTCACCTCCTCCAGTTCTGCTCCCGCCTGCCTCGAGGCCAAATCAGCAACCCTGAGATAACAGGGAAGTCGGTGCCAAACCTAAAAGCACGGACTAACACTTACAAGTCAGAAGATTGGTACATATACAGGAAATCCAGGTACGTGCCCCAGAAAGCTATCAGCAGTGCTAAAAAAAACAACACAAGGACAAAGTGGGCCCCAACAGCAACAACACGGGGTCTGAACTAACAGCTATTACAGACTACAAAAGGAAAACCAGAAGTGGTGAGACAACGTTTACATCTCTCCCAGATTAACACCTGAGCTGATGCCTACCGCACTTGAATTGTGCATTCAAGCTTAGTATCTCATTTTGTTTTTTGTTCACTGAACTAATCTTGTCTCTCTGTGCCACAGCATCACTGCACTCCCGCTATTGACGGGTCACCATTTCGACTCCCTCCCCCCTGCCTCCACCTGCCAGCATCCTCACCTCCATCCACCCTCCCTTCTGAGAACCTGGTCAATGAACCTTTTTTTTTAATTAATTCCAGCTCTGAGTCCTTCACTTGGGTTTCCCCATTTGATTGTAACAGATACAGTGGATGTAAAAAGTCTACAAATGCCTATTAAAATGCCAGTTCTTTGTGATGTAAAAAATTGAGACCAAGATAAATCATTTCAGATTTTCTCACCTTTAATGTGACCTATAATGTGAGCAATTCAAATGACAACAGATTTTAGGGGGGGAATAAAAAAAATACAATAACCTGATTCTATCAGTGTGCACACCCCTAAGCTAATACTTTGTTGAAGCACCTTTTTATTTATATTACACCACTCAGTCTTTTAGGGTAGGAGTCATTCAGCATGGTACATCTTGACTTGGCAACATTTGCCCACTCTTCTTTGCACAAGGGCTCCAAATCCTGGATCCTGAACTTCCTAACAGGGGTGCGCTGATAAGCACCACCACATCCCATGCCCTGATTTCCAACCCCCCTTTAGGGATACATCCTCAGCCTCTTTTTTGTTACACATGACTATATGACCACATGTTCTGTTTTTACATACCAGATTCTCAGTTTTTCTTGCACAAATTTCTTTTTATACATTACTTTATGAACACTATTGGAGCGAGCCTGAGAAATGCATTTCCAATTGTTGTGCACATGACAATAAAGAATTTGAACCTGAACTGGTTGACATTTACTAGCTGTTCTGATCCAAAGGTGTGCTATGTCTGGTATTGAGAGACAATCGTTAAATAGTTCTATTAAAAGCCCAGTAATCCCTATATTGTTTAACGAGGCAGTCCTGGCTTGCCTGCATTTTAGGGGGCCAACACGAGGGTCCGGGCTTATTGCAACAGGGGCAGTACCCCTGTCACAGGTCCTGAAATCTTGACAAACTAATGCAGACAAAATCTACCAACAAGTATAATTGCATCTCTCTAACCTCACAACCTTCACAATTTATAGGCGTAGAATATGCCTGGACTTATAACTAACCTTTAACAGTTATCAAAGAAGAAGAGCAAACAGGTTTACATTCCTCCAAAAGGTCAATTTTAATTGGACCATCAATCAAAATTCAACATTATACACTTAATAAAAAAGGCAATGCATAAAAGCATGAAATTATGTAGAAAGGAGGAATAAAGGAGGAAAAAATTAATCACAATAGATAGTGTCCCCTGCACATGGACACCACTCTTACCAGCAGCAACATTTGGACCGAAATAGGCAGATTAAAGTCGGGTCTTAGAAGCACAGATTCATTGTAGGGGGGCCACTTTGAGATCCATGAATGCCTTTTCCTCCTCCTCACCCCAGGGCAGCTTGGTTTTATTGGTAGTGGTGAAACAATGAGTAGCACATTTTGGGGAAAAACAGGTAATACCAACCCACCAGGGCCAAAATCATCCGTAACTGTCAAGTGTTTTTATGTGTTACCCTTTGGTTGCCTCCATTTCGTCCTGTGGTCTGAAAAACATCCTCTCTCGCAATCCAAGTGCAACTTTTCTGGATTTATGGTGAGACCTGACAGTTTGATCTTTTGCAAGATGTCCTCCATGTGAATGACTTCTCATGCCATGTGTTTCTGTAGATGACAGCGTCACCCAGGTAAGCTGCTGAAATTGATTCTGTGCTGGAGGAACTTTTTCTATCAAGGCTAGAGAAACCTCAACTCTCCTCAGGAAGTTGTGGTGGTAGGAGGGTATGCAACTGTGGGATGTCGGAGGGATTCTCTGTAGACATGAGCTTGTAAACAGAAGCATCTTTCTCACTTGCAGCCTGAACAAAAGAATTGTCTTATGACAGGGTTTGTGCTATACTTATACTTTTAATACAACTGAGCAAAAGTGCAAAGGTCTAGATATATTTATATAGTTTTAAGACTAAGAGCCCAACGAACCAGCCCTTTGTCACTTCAAGATTAGCATTACCAAGTGAATATTTGCTAAATAGAGATTCACATGTAGCTGAATTACAATGGGTTGCACTACACAAACTAGTATTTAGGAGTTGTCACTGAACATTTCCCCCCACTGCCAGGTGGAATTAATATTCAAAGTATCAAAAGTGATATGGAATATGGTCAATCCATAATGATGTAAAAAAGCAAAATTGACTAAAAGATTTTCAACATTTCACAATAATAGCTCAGCATACCTCAAAATACCCTCAATAATGGTTAGTCTATGTAATACCTACCTGGCTAGGATAGTCATGATTCACTTTTTTGAAACTATATGAATCATTAACTCTATGTATGCCAATAGAAATAAAGTTAACCAGTGCTATTACGAGGTGTTCACATTTCAATTTCATGTATCAAAGCAAGCAAAGTTAGCAAAGATTTGAGTTTTTCTACTCTATAGCCATCCATTTTCATCTAGCATCATCTATAATACAATCCTCTCAGATACAGTAAATGTGAACAATTTACTTTACATGACCCAATCTTAGGATTTATCCATCTTCTGCAATAGAGCCTGTCACACCCCGGATGCTGAGTCTGCTCCTGGGACCATGTGGTCACAATTACAGCCCACACAGGTCATCACACACACACCAACTTGATAATCATCCTCACTTGAAGTACTGATATCTTTGATATCTTTTGCAGGGTGTCCTAAAGCGCACAGATGGAGAGCTGCTTTTGTGCGACCTTCTGCATTCTGGCCAGATGTGTCCTTCTGCCTGCAGTGAAAAATTGAGATAAAGGACTTTCACCTATTTCCTGCCTTCTGTGCCTTGATACTAGCTCAACCTGGATCTAAAACAGAGCTTCACGGACCAGCAAGGATTTTCTCTGGCTCCAGTAGGGTTCAGCCTTGTCTCACAGAAGAAAGTATCTTTTTTTTTTTTTGCCCTCTTTTGAGAAAGGTCCCCACCAGTTTGTAACCGTGTGACTGGATTTTCTGGTCGTGCCCCTTGACCTATACATATACACAACAGAAGTGTTCAAGAATGAGAATCTCACCAACCTCTTCTGTGGTTCTGCTTGGTTACCCATGTACCCTTGGTGGCACTGGGAGTTGTCCTGTCTGATGTCAGTCTCTGTGGGCTTCAGTCTGAAGACCTCTGCAATGATTTCACACTTGGTTAACAGGACTGTGCAATGTATAGAATGAAATCATATTTTCTCAATTTTCAAAGTGCCAATTTATCTGATTGTGTTTGATGTTTTCACACAAGACTGTGCTAATCCAATGTCCCTGGAGTAAAACTGGAAAAAAAAAAAATTAAAATGTATAAATGATGTAAATGTTGCTAAATTATATGTTGTATTGTATAGTGTACTTTTGTCATTTTTACCTTGTATATCTTATATCTATTTTTTGTATGTATTCTCATATTTTCCTGTTTATCTTAACAAGAAAATTTCACTCTGGTGTTATTAATAAAGTTTTATCTTGTCTTATCTTACCTTAAGCAGCTAACAATCAGTCAAGCTAATGGAGACCAAACAAGAGCTGCAAGGAGACTGAATACCTTGCTTCCACTTTGTAAGGGCCAGCTACAACTGCACATTGCTTTGTATATATATATATATTTTTTATATATGTTCACAACAAGAGCTTTATATAAGGTGATGATGCATCATTGCAATAGTGCCATGTTTTCAGCTCGGTCCACTGTCCCCAAATAAATAACTTAATTCGGCCTTAATAAGACCTGAACCTTACAAGTAAAGGGGGTTTATATCTGGTTAATCTACGATTAACAAAGGTTAACCCTTAGGCTTGTGTAATTTATTTAACCATGTCATGATTTTGCGTACCATTTTGTAGAAAACGGTATTTAAGTTAATGCAACTGAAGGCAGAAAATGTAAATAAATAAACAAATAAACAGTGCACATTCAAGTGTAATTATGGGGTATTGAATGGTGAACACAAATTGTAGTTGTTGATGAGCTGAGTGAGTTTGTTTTTTTTTTTCATGGTCTCTATGTTGGACTCCTTATTGGGTCCAACGCTGCTGTGTATTGTGATGTAAATAAGGACATTAGTGAGGCCTGAAGTGGTCGTAATTATATCTATGGGTTTGTTTATTATGTTATCATGCCTGTGGTTTAGCTTACTTTGAGCTTTAGCAAAAGCCATAACATTAGCTCAAAAGTACTATTTTGATAAAATGGTTTCAGTATTTTTTTCATGCATTTCAAATGCTATAAGTGTACTAGAAGATACAAATCTGTGTGTGTGTGTGTTTGTGTGTGTGTGTGTGTGTGTGTGTGTGTGAGGGAGAGAGAGAGGGAGAGAGAAAGGGAGAGAGAGAAAGGATGTCTTGATTCTTGACAGAGATTCTGAGCTGATAGAGGTACAGATGAGCAGAGAGTAAACGTCAGCCTGCTGAGAAGGAAATGAAGGGAAAAAGAAGATTGTTGGTACCTTAATTTACTTAATACCATGTCATAGGAGACATGAGATGAACCGAGGTAAATTCTGAACATAAAATACCTTTTTTACATCTCAGGAGTCTCTACTGAGCCAAACAAAAAGCAGGAAAATATCTGCTTTGAATCAGAAACTAAATGGTATTTTAAGTTCCCACGCACCCACAAAGACATCCTTTTAGAAGCAAATTGTTTTTCTCACTGACAAGAAATGCACTGACTTCTAGATGATGTCAGCGAGCAAGCAGTGGGGGTCAGTATGGACAAAAAAAAAAGCTACACTTAACACATCCTGTATTTCAGTAATCATCTAGTACAGATGTCGTGAAGATATACAGCAGGACACTAATGACAGTGCTGGATAGATAAAGCTGTTCCTTTCCGTTTTAAAAATCTAGGCTTATAGTCATCTTTTGTTCAACTCAATTTACACTAATGTGTTAATTTCTTCTTCTGTGTGGCATACTTTAAAGCAGTCGACAGAGATTTTTCCTTGTGCAGACAGTCTGCAGCTCACATAGAGAGATCATTCTTAATTAATTGTGTTATGTCATAGTGTTACCCTAACACTATGTTATGGTGTAATGCTGTGATAGCATATAACATATTTTAAGTGTTTTAGTGTATGTGTGATGTAACTATTGATATCACACAGATACACTATTGTATATCACTTGGAGGTAGTCAGATACTTACAATTGGATTATGTACATCAGGTCCCATGCAATGGACCAAATAGTGTTTTAACATCATCTCCATTACTGCTAAGCAATGGCATCTGCTCTTGCCTTTTTGGAAAGCCTGAATCCGTGTGATGAGCAGAGTGGCCTGAATGACATCCAGCTTGAAAGCTGCAATTAATCTTAAGGCATAAAGCAGTATTATGAGAATATTTACTCTAACACAAACAGGCTTACAGTTTTAATGGTGTAATCCCCAGGAAGATGAATGGATGTAAACAAATGCATTTTAAAAGAATGGGACCATAAATCATATGTAACGTCTCATAAAAAATGGGGAAAATTTCAAGAATATCATTAAAAATATACTGTAAGATAAAGAGTATAATAAGAACAAAATAGACTATTGAGTTTAATGCAGAATCAGTAACATATTTTTAAATTACTTTTAATCAATTATTAAAAAAAAACTTTTATTAATGTCATACACATACCTTATTAATAATTATTTATAAATGAATGGTTCTAATATGTTTAATCTAGTCTCTTTGTTTGTTCTTTGCTCTTCATCTTATTTTATTTTTGGCTGTTTTCCGTGTATTTGAATGTTTATATTCTTATCTTGATTCCCAGGGAAAAAAAACAAAAAAAAAAACATAAAACATCCCAGGAAGGTGACTGTGGTATCTCTGTAAAGGAACTATATTGTGCTTGTAAATTGTCATTGCAGATTTATCAGGCCAGCAAACATGACAACAGCCCACCAGCAGCCTTTTTGTTGGCCGAGATGAGACGTGATCACTTCTGAAGTGTGAGGACATTTCAGCACCCGCTAACTAATTGTAATAAGGCAGGCTGGCACATACGTTGGCAATGACAGCCACGGGGTGAGAGGCGAGGGCTCGGCTTCCCTACTAAAGCCAGTGTGGAGTTTGAGCCGCCAGGCCGCTGCGCTCTAGAGACTTGCTCTGGCACTCACCTAGATACACATCTGCTCTGATTAATCGCCTGCTTCGCCCAGTGCATACATTTCATTATCAGCTTTAAGTGGGTGAAAACAACAAGGATCAGGGCATTGAGCAGAGCTGTGATGGGAGAAAAGATGAAAGGGTGGAAATATGAATGGAATACATTGGCTGCGTAAAAGATTTTCTAATAGGACTCCTCGTTTTCTTCTTTGTGACATCAAATAATGTGTGACCTTTATCATCCTCTATTGACAACCAGTTACCACCAATCTTATCTTCTCACACTCATGTCCCTCAGCCCTTTCTGTGCCACTATCACCACAATCAATGGTACAACAGAAATATCCAGGAAAAAGGTAATATGAAATGATGGAAACTTTGATTTTATTATGTTATTTTCTTTATATAAATATATTCTATTCCTGTATTGTGAACTTTTTTAAATTGCATGTCATAAGTTCTCGATTTATTGTAGTGTGATTTTCTCCTAGGATGTCTTTTGAGAATTGCTGCTGGGAGCCTGAGATTTAAGAATTTCATTGCCAACAACTGCTTCTTTGTAATTGCTGTGCAGACGACAATAAAGATCTTGAATGTTGAATCTTGAATCTAAAATGAACCCGCAGACGCGTTCACAGCAGCTGCTGTGGGGTGAAGAGCCTTGCTCAAGGGCAACTCGACAAAAGGTTCCGAGGATGCGGTAAATGCTACCTGCCCACCGACCTTCAGAGGGTGGGAAAACTGCATTCTGCAAGTGAAAGCAGTTCGGATGAGGGGGCCTTAGCCTCCAACATATAACTGATGAAGGATGAATACTTACCCAGGCTACATCCAGAGGTAATTCACAAAGATTCTCTTGTCCATCAGCTCTTTCATTGATTTTGCGATTGTTCGTGTCCTTGCTTGTCAAGAGCAAAGCTCCTCTGAGTTTGGTTTCAACATGTAAGAAAAACTCAGAGTAGCACGGCGCTAACGTTTTCTTTCATACTTATAGAACAACACTGCCATCCACTGGCAGCCTCTGTTCATCACTCTGATCACCCCCCCCCCACCAATACAGACACCGCCGCAGAGGGCACGAAACAGAGATATGCAGGCCCGCTGTTCAGCCTTCAGAGCACAGCGGCGGAACTTGAAATGAAATGGGTCAAGGAGATTTAGATCTGGGCCATTATTGTCAAAGAGAACAATGAGCATAGACTTTGGAGTAATTGGTAGAAAAGGGTAAGCATTTGTCATGTTAGTTCAGACTGCATACCTAATAGGATTTCACACAATTTACAAAGACATATTTGCTTTATTGCAGCCAGTGCCATATTTGCAATCGCCAAGTATAATTAATATGTGTCAGCTTTCAGTTGCTTGATAAAGACACCCTCTTTCTTCAGTTTAAAAACACAGCAGGCTTCAACAATAAAGGATCAAATGAATTACATCATTTTTATTTATGCAACAGTGGTGATTTCATATGTAAGAGTTGTCTCTCAAAACAGGTCGCCAGCCAATGATCAATCTTCATTTTACTTAGGGGTAAGGTCTAATTTCAATTCAATTGCAACCGGAGCTTAGAATAAATTCCCTGCAATGATAAGTGGACCATACAAAGAGAAATGCCCTGTGATTCAGGAGTTCAGATAAGGATGAGGTAGAGAGACACAGATGACCGGAGAGCGTCCCTCTGTGTCTGTCTCTGTCTGCCTCACTATCTGCTGAACCGCCTGTCAGTCTGTCTTCATGTATCTCTTTCTTTGACTTTGTTAACTCAAACATACACGTGCACACACACACACACACACACACACACACACACAGTACCCGAATAGATCAAACTCTGCGCTGTAGTCTGTAACCAGACCCTGGCAAGCAGATTGGCCTTATTGGAGGAGCTGTTCTGTTCTGTTTCTGGAGGCAGAAACGTACATTTGGGTTAAACCACACTGAGAAAAGCCCAAGAGTCTCAAGTTTTTATCTGTCTGTCTACACAACAAGAGGGTGAAGCCCTGAGTAAAAGGTAAGACAGTCGCTACAAATAAGCCCAATAAGGGATTCATTCATGAAAGTTGCTGTCTCATGAATGAATAAATGAATCAGAATAAATTCTTAACCTTACAACACCACCAAGTTTCATTTTGCTCTCAGGGCCTCCTCCATTATGTATTTTGTCGTTGAGTCAGAGTAAACAAGCACTAGACATGGATGTTTCTGCTTCTTTTATTGCACCCTTTTAAAGAACAAAACAATGACAACCTATGGAAGCAAAAAAAAAAAAAATTTGACCACATTCACCGTAAACAAAGAACGAGAGACACATGAGGACCCAACAGGCCTGATTTGTTGCAAATATTTTAACATGTCATCGTTGGAAACCCACAGGCGTAATTATATAGCTTAATTATGGGTTGCACTCCATTTATATGTCACAGAAAATGTTGGTATCTGTGCTGCAAACTATATTTGCGCTTTTTGTTGTGATTAGTCAAAATTTCAAAGTGAAAAGTGTTGACATTATAGAGTGTTTCAGCTCTTTACGAGTTACTGAAAAAACATAGACTGCTATATTTTAAGGTTACTTGTCACGGTCATTATTCATAAAAGAAATTTGATTTATTCATTCAATTTTGAGTTCATTGTTTGAGTAATTACTATTTGACAGTTTTAATTCATCTGCAGGAATTGTTTGTCTCATCCCCTAAAAAGTGGCTCCATCAATATAACTTCTAAATGGAGCAATAATACATTCATGCTCTTATAAATGCCCATAGGGAATAAAACTTACTCTTGCTTTGTGGAAAAAATCTTGCTTATTATACCTTTAACACTGAATTGTCATAGCCTTTTGAATTTCGTGAAGACATTTTGAACTGTCACAGAAGCAAAAGCACAAAAGCACAGGTGATGGCTGCATTTAGCCAATTCAAGGATCCCATATTGAGAGTCTTGGCAAAAAGGAACACTTACTGAAACTGAGCCTTCACAAACGTTATTACTTACACCTACGCATTTCCTGCTACCAAAAATTAAATAGTCTCTTGTGGGGGAAAAAAAGTAAAACTGCAGCCAGTATCCTTTATCAGAAACCTTTGTCTGTAGAGGAATAGCTATCAATTCTAACAGTTTAAAGACTTAAAGGACTACTATGACACTTTGGTAAGCATTTTGGAATAATATGAGAATTTGACATTACTCTCATGAGAAAGCTGACAGAAACAGGGTTAAACAGCGAGCTTGTATTTGACATAACAAAACCTGCCTACAAGCACCTCTCAAGCTCACAAATTAGGGGCTCATTCATTTGTTTGGACTGTGCGACAGCCGAAGAATAAAAAGTTCCGTTCACACACTTTTTCTTGGCCGACTTCCTGTGTTAATTAGTGATTTTTGAAGTGCTGTGTGGTAAAACATTTTTTTGGACTCTGCAAAACAAGCAAATCGGTGTATTACCCAAAATGTAAGCACTTTCCCAAAGGTAATGAAATGAACATGGGCATTAAAGTTTCACTTTCCAGTTTATTTTCCACTTTTCCCATCTGGATTGGAGGAGGCAGCCCAGGAGAGTGACCCTGTGAGAACCGCAAATACTACGATAAAATTCAAACCAGTTGCTGCATCACTGCCTAACTGGGAGCTATTAAACCAGCTCACAGAATTGGAGCAACGATCATTCAAAGATGCTGTATATATTTTTCTTGCCTCTGCTTCTCCACACGACGTGCCGTTATAAACAGAGATACAGCCATGCCATCTCGCTGCTCTGGGCGGATCTCCAGCGATGCCCCACGTGTCTGAGTGGGGGTCATATTTCTCCACGCTCCGCAGGTAGGTCCCTTTAGAGCCGGAATAGCCCCCAGTGACATACACACAGCCCAGCATGGCCACCGCCCCGCACTCTATCCTCCTCTCCCTCATGCTGGCAAACAGGAACCATTCGTCTGCGTCTGGGTGAAAGCGCTCAGTGAGGGGGGTCTGGCCCCCTGCGAGCTATAGGCTGCTGTTCAGAGACACCAGGCATATCCCGTACTCTGCAGGGAGCAGTGACATGACAATAACTGGGTTCCAACCCAAGCATTTTTATGCAAATGTTGATTTATTGAACTATAAAGGCCAAATTGGAAACAGCTACTGTCATTTTGCACGTACGACCAAGAGCAGCTGTGACTTATTTTAGCAGTTTGAAACGGCATCTTCTAATCCCAAGAGTAGCCGGTTGTCTCATGATTAGATCTGATATGAGAACTACCTGGATGTGTTTAGAATACTCCACTGGTCTACCTTGTAACACTGGATCTTGTTGTCACTACAGCTGCCCATATAGCCAGGATTACCACCTTCTGCGTAGATGTTTTTTCCCAGCACAGTCACAGAGGCGTTCCCGCACCTGTTTTAAATGGACATATATATTTGCTTTTTTTATATGTATATTCTCAGGCATGTCCATTTGCATTATATGCAGGTTTAATTATTTTATTATTTTATGTTCATGTACTGTTTTATTTAATTTATTTGTTGCTGCTTGTATGTTTATATTTTTTCATAGTATTCCCAATGTGTCTTGCTATATTAGATTATCTTATATTATCTTATCTTCTTATCTATAAATGTTTTACTCATGCAAAAAGCAGGAGAGCTGAGGTATTACAGAGGTTAAGTCCAGCGTTAGTTGGTGATGTTAGTTCACCTTGTTTGTAATGTTTGTGAATACATCATTCAAAGTCTGTAAAGTCTTATCGGTTGTTTGTCCTCTGATATTTTAACTCAATTTCTGCATAATTTCTTTGAGTTTCACTTGTACATTTCAATAATAATGACAGCTGAACATCAAATCTACGTGAAATAATCCAGAAGCTTTAAACGTGATGTACGCAACTGGCATTACATCAGTTTCAGCTGTCCACCTCCTCTTCAGTGGATCGAAAAGTTCAGTCTGTGTGTTTGGTGCTGGGAAGACAGTGTTTAGTGTGCATGTGGGTTTCTCAGACCTTTTCAGTGAAAGCAGCTAAGAATCAATCAAAATAGCAAAGTTGCATGCCTTAAAACCAAAACAGTGAGTTAGACACTGAAAACCTCTGCAGATCTGAGAGGGATGTCAGAGGGATGATTCTC
>JAOXYL010000001.1:12869080-12895075 GCA_028564955.1 Terapon puta | reverse complement strand
TCTTTATTAAAAAATAACGTTTATCTTTTTTGTAGTACTAAGATAAAGAAGTGTGCACTTACCAAAATTATTGACTAGTCTCTGTGGTGGGCTATGCTGCCTAGGAGCACTCTTTTACAGCAGTCGGCATAGAAGACTGTCACCACATTTGTAACTAAGCCAGTTTTGGGCTGTAGCCTGCTGTAAACCACTGTTTCTCTTTTACTGTTCTTTCTCTGAGGCTGATATTGATCTGGTGCGTTCATAGTGGTATGTTTTCATATTTAATGTCATTGCCCTCATGTGATGAAACTGTCCATCCAAACTGTCAGCATTCAGCAGAAAAGGAAATTGGACTTCAGTGTAGCCAAATTTAACATGGTGATGTGCCAGATTTAAAAGTAACAGGTTAAATTCACTGTAACTTGCAGAGCAACTGCACTGTCACATTTTGCTTTCTGCAAGTGGGTGTGTGTCTCAGTAAAAAAAAAAGTATAGTTCCTTATTAGCAAACCACTGTGAAATCACACCTTAGCACCTTTTCCCCCCAAACTTTTAATGCTGTTAAATGAATTGTAAAAAAGGGAAATGCCAAAACCACAAGCAACTAAGTAATGCTGAATAAAGTATGCAGTGAATGCAGTTTCACACGCTCTTTTTGCACTGAAGTGAAAGTAGTATATCATACTTTTTTAGTGTATTGTCTAGTTTTATTTGATTTGATTGCTTTGATCTTATAGTAGCATATTCCATGGTGCAATCATTAAATAACAGATAATATCACTACTAATGCAGATTCACAGTATAATAATAAATAATAATATTAAGTTTTGCAAACTTTTGATGTAGGAAACAAGAAAGAGACTGACTAGAGATTGGTCAGCTGTTGAAAAGAGGCTTGACGATGTTGGGCTGGGACCAAATGTCAGATCAGGCAACTGTAATGTCAGATTATGAATCTGGCTAAGACTAATGGTAAATGCTAACATGGAGTGAGTCTGGTGAAGTCCTGAAAGCCACCTACCTAAATAGGACCAGGGCTGGGACAAATATTTGACATCAAGCAATAAAAAAAAAATCACGTCTTGTTATACTAAACCTGTACATGAGGTCCCTATTATCACAGCCATGCCACAGCTATGCTGCCATGTACCACAAAAACTCACTGTAGTGTTGCTGTGTATTGCTTAATCATCCTCCCGTGTGTTTGTGTCTGTTTATCAGTGTGTGGTAGCGGCTCCTTCTCCAGTATCAGGTGTGTGTTCCAGCGTACGTCACTATAAATAGCCAGCTGACCGCCCCCAGGCTACGCAGTTTGATATGTTTCCCTCCATGTCTTTTTGTCTGTCTTGTTCTTCTTTCTTTCTTGTCTGTGGTTCAACTGGTTCCTGTCTGCCTTGTGATGTTGAGGACAACCGCAGCTGTTCTGTTTCCCCTCCAAAATGACCATCTGCAGCTCCACACAGGTTCTCCCTGTCACACAAACTTTACAGTAACGTTGTTGTCGTTGTTGTTTATATAGAAAGGTGTGACTGTGGGTAAGTGAGCCAGTGTTGTGACAAAGTTGACATGGGCAGCAGGTAGAACTGTGAATGTCTTTGCGATGAGTGGGCATTTTTTGGTTGAAAATGACAAAACTGTGTGTGTGGTTAGTTGACACGTTTCTGCTATGATGCAAAACTGTGTTTGTGTTTAGGGAACTTTGTATTATCTTTCACTTTAAATACTGATGTAACGTCTGCAATGTCTGCATTGAAACAGTCAAGATCAGCTGTGTTCCAAGAAAATCAAGTTGCCAAAGACTGAATTGTGTGTGTGTGTGTGTGTGTGTGTGTGTGTGTGTGTTTGCTCGTGTGTGCGTGTGTGTGCCAGTTAAAGGGGAAAGACTGTTCCCATTGATAACAGCACAGACAGATCCCTGTGTGTATTTTGAGCCTAAACTCATTTGTATTCATTGATAAGAGAGTGCTGATAACGGAGCAGGCGTCTGAATAAGAATAGTATCGTTAAAAAAACGTATCATGTCAAACCTGTGCTAGTTCTAGATAGCAACATTTCTTTTAAATCGGATGTGTTTTTGCACACGAAGACAGTAAGCTGCACAATGGTTTTGTTTCTTTTAAATTTGCCTTTTATAGTTAGAGACTGGCAGCAGATCCCCGCAGTGCATTTTTAATTTAATCTCCCAATTGAGCTAAGTCTGGTTTTTAGTTGGATGTCAAACAGTCCTTCCCACCTATGTGGAAATAAACTGCACATTTAAATATTTAGATTTATGTTTGTTCCTCTTTTATAACTGCATCTCATTTCCTTTGACAGTGGTTAGCAATGGAGCCCCGACTGACAGGCAGCCTGAGGGTTGTGTTGGTCTTAATTGTCCTCATCTCCACAGGTAAGACAACCACACTGTGCTGCTCCACACCTGCATCTGTAAGTAGCATGTTAGCATGTGTGGTCATGTGCAGGGACAATGTATTGTTTGCATTAATTTGCATTATACCTCTCTGTATTTGCATAAAATTAAGTTGTAAATAAGTACAATTAATCACCCCATTGTCACAGTGGGTTATGTTGATATGTCATAATTAGGGTAACATTATAAGCATTAGGCACCATGGACTGAAAACATTCCACAGACACAAGAGAAAAACACAAAGCTGGATAGATTGTGGGCCTCAGATCAACGAGTCTTTGACATTATAAATGTTCACCATAACATTAGAACGGCACATGGTCATAGATACATGCTTACACGTTTAAGTTACAGATCTTTAAATGTTTGTGCGTGCATTTGTAAATTCACTGTCACGCAAAAGGCTTTATTTTGGATCAGAAACCTCTGAAACCTCACAATTCACACATTTTGCTCTTGTCATGTTATACTAAACCTGTACATGAGTACTTTCCAGGAATTCACACATTTTGCTCTTGAAAATAGCACTGAGTCAGAATGGGATTAAAACATTGTGACTGTAGTATGAGCCAAACTGTTAATGTGTGTCTACGTCTCCAGTTAGTCTCAGTAATGCAACTCCCACTTCACAGGATACTTTTGAAGTCATTTTATAATACTGAAAGTAAAGCCAAACACTAAATCACCTTTTGTCAATGCACACTTTTGTGTTCCTCAGGTTCAAGTGAAGATCACTGGGGACTGAACTTCTGTGGCACCTGGCACCATGGCAACGGCCACCTGAGCCTTGCTGTCAACCTCTCCACAGGCTGCAGTGGGATTGTGATCTCAGCCAATGAGACATCTCTGTCCATCGATGGGCGGATCACCGCCCAGTGCATCAAGTCTGAAGTCATATCCCTTGAGTCATTTGGACTTAAATCAGAGGAAAGTCAGTTCTGTCTGTACTGGGAGCCAATGTTGGACCAGCTGAAGCTACAGGTAAGTCAGGAAAAGGAAGAAAGATGACTCATAATACTATCAAGTGAAAAGTATCAATTGTGAGAACAGGCACGTTGTAATTCACACAGACACACACACACATACACAGCACTGCTTGGTGTAGCTTCATGGCATTCCTCACTGAAGTGCATAATGAGGATTGTCTTTTTGTCCTTATTTTGTTGTGCAGGTCAGAGAAAAGAACTTTACTCTGTGCTGGCCCACCTGCCTGCAGGGCTCCTGCTGCACTTATCTGTCTGACAGCCCCAACACATCACCCGAAGCTTCCTATGGAATCAAAAATGGAGCCATTAATAATGACGTAATCACCAGCAAAATAAGGACAGCCTACAATTTCACTGGAGAGACAAATGATTGCAGTAAGGGAGAATGAATGTTATTTATAGCACTATCTGTAAATTGGATATGCTTAGCAGTATGAAAGTAATTTTTCACTCAGATTATTCTAATTTCCTTTTGTTTAGTCAAATGTATGCATGGATTGATCATCTTTGATTTAAAAAGTCTTGAATCAACCTGGACTTTAATATCAGACTTCTGTCACACTTTTACTAATACTTTGCTCTTTTTTCCTTTTTTTGCGGCAGCATTATGTAACGAAGCGGGCCAGGGATCCACCCAAGTCAACATGTAATTTCCTTAGTTTTTCCTCAAATCCTCTTTCACATTTGCCGTCAAAGTGGCTTTCAACATCAACATTCCTCCTCATATGACTTTGTCTTAATTGCTTTGCCTTAGATGCATGAACTCAGAGTACAAACAGGAAGTTAAACTTTATACTGTGCTTGGGTGGGGGCTACAAACAAGGAGACCATCTGACAGCTTTTAACTTAATATCATGGTGGTGTGTATTGATGTATGCTTCCAGGATTGAAGACCATGCCCACGTTTACAGCTCTGAGGTGGAAATGAATGACAGTTTCACAAGCGCCATCGTCAAATTGCCTGTAAGAAAAACACTCTAGAAAAAGTTTAAAATTGACTCATCATCACATTTTAGTATTGAGGACTTCCTGTCTGTGTTGGTTTGAAATTTCATTCTTGACCTTGGAAATGGCAAAAATAAATCTCATCACAAGGTACATACAAAAGCTGTCCTGCCATTTTCAGTAATCATATCAACATATAAACTGCTCTTTATTTTTTGCAGAAAAAAACATTAATCTTAATGTCTTGTATTTACCTACTCTGTCGTCTACACGGGCTGCATCAGCAAGATTGTGACCACACTTGTTCTGTGCATTTTAGCTGTGCATTCAAAAAAGAAGCATGTTTCCTCTGACACACTAAGAGTGTGTCACTGTGGTGTGAAAGGAGAGCAGCTTGTTTTCCAAGAGTTTAATAAGCAGTCATTCTAAGCGTCGATTATTTCTTCCATAGAGACTTTAACTGAATGCTATTAAAATGACTACTTTGCTTTGTGAAAACAGAGATTGCAATAACAAATAAATATTCAGTATAAAGCTTCTCACTTCACTTTCAAAATTAACAGTTGATTCAGAAATGAACTCATATATTCACACTCAAAGTCTGTTTTCCATGTGCTTCTGACTGTGTGTCACATTTTAATCAGTGGCCTTCGTCATAACAGGTTTTAACCTAGTGAATGAGTGACTCTTTTCATTCAAGTTGAGGGTGGTGGCGATTTAGTCGAGAAAGGGGGGTTAGGGCTGAACCACATGAAAGTGAAGGAAAGCAGCATTTTAATGACAAGTAGAGGATGGGCTTTAAAAGCTACCATTTATTCTTCTAACTTTTTTAAAATGGGGACATTTGTGTAAATACCCAGCAATCCACAGGCAGATCGGCTAATTACAGCTGTGTACAGCATGGGGATTTTATGCACACTGAGTTGAGAGTTGCAACACTGATTTTCACAGTGAAAGAGTGAAAAGAATTTGCATTGTTCTTACGTCCTGTATTTAGCAGATGACTGATACTGATATGATTACCCACTTTAGGGTTCTCTTGCCCATTTGTCCCATACATTGACTTGAAAGGAAACTGAGCCAAACACTGGAGCGCCGCCTATAACTGTGCTGCACATATTCTGCTCCCCAGACCACTCAAGGTGCATCTGCAGAGTCTGCCATCACTGTCCAGATCCCTCTTGCTCTAAAAAAAGCTGCCATAAACACCAACAAAGTAGTCTGCACTGTCTTTCAAAACAACGCCCTCTTCCAGGTAAGGCTCTGTGTGTTGCGTTCAGTTTACACTTTCGGACAAAATGTTACAGGGCTGAAATGTTTCCTGTCTTCTATGTTTGAATATGTATTCTGTGTTATACGAGCAGGCAGATAAAGAGCTGTGTGTGTCTGTGTTTCAGGATGTGTCCATGCTCCAGGAGGGTCACGAGGCAGTCAAAGTTATTGATAATGTGGTAGGAATCACCATAGCGAATGACACCATCGCAAATCTGTCTGAGCCAGTCAAGATTGTCTTTCCCCACGATGTCATACCTGTAAGTTTGTTTGATTTTAGTGACATTTCTTTGTCTGTGTCAGTGTGATCAATGTCCACTTTATGTTGTCAATATTAAACATACTCTAGCGGAGAAGAAGTCTCCCCTTGATATGGTGATCTTAATAATTTGCCTCACTAATTAGGGGAAATAAATTAGTATTCAGATATTGTCTGTTTTTTACTGCGGGCTGCTCACTGTTAAATCTATTGTCTTTGTGAAGAGTAGAGTTGGATGTTTTTCCTGAAATGTTGTAGAGCCCAGACTGTTACCATTAAAGTGACACAAGGCTGGATCAAACGTTATGTTATTATTGTAACACAGCCATAATGTGTGTGCCGTACGTCCATTAGTTGTATAGGTTTGATGCAGATGGTGTTGAGGAAAAAAAAAAACAAAGCTCTTTTTCAATGCTGTGACGTCTGCTTCAAGTTGTCCACCTCATCAATACAGATAAGGGGCAGAAAACACTTACAGGTTCCTTGTCTTTTCTCACATCTTGTGAAAGCAGACAGTGGTGCGCAGACACTTAAGAGTACGGTCGTCTGTTGCTTCCTCTTTACAATGCACACAGGCCCATAAACCCACAGTTTGGTTTATGTTTTGTATTCTCTCTGTGGTAACGCAGTGAAAAACAGCAGATTCTGCATGTATCACGTAAGTAATGGATGTAACTGTCTCTAGTGGTGCGTCGTTCAGTCACCACTGAATCATAAGATGCTGTGCAGTGGTGGTTTGTTTGTGCAACATCTTTGTGCGAAACAGCTCACATTTATCTGTTCTTTATTTCAGGAAACACATTCAAGGAAATGTGTTTCATGGGACACAAAGAAAGGTGAGGACCCTTTTAGACAGAAGCTTACAAAAATACATACACATACATACATATACATTTAGCATGTTTGAGCCTGTCTTTTCTTTTTTTCAGATCCACTGCAGGTCAATTGGTTGGATTATGGATGTGAGACACAACAGCAAGGACCAAAACACACCGACTGCCTGTGTAACCATCTGACTTACTTCACTGTACTAGTGGTGAGCCATGCAGCAGATACACTGTTGTGTCAGATGATGGAAAACATTTGTTCGCAACATTATTAACCCAACATGATTTTTACACTATCACACATTAATTAATTGACATAAAAAATACATATACACATGTACACTCATATTTTGGTGTATTAAGGCATTGTTGCTCTGCTCATTGCTCTTTGTCTTATGACAGCAACTGAAGCCTCGCCCAGTGCGCCACCTGCTGGCCCTGACCACCATTACATCACTGGGTTGTGCAGTGTCTTTCATCAGCTGTGTCGTTCTCATCGTTTTTATCTGCAGGAAAAGGTGACACTACTTTTTGAGGGCTTATGTATCAAAACAAAAAAAAGGTTACAACAATTAATGCAAATTTCCATTCCGCTCTCCCTCCAGCAAGCGATCCAAGGAGCAGTCCACGCCAATCCACTTGGGCCTAGCCATCTCACTTGCCCTTCTCAATCTGCTCTTCTTCTTCACTGGGGTGTTAGCCAATGTGGGAGGGCAAAATGTGTGCGTCGGGGTGGGCGCAGGCCTTCACTACGCCCTGCTCAGCTCCTTCACCTGGATGGGCATTGAAGTTTTTCACACCTTCTGGTTGATCTGCATGATTTTTGGCCCTTCCTTTCCTTCCAGCATAGTATGCTACCTGTTCGGCTTTGGTGAGTGTGTGAAATATTATTCCTCCCAAAGGAAACTTCATTTTTGGTACATTAAGGTAAAAGTGATATTAATGTATGACCTTTGAATACTCTTTTCCAGGCCTCCCTGCTATACCTGTTACCATTCTGCTTTTACTGGGTGACATTTATGGAATGAGAGAGGTGCTGCAAAGCGATGATATATCCAAACCTTATCTGATGTAAGTAAGGTTATCTGATCAAAGATGAGATGCAGAGAGGACTGGATAATGTAAAGCAGTGTCAGAAAACTGCACATCTCATTTGTCTTTTTTTTAAAGGCTGTTTGCTTTTCCTTCTCTGAATGTATTTGCTGTTTCCAGGTGCTGGATGAAAAATAACAACCAGGCCCTGCTGGCTCACTACTTCACCAATATGACCGTGCTGCCCATTCTGGTGTCCTCTGGTTTTGTGATGCTCTTCCTGGTCTATAGGAAGATCCACCGCAGGGATGAGTGGAGGCAAAACCGAGTGGCTTTTCTCAGCATCTGGGGCCTCAGCTGCCTCTTTGGGACAACCTGGGGTCTGACCTTCCTGGACTTTGGATATCTCTCTGACTTTGTTCTCTTCCTCTCCTGCATCCTCAACTCTTTTCAAGGTGTGTGCCGGTGGTATATTGTATATTGCCAGTTCAACAGATATAGACTTCATTGGTTATACTATGTTTATACTATAATTTTTGCTCATTAATAAAAGACCATTATACAGCATTACCAGATTTATGTGACACTGCCATCACTTTGGCAAATATACAAGACAGACGACATGTAATTTTACCAGTAGTTGTGCTATTATCACCTTCACAGAAGGTTTAAAAATACACAATTTGTCTCTGGATAGGGTTATTTTCATTGTTTCCTAACAGGTTGGTGAGTGTGAGTTTAGAGAGAGTGTTCCATTGTATCAGTGTGGGAATGGGACAATGGCCATGGTTAATCAAGGTCTTCTGCTACTGGTGTCTATCTGAAGAAAAGCTGTTTCCTCTCACATGCAGCACACTTGTCTTTAACTTTTGCTATTATTTGTCCTGCACATTGGTAGTATAGTAGGATCGGTTTAATAATACAGGTGTTTAGACCTACAAATACAGCATGTATGCTCCTAAACTGACAGTTGTTCCATCAGAGTTTTATGTTGTGTGACACAACCACATGCACAAAAACACTAAATGTGTAAAGACATTTTTGGGGAAGTACACTCCCTTAAATGTCGAATAATTTATGCATTATCACATCTCTTAAAGTAAACAAAGGGCATCTTAGAACTCAGACTGAAGAAAAGCAAAAGCATCAGTTCCACTACACACTGTATATTTATGTAGCATGTAACACAGCCATAATGTGCTGTACAGTGTGAACTGTACAGCGTTTCGAGGTTGCAGACATTACACACTAACTGTAATAATACTCCATTTTGTCACATCATTTTGTCTCCTATTCAGTTAAATTAAACAACTAGAATCAAAATACTTGTATTGAGAGACTCAGAACTACAGCCACAGGTTAATGAGGAACACTTTATCAACACAGGATCACACGACATCCTGCTACTGAAGCCAGTGGGGTTGATTCTTTATTTAGATTTCACATCTTAACAGTGAAAGTCTGTTAGTTTCATAAATCATATGACACAGGTGGCAGTTAAATATAGCATATCTGTTTTGACTGAGGAAAATATTTTTTGGTAGGTAAAGCAGTTCTGATCATGTCACTGTAAGTTGCTACGCATGAAGTAAATGTATATAACTTTGAATGTGTCTCTGCCTTCCACCTATTATGTAAACTTTTGGTTCAGTGATCCTGAAAAAGGCACCAGATGTAAAATTGAACCTTGGCTCTGGTCTGTTTCCCAGGGTTCCTCCTGATGCTGCGGTTCTACATGCTGGACTGGATGCGGAAACAGACCGATGGCTCTGTTTCAGGCAGCATCAGCACCGGATCTACCAGACAACACATGCTATCGGCCCAGGAGAAGAGTTAGAGGGACTCACGCAAAGTTGTGGCACATTGTGTAGATGAAAAAGCTAAAAGCAGACAACCTTCTTATGTAAATGTACAGCTGCCTTATCAAATGAAATGACAAAATGGAGAAATGCTGAAACGCTGTCATCATGAGTAGCTGCTGGGAAGTCTGAGCGACATCTCATAACTGAAGAGCAAACTCTAAGGTGACTGCACGTGTTACCCGTCAGGTGTGCTCTGGAAGTAAACATCACTGTGTGCAGTGCACCTTATTGGATATTTACTGGTCCTTTAGTCAGTTACCTCTTGGTGCTGTTTGGACCCACGTGGTGGGAATTTAGTATTCGTGTCGAGGAAATGATGATAAAATGGCAGGTCAGTACTCCGCTCCACCACGAGACAGTCTTATTTGCTGCAATTTATCAAGTGAAATGGGCTTGATCTGTTTTTTATTGTGGGTACAAATTGTGTATCAGTCATCTCCTGAGGTGCGGATGATAGCAGATTTTGCTACTTGTATATGGCTAGAAATTTGTAAAATGTCATTATCGTCTTGCTGGATGTATTTTAATCAGCTCTTTTTTGCAGTCAGAACAAATGCCTGATTACTTGATTCTTCTTCTCTGGGACTCTCAGGAACTCATAATACAGGCCTGGAGCCTATATTTGCCTATATAATGCCTAGACTGCGTCTAGTTATAGAAGGGAAATACATTTATTTGTGATTTTAAATTGTAAGTTGGCAGTGAAGTTAAGCTTCATTTCCAGACAGGGAAACATGGGAGTGTTCAATGATTGCAGGTTACTGTGCTGTGATTTCCTTTGTATCGTCTGTAAAAAAAAGATTATATATTGTTATTGTTATTATTATTGAAGCTCTCATTGGACCTTAGATAAGCTTTTTATTTCTAATTTGACACTGTTTATTGAAGTGTGAATGTGAATTATGTAGCTTGTAAAGTAGCACTTTAGATCTTTATTTTTTAAAAACAAAAATACTTATAGAATCTCAGTGAGTTTTCTTTTATATTGCTTTAATATACATAATAGGATACATGTGCAGTGTGTGTGTGTGTTGCTTAATAATATCTAATTGCTTCATAATCGATTACTCCATGTTTTTTCCAGTTCATATACAGGAAGATAAAATATGATAATGATCACCTTCATCATGGACCAAGTTGTATTTAATCAAACTAAACTCAATGTAGTTCAGACATTTATTTCGGAGTTTTTAGATACTGTGATATTTGCACTTTTTTATGTGAATTTTTATTCCACGCAATAGATCATGTAAATTTGAGTTGTTTTGTGAATGTATATAAAGTATTAATAAAAAATCTTTTGTTTAGAAAGAAACTAATAGCTGTGTGTTTGTCCCAGTGTGAGTGTGCCACACTGCAAAGTAAGCACATTCGAAGGCTGTTTTCCTGCTCAGCCGTCCCTCCTTCTTATCTTTGGCCTGTGTGTTTCCTCCCTGGAGGCTTTAGATTTGTTTCTCTCTTTGCAAACATGCCGCCTGTTCACCGTGGAAATTCTCATTGTCTCTGCAAATATGTGGGCCTATATTATGTTTGTATAACTAAGATCACGATGCTCAGTACTGTCTTGGAAGAAGCTCTCAAGAAAAGCTGAAAACAACAGACTCTTTTTTTTCCCTCCCCCCCTTTTTTTGCTCTGTTGCATGACGTTTATCTGCGCTGCTGGCCCGAGCAGACGTTCTAGGACCGAGTGTGATAAAGAGACCCAACACAGGCCCAGAGGTGATCTGTGAAACAGAGTGGAGATCACAGGCCGCCTCCTCTGCCAGCACACCAAGAAAAGCAACCACACATTAAAAATAAAGCATTGCCCACCTGAGTTTCACAGTTTATGACTCACTTTCTGCTCATATGTGCTCGCTGCTGTGCTGTGCTAGTGTCAGCAGGTGGCACTATTTTCTAAATATGCACTGCCACAGGAGACAGACTCTGACTAATCCCGAGGTGATTTCATTGATATTTGTTGTATTGGTTTGTTGGTCACCTTAGCTGGAATCCTGCATCCGTGCTCACTTCACACAACAGAAGGTAATGTAAAGAAGTCTATATTCAGTGACCTCATAATGACGAATATAGGAAAACAAAATGAAAACAGAGCAATACAAGGAAATGGACACACAGATATATGGTACATATATACATACATATACATTTATAAGAATATGCCTTTCTTTTAGAGGCCTTGCTTCATTATAATCCATTACATTTTGATTGTCAGGGTGCATGCTGATGTCAGAAATGGGGTTTACTTTCAAGCACATCCCTGGATCCAGATACAGGACTGTGACAGGGTGCAGGTCCAGGCCTAACAAACTGCCCTTTGCGTTGCACTCCGCAAAACCCTGTGTCCCACCGCCCCTGACACCTCACCAACATGATAATGGCACATACTGTCCAAGCACCCCCCCCACCCCCCAACTCCCTGCCCCTTGCTCCTGACAGGCCCACTCTAATTAGGTGTCAGCTTCATGGGACTGTGTGTTTTAATATAATAAAAAGAAAAAAGCCACGATAAACAGCATTATCCCAGAAGCATGATCCAGTGCTGGCTTCCTCTCTGCTCCTGGGATTGTTTGATTGACCACGTCAAGTTATTTTTTTTGTCATTTTGTGTTTTGTGACACATCTGCTGTCTCGGCTGATAAATCACAACATGACACGTGATGACCGACCGGGCGCTTTTTTTTCCAGTACCTGAGGAAATGCTCGGCTCTGAAAATACTCCTCACACATACTGAGCGTCCGTCCCGCAGTCACACGATGCTCCTGCAGCTCGGCGGCGGCTGCAGGTCACATGACTCCTCTCCTCTCCTCCTCCTCCTCCTCCTCCGGCAGCGGCGGCGCTTGTTTACCGGGGCTCATGCATTTGGGAGCGGACACGGTCCGGGTTGGCAGGCTGTCAGAGAGGAGGCCAAGGTAAGGCTGGGGAATCTACCCGTGAGTGTGTGTGTGTGTGTGTGTGTGTGTGTGTGTGTGTGTTTGTGTGTGTGAGGGTCCGTCTGTCTGCAGGGGGGGATGAGCTGTCCGGGGGAGAGATGACAATCACAGCGATGGGACAAAAGAGAAGTCAGGTCTGTGTGTGTGTGTGTGTGTGTGAGGGAGAAAGGGGGGATCCGATAAGTGAACCGCACAAAGCAGAGACGGTATCGGAGGTGGGCAGCGACACATTCAAAATAAAACGCTATTCAGTTATCTTCGCCAGTGGTGCATTTCGTGAGAGCAGCTGATGTGTCGAAGGCCATCCGTGATGTCACAGAAATACAAAGAAAACGTAATCAGACCAAATACAGGAACTATCCATCTGTGATGTAATGCTACTGCGGTAACAACAGAGCTCATGTTTTTAGAGTAGAAACGAGGTATGTAGTTACAGCACTATTTTCTCTCATTGTTTTGCTGCACAGAAAGACTTCTTATATATATATTCAGTAAAAAACAGCTTTACTTTAGAGAAGTGAAGTGTTCGTACTGTTTTTATCAGTTTGTTTGTTTTTCTATTTGTGACAGTGACAAGGAAACTCAGTTGTCTGCGCGACTAGAGTTTTATTTTGAAAAGGACAGGCGGAAGCAGCGTGTGGCGTTTAAGTCTCGCTTGGCACCGGCTGTATGTTAGAAATAGGGGGAAAAAACGCTCGTCCGGGATGCTTTATAACGTTATAAGAGATTTTCCCTGTTCATGTTTGTTGTGATGCCTCAGATATGAGTGTCTCACAATAAATATGTAACATGACTTCAGGAAATAGACCGATACCTGCTGCAGAGATTACTCATTAGTCATCATTTATCCGTGGAAAACACAACTCCACCTTTTTACCTCTGGCCTGCACTTTATTTGTTACAGGGGGCATCATGTCATAAGATCCCTGTGAGATCATCACACACTTTTCCACATTGCTTTATTGTACATATCCAGTGGACCAGACTCTGACTTTAAGAAGCTCTCAGTGTACTTCAGTAGTTTAGCAGTTCAGGGTTATTGACACCATATGACTGATTGTGGAGGGAAAGGAAAACACAAACTAAGATGCAGGGCAGTGTGTTGGAGGAGTGAATGTTCTCTGTCTCATATTTTATCCACAGACGTAGATAAAACAGACGAAACAGCAAGGGAGTCGATTAAATGGATTTGGTTATCAGGAGCTCTCGGTTAGTGTATCTGTGGCTGTTCTGTGCTGGTCTCTGGTTACTCGGTGTGTTGAAAACAACTCTCACATACTAGTGATAATGATCTAGCTTTCTCAGACACAGCCGTGCTGTTTGTGCTCACAAAAACACACCAGCTGAGAATAATATAATGATCAATGGAAGCGGGGCTGATTGTTTTCTCTGTTGTTTGGTCATTTTGTCAGTCTATGAATCCTAAGGGAATAGTGAAAAATGTTTGTCACCGTTTCCAGAGCCCACAGTCACGTAATCCAAGACGTTCACCTCTTTCTGTCCGTGAGTGGCCGTCTAACAGAGCAGCCCACAGCGTTTACCTTTTTTCTGCATTATACTCAGTTTCAGCTTTGTCTTTTGAGGTTTTTTGGGTGATTATTTATCAGAAAAAAAACAGGAGGGTGAAATCAAACCCAGGACATCACGGTTACATACAAAGCAACTCAAACCTCTGCAGACTCCAGGTAGCAGTAGAGGTAGCAGTAGATGAGGCGCAAGAATTGCTGAGACTCAGTGTGCAGGAGGATACCAATGTTTTTCTGTTTTTTTTATCTGTGTGGGAAAGTGTTGAGTAATGAGGGTCAAGTTGACAGCAGCGAGGTTGTTTGACTCATTGATTGGACTACAGTCACCAGAGAAACAGGTGGTGTGCCGGTCAGTCTGTGCATGTGGAACAGATGCCTAATGATTGAACCGAAGCATGCAGGTCACATGGACACAAGCAGCAGCCCTTTGTGAGGACCGGCCCCTCGCTTTGATATACAATCCTGTTATTTCCTGTCCAACATCACGTACAGAATGATGTCTGCTACTCAGAACAGCTCCTCCCTCACGTAGGAGCCTCTTCCTTTCTCACGTTCAGGTCTTCAGACCGGCTTCACAATTCTTGTTTCTCTGTTATACTGTGATCCCTGGACAAACATGACATCATAAATGAAGTGACATTTGACTGACAACAACAACATTTCTTATGCAACCCAGTAAAATAGTCCCAGTTTAGTCCAGTGATGGTGTTTTAAATATGTCCTTGTTTTCTGTGTTGGCCGTGAGACACAATGACCTCAAAATATGGTTGTCACCAATGTTGAGCTCATGTGTTTTTAATTGAAAATGACTGTCGGCGTGTGGTGCCACGGGGGGACACATCACAAAAGGACATGGGGGAGTGGGGGATGGTGAAGGGGCGTCGATGAGGTTTATTTGTGGCAGAGGCTGATTTCTTTTTGTTAGGCCCTTAATGACAAATATGCAGTCAGTGAAAGGCTAAAAGAGAATATCTGAGAGTGTTTTTTACAGGACTTTTTACAGGCAAACAGTACTCATAGTAACAACATAGTAATAATTAATTGTATCAAACATCTTTATTTTAGTTAATGTTGATGCATTAAGACACCTTAAAGACAAGTGTTATGTCCACTCCTCCCCTCTCCTGTGCTGTTAATGTTTCCACGTCAGCTGCCCTTCCTGTTATCGGCTCATACAAACCTCTTTCCTGTTTCCTTGCCTACTCTGTGCTTTTACCAGCGTTTGATACTTCACCGATAAAACACCAGTCCCAAACCCTCCCCTCACTCTGCGTTTATCATTCAGCTTCTCTTTACCTCAAATAATATGACTTGCTATATATCCTGATCTGTTGGACAGGCTTTCCCAGAGGTTGCCACACAGGAAGGAGGGCCCGTAGCGTCCACAGCCGGGCCTCTGCCCCCGACCCCCAAGCCGGTTTGGCCCTGAGACGACGACGCCATGGCCAACCACGAAGAGTCTGGGAAGATTAACGGTAGCGCCAGCCGGCCCTCCAGCCCTTCAGAGCCGCCCAAAGAGAGCATGCAGCTCAAGAAGGAGATCTCGCTGCTCAACGGAGTCAGCTTGATCGTAGGAAACATGATCGGCTCTGGCATCTTCGTCTCCCCCAAGGGCGTGCTCATCTACAGCGCCTCGTACGGGCTGTCGCTGGTCATCTGGGTGATCGGGGGCCTGTTCTCCGTTGTGGGGGCCCTTTGCTATGCCGAGCTGGGCACCACCATCACCAAATCGGGGGCCTCCTACGCGTACATCCTGGAGTCGTTTGGCGGCTTCATCGCGTTCATCCGTCTGTGGACATCTCTGCTGATCATTGAGCCCACCAGCCAGGCGGTCATTGCCATCACATTCGCGAACTACCTGGTGCAGCCGCTCTTCCCCACGTGTGAGCCCCCGTACGTAGCGTCCAGGCTCATCGCCGCAGCCTGCATATGTAAGTGCTTTCAATCTACTCTGGGCCCACCGCTGTCTGCTCACATCTGTCCAGCTGCTCCTACATGGGTGGCCGTAATGCCACCACATCTATGAAACTCTCTCCCCGTCTCTCTCCAGGCCTTCTGACCTTCATCAACTCAGCCTATGTGAAGTGGGGCACCCGCGTGCAGGACATCTTCACCTACGCCAAAGTCGCAGCCCTCATCGTCATCATCATTACTGGCATTGTCAAGCTGTGTCAGGGTGAGTGCTGTGTCTGTAATCACCTTCTCACATTGTTCCTCTATGCCATAGAAAAATCAAGGATGTGCTTGCCTACTGTGTGGAAAAACTTTCCCACACAGCTTTTCCATGTGGATAGGCGTCACAGCCAATAGGATGCCATTTTTTAATCACTTGTATGTGTCACACTGATGCAGTAAGATTTGCCTGATGGTTCCTCTAATTGTTTGTCTCCGTCCCAGGTTACACCACCAATTTTGAATCCTCCTTTCAGGGATCGTCCACGGATCCGGGCGACATCGCGCTGGCGCTCTACTCTGCCCTCTTCTCCTACTCCGGCTGGGACACCCTCAACTTTGTCACTGAGGAGATCAAAAACCCGGAAAGGTAAGTTTTGCTCTCATGTTTCAGACTCAGTAGAAAGCATGAGCAAAGGCACGACACAGTACTCGATTGAGCCTTCTTGTTCCAGGAACCTTCCTCTGGCCATTGCCATCTCCATGCCCATTGTCACCATCATCTACATCCTCACCAATGTGGCCTACTACGCTGTCTTGGATGTCAGCGCCATATTGGCCAGTGACGCTGTGGCAGTGGTGAGTAAACTAGTCTTAACAGCCAATGAGACAGAGTTCTGCACGTGTTCAAGCAGAGACTGCAGATGGTGAACTGGTTTCTGTGTCCGCTGCAGACCTTTGCAGATCACACTCTTGGCGTGATGAGCTGGACCATCCCCATCGCTGTGGCTCTGTCCTGCTATGGAGGCCTCAATGCCTCCATTATAGCTGCATCCAGGTGAAACACACACACACACACACACACACACACACACATTTAATCTGCTTTCATGTGTGATGTCTGTCTTAAATCATGCTTGCTGTGTTCCAGGTTGTTCTTTGTGGGCTCACGAGAAGGTCACCTGCCTGACACTCTGTCCATGATCCACATCGAAAGATTCACTCCAATCCCTGCTCTGATTTTCAATGTATGAAAATGGACCACTTACATGTAAATTATGGTTGAAGACACTTCCACATAATGGTAGTTGCATTAACTGTGAGGCCTTGTTGTATTAGCTGATTTGAAATTGGTGACTTCAAACCTTTTTGAATATTTTTTGTACTTTATGCTGAACTTATATCCTTTTTTTTTAAAAAAAAAGGTCTAATATTATTTAGGTGTAAATGGGAACTAAAAGTGTCTGGAAGCTCTTTATCAGCTCATTACTATGTTTCCTTTTTGACAGAACTGATAAATGACCATTCAAAAAATATTACGTTTCTTTCTCCTCTCACGACTGTCCAGTGTGTCATGTCACTGATCTACCTGACAGTGGAGGATGTCTTCCAGCTCATCAACTACTACAGCTTTAGCTACTGGTTCTTCATGGGCCTGTCCATCGCTGGGCAGATCTACCTCCGCTGGAAAGAGCCGGACAGACCCAGACCTCTCAAGGTAAGACCTGCGAGACACACCAGTATAATCCAATCCACTCCATTTTCTGCTGCTTACGCGGTCATCGTGGTAGCAGGCTGAGCAAACTGTAGAGCAGTGATCTGAATGTTATTAATACTTTTTAACGTTGATCGTGATGCTCCTGTATAGGTCCCTTGAATAGATCGTAGTGGAGACTGCCCATGGCCTCATACATGAGCGCCCGTACTCTACCACTGAGCCAAAGTAGAGTTCTGTTTTAAGGGCCCTATAACTTTGGGGGGAAATAAACCCAACTTTGAACTTTAAACCCGCTTCCTTGTGCCTTGACAGCTTAGTCCAGCAGTGCCATTTGTGTTCTTGCTGTATTTGCTTCCAGAGAAGATGAACTTACGGGGTATGCTCGCCACATTTTTGTTTCCCTGTGACATGCCATGGTTGAAATTTGGATATGATGAAATGTTTCCTTGGTCCGATAACCTGACCTTAACCTTCAGTAACTTGTAATACTTTATGTGAGGAGTCCGTGTGTCCGGAGACAGAGATAAGACCTTACAGACGTTTCAGATTCTCCTGATAACACAAAATGAGAACCGACAGCAGCCAAGAGTGAGCCGCATTGTTTTACCTCCCAGCCAGTGGCATGACTGACTGTGATTCTTTATGACGTGGGCCACGCCATATAAAGATGAGCAAATGTTACTTTAAGCTGTTGGTGTGAAATGTGTCCGACTCTGACGGCACATTTGTTTCATAATGAACTTTTACATTTACTGAGCCTTATTCTTCTACCAAACAGAAGAGTATCAGAAGTGAAGATTGACCAGAAGTAGGAGTCTTTCCACATCACAGATAAACATAGATCAAGGTCATATGACTAACGAAAAGAAATCAAACCCAGTCCAGAGTTTCATGTTGGGTTTCTAACTGACTTCCTCTTGGTTTCTCTCTCTCCAGCTGTCTCTCTTGTACCCAGTAGTGTTCTGTATGTGTGCCATTTTCCTGGTGGCCGTTCCTCTCTACAGCGACACCATCAACTCCCTGATTGGCATTGCCATCGCCCTGTCGGGGGTTCCTGTCTACTTCCTGGGTGTCCATCTTCCAGAGTCCAAGAGACCGCCCATCATCACCAAGCTACTGCGTGAGTTTACCGCACACACCCTGATGCACACTCTTGTCGTTTTAACCCCAATACAGGCTCACCTGGCTGACACGTTTTCATCTCATGCTGCAGGTTGTCTGACTCACTTCACCCAGTACAGCTGCTACTGTGTCCTGACAGAGCTGGACAAAAGCGAATAGCGTCCAGTCGACTTCGAGGCTTTAACCAGCGGACTCTGCCCTCTCACAGCTCAGTCACCAGGGGACCAGACTTCTGACTTTATTGTGTTGCACACCCTCAGACCTCACTGACTCGTTTACAACACTGACACTGCCGCCACATGAAGTGCACACGGATATATCCTGATATTCAAAGACACTCAAGGACTCCAGTGATCAGGACTGACAGTACGTTTATGCTGCGTATTGTGATTGCAGTTTCTTCGCCACACTATTTAATGACCTCCCTTCTGAAGGATTTGCCTTGTTAGCCTTATGGGTAATTGCATATATAGTATGTTCCTGTGATATTTTACAGGTGCTGTACATTAACCGCAGGGACCTGACAATGATGCAATACATTTCCTTCTCTTTCTTCCTCTGTGTGCAGTATATGTGAATGTGCTGAATGCCACTTGAGAATTTAAGTATGTGCAATTATCATGTTCACGTCCTGAATGGGAAAAAAGGGAAGAAAACCTGTTTCTGCTGCAATGTGAAGATTTTGAATCCTCATCCTGTTTTTATCTACTTCTGATTTAGAAACCTGTCGCTGAATGATAAAATACTTTTTTTTATGCATTTCATTTGGTGAATGTTTCAGGCTCTGTCCAACACTGTAAGAAGCTGTAGCCTCAAATTTCTTTGTTTTTACTTGTTAGTCAGTTTACTCTTACTTCTTATAGTGTTAAAGTATTTGGGATTCATTGCAGTGCTCCATCTTCGGATTGGGCTCAGGAAAACTTGAAATCTTCAAACATCTCTATCTCAGAGGACCTATATTCACACACCAACAAACCAGCTGAGACTCTGGCTGAGTGAACGAAATAAATTAAAAAATAAACATAATGAGTTTTTGTGTACAAGCATAATTATTCACTAAAGCCATGCATGCATTCATTAAAGACACTGGCTGATTTAGATACAGATTGATCTGGGGAAAAATGCAGTTCTATGTACAATAAGATACATGTGCTCAGGACTGGAGACCAGATTCACCTAACTTATTCAAATTTATATTAAAAAAAAGATTAAAAAATGACTCCCGTTGGTCTCAGTCTGGCGTTTCACCTTGTAAAATGAAATACTTTACACTGTCATAAACATGAGTGCCAGATCATTATGAGGCGCATGTTAACCTTTAAGTCACGAGTGGTCATGAGGAAACTGTACTGGAGCTCTGAGGAGCAGTAATGCAGCCACAACTGTTACAACCCAAATCCCTGGTTTGTTATTGAACATTAGATGAGAGACCTTCTGCCTGCAGATAGAAGAGTTTTACATCCTGGAGTTTTATTTACAGTTAGATGCTCATAGTTTCTGTAACCTGGTTAACACAGTCTACACTAGGGGTGGAAAAAATAATCGATATGGCAATATATCACAATATTTGTTTTTTCTTCTGATATAAAATCAATTTTTTTAAAAAGTCAAGTTTTGAGCAGAGTGTGAGCGACTTCTGCACCTCGGCTCGGCAAGGTGTTGCTGTACCGCTACCTCGCTGCGTGCTGTTTCCTGAAGTGGTGAGAGAGGCAGTAGAAGTGGACAGGCAAGCAGTGTTGCCAACTCTGCGACCGTATCGTTCAATCTGATGGCTTTTCAAACCCTCTTGGTTACTTTCTTTTTATCAAAATCGACTGCCGACAAATCTAGTGAGTTTTCCTGGTGTTTTGGAGACTGACGCAAAAGCACGTATTGTTCTGCAGCTACTGTGTTTAACGAGCTGCTGGTGCTGCCGTGAGGCCCCCCCCATCCCCACTCTGCATCCACACACAAGACAATGACATTGGGCATGCGCAAAGCCAACCGTGATATTAATACTTAACAATACAGGATGAAATTGATTTATGTAAAGAAAGAAATATGTTCATTTATAAATCTAAACATATTTAGGACGTTAAACACTTTTTTCACAATGTTATTCCTCTCTCCTCCAGTGTCCTTTACAACTACATGCAAATTGAACACTAGGAGTGGGAAATATCAATACAGCAATACAGCAATACATCACGATATATTAGAATACCGCAAGATCACAATAATGTATCATATCACGAAGTCCTTGCTAATACCCACCCCTGGTCTACATGGACCTCAGAGAATTCATTTTTTAAAAAGGAGAACGCTTTGTGTGTGTTTGTCACGCAGGACAAATTGACGCAGTTTATTTTCAAAGCTTTCTTTTTATACACATCTACATATTTACAAAAACTTTAATCCAACAAGCATCCAAGAGAAACGATCTGAACTCCAGAGGGGGAAATTTCAGAACCAAACTCGCACGCCCACAACAAAGTTATGCACCACGCTTTCACATTATGCAAAAAATTCACACACAGTTATACCTACACACGCTACCATGCACAAAATGCAAACACCCTAAATTGCAACCACGCGCAGCCCGAGACGTCTCACTAACAGAAGTGTCAACAGCACAAAGCATACCAGGCATATAACACTAATATGCAACATTTCTAACACACACATCCACTTTGAACAAACACCCACACACAAGTTCACTCCACCACAGTTTAAAAAAAAAGAAAGAAAAGACACAATTCTTCTTGAAGTAACGCCTATTCCTTCACCATCTGTGTAGTGAAGAGAAGGATGAACCTCATCCTGAACAGATCTCAATTTTCTGAACCACCAGTGGTTGACAGACTTTGTGGACTTTTAATACTTTGGCACATGAAATAGAACTTTTTGAAAGAATTGTTCCTGGTGTTGTCTAAACAGGATGTTTTATGGTAAACTGAGTGCTACACACACATTGCTACACTTTGAGAGGGGACTTCTTGTTCTCAGTGACGTGCCAGTCGCCTCCCTCCACTCTCACATACAGATGGCGAAGGAGTACGGTGTTATTCGTGAACAGGGAATTGGAAAGATCCACTGACAGTGCGGGGGTTAGGGGACACATCAGTCAGAATTATATTTATCTCCATCATCGTCATCCTCCTCGTTTTCGTCTTCACCGCGGCAGCCCAGCTCGTGCAGCACTTCATTCTGGTAGCGCTGCCAGCTCCTCCGGCTGTACGAGTGCTCCTCCTCCCAGTAACCTGCACATGTGAGACAGAAATCAGAGAGGTAAGAGGCAAGCATGTGGAAATTTGTCTCATTAAAAAAGAGAGACAGTCAATGCTGTCTCTCGCAGACACAAAAACACATAATGGACTCGTGTGCGGTCCAAACTTCAAGTCTTACAGGAGACTGGGGTGTGTTTAGACACTGGATAAAACACACATGGTGAACCAAAAAAAGAGAAAGCTGTTCACAGAGTTCACTCCACAGAGATTGGGTAAACTGATTTCCAGCAGATTTTTTAGTCTTTGACCTTCAGGAAGGACCATAAACCTCATGGCTCAATAAATACATAAAACAATGTGGTTAGCAAGTGGAGCTGTGTCATTCGTCTTATCTCAGAAATCCATGTTGCATGTTTTGTTCCAAACAACACAGTGACCAGCACCATCTATATGTAGGGACAATATTTTTATTGAGACTGAAGAGTCTGAGAGAGCCTCTCGATGGAAAGGCATCTGCAAAGTGGACTGTGTTGCCTACAGAGGGAAGCGTGAGTGAAAAATGAGGCCAACCTCAGCTAAAGCTGTTTATTTAGCTGAGCAGCATCTCCAGTTTCCCCTGGGCGAGACACAAGACACATCATCGGTTGCAAATATCAATACTTGAGTCTTTGTGAGAACGAGTAGATCTGAAGACTTAAAATCTGAATCTTTAGTGTTTAATCTGCCACTATTGACATCAGCTGACACGGACTGAAGCAAATCAAATGACGTCCCTGTGTCCGGCCTCAGGAGAAGACTGGAGACGTTTTATCCGTCTTCCACTGAACTGGCACTGTGTGATGCAAACGTGAATCATATTATCTGAATCCAACTCTCCTAAAATTGAAAGTATATGTATATATATGTATATATATATATATATATATATATATATTAAAAGACATTAACACACAATCTTAAAACTGAGTAGCCAAATTGCTCCCCTTTCTAAAAATGATTTGCTTTTGTTTCAAATCAAGAAATAAGTGGAATCAGCAACATCATACTCAAACTGTGTGCGAGGTATTGAAGCCTTTGGCAAGAACTGGGCTAAAATCCAACTTCTGTCCAAACCTACGCAGCTTTGAATAACTGACATCAATAAAAACACAAAGACGTACCACCGTAGCGCTCCTCTCTGTCACTGTCTGCGTCGCTCTCCTCGTCGGGGTAGTCGTTCCTCCAGTTGCCTTCCTCGTTTTCATCATCCTCGTCCTCATACACCTCCTCTTCATGAACCACAAGGTCGGGCACCTGGGATGAACAACATCACACCATTTATCCGAAATCCTCATGTTTGTTGATTCGCTATCTGTCTTTGGTTTGGAATAGTTTAAATAATAATAATGATGATAATAAAAACAGCCTGTTTAAATATCATATTTGTTCCCCTCTTTAAGGTGGTCTGACCTGTCACATCAGTTTAAACTATATTTGAATAAATTATAAGCTAGATGTTTCATGAGCAGGAGAACAAAGATGACCTGCTGCATATAGCTGACACTTGCCCCCCCCCAACCCGGCACCATGTCTACTCTCTACTTCACCCATGTCATTCACTCACTCCGATTTCAGCACTCATTCATCTGTCCGTCCATCCATCCACACACACCAGTTCTCCCTCATCGGCGTAGACCCTGACAGACAAGATGTCCTGGATCCACCCTGGTGTGACCGTTTCCTGGTAGTACAGGTCGTAGACGTAGTCGTCCTCCTGCTCGCGGTGCTCTTCGCCCATTCTCTCGCCAGATATGCTCAGACGCTCCCGCAGCATCTTAGTGTTGTTGCACAGGATCATTTCTGGGTCTGAGGACGTCTTTAAAACAACAGAGGGGCACGGTTCATTCATCACTACAGAGGTTGTTCATGTCATTAATGCCGACTAATGAACAAAGCAGTGAGCACACCATACAACAAGGAGATTGCACTGCACGTCAACATTTAATTAATAAAATATCACAAACAAACTGTGGATTCTGTTTGAGGACAAGTAAAGAGTGTTAATCAGCAAATAACCCGCAAGTAACCTCTAAGTTAAGAGTAATCTTTCATTCATTCTTTTCATGACTTTTGAGTGTGATGATGGAGTTAAGCATTGTGTTACGGCACACAGGCTGAAGCACTTGGTGGGTCTGGCATCGTGTATTCCCTGAAGCAGGTGTATGGCACTTTGATCCCCAATGATGATAACAATACCGAGACACATACCTTTGGTGCTCACCTCTCTCGTGATACTTTTTCAAAAGACACGCTCCTGCTTTACGTTCCCAGAAAAACTTCCGTATGCTTAATTTATAAATAAACCCCCTTTACTAAATAAAAATTTGAAAGTAATTGCTCTTAATAGAATTTCTCTGATCAATATTGCCTATCGGTGTCCCTTTGTTTTTGGGCGAGAACATAAACAACATAACTTGACAATTCACTGTTAGTGTAATGTGTGACTGTGAGAGACTGTAGATGACGCAAGTGGACTGAGCTGTCACATGTCTGTAAATGTATGTTTGTTTGTGTTATATACAGGGCTGAACAATTATTAAAACATTCAATATCTAAATTCCAAGCGATGCAATGTTTTGATAATGGTAAAAATGTCAACATTCCCAACAAAGTCATGACAATTTTTTTGTCTTTGTTGGTCCCACTGACACTTTCTGAAAAGTGAAGCAGTGACAGTATACCATGATACTTGATACATGATACAAACACAATCATGGATAACTATCAATTACATCTGACAGAATCGACTTCATTGAGCAGCATGGTGATCGACAGCAGTATGGACTAAACTCATAACGCTCATCTCTGACAGGTCACAGCAGCACTCAGCTCACCTTGTCAGAGCACTTGTCGTTCTCTTCTGCACCCTCGTGCAGGAGATCGACCACCTGGATCTCTCCCAGAGCCCATTTCTGCTGCTCTCTCTCGGCCTCCTCCGCCTGCTCGGGGGCGTCTGACTGTGGGGGTCTCTGCTGGTTCGGGCCCGGCAGCCCCGCGCGGTGGCTGGACAGGATCCTATAGCGCTCCTCCCTCCTGGTGCTCCACTTGTGGCTCCGCAGGTCTCCCACTATCCTCTGGGAGCTGCCCGCAGAGGGACGCAGGGCGTGGGCCATCCGGGGTCGGGCCAAGGCCTGCCGGACCTGAGACTGGACCGGAGCATCCTGCTGATGACGTCACACAGGTGAGACACAGTCTTGATGCTCTGAGGAAAATTAAAGGTGCAACCCTCCAAAATATCCCAGCGCACACACTTAACTTTAACCACGACACAACAATAGTATAAGACTATTTATATTAAAGACAGAGAAACTTGTACAGCTCTATTTAACTAACTCTGAATCAAGAAACCGTATAATAGCAGCACCGTGTTTACCATCCAAGCTGAATAGCTCATGTGGTAGATGAGACCTTGCCATTGACTACTAAAGATAAATTACAATGAAAATAGTATATATAATATTAAAATTATAATAATAAAATGTCGAAGTTTTAATTTGTGGATGGACTCTGATCATTTGGGGCCTTCCCGCGCGTCACAACTAAAGTTCAACCCCAACTAGTGGAGCTAACGCGGACCTGCCTGGGTGCTAAGCTAACAACAACTAGCTACGGAGGCTCCTCGTCTCTTCTCCGGCGTTTTACCGACGGATCTGCAGCTCCGGCCTCACTGCATCGTTACCTCGCTTTACCGAGCAGCTAACTAACGCGGGTCTGCCGTCTCTCCCGGGCGGACAGCGGGGTCGTTAGCCGGTGAGCTAGCAGCGGGCCTCTCACCTGTGTCGACACCGTCGCCACGAGTTTGAACACGGAGCTCTCCACCTCCGCCTCGCCGGGCTCCGGTGCCGTTTCCCCGGAGCTCTGGGTCGTCTCCGGCCGGATCCGTTTGCACGCCAGCAGCAGGGCGTCTGCGGGATCCGTGCCCCTCTTCCTCTTGACTCTCAGGATGGTCGTGTTTGGGTCCATTTTGTCTGTCTGTCTGTCTG
>JAOXYL010000001.1:12843034-12862316 GCA_028564955.1 Terapon puta | reverse complement strand
TACAGATTGTAAAGCCCTTTGAGGCAAACGTGTTTTGTGAACTTGGGCTATATAAATAAAGTTTGATTTGATTTTTTTTTTGTTTTGGTTTAGAAGGCTGGTAAAAAGGCAATCTATGGCAGGAAATCTTGTTGCTTACCACAAGAACAGCAAAAAAGCTCAAGTGGTTGCAGCTGCAAATAAATTCATTTCCATTGTGGCTGGTATCACAGCCATCTATGCTCCAGTGACCTTGAAACACACATGAAATGGGTAAATGTCAGTTAATCTTTTTTATCCAATAGCAGGAATACTGTAGGCTCATATATGTAATCAACCTGTTTGATCATCCTCCAACTCGGACTCCTGCCAAAACACACAAGTCCCATTTTCCACCTGAAACACATTCAAAAGTTATGTTGAATTGAGGGGGAAGCAGATTTTTAGGTTTTTCCAAGCATGGCGATGACACAGCTGGTTTTACCTGTTCGTCATGTTTGAAGATTAATTTGATGGGTTCTGAGAGGTTTCTGACAGGATGATCCCCTGCCCTCACAGCCAGGACCAACCCACCCATAACAACGCCTTGCCTGTGCTGGACCTGGCCTGGACTGAATCCTCTCCCCCGTCCTTGCCTCCGAGGGGGACTCAGCTGCGATGACAGACAGATAGGACACGTGATATTAATGCTGGAGTACGATTAATTAGAGCTAAATCAGCCTACCAATGGAGCTAATTTAAAGGAGAAGGCAGTGTCAAAGTCCGTATCCATCCTCCTAAGTTGCCACATTTGCACAATTATATTTCCCAAAATGAAAAATCTGCCTTAATTCATCTGCTTCTCTTCACCTACATGTTCACTGGAATTAGTATTGAATTAATAAAGCAAATCGAGGAGGGGTGAACAAGTCTCGCCCAGGAGTTCTCAAAGTTCGAACTAACCTTGAAGTATGAGCTGTTGACCACAGTGGCCACCAGCAGGACACCCTCCTCATAGCCAGCTCTGCTTTTTTGGAGAGCTGAGGACGGGATGTGGAGCCTGTGTTGAAGAGAGACTCCCATCTCAGCCTAAAGACCACACACACAAACATACACACAAATGAATGACAAAATAGTTAGACCACACACCAAAGACAACAATGTATATAAATTAAGAAATGAACTTGTTGAGCCTGATTTTAACTGTTCTCTTGTTTTGCTCTTTTGCATTTCAAACAAACTTGACATTATTTCATTTTTAAGCACTAATTGTAAAATGCATGCTGGGAACACATGGTCTCACCTTTTGAGATGAATTCACCGTCATACGGATGAAGTTTGGAGGAAAAAAACGACCCCTTTGCCTACAGGATCCAATTGTGTCCTCATAACACCTACCAACACATCCATCCAAACATGGAGTTATAAAATATTATAACTGTGTTATTATACTATTATAACTTCTAAAGTAAGAACTGGTTATTTTCGGTGCGTCAAAACCTTTTATCTAAATGATCATAGCACATGATAATGAGAAAGCTAACTAAGCTAACACTTCTTTGGCTGGTGAAGACATTTCAAAACACTGTGGTTTAGATAGAGAAATACACAGTCATGTGCATTTGGTTCCTGAAAATCTGAAAAGCTGAAGGTAAAAAATACATCAGACTACAACAAGTAAGTAAAGTTAATATAAATTAAAATAATCTGTTCAGTTATTCTTTATGTGCCTGTTCTGTTTTTAAGGTGATATAAAAGCTATCATATAAAAACTATTCAGAATTTGTTAGAGAACAGAAATAGAACACACTTGTTATTTATCAGTGTAGAGGAAAGATGTGTCAGCTTTAAAAAAAAAAAGAGCAGTGTGAAAGCTACAGAATCAGATGTATGTGTTACCTGGTCCAGGGGACAATGTTTTGACAGTCATAGAGGACATTTTCACAGAATGCTGCAGAGAAAAAAAGAGGACAGAACAGAAAAGGAAATGAAAAATTATGTTAGATTAGTTTAAGATAAGAAAAATCTTTAAAGTTACAATACAGAGAAACTTAACCCATGTCTGTTGGAACTGTTTGATCACCACTTACTCTGGGAAACTGTGGCTTTTACTGTTGTGTCACTGGATAAATAAGAGTCCTTAACAACAGGTAGCAAGGGATCCTGAGTGACTTTTTCGCTCTCTCTAGGGTTTGATGAACCACGACCTTGGTGCATTAAAAGTTGAAACAGTGTTCACCTCACAAGCGCAGAGCCACAAACACACAATAAAAACATATGAAGTACTCACCACCTGCTTTAGTCTTAGAAAACCAGGCGAGCGTAATAAGAAAAAGAGAAACCCACATGGTGCCTCGCTGCTCTTCACTGGCAGATGTTACATTCACAGCATTGTTCTGCTTGTTTGTAGGTTACTTGATGAGAGCAGGGAGTTTCACATCTTCATATTATACATTATTGGGGCGGAGTGATGATGAACAGCTCATACAAACAGGAAGTGATTCATCTTAGATGTGTGGTTTAAAAATGATGCAGTTCTTTTAAACTGCTGATGTCAATTTTCATAGGAATTATGGGACTTTTACATCCTTAACCTGTGAGAGCAACATGCTTTTGTTACTATTATTATTATTAGCATTATTATGGAAGTATCTTTTGAACTCCAACACTCAGAACGTAATACTGGTTGTTAACAGAAACAGTACAAATGAATATTTCAATGTGACTAAACCAACAGTAAATAAAACAGCCTTGAGAAAAGAGGAAGTGTCCTAATGTTACAATGTTCCGACAGACAGGAAAAAAAGAAATAGTCACAATGCTCTAAAAGTCAACTGACACAACTGGAAGTGAAACTCAGACCTGCGCAACATACAGTTTTTTAAAATTGGGTGCACACATGAGGAAATGAAACTGCAATTCACAATTGGATTACATATTAATTCTTTAACTTGTCAAGTAAGTAATTCAAGCCACAGATATGATTTCAAGGAATGGTGCAGTAAACCATTTGCAAGTAACAACACATTGTTCAATAGAGATTTATATTTATTCTTCATTCAGAAACAGACGTACAATATTCTACAGAGGGTAGTAAAGCAAACAGCTTAAAATTAAACTTGACAATATTTACATCAACAGTTTGTGTTACACCTCCAGTCTAACATGTTGCCACCATTGCTCTGGTTACAGAAGGTGGAGGGGGGCTACTAGCAAGGTTATGCTATCAATTATTTCATCTAGGCTTTCTCATCTGGACTTGATGGCTGGATGGTGGTAAATGAGTCTAATCAGACTTGCAAGCTGTTCTTGCAGTGTTCGAACTCAATCTGTCCTCCATATATTTCTTCCTCTGCTTCTTGGATGACAAACAGATCCACAGGAAGATGAAGAAACCTTAACAAAAAGACACATTCATGATGAGTGGGTGGGTGGAGTTTTACTCTGGTAAAAGAAAAAAAAGAGAATGAACACACCCATTGGACAAACACAACTCAGAAACGACGGCACACCTTGTGCGGAGTTGAGGATGCAGAAAAGGTAGAGGATGGGGTAGTTGACATATCCTGAGCCCAGAAAGGCCAGGCCCCAGGTGGTCCCCATCAGGCAGGTGAGACCTAACACAGTGAGGCCACTCCTACAGGACTCACTGAACCTGTCGGCGTCTCTCCAAGTCTCTTCCTTAACCCCTGCCTGAATCCTCGAGCTGCTCCTGAACACTTGTTTCGTCTTGCAGATGCTTGAGGCCACTGCTATCAATATGCCAGTGTTGAAGATGAATATAATGGTGAAATACACCAAATTCAAGGAGTAGAAGAAGGAGTCATCTGTGATCCAGCAGCTGTGGGACATGCAGGACACCCAGAAATGGCTTAAGTATATATATATATATATATATATATATATATGATTCTTATGTCTGTCTCTCCATATGTCTATGTATGATTAGTGACAGAGTCTGCCATCCCCTGCAGGATTCAAATTCTCTTCACGTATGCTATTTTGGATTACTATAAACCTGATTATTGAACACACTTGATTTTAGTGACCATAGGTACTGCCATAAATGATCATTTTTTCATATAGATTGGATACAGGACTTTTCTTTTGTAACATATACAGATGAACATGAGTAAAAGAAAAGCTGTGCCACACACTTACAAAGTCTATATATTCTACAATTTCCCATTCTCTTTGACTCTAATTGGTCAGATCCTGGCTTCAGATGTGCATTGCTAAAATAGATATATTTTTCTTTTGTTTTTCTTTCCAGAGTTGTCAGGATTCACTTACATGGCATTAGTTTGGTTTGTATCAGACATGGTCATTTGTGTAACTCCATAAAACTGTTTGAAGTCCTTCAGTGCCAAAGAGATAGCCACGATAACACCAGGGACACCTTAGAATATAAAAACACACAGACACAGTTTACCATCATGGTAACTCAAGTGTGGAAGCTGGAGGAAATTGAAATAAGTAAGAGACACAACCTGCTCTTAATAAACCTCTTATCATCATATACATCATGTACAATAAGGCATCACATCAAGATATTTCCAGGGACAAACGTTACTGCAAAACAACAGTTTTTACCCTTACTATTCACATACAATTTGGATGTCCCATTTATCATCTGACTAGTTAAGTTTCCTGTGAAACAGGGGCTCAGTGAATTTCCTCATGAGAAGGTTCCCCTGTTCTCCTTTATTGTCTATCTGAAAATGAAACATGTTGCTGGGATTTCCTGTCCATGTTCTAAGTGACGTCATAAGAGGCATATTGTAATGAATACAGAAGACACTCTCCCAGGACTCACCCCATCCAAGAAGTGACAGTTTGACCAGGTAGTGTTTGTAGTAGGTGTTGAACACTTTTATCAACAGCAGATAGAGGTGAAGTGCCTCTATGGCCATCCAGGTGAAACAGCAGAGCAAGGCGTAATGCATGAGAGCTGCGACGAACACACACACCCAGTCTACATCCACGTTGGCCCCCCACTCAGTCAGCAGGAAGGTTGTATTGAGCAGAAACAAGGCCCCGCTCAGAGATACATGGATAGAGATGCCGTGATCCCTACCGTGGTTTCTGAGGAAGAGAGAGAGGGACAGTGCATTGAGACGTCTGACAAGTAACAGCAAGAAAGGTGCTTTTTAATGATCAGACAGGATTTGCTTGTTTCTTTAGTGGCATGGATTGCATATAATGCATGTTTGCATACCGACTGAAGACATATGCCACAATGGACAGAGCAGTAAAGAAGGCAGACAGGCCACAGCCTATGTAACTGATGTATGACAGTATTTTCCAGTGGACTTCAGCAATTTGGTCTCTTATCTGCAGAAAAGATAAGAGATAGTGGTAGCTGTTTGCAAATTACATGTTAACTTATACCAAAATACAGGAACAAGTCAGAGGGATGAATAAAAAAGAACCAAGGTGTTGGAAAGTTTCCTGTTTGAAATGTACTAAATGAATAAATGACTGATCAGATGGTTAATATATCAACAACAGATGTCAGTCAGGTGTGTCTGCTTACCAGCAGGACAGCAAAGGGTGTTGCATGGTCACAGTTGCAAATAATGTCCATTTGACTATTTTGGGCTATTTTAGTCTCACATCCATCTTGTTTCCAATGGTCTTCTGGAAACATGCATAGTGTAATGATTATTTTCATTAGAAATGTAAATGAGTGTTAACAAGAGCATTCTACCAAAGAAACTGATATTCACCTACCATCAAAGTATTGACACTGAAACAAGTGATTCTGTAAACAACAAGTGAAGGCAGTCTTACTTATATAGTTCAAATCTTCATGTCAAATTTACATCTGTAGAAGTGTACAGTCAACAGCACTCTCTATCCTAGAACCCACAGTTGATAATAAAACATATTAATGTTGAAAACAATAAAGCACGCATGCACAAACAGACTTACGTCCATAACTGTGGGTGAAACAACTTTGAAAGTCATCTCGATTGTTGAATTCAGATGACGAAGGGGTTCTCCCAGCAGCTCTATCCTCACAATCATCGATGAGATATATTCCTGTTTAAACTGATGAAGACAATTTTATTGCAGTTCTAACAGAACAATATCATACAGCGTACATATACAGCATGTCTACTGCATATGTCAAACCCTAGATGTAATTTACAGAATTATTGAGGGTGTATGAGGGTCTCAGGATTGTAGGTTGAATTGACAATGCAAGAATAAATTGGATAGAGGATGTACTTGGAACTGCTTGTGCTTCATGTAGCTGACCAAACCAATAATCCTCTTCTCCTCTGGGATACTGTGCAGGGCATCCACAGGCAGGAAGATGTGAGGGACAAACGAGCTGTTCTGAGGCAGCAACTGACAGCAGATAGAAGAAGATGTCAAACTGGGGCAGTTTGTTGCTCGCACTCAAAACAGGGTTGATTCACCACTACCTAATGTGACAGGCATTAATGTATGCAACATCTTCAAATTCACCAGCACCATCTTCATCAAAGCTCGCAGTACCTGTGGAACTTCAAGCTGGATCCTTGGGTTGGTTCCTGTGGAGCTGAGGTTAGTCTCGCTGAGCTTGAACACATTCAGAGACAAGACTTTCAGGTTGTAATTTCTGGAGCCTCCATCCTTAAGTGGGGTCGTCGCCATGATGTTATGGATGATCTGTCTTTCCACACTGCAAAGACAATTCGAAAGAATTAATTTGCAGTTTAAATAAACAAACTGATAAGCCAGAATTGATTTAAATATGTTCACTTAACTATCGTCACCATGGCTTAGTTAAGTCCACTGAACTGGAACATTAAGTATGTACAAGTCCAAAACCTAGAACCTACAACATTACTTCGACTCACAATATTAAAGTTGTTATGTTTTTGTCTGCTGATTTCTGACAGCATCCTCTATCTAGTTTCTGAGGTATTTCATTGCATTAAATTGCAATCTTTGGAGCCGTGCTGTCTGCAGGGCTCAAACTGGCATTAAAGTATTGTATATGAATTTAATTTGTGTTCAGAGGTGCAGGTAGAGGACTATCTGCAGCAACTCTGACACTTACTCTAAAAAGGATTTCTTGACATTATAGTTGCTGTTGAAGAGCTGTCCACATGAATCCCTGAAGTAGAAGAGCTGCATCATTTCCTTCTGGCTCGAGCTGACAGCATCCAGTGATTTCATCAATGGCAAGATGACAGTGTCGTTGCATAAGTAAAGAGAGCACGTTGTATCTGAAAAGTAAGAGACGAACCAGACTTAGGATAGAGAAAGAGGTTTTGTTTTTGCAGGCAGAGAAGTTGGTTAACAGTCAGCTGCAGCTCAGTTCCTGTAATGTGTGGCCAGTTTTAGACACTTGGATGTATTTGAGAGATATTATACTTACGTTCATTCACCGTGTACACATCGATGCCATTAGTCGTCATCATGTTAACCTCTAAGCAATAAGATTCATTGAACAAGATGGTGTTGCTGCATCGAAAGAGGCATGAAGATCTATCCTCGGCACATTTCACATTGCCATATAGGTCATCAGTGATTTCAGCAAATATTGTTGATGATGAATTGATTCTGATACCAATGGTACCATCTTCAATGTGAAGACAAACTGAACACAGAAACAGAAGAGATAAAAAAAAGCAATATGCTGTATCTTACATATATCTTCAGAGACAATGACATGAAAAATGAGTTAGTGGATCACATTGAATGGAAAAATTCAGAGGTCTCAATAAATGGGAATGGGATGGGAATACAATTCCAATATAATTCATTAAGACTACATAATTTACTAACTTTTAACTTATCAAACCCTAAATAAGCACAGATGGTTTAAGTCATACTTCAGAGGGTACCTTTTCTCATGCACTCACTCAAATAGATTTTTGTTTTTTTTGTAATTAAAAATAACTAAATGATGGTGATGATTACTTCATCTCTCGCCTTCAGAGGTGTATGAGGCACAAGTAAACAAAATGACTTGATCTGTGCACTTGTGTGAGTGACTGTTTTGCCAGGGGGAAACCTGTTAAGATACATTTTGATTTTGTTCCCCCACTATAAGTATAATAATTTGGTTTTCAATATTTGTACATGGAGAATGGTGCACAAGTTACTGAGTCTTAGTGTTTTCTATTATGAACTTCACTGAACCAAACCATTTTTGTGCTCTGCTGTTTCACTGGCATAGGGAAAATAGTTTTCTGTGAATTTTCTGTGAATTCCTGAAGTGACCAAATTTCTAATCTAATTTAATCTAATAAATTGTACCTTCCATGGCCAGCAATCCAGGCAGCAGCAGTAACAGCAGTAAGGAAACCATTGCCCTTCTCCTGAATGCGTGACTAACAGAATGCATAGAAAATAGAAACAGCTTCATTTTAGTGCAGAAATATTTAGTGCATCCCAGCTGTAATTTCATATCCAAAAGAAAATTATAAAGCTGGATGAAAAAAACAAACCAGCTCAAAGTTACATATATGACACCCTGATAAAATGCATATTCTTTTACTGAGCAGAAGCACTTGTTTTCTGAGTAATATGAAGTAAAATACTTACACATACATATATATATATATATATATAATTATATATTTTGCTTTTCTTGACTCAGCTCTTGACTTTAATTCAGCACAGCAATAAGTGACCCTTGTTAATTATTCCCACAGCCGTCCAGCTCACTCCCAAATAACAAAGACAAATATGGGGGAGCGACAAGAGGTAGAAAAAGATTTAAACATTACTTACATCAGCGGACAGAGCAGTTCTTCTTTTACCTCTGAACTGACAGGATGACCCAAACTAGTGAGCCTTGCAGCTGGAGTTATTTTATGATTGAGAGCTTGATGTAAAATACAACCGTGCTTGTGTTCGACGTGTCGTGGGTATTTGTTTAATGCAAAACATTTTTTTAGTGCAATAAACTGACTGGGAAGAGTTTGTTTCTGTGTTAAGCACTGACGTCACAGTCTAAACTCCACTATGACACTAAACCAGGTGTGTCTGTGGTATCATAACCTAATGGTTTGGAAAATCACTAAAGACAGTTAGGTTTTTCGCTGGTTATATTAGAGAAACTGACATTAGAGTGAATGAATACTGGCAAAAAGATTACACATATTATGTATAATTTTATTATATATTTGTTTAAATATACACAGATATACATGATGCAAGTGTTACATATGAGTATTTCAAAACAAAATTCTACGGATATATTTACTATACTATATATTCACTATACCACTAGCAACACAATGAATGAATATATTAAATTTTCTCTCTTCCTCGCTTGTATGCATGCTCCTCTCATGTTGACACAGTTTTGCACCAAGGATGGATAGAACCCTCAACCAAGAATTGAAAATGCCTAACATTACAGTATTTCTGAATAAATCTTCCCAACACACTCACACACACAGAGGGAAAATGGTCCTGTGTGTTGGGTTTAGGCTTAGCTGCTGGTGTCGTGCGTTTCACTACTCATCTTCGCAGCTTCCTTTCTAGTCTTTCTCAAAGACATCACAAACCACAGGAAGATGAAGAAACCTGAGAGAAACAGAGACAGGAAGAGTGTTAGGGAGAGTACAAAGGGAGAGAGTCATGCCAGTCATGCAAATGCCACTGATAAACACCGTGTCAGGTTACAGGCCATTATCACCTTCACATGCAATGTGTTTGATTAGTGTACGCCATTTATGTATGAGATGTTTTTATTGTTATTGTAATCATATCTCACACTGATAAGATTGCCAATATTTTGTCAGTTTGCAACAGGAAAATGTTCAACTTGTGTCATGGTTAAAAGTCCAGACTTCGATCATTTATTGTGGAATCTATTCATGCAACTGTACGAATTTGTGTTTCCGTTCAATCTGGGGGGATTCCCATGTTTAGACACAAACAAAGCATTACAGCTCTTGGTCTTAACCAAGTTGGATTCGGCATCAACATGTGTAGCAACATAAAGACTCGCATTCAGCTTCTAGTAGTTACACATTACCGTGCCCCATTCTGAATGTACCCTGATAAATTTCAAACCCAGAGGATACAATTTGCATCCTCAACTACAACAGCTATCAGTGATATTTAGCTCATATAACCCTTCCTTTCTTGTTGACAGTAATGCTGCCACCAGATTGTATTAAACATGTGGAGACAGGTTGTGCAGACCTTGTAGTGAGTTTAAGATGCAGAAGAGGTAGAGGCCAGGAATGGTCAGGGAGCCAAAAGAGAAGAAGACCAGGCCCCAGGGGATGCCAAGCAGAATGGTGAGTCCCAGCAGGGTACAAGTGTCTTGCTTGGCTCTGTGACAGTCACTTTCTCCAAACTGATTTATAAAAGACAGTTTAAATGACACACCAGAAAGTCAGAGGCAATCTGAAACTAACATAAAATGTACTGTATATTGTTTGTATTTCTATATAATCTAAATGAGTAGGAATAGGAATAGAAATCAGGAATTGGACAACCCAATGAATTTCAGCTAAAATTTTACTATCATAATGTATATTTTGTCATTGGGTTATTCAGTAATATCCAACTGTCTGCTGTGTCTATGTCACTCAAGCCAATTGGTTTCTACTTATAAGCTGGCCAATGTAATTTTCATTGTGCTACCACGATGGATATCTACAGCACAAAGGAATACATTATGCAGAATTTTGAATGCACAGACAACACTTGCTCTCATACTTGCTGGTAACAACAATACATTGTTGGTTTGCTGTTTTATGGGATTTGTTGACAGCAGGAAATATATAGAATACCACAATCTAAGACCCTTCTAAAGACTAGAAATGCAAAATCCAAGAGATGAGATTGACTCAAACCTCTTTTTTCTTGTGCAGCTTCAAAATGCGTTGGACTGTCACCCCTAACATGACCACATTAAAGATGAACACCAAGACAAACACTCCAAATGCAGTCACCATCTTCACTGTGTAAGTGACTATGTAGCATCTGCAAAGAGAGGGTATAGGTAAGGATTCAGAGCATCTCCGTTATGCTTCCCTATTATTTATAATACCAGTTTACGCAAATGGTCGTGTATCAAATAAACATTCATATACAAACAACTTTACATGCACATGCAAAACACTTTATGAAAATAAGTTAATCATTAGTCTAAACACTACATGCTTCCCTGTCCCTTACATTTCAGTGCTGTTAGAGTTAGACAAGCCCAGAGGGACACGACCATAAGTGTCTCTGTTTATGATGAGCACCAGGGACACAATGACTGCAGGAACACCTGAAACACATGGATTAAGCAGGAGACTTATCATCTCACTCAAGAGCTTAGTCACTCACAAAGTCGGACGACTGATGGTGACAACTTGTAGGTCTCTGGTCTCTGGCCACCCTACTCACCCCACCCCACCAAGCTGAGTTTGAGCAGGTATCTTCTGACGTAGATGTTGAATACTCTGACTAGGAGAAGGTAGATGTGGAATCCCTCCAGGGCCACCCAGCTGAAAGTGGCCAACAGTGAGTAGTGAAGAGCAAAGGCCATGTAAAAACAAAACCCAGTGGAGGACTGTGTCGCCACAGTCTGACTAGGGAGGAAGTGCAGATTGAGGAGGATCAGAGCGATGGTGAGGTTTATGTGGACTTTCATGGAGACATCCGCTCTGATTTTTCTGTCAAACGAAAAAGTGATCTGTGTCAATGAGGTCATAAGGAAGAGGAAGAAATTATGGATTCAAGTCTAGTCAGTGGTATTTATAGAGCTCAGGGGCTTTACAATCTGTAGAATTTATGACACCCTCACCTCAGAAAGAAGGGAGAGCTTTGCATTTTAAAGTACTGGAGAGAATGAGACAACTCAGGCAAGAAATGGACAAAAACATTAAGAGGAAAAAGCAAAGAGAAAAAACAAGAAAGGGAGGAAGAAGAGAGCTGATGGGCTGAAGAACTGATGAGAGGACAGAGATGCTGCTGTGCATGCAAATATGAGAGATTGGAGGAGTGGCTGAACATAAGAAGGGATAAAGGACAATAAAAGAAGTGAGGAAAGTCTTTACCACACAGTCCAGGCAAAAATAAATCACCTGTTCATGATGAAGATCAGAATGGTGACAACCAGGGTTAAAAGAGAAAGACTGCAGCCAATCAGAGTAATGTATGTCAGAATCTTCTCATCTGTAAGTGACAGGGAAGTGTGTTGGGACACCTGTGGAGAAGGTAGAAAGATTACATCTGACAGCAAAATGTGGTCTTTTTACTTCATAACAACTATGTACTGGTGAGCTAACATCCACAAATGCATATACTGTCATTTAAACAAGCTCTAGTATCACCAGGATTAGTAGTGAATACCTTATTAATTAAATGCTAATGCTTCAGTAATACTATTCATATATAAACAGAAACATCCTTGTGTATCACAGCATTTCCTATTTTTGATATGCATACTTTAATATACCCAGACAGATATGTACATTTACACTGTAGTATTGCACCTATAACTTAAAGCAGACTCTGATTGTTTTAAAAAAAACATTTGGTGCCATCTAGTGGTAGTATTATTTCTTAGCAAGTCACGGCAGTCATTGGCGACATGATGGTCATGTTAGAAGGCTATGTTAAGGCCCTGTAGTTGCCGTTGAGTGTAGGCATTTTGGCATGTCACAGTGGTAAAAAGCTAAATTGTAGCTGGATTTCACTGAGACACTTTCACGTCACTGCACATGGTTTTGGATGGTCATCAACTAAATCTATGCCTCAATAAACTGATGACTTTGTTGTTGTCTCGCTATAGTCTGACTTCTTACGATGAAAAGGGCCAAACCTACCATGAGCACGCCAAAGTATGTGAGGTGGTCACAGCAGCAGGTGACATGACTCTGACCAGGTTTCCACAGGGTTAGGCAGCCATCACTACTAAGTTCTGGTGGGTCGGACAAAAAAAATCCATTAATGACTGACACAATTCAATTACATCAACTCACTCTGTTGGTGATATAAGACAGATTTAACTTGTTATCTGTTGTTACTATTCATGACATGTGTGATACTCACCCTTTGCTGTAGAACTGAGAAATACACACCTGGGTGTGTGGCTGTCCTGTGACACAACAATAATAATATAACATATATCATAACATACACTGAGTCATATTGTATGTATTTATGACTGAACTTATTTTCAATGGACAAAAGCTACAAATATACAAAAGGGGGTTAAGGTCATGGTAAGTGATCTGCATAATGAAATTGTAGTTACGTTTGCATCCATAGTAAGATTCATGGTGATGTTGACACATTCCTGTAGTCCTGAAATATTCTTGCCCTGCACACTCAGGCCAACCAGTCTGTTTTCATATAATACACCGGGGGCTCCCCCTATAGTCTACAGTAAAAAATAAGTTAGTCAGTTAGTTTATACAAAATAACTGTTGAGTAAAATATCCTGAATTATATGTGATGTGATTAAAGGGAAAAAACACATCCTCTGATCCTCTTACATACATTAACATCTGTTGTTTTATAGAACATTGATGTTCAGCAAAAAAACTTTCTGAATCTGTATTAAAATATATTTTCATATATTTTAACATATATGTTAATGCAGAACGCAGGACAGATAAGCAAAACAGCAACTGCTTCTCGTTAGTAAAAATGTGTCTTGCTGCTCTTTTGCATTTGAGGATATAGTATTTCGTCAGATATCAACATCTCTTCCTCTTTTGCAAGATATTTCTGCCCCGTGAGAGCTGAACCTTTGTACAAAATCGTGAAAGACCTTTGCATTTGACAATGAAGCAAACAAACTAACTTGTGAAAAAACTGCTGCAGTTTATACGTTAAATGGCTGTTTGTTACGATAACATTCAATAGTAGGCGTCATATTTGCTACATTATCCAAATTTGGACAGACAACACAGGACTAAAAAATACTGTTCAGTATTTTTAAATATATTCATCTTTGCCCCATTTATTTCCCTGAGCTTGACACTGTGCTGATGGCTGGTGGTTGGAAAGGAAACCATGTTTCTATTGCAAGATATATGAACCATTTTTTAGTTTAAAAATGATCACATACATGGTATTTGTGGTATTCCAGTGTTCCTCTTTTTTTACCTGCCCAGCCCCTAACCATGTATACTTCTCTATAAGGCACACCCATTTACTAAATAAAGCAGACACTAGATAAAAAGTCATGCTGTTGACAACATTATTGCTAAAGATTATGTGAGGTGGATTTTTCCTTTAATCACAAACAACAAATTTGAAGTTAAATAGGAAAACTGCAACTATTTAGTTCGTTTCCACAGTAAAGGACCACTCCGGTTTCAAAATGCAAGAAATAACTATATATTTATTTTTAGATTGATATCATTTGGGCCGTTACTTGCTTGATTTAAGATACAGTGTTTTATCACCCCCCAATTATCAGAATGTTCTTAATATCTTGTGATGCTCTCTTACCATGCCCATGATGTTGCATTATATGTCACACTGCACGTGTTACATAGTTTTTGCCACAAATTGAATGTTTGCAAAGCACCTGAAGGACAATTTGGGTCTCACTTAAAAAGTAATTTGTTCTAACTGAGGGAATTCATAAACACCAAAAAATAACAGAATAAAAAAAGACCCCAGGCTGAGACTATTCATAAAACAATACAATTTTATAAAATTAGAAAAACCAAGAGTGGTCCTTTAGTCAGAACTTCCTATGTAAATACTATGCAAATATATGTATATAAATATACAGTGTAGTCTTTGAGACTGTAGCTTTTCAGATTATTTTTAACAAAATGTTGCAAATAAAGTTAAAGAGTCTGACCCAATTTGTTTCAGGCCAGGTAAACATGCAGAACACAATGGTGCTGTTTGATCCAGTATCCAACACCCTCGGCAGTCGAACACTCACTTTTCTGTTGGTGACAGTTGTGTCGGCCCTTACCTATACCAGAGGCACAGAGCCAAAAACAAGAAGGTAAATATTTCCTGTAAACACTCTTAACAGCCAAAAATATCAAACTCATGCTGGCGACAGAGAATAGGTTCACCAGGTCTCCAGAATGTACACAGTTCATCATCTAGGAACAATGAATATCTTTATAAAACTTTATTCATCTATTCAGTAATCATACTAATTTAGTGTGGAAGTCATGAGCATTGCAGACATTACCATCCGTTCACATAGATGAGCTAAAACTCTAAAAGGAAATTAGAATGCCATTGTGATTTTGAATTAGTCTCCAGTTCAGATTATATATGTCCTTACCTCATTCTCACCAGCATAAATGTCAAGACCTTTGAAGGGGCCATTGGGTTTGTGCAGCAACGCCACAAATCGACCAACTGACATATGTAGAGTTTCATTCACTTCCACCTCTTCAAGGAATTGTTCTAGGTTATCTATGGCTCTTGTAGAAAAGGGCAAGAAATTAAAACAATGTGTTATTCTGATTTTGATTTCTGCTTTCCGTCAAACATATTATACATTCTGCACCACAGAACGCCTTAACCTTAAATCTAATTTCAGCGTCATCCCTGCACAGTCTTTACATATCCCTGATTTTTATTCACATGTGCATATTTACTGACAGTTTTTTATTACGCATAAACACACAAACCCACTCCCACAGATTCAGTTTTCTTTATCATCACAATGCTTACTGTATAGAATCACTGTGGCTTCCACTTGTCAAAACCCTGTCTCCATATTCCATGCAACATTTGGCATCTTGCCTTTCTGTGGGATAAATTAACAATGCATTTATATTCAAACTATACACAAATTGTATATTTCTTGAAAAAAAGTATGAAAGCATCTCACTTGATTTTTTCGACTTGTCCTTTTTGCATTTCTGACTGTTCTGATTACATTGATTTTGATGCCGTGAATCTCCATGGTTGATCAGAGACAACAAAGTAAGTACTATCCAACAGAGTAGCCACAACTTCATCCTGTAAAGTGATGTGGATCGAGTAATAGGAAAAAACAAATATTGTTAAAGAGATAAATATTTAAAACCTTTAATGAAAATGCACATGGTCACTGAAAGAAGTGCGAACACAATCATGTAGCCACCTATGTTAACCCAAACTAAGACCACAACAGCAAGTCTGTTTAAAAAGCCATTTCCATATACTCTGCTAAATAACTATTTATTATATTTCTCAGCAGTAATATTAGTGCCAGTATACACAGCTAAATAAGGTGGAGAAAGAATCAACACAGAACCTACTTCTTCATGTTGCTGAGTCCCCACAGAAATACAGAATGCTTGTGATGTGACAGCAAGCTGGTGAGGATCTTTCTAGAGAGACTTTCAAAGGAAGTTTGAAAAAATACATGTAAATGACATCGTAAATGAGGAAGCAGCGAGAGACAGAAAGCTAAAAGTTGTATCTCTTGTCTGTGCCAACATTGAACCCGCAGTTGTTATGATACACAACACCTGACTGTGCACACACATTCTGTGGACACATCTAGCACTAGTCAGACTGTTTTTTTTACAAGCTGCTTTTAATCCTTTTAAACTTAACAGCGGTCAGTTGTTCTGGCTGCATGTCACTGCTCCCACCAACAGAGGGGAGTAGCACCTCAGAAAAATGTTGCAAGGACGACAGGCAAAACCCAAACGCTGGATGAATCAGTAATTGCAAAAAATGTAACTGTAATAAGAAGTTATTTTGAAAAACCTGGGAGATGACCAGAAAATATATAAATGAATTTCTAATACTAACATATTATTCATGTTGCCTCATCATTCATTTCCATTATAACCTAATTTTATTTAAGTGATGTTTCATTCTAGATGACCTTGTTCAAAACTCTCCAAAGTCAGCAAGCAAAACAACTTTTGCCAGGATTTAGCCATTTAGCTCCTGTTAGCTGGAGCAACAACAATGCTAACGTGGTTCTGAATCAACTAGTAGTTGCTGCTGTAAATAAACAGTTATAATAATGAATTGCATTTTAATACTTCAATTATTGAACTAATTTTTGTTTGTTTACAAGTTTTCCACAACTCATTCATTGTATTATTTATTTAATCATTGTCACTTCCTATCGCTGTCAGGTGTACTGGCTTGAGGAAGAAGTGTTAAGTGTTTACTGTGTTTAGTGTGTGAAGCTCATGTTCAGGCCACCTGTTTGATTGTAATACAGACCCATGTGTGTTTATGGACCCACCTGTAGCTTGTGACGCTGTGCATGCATTCCACGGCTGTGTGTGTGTGTGTGTGTGTGTGTGTATGCGTGTGTGTGTGCGTTACACATCGTGCTGTATCCATCAGCAAGTTTACTGGGTCGGCTTGCAGGTGGCCTTTCTGCCAGGTGGTCAACACAGCACAGACACAACAAAACAGGCTAGATTAAACTTAGAATAGAGCTGCAACATAATGAAATACAATAATTCAGAGCTGAATGTGATTAAATTTCACATTGCATGATGTCAGATGTGACATGGATCAGAACTTGACATGGTTGAGGGCACTGCTGTATTTCTTAGTTGTCCTACAAACTTGTATGTAGTAATTATATGCTTGTTTGGTTTGCACTGTTACTAAAATGACTTCACAGTAGTAACAGAAAAATAAAGCCTGCCAAAGCACACTGCAGCATTTTTGATGAAGTAGCATAATCCATTTAGTAAAAAGGCACCGTTGTTTTTATTGTAATGGAATCTTTTTATGCTAAACAAAAGAAAAAAAACAGGCAATAGTAATACAATATTATACATACAAATGACCATGCTCCAGTGGTTAGTGTTTAATATGTCATTGTGTTATGAGCTTTCCTGTTGGTAGACAGTGTTTGCAAACTAAGGAAAACAATGAAATACAGTTTTAGACAGTCACGATAGGGCTGTGTAAGCGGGGGAATTCCCTGCGTTTGGTTGGTTGATGCCAAAATGGCTGAGCTCACTGGAGTGTGGGCAGGGGTTGACTGATGTTTCGCCTCTGGGGTTTGATCCTACCTGTGACAAACAACTGTGGGCCGCTCACCTGGATAAAAAGAGTGCAGTGAAGCAGAATGACTCACACACAGCAGGTGCTGATCCTCATTATGACTAACCGGGGGAAAAAACCTGGGTGATAAAACTCCTTTTGTGGATGAATGGAACATTTCTAATCGTCAGTAAAAGTGTCTAAGTGAGGTTAGGAATCTCAAAGGTGTCAAACTCTTTTATCAAAATGTTTGCTGATCCAGTGGTACTTCCTATCTTATGTGTTTTCATTTGTATGAACTTTTACATTGCACAACCATGCACATGATAACAGCTCTTCCTCCATAATGTCATCAGGCCACAAAGATCAGTGAGTGCTTGGGACATACTGTTCTGCAGAACCAAACTTCTGTAACTGCAGAACTCCATAAATGTATCTCCTTGTCCTGATGGCTTAAGACCACATGGGCCCTTCATGTTTTGGGTTTGAATGCATGTGATGCTTATTATAACACCACTCCCTCTCTGACCTTCTTTGATCCTTTTGTTACTCTTTAATGAATGAGAAATACCTTACTGTGAATGACAGACACCGATGTTCCTCATTTAGTGGCCGCTAAGAGTATGTCTTTTGGTCTTAAACCGGTGACCATTAACGCACCCATTCTGTAAGTTGCTACTTCCTTTTGCCTTAGATGGGATCCATTGATTACATTGAGATGTCGCTCCACAGAGAGTGAGCAAATGACAAGGCCGACCTGAGGAGAAAGGTTCATTCTCTGTTGTCCTGTTAGCCCATCTGCAGTGATGACAGGTGTTTCCTTCTCACCTGGACACATGTTGACAACCACAGTTTTTTTTGTTTAATTCTAAACAAAACAGCAGTTGCCTTATTCTTTAACAAGGGATAGTTAAAGTGATAGATTTACACTTCTGCATGCAGTTAATGGTGCAGAGAGGGGAGCAGACTTCAAATAGCTGCCGATGCAACTGTGAAGTGGCGCCACTGTGTCAACATTCACATACTGATTAATGAATAATGACTTTATAGCCAGTTTATCACAAGTGTAATGGGAGTTTTAAATCTCATATCTTATCAGAACTTTCCTGTTGTATTCAGAGTGTGTGTGTGCGTGTGTGTGTGTGTGTGTGTAATGTGGTCTATTACCTTGCCGTAGTGGAGCTATAAAAACACCCGGGGGCCCCCCTCCCCACTACCACCTACATCCATCCGGTTGATAAGTGCATTGTAGTGGTCAGCTCCACAGAAAGACAGGACATTACCGGAAATCATTTTCCTTCAGAATAAAAGAGAGACAATTAATCACATGCGCTTTTATTATGCATTGCATATATATATATATATATATATATATATATATATATATATATATATATATATATATATATATATATATATATAT
>JAOXYL010000001.1:12823431-12834436 GCA_028564955.1 Terapon puta | reverse complement strand
CACACACACACACACACACACACTGTGTGAGTATCGATATACTCGCACAGCCACATGCATGCAGCACACATGCACGATCACACCCACAAATCCTTTTACATTCCCTGCACCACCATGGGAGAGTCTGTCCATGTGGAAGGATATCTAGTATCTCAGACTACCCCAATATCCAATATACAAGTGCTGGCCTGCGTGTGTGTGATATTAGGTTTCTGCATAACAGGTGGGGTAGACTTTACGTCATCTGTGATTGGGTCAAGTATCGCGTTTTCTCCCTCAAGTCTGTCATTAACCCGCCCTCCCAGCCCTCCCAGTCACATACTCCCAGAGATGCAGTGAGATACACCAGTGTTCTCATTTTGAACTTGATGTCCTCTTTGCCCTTTTCCTTTTATATAAAGAATATCAAATGAAACCCAGTGCACAGCAGGATGCATCAAAAATAGTGATATTGCATTATAATATAACTTGGAAAACAACATATTCCTCTCAATAGACTTGAGTAATTTTTGCTTCATTTTATTGCCATCAGCTGCAATCAACTCAGATTACCCAAATGCTAATAAAGCTTTGTTCCTTTTTTTTATTCAAATTCTCCCCTGGATTATGTAATCAGTCTCTTGTTTCTGAGACCTGATCATGTCTGTGTGGAGTAAGCTGTCGAGGATTAAAGGCTTATTATGAACCTGTTCTGTTTCAGGTAAATCTATATTGTGTCATTGCTGCCCGCCTCAGTAACATAAACCAAATGAGCTCTGGTTCAGGTGAGGCATCACATCGTACAACTGGGTGATGCTTCTTTGTTTGCAGCAGTTTCCTTTACGTTCTTTCCTCCTGTGTGTCTCCAGTCATGGCTGAGGATGTACGGTTACCTGCCCCAGGCCAGCAGACAGATGTCAACCATGCGATCAGCTCAGATCCTGTCCAATGCCATCAGCGACATGCAGCGGTTCTACGGTCTGGAGATCACTGGACAGATGGACCCTCAAACCATCAGGTCAGCAGGGCTTAACCATGCTGTGTTTGTACAATTAGACTTACACACACTGATACAAAATATAAAGCAGATCTCAAAACACTGCGCTGTAAGCCACTTTAGACTTCATCTTTAATTTAAGTTTAGTTAAACTGTCACTTTTTGCAAGTTTTGCAAAACACCTCAAATGTTTTAGAATGATGTTTTGGCCTATACTTTGGAAATACAAGATTAGCTGCTGAGATCCTCAGTAGTGTAAAAAAAAAGGGGTAATGTTTTCCCTTCTCAGTAACTGTAGTTGAACTAAGCTACTCAGTAACCTGGCTACACAACAAAAATATACACCAACATCAGTGCGGAGAACGTAGGGGTTTTAACATCATCCTCTCCTTCCTTTCATCCCTTGCATGGTCCTTCCTTTTAACACACACACCCACACACATACACGCACACTCTCATGCTCTGGCTGATCCCAACTTCTTTCAACTCCTTCAGTGCCATGAAGAGACCACGCTGCGGTGTGCCTGACAAGTTCGGAGGCCAGATCAAAACTAACGTGCGGCGGAAACGTTATGCCCTCACTGGACATAAATGGACCAAGAGCCACCTCACTTATAGGTAACCACATAGCAGCTGTGTCTTGTTGTAGGTGGCTGTAAAACATTATGTAGCTTATGGACCTAGAGAGGGATGTTGAAACTCATATGAGTAACCAGCCTTTTTAAGTGTTTGTTTTTTCCTTTCCCGCTCTTTGTTTCCACAGTATTCAGAACTACACTCCCAAGATTGGAGAGTATAACTCATTTGAAGCCATCCGGCGGGCGTTCAAAGTCTGGGAGGGGGTGACCCCATTGACCTTCGATGAAATCCCCTACCAGGAGATCAAATATGGACGCCGCAAGGAGCCCGACATCATGATCTTCTTTGCCTCTGGTTTTCATGGAGACAGCTCTCCTTTTGATGGAGAGGGTGGCTTCTTAGCTCATGCATACTTCCCCGGACCTGGGATGGGTGGGGACACACACTTTGACTCGGATGAACCATGGACCATAGGGAATCAGAATATACAAGGTAAATGATAGTATAATTTGAAATGATTATTGTATTATAGACTTTATGGACAGTGGTGATTTGGGCTGTGGAGAAAAGGCTAGCAAGTAATAATTAGAAAGCACAAAACAAGTGGAAAGGAAAACAATGTTCCAAGCATACTAATCTTCAGTGAGCACCTTTGTTGGAGAGGGTTTTAGGATTTTAACAAGAAACAGCCTTATGTGCCTTCATTTGGGCGAGTGTTGACAAGTTGTCTCAGTGTTGATTTGTTTGCAGCCACACAGGCAGCTTGATGTGTTTCGTAGCTTTTTCCTGAAGGCTTGGATGATAGAAAGGAGTCACTGCTTAACTTTTGGACATAGAAATATACGCATAGAAATAGACGACTGAGGGGTTGTGAAGCTCGTGATCACTTCTGTTAATGTCTGCTGTTGGGCAGTTTGCAGCACTGTAATCGTTTAATGTCGAATAGATTGTAATGGATTTGTATATTAGTTAACAAACAGCTGTCCCCATCACTTTCCTCCATACCTAACTACACTTGGCGTAGCTCAGCCAGCTACATCATCTCTCATTTATCAGGCTCAGCTACTCCACTTACCTCTGTGAGGGTTCAAAATCGACATCACACGTTTTTTAGCCCAACTGCACCTCCTCGCAGTTCTCAAGTTTACCCCCAATTATGTTGCTAAGAACTGGTACTGACATACACTAATCCTTGAACCCTGTGATCCGTGCACCATGGTCTGTACAGACTGCACCAGGCATTCACACACAGACACACACACACTTGCACACGCACCACATACTTCTTTAGTTTTGATTACTTTGCTAAATGGCAGTAACCTCATCCCTCAATCTTCTATGTTTAACTATTACACTCTACCTAAGATGAACCTTAAACCCAGTTACAACCAAAGTCCAGCATTAAATTAATCGGATTCAGAAGTGAGGATTAAGAAAATATCTGCATATTTAAGATCCTTTAAGCAGTCTTCAGAGTTCTTCCTCATGCTGTGCACCCATTAACCCTGCTGACTAGAGAGGGATGTTTCATGACAATGGGCTTTCCTGCCCTGTTATCTGCATACACAACAGACAGACAGCAAAATGGGGTGTGTGTGTGTCTGTATCTATGTGATCAGCTGTGCGTGGGATGTGTCGCAGGACAGATCACAGGGACGGTGGAATACCACAGTAAGTGGGAGTGTGTTCCGCTCGGGGAGTTTGGGTAGACTGGTCCCTTTGTTGCACCACGCCACTTACACAACTTAAAAGAAGAGAACAAACAAATTACAATGTCGTCTCACTTTAGTTAGACACACGTCCAATTAGTCGAACCTTTCAGTCTTCATTTCCTTTAACTTTAGGCCATTTTTATGGCCTTTAGATGGCACAAGTGGTGAAACATGTCCCCCACCCTCTGAAAATTGGATTTTGTAATTTTGTCATGCAGACTGATCCATCAGTTCGTTGTTTGAATGACAGTGTACAATACAGTCAAGAGAATCTTTTCCTCTGCTATGCAGCGTTTGGAGCTGGAAAATTTTTTTTTTTCTTCATTCAGTTAATTATTTCAATCAGTAATCAAGCAAAAATCCCAAATATTATGTCATATATTATGTCATGCTTGCTTTAAATATAAAGTTTTGGGGCACATCTCTGTTTTATATATTTGTAAATTAAATATATTTAGATCTTGCACCAACTAAACAAATGTAATTGACAATATCACCTTGTTATTAACCAGTTTATTGATTAGCAATAAAAACAGTTGTCTCCCTAATGACACATTGAAATATCATATTAAATTATATATGGTACTGATGCAGGATAGAGACATTATCGGAGCATTCCTCCAGATCTACTACTGTTCATGTGTTGGTCAAACAAAATGTTAAACTAGAAGAGCTACAATATATTCCAGCTTTATGTGGCATCTGCCCAGCATGAAACAGAATCAGCTATGACTTCTGACCTGTTTTTGGATGGGGTCAAAGAAAAACAGACCTTAGCTTAGCGATCAATAATTGACATAAAGAATTCATATGACGGCTATAGACAGTGAAAGAACAAATCCATTGCATCTATTCTTTGATTGTCCTGGTGTTTTCTCTTCCCTTTCCTCGACCTGAGGTTCATTTATCAGTGAACAACAATTCTATTGGGCTAAATATTTCTGGTGGGAAACTTGTCACAAGGGATGTGATTAATCGTTTTTTCTGGCACTGATGCTCCCAACAAAAAGAGCTTTTACCCTCCATCCAAATAACTTGCTGACACTCAAACACACCTCACTCAGCTGAAACGCTGCAGGCCAGTGGCAGTAAAAGGTCAGAAGCTTTTGTGATTCTTGTGGTCTGATGAGGCAGATGTGAGTAAGTCACTGGCAAAAGACAAACTCCGAGATTGCAGTTTGGTTGTCATGGTGCTGCTTTCGTGTGCACTTTCTTCACCGGGAGTCCCCCCCTCTCTGCTGACAAACGAGGTGCGAGATGTGGTAAACAAGTGAACAAAGCATCACAGAGTTGAAACGGGACTTGAATAACAAAATGGGCATGTGTGTGTTCAGGGCGGTTAGAATTAGCAATAGATGCACTGGCTGAACTTCTAACTTCGCCAGAACTTTTGAAGTTTACTCTTTCTTTTCTCTGCCCAACTGAATGGTTGTCACAGTTACCTCACAAAGGCCTCTTTATCTGCTCCAGTGCTCACTCTCTCACTCTCTCTCTTCATTCTCCTCAATGTCTTACCCTCTCCTTTCTTTTTTTCTCCTTGAGTGTTAGCTGCAGCCTAGCATGCCATGAGGACATTCATGTGACTCTGAAATTAGAGATCGTGGGGAAGATTAACTGTGTGTAGTGTTGTGTGTGTGTTCTGCGAAGAGGAAACGAGGAGATGCATGAGGACAGGCATCCGTATCATCTCCCCTTCCCTTGCATGCACAATAGTGACATCACCAATTCCCATTTCCTCTACAGCATGATGTCACCAGCACACATTTGACCAATCAGCACAGGCCATTGGGCCAGACAAAATGGCTAGTAAGTTCAAAGTTCACAAGAGCACGGCCGGGCAACAAAGGGGTATTGACTGAGGGGAAGTACCCGAATGTGTGCTGGCTTCACTTCAGAGGCGAACTTATAGAAAATTGTTGGTCACTTCTAAACCAGCTTCTCTCTGGCTTTATTTTTGTAAAAAAGTATTTGTGAGAAGTCTTTTATGTAAAGAGGAAGTTGATGCAGTGGTCAGTGTGTCACAGCTGTGTTGAGGCCTTGTTAGAGTGTAATTGTGTTGTGGTGGCAGTGGGCAGCATCCCTTGATTGGATGGAAATGTTGGAAATGCATGCTGATTCATATCAGCAGTCATTAGCACGCCTCTGTGTAATTTATCTGTCCCATCTGTGACATTTTTACTGACATCTTGACTGGGAAGGAAAAGGCCATTCTTATACATTGACTGAATGGACTTTCTGACCTCTGTGGTTCTTTTCGCAAGACACGCGTATGAATGCACAGGGGCACATATGGTCCCTCTTTCTCTTCATTGTAGTCTCTGACTTGTGTCTTTTCTTCATCTTATCCATTCAGGCAATGACCTCTTCCTGGTGGCGGTGCACGAGCTGGGCCACGCCCTTGGTTTAGAGCACTCCAACAACCCTCTTGCCATCATGGCTCCATTTTACCAATGGATGGAAACTGACAACTTCCAGTTACCTGAGGACGATCGGCGGGGCATACAACAGATCTATGGTATGTTGACTTTTTAAGATGACGCTCCTGGTGTCTGGTGTGTACAATCCTAACAGTGTGTTAAATCACGAGGGCACAGATGAGTTGCACTCTCCGTAAAAGTGAAACTTAGAGAGGAAGAGAATAGACTTAACCCACTGCGTTGGTTTCTCCCTGTAGGTCAAAAAGACAGCGTCCCTACACAAGCCCTGCCCACCGTGACACCCCGTCGCCCAGGGCCCAGGCCGCCTCAGGTGCCTCCCCGGCAACCTGATCGACCCAGGACCACGGAAAGACCAGATCACTATGGACCCAATATCTGTGAAGGGAACTTTGACACGGTCGCCATGCTCCGTGGAGAGATGTTTGTTTTCAAGGTAAATTGAGGATGGGTGGGCCCTTTGAAGTTATGAGCACAAAACATTAGACAAAATATGTTTCCTTCACTGTGGTTTATTACATGTCCTTGCTTGGAAATTCAGCAGAGGAGCTGTCCTGACAAGTTAACTGTGTCAATAAATTAGTTATCCTTTCTGGAGAATCAGTTTGAGACAAATGGCATGTACGCTGCCAACAAGGGGCCTGTTTTCAATCAAGTCTGTGTAGATTGTAAACCAGCGGGGCCAGTGTTTTTTATGAGATGGAGCACTGTTAAAAGGATGGGGTGTGGTCAGGTGTTTGCCTTAAAGAGCCTCTGGACCCCCACAAAACACGCATAAGGGCTGAGGCAGCAGTGAGCTATTAGCTGGGATTTTACCTTTAAGAGATATGCGGTAGAAAACTGCCAGCACTGGTCAGCTCTTGGCTGCAGATACTCAGCTGGGTGTTGTTATTTGTTTGATATTTAAGGTATTTTGATATCATGCAACTCAGTCTTGTGGTCACTCGTTATTATCCATCTGCTAAGTGTTTTACCCTATCGTGGAGCTAATGGTCCCTCGTCAGTGACGGTGATGCGAGAGATTTATGTGGTCATTCTCAGAGTTAAATTAAGTAAAATTTCAGCAGCTCAGAGGGCTGTTTACCCTGTATATTCCCTCGTCTTCAAGATCATTTCAGCTATACACAGTGCAGCTCCACAGAGATAAGTAATGATGTGTTTCAGAGGGAGAGGTCAGAGGATATGTTCAGAGAAGACGTTAGCAGACATCAGACAGAGCTGGACAGAGAACACCCAGGCTTTAGTGTGCAGCTTCACTTCAATTTCACAAGTGTGGTCATGATATCTGAGATTTCGACATTTAACAGTTAACCACAGTGGCAGGGATTCAGCCGAACAGCTGAACACTTCTAGCAGTGTTAAACTTATAACCACGTCTTTAACAGTTTCTCAGAAAATCTTTTGATGTGCCTGTGTCAGGGGTAAAACATGATTGATACAGATGTTTCTAAGATCTGATTACGACACGCGTAACAGTGAGTGGGTTTTTCATTTTTCATTATTATCGTTGTTGAAGCAGAGATGACAGAGCCTCGTGTCTCCAAACACACACGGAGCAGTCTATGAATAACTTCTATCTCGGAGCGTGAGTGTTTCTGACACTTAGCAGTCGTTATAAGACTTGGCGTACAGCTGCCTGGACATGTGCTGCATATGGTCAAACACTTTTATCTGTGCTCTTGGGTTTCATCTCAGCCAGTAATGTCCGTATTCTCGGGTTACATCCACATTCATCAAGCTAATCTGGATCACATTCGTCAGTGTCGAAAAGTAACTTTGTCCACCAGGGGTTCTTATATACATGTAAAAAAATAAAACGGATCAGGGTTGATGCAGACCAAAAGGAATAACCAGCTAAATTCAGTTAAGTCAACTTTATTGTGTGTTATGTTTAAAATTGTATCAGGAACAACCTCCTACAAAATGCCATTGGCATGATTTATTTACATGTTTTTTTTATCTGCCCCTTGCAGATGAGCAAACATGTAACAGCAAGTTCACAGTGCTTTGTTTCATCATTGTGAGCCAGGCTGGCAGTGTGGCTCTAAGGATGGTGACGTTGGTCATTTCGCTTTGGTCCACACTAAAATATCTCAACAGCTATTGGATGGATTATGTAGAGACAAGGCATGAGCCAAAGGCTGCAAATGCTGAAATTCATATATTGTCTCATTGACAGTGTGTGCCAGAGAGGAAAAAACTGACAAGTGACATATGTATTTCAGATACTATTGTCCCCAAATGAACTAGCATTGGCTGTTATGGATTTGTGTGTTTTATTTCCATTGCTTTTGCATTAGCCATTTATGACGGTAATGTTCAGATTGTCCTCATGCCAGTTTAGAAGTGAGGCCTTTGCCGCACTAAATTGTACTTGGTAATGACATTGCTCTTCTCTGTATATTATTTTATGCACTGTATGAATTGGAGTAATCTTTAGCACATTAGTACCTCTCTCTCTCTTCAGACGCGTGTCTATTTAAAGAAGCAAGGTGCTGTCATTCTGACGGGAAGTTTCTCCTGTCTTTTCTTCGCTTGTAGTACTGCAGAGAGCTGGACTGAAAGACAACCGGCAGAGCGCTCTGAGCTGCTTTCAGTATTGAAACCCCCCACGCTGAGATCTGCTCCCCTCTGCTGAGGACTAATATGGTCAACTCAGCCTTAATCTGGTCAACACAGGGAGCTGTGAGACCACACAAATTGAAGAGCATGCAGTCCGTCCAGTTCGGCGCTGCTCTGTTTCTCCAAGCTCACGCCAACACGTCTCCGTGCTGTTCCATGCCGCGCCATGCCGTCCTCTCTGCCAGCATGTCCTGCGTGAAGGACAAAACTAGGTGTGCTTGCCAGAAAGAAGCAGCACCAAGCATTTTACTGTTACATTATCCAGGACAAGCAGTGCTACTGACTCACCACTTATGAATGAGTCTGAGGGCTTCTGGTGTAAATTTGTCTGCTGGCTTGTGTGCGCAGCATATACAATAGATATGAGCATTCACAAGCTGAAGTGCCTTTTCTGTGCCGGGATTAAAACTTGCTGCAAGTGATTTTCACTGTTTTGTGCTGCTGACTTGACAATGTAATCAAGCAGTTCTTTATAGAAGTTATCTTGCAGCGGACTGTAATCAACAGAGAGAGTGCAATAAGAGGACGTGATAAAGCCACCAGAGCGGAGACGGACTATTATTAGCCTGCTAGTGTTCCGCTATTGTTAGTTTATTGTACGTTCTGGTCTAGTTATCCTGCAGCCATAATGACCATCGAGCATTTCAACAGTGCTTTCTGACCTCTGTGGGACAAATAGTTATAATCAGATGACTAATGAAAAAGCTTATTTGGTTTACTTTGGACAGATGAAAAGAGAAACTGTTGAATTCTTCAATTCAAAATCACTTCTTAATTTTGTCTCCTCAGGGCCGTTGGTTCTGGCGGGTGCGTAGGAACCGGGTTCTGGATAACTACCCCATGCCCATCGGTCACTTCTGGAGAGGTCTTCCTGGAGACATTGACGCTGCCTATGAGAGACACGATGGCAGGTTCGTCTTCTTTAAAGGTAAGCAGCAAACACTGATGGATGCACTCTCAAGCCCCAGAATATGATTACTTCTTCATTAATAGTGTTCAACAGTCACAAAGTTCATTTGCATTTTCCTCTTCTACACCTCACTAATTGTTTTTGAATATCTGTAGATAGCTGAAAATATGTGGTGATAAAACGTGGTGTGTATGACTTGAGCAGTGTCATTTGATTTAGTAGCAGTGATGCGCACCTCACTGTAAATTGCAGTTTGCCATATCTGCAATTTGACAAAAGATGACTTCACACGATCACACGATTGACCCCTTCATCCATTTTTATCTTGTTGGGAGATAGCAGTCTCTCCCTTCTCGTACCTTTTGGGAATGAACATATCATCTTCATTTCTGGTTATTGTTGCTTTAAAAACAGGCCTGGTCCTGTTGTAGATAATCTTCTTCTGGTATTGTTTGCTGTCACTTAGCGCATGACAGACTTCCAGTAGCAACAACAGCCTTTGAGACGCCCAGTTTCGAAATTAGGGTACTAGCTGCCTTACTGCATTGCAAGAAAGGAACATACAAATTTTATTGTTCAATGAACAATGACTAGCAGCACCAGTGTTTTTATTTTGTTTCCAGTGAAGCAGCATTGTTTACTCTATCATGCCAATAAACAGCTGGATTCAGTGGTTGCTGTGGTATAAAATAAGATCATAACATAAGTTCTTGTCAAGGTTATCTTGACATGTCTTTTATATATATGAAGTTCATATCAGTTCTTTAAGGAAAAATATTACTTTGTTTTCATCTTTAAAGATATTGTAATGTTTGAGTGATGCAGGGTTTGTATCAGGAGCATATGGAACATGACTGTGTCCTATAACATAATTATACTCTCCTGCAAAGTAAACCATCCACCATCTGGTTTCCCCTCCTCAACCTAAATACAGTTATAATGCCCAGTTCAAACCATCTTGCCTTAATGTTTTCATATTTTAACAGTAAAAAAGATTCTGCAGCTTTTATCATCCTCTGCTGATAATATAGAAGATATACATACCCCCACCTCCTCAAGAAAGCAGCCGCTCATAATGTATTCTACACGCAGAGTATAAATCTCTTTTAGCACAGGTCATTATTTATACTGAGTCACTGTGAGCAGCTTGTCTTTTATAACGGTGAATAAAGTTGTTCAATGAAAAAGAAAGGACCCAGTCTTTGATGCAGCTCGACTGTGGGAGCTACAGGCTTTGGGGCAGCTGTTGATGATGAGGAGGATGATGTCATCAGCCAGGCTCTCGGTGTGACACTTGGTTGCGAGCCATTAGCGAAGAAAGAACAAGAGAAAGGAGGAGGAAGGGAAAGAAGGCAGGACCGGCAGACCTCAGAGCACAAGTGAGGGGGAGACAAACGCACCAATGGGATCCAGCAACTTGACTTTCTTCAGACCTTCAAGTCTTTGAATCACAGACTTGTGAAACATCTTCAGTCACGGTCAAAATGTTGCGCATTGTTTTTGTTCTCTGGGATGCTTTGGGAGCTGACTTGTGTGATTTTGAGGTCGAAAAATATTCCAGCATACATTTCACGTTGAAGCAGCCATGATGGCACTGGACAAAAAACCCAGGGAAACTTTCATAGTCTTAGTTACCCCATGAAGAAAGCAAATCTTCCCTCCCTCATTGTTTATTTATGAGATGCCTTGTGTATGCTACATGGACGATATAATCCACTCTACTGTCATTTCTTTTCTGATGCGCCATCCTCAAATATTAACATCTGGTCAT
>JAOXYL010000001.1:12808643-12823331 GCA_028564955.1 Terapon puta | reverse complement strand
GCTACATGGACGATATAATCCACTCTACTGTCATTTCTTTTCTGATGCGCCATCCTCAAATATTAACATCTGGTCATCAGACAGACAGAGACTCCTTGCATTTACAGTTAGATGGGAACATATTTAACAAAATTCTCAGTAGACCATGTAAAAATGCATTCATCCACGTCTGTCATAAAATTGCTGTTTTATCCAGGAGTTCACAGCTGTTTTTATCCCCAAACAAGTCCAGCTGTAACAGAAACCACAGCTAATCTGACTAGAAAGTAGAGAAACAACAGCCACACAGCAGGAAGAAATCAAACCTTTAGGTCACTGGAGCGCTCTGGCGTAGTTATGGAAAGTCATAGAATAAGTCATGGGATTTTACATCAGGGCTGTACGCCGCAGGAACCCTGGGAAGCATTGCGTCAACCACTTGTTCTCTCCAGATGCTGAGTGGAGAGCGAGGGGCCGGTGGTGGGTGGATGGATGGGTTTGTGGGGGGGGAGGAAAAAGCGGATCGAAGCCAAGAGGAGAGATGTAATGGTGCCTGAAGGAACGGAGTCCCCCTGTCTGACACAGCGAAACAATAAAACCTTCCCTTCAGTGAGAAATCTGCTTTAGGCTGACACGAGAGAAGCCGCTCCTAATTGATAATTACAAGCTAAACCCAAAGTCCTTAGTCGGTGATGTCGTACTCGCTTGTGCTGCTTTTTGATTGCTTGCCAACAAATCATTATTGCGTTCATAGAATTTACAAGTGTGTGTAAACTCTGGTTTTCTCTGATTGTTCCTATTGTTCTTTTTTTATACATCATTCAATTTCAAATTTTTAACATGCTCTGTGCCAGCAAATTAAATGCGTATGCTCAAGTAAAATGCACATGGTACGTCTGTTCTCGTATATGTATGCGGGCGTGTGTGTAACCAAGTGTACATGACATATACAGTATGACTTTGTGCTTGCTGTCAACATTTTCCAGAGTCTATAATGGGTTGTGAGTGGGAGTATATAGGGAATGTACCGATGTATGCACCGTAAAGGACCATACCTCATCATCAATTTTTCTCTCCTCTCCTCTCCTCTCCTCTCTTCACCACAGGAAACAGATTCTGGCTTTTCAGGGAGGCCAACCTAGAACCAGGCTATCCACAGGAGCTGGTCGATTATGGTCAAGATATTCCCTATGACCGAATAGATACAGCCATCTGGTGGGAGCCATCCGGCTACACCTACATCTTTCAAGGAGACTGGTAATGTAACCTGCAACCTGTCAACTGCAAACTTTTCTACTTCAAATTCTAACCAGGATTTTACATAATTATACATCAACAGGTCAATGGTTTGATTGGTTCGGAAAGTTAAGATGCTGTTCTTATGCTAAAACAAACACCGCTAAGACTCTAGTAATAATATTCTGATTTTAGCTTCAAGGAATGTTTACTTGAATTTTTACTAATGTAAGTCTTTTATTTTAATGCAGTGCTACCAAAGGCGAAAAATGAGTTGATACGATGAAGTCTATAGACCGTGAAGGTTTTATGTCCATATACCTGGAGTTTTTTGTTATTACTTCCATGTATACAGTGAAATGACTGAGATTACAAGGATAATTACGTTACAAACTCCCAGCATCGCCCTATAAGTATAAAGTGATACAAGAGGAATACTGTAGCCAGAACTTTAGAACATCTTTGTTAACAAAGTTAGAAAGTTAGTGAACAATACAAACATCCTGAACACGCTTTGCGCTGCTGTGGAACCAAAATAACACAAGGGTATGCAAGGGTAACGTATTTATGAAAATACTCATAGAAAAACAATTACACTATAGGTCTGCAAATCCAATAAATCCTCGCTTAGCACAGTGTGGCTGACTGACTTGTTTCAGGTTTATGAGCGCATTTGCAGATCTGAATGTTCCGTGGAAACCATTTTCCTGCTATGTACATACCATGTAGGTAGACTATGCACTGTGCTGTTTCTTATTTAGACAGTAAATAAGAGTAACAAGTCCTCTTTTGATGTCTGCAGGTACTGGCGGTTCAATGAACAGTCGCGATCGGCTGACAGAGGTTACCCGAAATCAATCAGTGTGTGGGGATCTTCAGTACCCTCTTCTCCCAAGGGGGCCTTCCTCAGCGATGATGGAGGTGAGCTGAGTGGTTTCTGTGCGTCTGTGTGTGTGGGAGAGAGAGAGAGAGAGAAGACATGCCTGAAACAAAGAATCAGGGTGTGGTCATGCAATTATCATGAGAGAGGGGGGATGGTGTGTGTGTCTGTTGGAGAGAAAATTTGAACCTACATATGGAGGAGATTTTTGCTTTGCTCAGTGAGAAAAGTGGAGAGTGGAGTAGAGAGAGCCACTGTCCAAGCAAAGTTGTATTTCAGGCAAATACAAATTTTTGTAAAATGATAAAGTTAAAGGAATATTTTTTTCTGGTTTACACCACTGTCATTATTTGTCTGCTCAATATGTAGCTACAGCCAGCAGTCGCTTAGCTTACCAAACATAGAGAAAAAGACAGGAGGAAACAGCTAGCCTGGCTCTGCCCAAAGACAACAAGGTTAACTAACTTGTTTTTCTACAAAAAACAATTATAATATGGACATATTGTAATTTTTATGAGGAGTATGTGCAGGACATACTTGGCCTGGAGGAATGACATCTGGGAGTCTTGTCGTCACCCTAACAGCTGAGACTCCAAGACAGAGTCGTCTTGTATGCTACTCTGTGGTAACTGGCTGTTGGCTTTAGCATCATATTGAAAAGAAAGATAATGACAGCAAGAGGGCAAAGAAGCACACTTCCCAAAATGTCAATCTTCGATGATATGTCAAATTGTGGTGTTGGCTGACTTCTTCTGCTCACCTTGCCTCCTCCAGCATACACCTTCTTCTATAAGGGCTCCAAGTACTGGAAGTTTGACAACCACCGCATGAAGAGTGAACCAGGCTACCCCAAGTCCATTCTGAGAGACTTCATGGGCTGCAGCGTGGACCTGGATCCAGACAGAGACACTGACCCGGACTCAGGACCCAAGTACCCAGATGTGAACCGGCCGCCGTTTAACCCAGATGCAGGACGTGATGGTGACAAGGGCAAAGACCGGGATGGAACAGATCGCGGTGGGACAGACAAAGACACAGGCAAAGGGACCGACGGCGACAAAGACGAAGACTACCGCGAGGGTCGCGAGGAAGACACCAACGAGGTCGACGTGGTGCTGAAGGTGGACGACAGCGAAGAGCGGACCATGAACATCCTGATGGTGACCATCCCGCTCGTCCTGGTGCTGTGCATCCTGGGACTGATCTACGCCATCATCAACACGCTGCAGAGCAAAGGGGCGCCACGGCTGCTGGTGCACTGCAAGCGCTCGCTGCAGGACTGGGTCTGACCCCTGACATGAGGGGACACTGAACTTTGAACTTAAATTGGACCTTAGACACCACCCCCTCTAATCCAATCCCCTTCCCGGTGATCCTTCCGTCTCAAGTCTCAGTGGCTCCTCCAACTCTTAGTACATGTGGTAGTAGATCAATACTGTACTGAAACACACACACACCCACACTGTAGATGCAAGCATAAATTATGTCTTACATATACATACCCCCTCCCCACACACACACAATACCCTAACCTCCTCCGGTCTCCCATGGTGCTCTACAATGCGTTAACTGTAGTCTATTTATATGAGAGAAGTTTGCACATTGTTTTTTTTTCTTGTTGTTTTTGTTTTGGTTCAATTTCTGTGTGACTTTTTTGTTGTTATTATTATTATTTCTAAACCAGGAAGGCCGTGCTATTCTCTCTCCCGTCTCTGCGCACCCCTCCTCCTCCTTCCCTTAATCTCAGTAGGGGCTTTTCCCTCGCCGATAACGTGACATCTGCTTATGCTATTATAGTTCCCACAAAAAGAAAGAAATCCAAAGGGTTGGGGAAAAAAAACGATATGTAGACATACTGCTGCGCATCAGGTGGGCTTCAGCGCCATCCTCTCTGCATCCTCTCCTTCGCCTCGCTCATCTCCTCCTTTTACTCTGTCGTACAGTGTGGGAGATATTTCACTGCAGTTTACATTAACAGAAATTTTTGAGGCCTACCTTGAGCTTAGATATCATCCTCTTGTTGACTCCCTCTGATGGTGATTAGGTCGTGGTTGTTAAGAGTTGTGTGGTTAAATCAGTTCACTTGGGTTTGAAATATGAATCCAGTTTATTACAACCAAGAGCTTATTTTTGATAGTAATAACGCCGTAGTCGTCAAGCTGATTTTTGAGATTGGGATATAAGAAGCTCCAGGTTAGACAGATGTATTTAGAAGAGAAAATAAAGACGGTACAGTTAATAACCATGTAAACAGGAGTCAGTTTACAGATCAGCTTCCCAGTTCTTCTTTGACCTTTGATACTTAAAACCAAGCTGATCTGGGTGTTTCATCACTTTTACGTGTTCCCCAATATCAGCAATTACTCTTTTGATGAGTACAATGTTATCATAAGAGATAGAAATTATGGCTGAAGATGAAAAATGAAATTAAGACCCAGATATAATAATGACAATCGTCTGTTTCAGACTGCCGCCGTCTTCATCTTTGCCCACAGAGTAGGACAATAGGTCTGCCATCTTCCTTTTCTTTTCCTTATTTGGAAACCATTTAAAGACCTCTTTGGCTGAAAGGGTAAACAGACTTTAAAGGGAACCTCTTCCCTTAACTTTAATTTATGTGGCTAATGCTCAGAGAGCCCCCCTTTCTGTCAACAATAAGACCCTCCCTTTGTACTGCAGAGGATACAGACTAATAGGTAATTTAAAAAGTCAGCTCACTGTGAAATAACACATGAGGGGGAGCATTCATTGTCACTGTGTGTGTGTGTGTGTGTGTCACATAAAACAAAAGAGAAACAAAGCAAAGCCACGTTTAACTTCAGAACAGGATGTAACACCACGATGTAACACAGCAGTGGCCGGGTGCAGCTAATGTAGCGTGCAGTCTGTAATGGACTTTTTACTGCGAGTGTGTATGTGCGTGTGTTTTTTTTTTTAAAGAACAGTTTAAGAAACTTCATTGATGACCTGTAGTCTGTGTTGTGAGCAAGCACCAGGGTGGGCTCAGGCCATGCAGGCTCATGTGAACACAGGCTAATCCCCTTCATTAAAAAAACAGCAGGTGTGTGCAAATGCTGTTAACCCCCATGACCCCTAAACTAAACCTTGAACTCACAGAACCAAAACACTTGCCTCTCCCTTTTTATCTCGAAGAACAGAGACGGGGCCAAGGGGAGTATAGGCACAGAAACATGTCCATCAAACTAATTGTTATATCACTGTTAAAGGACTGTGAAGGTGTTTCTGAACATTTCAGATACGACTAATTACTCTGACCTCACAGTTTTCCATTTATTTATGTATCCTCTCTGCTGTTCCTGCCAGCCATTAGTGTCTGTTTATTTTGCCCATTATTTTGCAGAGTATATGAACTTAAAAATAATGTAACTTTAACCAAACTTAACGCTGACTTAATGCTCGTTTGAAAGGATCAGACAGCTCAAGCAAGTTCTAAGATTGTTCTTACAGATATTAGTGCTGTATAAAAATGAATGGAAACCAATGGCTACACTGATAAAAGGAAGCAGCATGTTTAGTAAAATAGTCCTTTAAAATGGTTACAACATTTTTCAGTAGTAGTCAGGCAGATAAAATGTGCAAAACCAATCAAGTTGTTCTTTTAAAATCATCCTCTGTTTCTTAAATTAGGAGAAACTATTTAATAGATAACATGACTTGGCGCAGCTACGAATACATTGTTAAGAAATTCTCATTTCATCCTATATCACTCATATGCTTTGGGGGTGAGCAGCTCTGTTTCAAACCAATCAAAGAGCACAGCATCAAAGGGAAATCTCAAAATCATCTCATTGCTACTTTAATAAAAATAAGCTTTTGAGTCTACAGACCGGACTGAAACAAGAGAGAGACTGCAGGAGTGGACGACTTCAAATATGAATGCCAGGAAGGCTTATCTGAGGTAGCATTGAGAAGTAAGCTGCCAGCCTGACCAGAGGGGGCTCAGCTCGCCCGGCTCAGGTTACACAGATGTAGACGGGGAGGCTTAGGACAGAGTGGGGTTTTTTTTCTGCAGCTGAGACAAGGAAAGGAAGAAGGGGGAGGGAGGCTGACCTCGTAGCCCCGAGCATGCAAAGTTTGGATCTCAGGAGTAAGGAGGGGTGGGAAAAGAGAGAGAGAGAGGACTTTGATGGCTCTATCCCACTGGCAACAGCTCTTGTGACCCAAATTCTTCTGCTAGCTCAACAACAGTGGTGGCCAAAGAGGAAACTTCAGCTTACAGTAGGTGACAGGCCTCTTTTAGCCGTACAAGTGCTTTGCCCGTGGTTTCACATGCACCTCGTGGCGTGGTTTAAAGCCTGCACGTTGATTCCGCTTGCGCCTCACAAACAGGAGCAGTTTTGCTTTCATCCGTCTTTCTTTTGCGGCGGTCACACTGCGCGTTGACAGGCGGCGATTGCGTGTTCGAGGTGCAGACAGGTTGAGGTGAGACACCTACGCAGACGGGGGTGAAGTTAGCAGGACGCCCGCGCCGAGAGGGAGGAAAAGGAAGCGCATAATCAGCCGTCACTTGAAGTCTGGAGATTGATCTGTGGCCAGTCGATAGCGGTTGCCGGGAAACGGTGTCCTGTGTCCATCGCTCACCTCCTCATCATCAAGGTTGGAGGGAGGGAGGGAGGCGGTGGGGGTGCAGCTAATCAGTGTTAAAAGCAACCCCTCCCCTCTTCTCCCTCTTCTGCTGTCCTGCTCTTCCATTGGTCCTACAGGATCATCAGTGGGTGCTCAAACGGCCCAGTGTCTGGACGCGCTCAGAAAATGCAGACTCATTGTAATAGTCTCCCCCCACCCCCCAGACACACACACACACACACACACACACACACACACACACACACACCCCTACATCTGTAAGGGCTTGCGGGAAGCAACCCACTTCAAAGCCAATGTACCCACTTCAAAAGGTGAAAAAGTTCAGAACAACTTGAAATCTCAGTTCTGGTGATTCTGCGGTTTGAGAGGCGACACCGGCGGGGATCGCGTTTCGTACAGTTCATTGTCTCAGGACTCTGAGCTGAAGGGAAGCAGCAGCAGGTTAGGAGAGAGTCGCGTCGGGGCTGATTGATGCGGGTTTGTGTGTCGGTGCGCGTACCGAGGTGTTCAGCTAATCAGCCCTGCTCTCCATAAGCGAGGCCTGTTTTCTGACTGTAAATCTCCCACACTCCCTCACTCTCTCTCTCTGTCTATCCCCACCCCTCCGCATACTCAGCCCAACCCGCGAAGCCCAGGGGGAATCATAATAACAACAATGGCCTTCTCTCTCTCTCTCACACACTCTCTCTCTCTTTTCTCCTCCCCCTATTTTCTCTCTCCCTAAAACACACACACACACAACACAAACACATTATTGTCTTCTCCCAACCTCACCCCCCCCACCACCACCCCCACCCTCCTTCCTGCTCTCTCTCCTCCCCTGCGAGGAAACTAGTCCAGGCCAAGGTCCGGCCTCACACATCAGAGCCTGTTTTTAGATCCACCTCCTTGTTCAGCAACTTTTAACACCGTCGAAGAATTCGCTCGAGAACGCTGTACCTGTCAGACTTGGCAACGGGATGTCACCTTCACATTTAAATTTGCGAAGGCTGGAGTTCTTTCATGTCGACGCCTTCCCCCGTTCGTTCGTGAAGCGCGGGGCCTCGATGCAAAGTTTAGGGAAGGTTAGGACATCGCTGAGGTTGCCTGAGCTTTCATCTCTCTCAGGATGCGTTTCTGTAAACACTGCATGTTAAGCGTTTCTCCTTCAGCCCTGCTCCGACTCTGAGCGCAGGCTTTGTACCTTTTGTTTTCTTCCTTTTTTTATTTTAACGAACATCTCCGTTCAATTCTCCACAGTCATTAAGAAGGAAACTATTCTTCTGCCTGTGCTCTCGTTTTTTTTTTCTTTCTTTCTTTTTTTTTAACTACAAGCTTCAAAAAGTCATTGCATCAGCCCTGTGCAAAGTCTGAACTCTACCAGAAAAAAAAGGATCAATAAATGACTGACAAGATCAAAGCAAAAACAGGAGAAAAAAAAGAGTAAGACTGTGTTGTATTTCATTCAGGTCATCTGTGGCTCACGATGGCTCGAACCCAGAGGATTGTGGGTCGTCCAGATGCTTCTCTCTCTTCCCAGAGTGCATCTCACCTTGCTCATCGAGCCCATGCACTCTGAAACCACTCATTTCAAATCGCCACTCGGCTTACCCGCCCACTCGCCACAGGAGGATAAAAAACAGAAAAGGTGGCTGACAAATGACTTCACAGCATCTGTGCCGTCGCTTTTGCTTCAGGCGGCCATTGAAACTGTTGAGCGGCCCACTCAAGAAGACTGTTTTCATCCACTAACTGCAGCTACAGTAGAGAGTAGGTCTGGTCAGGTCCGTACTGACCGTCAGTAGTGTTACATGGCATCTCACATCAGGCTCTCTTGAACTTCTCTCTTCATTACTACCTTAGTAATGATCCTGTGACTTTGTGAAAAAAACAAACAAAAAAAAAAACAAACAAAAACTTGACCATAATCCCTGAATGGGATGTGATGGGAAAAAAAAAAAAAAAGAAAGAAAGCAGCAATCAGTCAAATGGAAGAGGTTATTGTTTGTCTTTGATAATTTGTCTTATTTTGATTTTAGTTTTTGCATTTTTTTTGTTCTCTCCAAACTTGATATGAATTTTTTTTGTTAATAACATTCCAATTAGTGTTTTTGATTGGTTGTTAGCGTTTTTTTTTCTGTAGAAAATGTAAGATTTTATACATTTGTGTTGTTGTGTGTTCACCTCTAGTTGAGTGTGTTAACAAGCCATGCTGGACATGTACACATTAAAAATTGCTCTGAGAATATTGAAAGTGGTGTTTTTTTAAAGCTTTTTATACAGTGACTGTTGCAGCACAATGAAGACAGGAGAGAATTACAGTTGTGCACACACAACATACAGTACACACACCCTCTGCTCTCTTCCTGTAGTGAGGTCACTGTCCATAGGGCCTTGCTTCCTGTCTCACACGGGACAAGCAGCCGAGTGACTTTATGGGAGGTGGGGAAAGAGGGGTCTGGCTCATTGCCAGGAAGCCACATGAGCGGGGAGGAAGTTGGCAAGCAGCTCGTTGAGCCTATAAGAGACAGGCGAGGCAATGGTGTCATCGCACTGAGAGGAAAGTAATTGTTCGCCTCACCACAAGCTTTTTTTTTTTTTTTTTTTTTTTTGGTGATGGATTTTATCCAAACACCAAAATTACAGAACAGAGACTGATGGCAGACTTTAATGAGATGTTGTTGGGACTTAGTTGGGCAAGTTGTTTCTAACAGAGAATGAAGAGACACCTACTCACATCCCATTGCAGGCGTAATTGACACCAGATTATAGTTATTTTGTCCACATCTGTGTCCTCATGATCAATTAATGTTGGAGCCTCCTGTCACTGAGTGCTGCATTCTTTCTTTAAAAAGACATTGTTTGCATGTCTCTCTTTCTCTCTGTGGCTGACACATTGGTCGCCACCAACTACTGAATGGACAGACAGATAGATAGATGAAATTTAGCGTAAAAATGTTCCTTAGGGGGATTGCTCCTTACTGAAAGGTTATAAATATCGGCAACCAATCCCATTAAACACTAAAACTAATCTAAGTCCATTTCATTATTTGCACCCCTTATTGCAACACTACGATTTAATTATTATATCTGTTCAAGGTGATGAAGGAACAATCAGTCCATCAGTGTGGCTCAATGATTTTTTTCCAATAATCTTGAAAACAATGGAGCTCCATACATAAAGGAAACCTATTATATCAGACTGGATCTTTTCAGTTTCAGTCCTGTAATATGATGTGTTGAATAAAAAGTATAGTGATGTCGGACATCACTTCCCTTTGCCCTCAGCTCGGACTATGATGATTACCTGACTTTGCACCAGGTGCCACCAGCAGGCCTGATATTCCTGCTGTCTCAACACTGCGCTGAAGGCATGCTTTGAGTATCAGAGGTTCTTCATTATCCATCTTCTAAGCTTGTCACAGAATCTTGCTACGAATCTTGTTCAAATAACTGGAAACTGCGAACATGCAGACTGAGTTTCTGTGCTCTGCTGGTGCCGCGTCAGGTTTATCGACCTGCTTGAGAGAACAAGCAGAGTGGGACCTGTTAAAATACTGGAGGAGGATGGATGCACAACCAGCGTACAAACACTGTGACTCCATAATGACCTACTTTTAAATGCTCTGTCAACCATTACAGGTTTTCTTTTTTAAAGTCGGACATACCTCTGTGCACTTTGTAAACAAACAAGTTTAATGGCGCATGTCGTGTGTGTACACGGTATTCGAGTGTGTTAGCCTGCTTTGCAAACTGTGTTTACATGCTTTTAATGTTTTCCTGCTCTGTCTGTGTGTGTATGTGAAGTCTGGCCTGGATCATTGCTTGTTAAATCTATCTGCTACAGTTATCACCAGGTACACCCTGTGGAGCGCTGTAATTACTTGCAGTCATGTCTTTCTTCTGGGTAGAAAATTAACTCACTTTTAGCCCCACGACACACACACATGCGCGCACACACACACTTGCAGAGTCAGAGGAAATGACTGAGCTGCACATGTGGTGAAGTTGAACCACCTGTTCAAAACTACTTTTACAGTAATCCACCTGTTGGGCATCCTAGGTGCTTTATACAAACAGGCAGGGATTGAAATGTAAATGACTGGAGTGTAGTATAGATTTCAAACTTTCAGCCAAAGAAACCTTCCATTCAAAGACAATATTCTCTGTGCATTATCTAGAGAAACCTAGAGAAAGGATATGACTCTACCAGCATGGCTCTGCAGGGGAGCCATGTCAGTCAGTCAGTCAGACCTCCATTTTGGTCCAAATTGAAATATTCCACTCACGGCAAGGGGTCCAAATATATGGAGGGGCCCGTGACAAATGCTTGCAATAATAATGTTATCATCATGGGCAGCTTCAGAGACTGATTATGTCCACGGCCCACAACTCTTGATTCCAAACCTGCAAAAGAAATGACAGTTCCCACCAGCCTCCACTGTATTTTGTGCTTAGTAGTAAAAGTCACCATCCTGACATGCTAAGCTATGGTGAACACGGTTCGCATTAAACTTGCTAAAGAGTACATTCACACAGCGACAAAGCACCTCACTACCATGTCGGCAGAGCCACGGCAGACTCTTAGTCTTGTTCAAGTATTTAGACATTAGACATTTGACAGGTGGATGTAGCAGACACAGATGAAACTTTAACTTTAAGAAGTTTTGGTTGTTGGAGTTAATTGGTTCTTCAGATCCTTGTTACCTTTTTCACAGTTTTTAAATTAACATTGAAAAGTAAAACATTAAAATTTTATTATATACTCTGTGCATCTTAAAGCAATTTGGAGAAATGGATGATGACTGAATGAAATGGGGTATAAATCCAAAGGACTCTAATATTCTTTATTCTCCTTTTCTTTAGGTGTAACATAAATAATTTGGATTATCTGATTAGGTTAGATGAAACTTTAATGAGTGCTGGAGGTGATCTGAGAAAGCAGATAATGGGATACAGCAAAGAAAAATAAGAGTAGAGCAGATGCGCACACATTATTTCGATTAAACTATTTACCCACACGACAATAACAAAAAAATATATAAATAAAACATTATTGGATGTACAGAAATACAGCATACAACCACACTAAGACAATATAATATAACAAATATGGGACAAAAACATGAAAGAATTTATAATTGAAACTATATGAAGGTAAAAGAGCTTTACTGGATCCAATATGAAAAGGAAAATAAAAAAGGCCAACGCTGGCAACCACTGTGTCAGCCATACACAATTCAATAAACCAGCCACAATGTTCTGTGTGGTGTGTGTGTGTGTGTGTGTGTGTGTGTGTGTGTGTGTGTGTGTGTGTGGTGTGGTATGAATTCCCCATCATAAAAGCACAGTTTTCATTCTTCCTTTCCTCTCCTCTTTCACATCCCTCCTCCCTCCTTCACTTTTATTGTTTCGTAGTGAGGTAATGTTGAGGTAACATCTGGAGCCGTACCAGACCATGGCTCAGCGTGTTTTGGTGCTAGCGTTGGCACACAGCGCCATGGTAGAGGGTGTGGGTGTGCTGTTGCAGGGCAGTGCGTGTCTATCATGTTCTGGTCAGCCCTGCTATGTTCCTGAAGCTTGTAAAAGGGGGCGGTGGTTGCAGATGACTCGGTCATAGCACACTTGTTACGCCCGGCTCACACCGCCACTAAGAACCAGAGGTTTACGCTTTAATAATTGAATTGAGCAAGCAGGTTATTAAGGATGATGTATGAAGTCAGCAGTCAGTGGTGAAGCGTTGACGTTGGTGCAGCTAGGGTGGCACGTGGCATGAGCAAAGAATAAACTCAACAAAAAAGTTGATTAAATCTTTTATAGACACCTGAGCAGATGAAAACAATCCCTCAGTAAGGGCAGAGGGGCCAGGCATTCAGGAAGGAAGTGAAAGAGGGAAGCAGAGGCGAGAACAACAGGTACTGTCACCACACACTGCAGTAGAGGTGAGACCACATATAAGAACATATGTCAGCAAGGCTTGCAAATTTTTTCCCCTTCAGCCTCTGTCGGATTAAGTTTCTGTAAGTGCCTCTCTTTACCTTTGTCTGTTCAGCTCTGATCTTCATGCCCTTTATCCAGTCCTCCTCCCTCTTTCTAGAAGAAGTGCATTGGCATAATTAAACTACCAAGGGTGCTAGTGAAGTTTTTCTGCCTCCGCTAAATCCCCGTGAAACCCAGAAATGAATCATCCTTATCTATCTCGCAGGCCAGTTTCCTGCTTTAATGTAGTGGAGCTTGAAAGGCTTTCTTTCACCAGAAGTCAAAGTTAGGCCTCTTCAAAAGGACAAGCGTGAATTTTACCGCTAAACTCAACAGCGATAAAGTTAAACACGTGAAATCGTTTACAAAGTTTTGATTTCATGGGATTATTACCTGAAAGCTGTGTTTGTGTGTCACTCCTCAGATGAACAGCCCAGGGGCCACTGTTTTGTGGAATGACTGTAATTGTAAGTTAAGGAGAACTTAACGTCTAAACTGAGACTTTTACTCACCATGTACCTGTGTGCTCACGTGGAGACATCTGGCACACTCAGGAGGCCCAGCTGGACTCCAGTATGAGACCACAAACAACACCTGGATGCCCTAACAAATCGCATCTGGACACACCAGCATGTAAAGAATGTATGGATAAACATGTACAGGTGCAGGTGCATGAGGTCCCTAGAAATACACTTGCAGGGTATGGATATGGCACAATGTATGATAAGAGTTTTTCTTCCAACTTCCGCAGTCAATCTGTCCCCTTTTCCTAAGAGAAAGCTCTGACCTCGTCTCCACAGCAGCTGAATCCAAAAAACAAGACAGACTCCTCACTTCCCACAACCCGTTGTGTTGTGAACCTTTGATCCCCCACAGACCCAGGAGACCCGACACACAAAAGCGCGAGGCACGTATTCTCAAGATGAGTCCTCTCTCGTATCTGTGAAGTTGCAGCAATCAGTATTTGGAAAATTGTGATGGATTGGTAACAGCCCGTTTAGACGATTATTTTCACCATAATCACATAACTGTGCGATTTAAACAGATTACATTTGTTTTAATGAAATGGTGGAGGGAAAAATCTATCGTCTTTCTTGCAGTTCTTTTCAATTATTATACCATTACATCACTGTATGTTAGATGAACCAAAGTATCTGGAACATCTTTCACCCCGTGGGAAACATTTGCAGTCTAAAAAGACGAGCTGTCAAACTTTCTACATTCAGCTCACACATCAAAATCCACAGGGGAAATTGAACAACGTAATGGGAAGACTTACCTGGTCATCATGTTCTCCTGACTTTATATTACTGTCTCTTAACTTTTATTACATCCTACATCAACAGTTTGCAGCAGTTGATGTGTAGTGCTGTGCGTTGATGTGTGCTGAGAAGCCGAGACTACAAAGAGAATCCAGGTGAGGTGTTGAGTTCGAGTGCAAACCTGCTGTGTCCGTGTGTTTTATTATGATATGTACTTCCCCCATCTGCACAATAAAGCCTGTATGTGTGTGCATGTGTGTTAATGCTCTTATGTACATGCAATAAAATGTGTATGCAGGCAAAACCTGCAAAGGGTCTGGTTTCACGCTGATGTTAAACCTATTATCATAACAACCGGCAAGAAAGCTCATAAAATTATTGGAGGTAATAAAGTTAATGAGCAAAGCATCATGAGGGACACATGCCGTGTGTATCTGTGCTTGTGTGTGTGTGTGTGCCAGTGCGTGTGTATGAGTGCAGTGAGAGAATTAAGCTATGAAGATGTACTGTCAGAAACCAGTCTTCACAATGTAGCAGAGAAGTAGAGATGTGCAGTGCTGAGCAATGACACTTTACTGCATGCATCACAGTACAATAAAGGGCTAGAATTCATTCAATGCATTGTTAATTCCATGTTGTGTGCCATGTGGGAGAAAAAAATATCTGCACACTGGAGTAAAGCTCCCACTGGATATATATATATATATATATATATATATATATATATATATATATATATATATATATATATATATATATATATAT
>JAOXYL010000001.1:12778557-12789161 GCA_028564955.1 Terapon puta | reverse complement strand
GTTTTCATATATTAAATATTAAGTATATGAGGTATCCATCTGCTACTCTGATTTTTCATGATAAAAAGTCTCCTTTCAATCGCTTGTTAAGTATCCCCAGTAAAACTTTAAAATAAAAAAAGGTTTTCTTTAAATGAATAGTTTGAAAGTTTGGGGAAAATTCTTACTTGCTGCCTTGAGAGTTAGATGATGATGAGAGTTAGCCAGGTGCGACTCTAATGTCTCACTGTTAAGTAGCACCTGGAGCCAGGAGGCAGGAATATTACACAGACTGTGAAACAGTCCACCTACCAGCAAACTCAATAATTAACATGGTGTTTGTTTGATTTAAACACAAACCAAAATCATTTATGGCTCTACAGCGAGTTATGCGCTACAACTATTTCTTACTGAACAACAGCCAGGCGTGACTTCTCTGGATCTTGCCGTCACATTGAGGTTTACCAGACTCCCAGCAGACGCTGCATGGAGGGGCTGGGCGGACAGATAAACTGCTGTTCATGAAGAAATACTTACAACACGCAACTCCCTCTAGAACCACAAATTATTGGTTATTCAATTCTGTTTGTGTACAAAATAAAGAAATGAGAGGTAACATGCTCATTTGTATTCTCTTTTTTTCCTGCTGCCAGTCTTTGTGCTACGTGCTAACCACGTGCTGACTGAATAATTCATGACAAGACTTGAGAGTGTTTGCGATTTTCTCATGAAATTCTTGGAAAGAAAACAAACTGGTATATTTCTTAACATGTCCAATTATCCCTTTCACCTTGAACCTTAACTGGTATAATCTAATCCTAGTCTAGTATCAGTCCTCTCTGGTAGCCTGCCGTGGAAGCAAGAACCAACACACTGTCCACATTGTGTGTTTTACTGACATCTGCTCTTTGAAATGACACACACCGGTCGCCTCCTGTATCTCTGTGCTGCGTTTGTCATCAGGCAGCATTAAAGGCTGCTGCTTGTCAGTTGTTGATGATGGACCCGTTTCATTTTAAACAAATGAAAAATTGGACTGTTCACACACAATATGTATCAAACATGTGGACACACACACAGAGTCACTGTATGGACAATGCACAGACATACTGTAGATACACATCAATTGTCCGCCTTGTTTCTCTCTATTTACGAGGGCTTGTCCTTTTTCCTGTCCGCTTCCAGATCATAACTCCACCCCTCCACCCCTCCCCGCCCTTACTGCCTGCAGAGCTTCCACAAATGAGATAAGAGCACTAATGTGATTGGGAGAGAGAGAGAGAGAGAGAGAGAGGGAGAGAGAGAGAGACAGAGAGAGAGAGAGAGAGAGAGAGAGAGAGAATTTCTAATTTAATTGAAACTCCATCAGGCTAATGGAACTGTGGACTGACCGCCCAGCCTCCTACACACACACACACACACACTCACACACACACATGCAGTCATTTACTCTTCACTATATTGTACCTTGTGAGCTTGGGAACCTATTAGCATTCACCACAATACGTTGGCCCACAGAGTTAAATGAATAGGCAGAAAGAGGGGACAAGGGAGGTTGAAAGGAGGATAAACCAAATGAGTGTGATAGATGGACTGGCAGAGAGTAAAAAATGAAATGATTCTTTTAGATGGATGTTCAAAGAAAAACAAAAAGCCACCCCCCCAAATTAGCAGTAGCATAGCACAAAGCGATGTGGACGGACGACTGATGCGACAGTCGCCCGGCGCAGACAGTTCACCAATTATGGCTGCGCAGGTCTACGGTGCTCGCCGAGGCCGCGGCGCTGTGAATGGAGACTGAGGAGGTGGAGTCAGGCTGGGGGAGGGTGACGGATGGTGGAAATAAATGAGTGTGTACTTCTTCGCCCGCTATCTCGCACACACGCAAACACGACTGATTCTCATTCACATACAGGCCTGTCAACTGATTTATTTCCACTTACCCTCTCGAGTGCGGAAATTTGGACAAGTGACAAAAAGTACAAAGAGGACGCGTCCTTGAGCTGCACGGATCCCCCCTCGTCTCTTTCTCTCTCGGTCTATCTCTTTTCCTTTCAGTCATGGCTCTTCTTTTTTTTTCTTTTTTCTTCTACCACCAGCCGATATCAGTCTTCTCATCTGACATCCTCATTCCTGAAAATACAGCTATATTTTCTTCTGCGTGCACTTCCCTGTCTCTGCTGACAAATGGGATGTCATCAGTCTTTTTCTCTAGTTTGTGACCCCGATGAGATAAATAACCAAAGTTTGAGAAGACTTCTGTATGACATTTGTAGAAAAGGAAATCAGCCTGAATAACTCACACAGACCAACCAAATATTTTTCATCTTTATTTTTTCTCCCCTCAAACAACAAGAAACAACAATCCAGAAGAAAAGTGGTGCAAAAATCTAAAACTTTCACTCTCACGCCAGAGCATAAATGACATTAATACACCTATTACAACGCCTAATACAACAACTTCAGTCTAATATTTTTAAACTTAAAGGATTAATTCCATATTTTTGGGAAAGACCCGTACCCGCTCTCTTGCAAAGACAGAGTTTGACCTGGTAAAATCCTGGAACAATATAAAAAGAATAAGACAACATGTTTAGAGGTTAAAATCATATTTGGATGTATCTTATGTAAAATCTATAGTGGACATAGGTTGGCATTTTTTTTAACACTAATCAACAGATGAAAATGGTCTTTGTGTAGCTAAACAGAATCCGGTGATTCCCAGAAGACACAGGCTTCCCTATCTGTTCATTTTTGCAAACGTTAAGTGTGCCTGTCTGTTGGTAATTCTGTCGCAAAGCGAAGATCATTTTAAAGTTCACCAAGAAGAATGGAATAGATCTGCCAGGAAATCATGTCTTCAGAGAACTTGTTTGCCTTATCCGTGACTGAGGGGGAATTCCAACTAACTACATAAAAAGTCAGGAGGTCATTAAAGTGCCAGAATAAAAATCAAGTGCCAGAATTACCACTGTGCTCCGCTGTAAAGAAAGGTCAGACTTTAAAATGATAATAAAGAATTACTTCAGCCTGATTTTGACAAAACAAATGACCCGAAGTGCATCTTATCAGTGCTCTGACATTTAAAAAAACACAGATTGGTTGATAGGGTGATAATTAAAGGTCAAAGTTTTTATCGCAAACAGCACGATCAATTTTTTATTCAAAAACATTTCAGCACTTGATTTGCCTGATAGGGAGGCTGTAAAAGGTCATGATTGTGATTTTCATGGAACCCAGTGCATAAATATGTCTATAAAATTGGATACCTGTTAAAAAGTTGAACAGTGCTTGCACCAAAGCAGGGATTAAAACTAGTATGAACACATAAATTGCTGCAAGGGCAAATAATTAGACCGGAAGGGCACAAGGTGTACAGACATAAAAATACAGGACATCGAAGGTACAGTACATCATCTGGGCAGACAATGTGGACTCAGACGTCCTCAGTCCTGCTCAGTAATACAATTAAGCTTAAGTAAGCAAGAAGGAAAGAAGGACTGTCTCTCCCTGCTGTCTCTCTCCTCGTCTCTTTTCCTCTCAGTCGCTGTTGTTTTTGGTCTGAGGAGGAAGCCGTTGCACTCAAAGGGAGGAGAGTCAGAGCTTTGATTACCAGACTGATCACTGTTAATATGGTTTCTAATGAGATAACAGCATATTGGATCCATACTGTGTGTTAGATTGATTTTTGTGCGTGTGTGTGTGTGCGTGTGTGTGGTAACCCATAATGCATCACACACTCCAACTCAACTTAACAGCCGAGATTTAGACAGGGATTCACACACACATGCATGCAGGCAGACACAACAACTCACACTGGTGGTAACACTAATATGTCACTGTGACAAATTGTATCGCTCTTAATCTGGACAGATCTCTCTTCTCTCCCCGCTAAACCTTCCTACTATTTCAGGTTTGTGTGCCTGACATTGGGGAGCAACAAACAGCATCCAACCAGATTCCACTGTCAGTCATGAATCCTCCACACGATCACCTTGGGATGTACCAGCTGGTGTACAGGATTAGACGGCAGAAGGGAAATAATAAATATTGTTCTCTTCACAAGCAAACCTTTTCTTACTGAGGCTGTTTCTCCCAGATCTGTGAGGGTTTACGTCTTGTTTTAACCCTCAGGTATTAGAAACATTACATCAACTCCCGTCAGCTGATGTTCTGTAAAGGATAAGACATGTATAAAATATTTATTTATCACGCTTCCAACTACTGTCTGTGTATCAAAAGCCTGATATATATTTTCCCTCTTTTTCTTAGAGCTCCATTGTTGTCCAAAATCTAATAAGAACAGATCATTTGAAGGACATGTTTATTCTTTACATTGTAAAATAAAACTATATTATGTAGTTTCAGTCATCTCCACTAACACTTGCACAGAAGGACAAAATGTACATTAATCCGCAACTGAAAATAGACCCTCTCAAATGTATACGTTTGTCTTATTTCCAGAAGCACTAATTAAAATCGACAGTACCTAGCTGTTTTAGACAAGTGCTTAGCTGTCGTAAAATGGAGATGTTTGTTATTTGTGTGTTATTTTAGAGATATGTCTTCAGCCAAGCATTGGGCTTAGGTCTGAGTGCTGTAAAAAGTATAGGTAGATTCTTTCCGTCTAAGAAAAATAACCAAAGTCATCAGCAAAGGACACATTATTATATCAAGCAGCAAAGACCTCATTCATACCATTTCATCTCTTGAATCTTGGGCATATCACAAAGCTTAATCCAAGAAAAATGTACTCAAGCAAATTGAAATCTGAGGTGGTGGAATCACATTATCTAACCAGATGTTGAAAATCCATCTATGTCTTAAAGATGGATATGAAATGTACTGTGCTCATCTCAAGGATAACCACGTCTCCACAGGGCCTGTACCTGTGACAATGGCAGCATGTTACACTGATTTCTTCTCGTCTCATTAAAGCAATTTCAACACGTACGAGCATACAGAGGACGAAGTGAATTGTTGGAGCCACTGAATGATCTGTGTGGGTGAGGGAGTGCTGTGAGTGAAAGCTGCGAAGATGACAAAGTTCATTAATATAATACAGTGCTGTGTTTGTGTTAATTACTCTGTACCATTAAAACAACTGTTCCTACAAATTATATATTTTGTAGTTTAAATACATGCTGTTTTTAAAGATCTACATTACCGTCAGTATATACAAATCCAAGCACATAAGCAATGTATATAGGCATGTACATGTATACATAAATATACATATCCACCAAATAAATAATAAAGTTACCTATCATTTCTTCAGTATTTATTCCTGCACACTTCGGGGCCAACTTTTGTTGAATACACACCTTTAATGTTGTTGATCATTGTTGCTTTTTAAACATACAGTATATTGATATAAACAACTTTCTTCACTTACTCACATGTACTCTAGTCTTGACCAAGTCTGATACATTAGATTCTGATTCTAACTCAGAAAAAATTATTTTATGTGGTTGAGCATGTAACCTAGGAAAAAGATGGGCCGCAGTCAGATTTGTGATCTGGCGAACAGCGATGCGTAAATGCGGCAGGGCGAAAATGAGAATGTCTAACATCTCCTCTGTTTTTTGTCTGGGTACAAGACACTTGAAATGACAAGTGTAAATGTGGTCAGTGCCCTCCAGCAGCTGTAGGAAGCGAGTTTGGGGTGTTGTCCTTCGGGAGCAAAGGAGGAAGTAGAGTCATGTGTTATCGAGCCACAGAGTCCGCAGAGGGTGGAGGTCAGAGTGGATGGAGGGGTCAAAAGAACGCCGGACTTTGATAAAAGAGACTGCTGTGTGCTTCCTGTTTTCTTCTGACAGTCGATGTTGGTTTGTTTTATGCACTCCACAAACCGGACACCACTGACATCTGAACACACAGACAATATGTGCACATTTGTGTATCTGCCATTGATCAACACAAAGAGTTTCTTAGCCAATAGGAGCTCTGAATTAGTAATATCTATTTGAATTTACAGCCTGGTACAATGAACGCAGCTTCTCAGCTTAATCTTATCTTTACTCGTGTTTTTACCATCACACACACTCACCACTGTACACACACAGCTCACTTCCAGTAACAGCTGGTTCAGCTCACCGTCAAATCCGTCAAAGTGTGAGTGTGCTGTACAATGACAGTGTGAATGGGAAGGTGTGCGGACGGAGTTGTATGGGTACTGGGTGTGGAAATGTCACTATGTGTGCCAAGTGACTGGCCCACAGGAAGACAAGCACACACACGCACACTGAGAACACACACACACGGGAAGGCCTGTGGACGAGCTGGGAACATAAATGGCAGACAAGCCTCAGAATGGACTCAGATGGGCCCTGTGCCAGCTGGCTGACAGAGGAAAATGGTCTGTGTGTGTGTGTGTGTGTGTGTGTGTGTGTGTGTGTGTGGGTGTGTGTGTGTATGTGTGAATGAGAATGAGAGATGCTGTAAAGAGAGACGTTTAAGTGTCGAGACAATCACCGCACACTGTCTATATTATAATATGTGTTCACTTTCTATTGTCTTAACCTTCACCTGCAACATTTCCTGAATGGGAGCGTCTGGATGTGGATATTAACTATGAGGCCTCATTTAGCTATTCATGGCAGCAGCTGTTTTGGCATTAGCCACATAAATCCAGTGACATTCCCTCCGTCTAAAAACAGCTCGCCCACAAAGCCCAGCCACTAGATCACTGTGGCAGCCGCTGATGGGAATCAGCAGTGAGGCCCATTTAGCCTGGCAGGACGACAGGAGACAGAGGTGTGTTCATACATATGCAAACATACACACAGGAAGTATTGCACCTTTCTGAAACTGCCGAACATGAAATGATCATTTAATGCTGAAGCGAAAACTGCAACGTTGCTTAAATGAATCACTAATATAAGAAGTAAAACAGATGTTTTCAGTTGGATTCAGTTGAAGTATAAATATATTTTTAAAACTTTTTTCCCGTTGATACTTTGTTAAAACTTTCACCACAAAATAGCACTGAAAACAGGTTTCAAGTCACTAAGCATTCCTCGGAGTACAGTTAAAGCAATCAGTGAAAAATAGCAAGAGGATGACAGCTGTAAACCAGCTCATGTCAGGCTGTCCTCAGAAAACGCAGTGAATGTCCAAGGAAATTGGAGAGCGACGCCATCAAGACACCTACGACCAACCTGAAGGAGAAAAGCTGGAGAAACTGCATGCAAGGGACAGACTGTGTCGTAGCTTCATGGGAGAGACAATTATATGGTACCCAGCTACAGTTTGGCAGAAGTCAGCTTGAAGAAGTATTTTGGTCTGATTAGACCCAAACTGTCCTGGAGTGGCCAAATCAAAGTTCACATCTAAATCTAATCAACGATGTGTGACTGGGCCTGAAAGGGATCACTCTCTATCCCCAACAGAGCCTGACCAGTTATACAAAAACAAATGGAGAAAATTATAGCAAAGCTGGTACATAAAGTCTTGCTTCAATTGCTGCCAAAGATGCATCTGCTGAATACTGATTTAGAGGTGAACCAAATGAAATCTTTTTTTAAATAGTTTTATTTCAATAAAACATGAAAACAACCTGGTGGAGTGAACACATTTCATAGGCATCTGTGTAAAACTGCACACAAAGACACATTTAGTATTGCAGAATATATAAAACTGTACATCTGCCACTATTTCTTACTTTCTCTCCATCTGTTATCATCTTCTACCTGTTCAGACAAACACACACACACACACACACACTTCACATCCTTCACATGTACACAGGAATACATGCCAGCAGCTGTCCACAAAGTGGGTCAGATAACACTTCTTGAAGCACAAAAGAAGCGAGGAAGTAACAAACCAGTGGGATTTTCGTAGAGATCAAAACTAAATAAACCCACACACAAAGAGTTTTTTTTATTCCAGGCATTTGACAGTGGAATATCCGAGCTCTGCTGTGCCACTGGCCAGACAGGAAGTAGGAAGTGGAGAAAGGAAGCGCAGAGTGGCTGATGACAATACCTTCTACATCCTACTGCTCAGCACAGCCACTGATTTGAAAGATTTAGAGACTAATGCTACAACATGTAAAAACCACTTGTAATAATGCTCAGAGGAAGAAAAAGTCTCCACAGAATATAAGCAGTAATTCAATGAAGCACAGAAACAGCCTTTATTCAACCACTTCAATTCACTCCTGTTCAGTCTGAGGAGACTATTTGTAATCAACATTATAATTAAAGAGAGGTTAAAAAATATATTGAATTTGCCCCTTAATGCACCTTAGATGACCTGAATATTTCATGACATACACAATCTCAGTTGGTAGAGGTGAATTTGGCATTAAACACAAACATATTTCTTAACTCAGCAGCAGAAATGATAATCGACTATCAGTCATTAGACAGAGCAAGAAGAAAAATGTCATGTTATGCCATGAAATGCATTTACAATCTGCAGAAAATGAACACCTTTAATGTTGGGCACTCCGAGTGCTTGATGTGACTGGCAACCTGAGAACAAAATGTAGCTTTGCTCCACAGCAAGGTATCTCAAAAACTGATTCTATTATATCAGTGATCAATACCTATTATCCCAAGAAGATGAAGCCTAATGTTTTTTGGTTATCCCTGAGCACTGCTCCAGTGTCACTGTCTGGCCTGATATTCCACTTTCAAACAAGTTATCTGGTAGATCGCAGTGAAATGAACTCAGCACATTGATGTTCCCTAAATGCTACCTCCACAACAAAGTTTTCATTCTTCACTGGTGAGGCTTCTGTTTTGAGTGTTTGTCCTGCTGTGGAGTGGGTGAAACACTGGCCCCACATTTTAGCACAGGTAATAAAAATGCAGCTTTTTGGAAATTAGCCTTAGCCATTAGACAGCAGCGTGCTCACACAGTGTTGGCTGTGTTACTGCTAATTTCCTCTCCCTTCCTTTTGTTTTTGTTGTCTCAGTGTGGAAAGACCTCGATGGATATGATCAGAGAACAGTAGCATGGATGCACATGCTGTATTTACATGCCTCCACCGCATTTGTGGCTTTAGTAGGGTTCGTGTGGACATGTCGAGTGGTCTAAAATGAGGAGTGGGCCTCGAGGGGCCACTAGTGCATCTAGAGTCTAAGTCTTATTTGCTTTGATATTCCTAAATCCTCTGAAGTCACACCAGCAATCTTCACACACACCCTGCTCATGTTTACCACCCTTGATGGTCTGGGATGCTTTAATCTATAGAAAGGGATACCAAAAGGAATAGAGCTGCAAAAAAAATGCTGCTGCTGCTGCTGAATCCGCCTCTCTCTCGACTGCATGCAGCTCCCTGCTGTTGAGGACGCAGTTTGGACTTCCTGTTGGTAGCGATTTCCTGCCAGAGTAAATACCAACACCACAATTTCCTCATCATTGCATCATCTTGTTTTTTTCTCGGTTGGATATTCACTTTGTGGTAGGACGTTTTATCTGATTTTGTTTTTTGTTTTTTTTTTGTTTGTGTTTATCCAGAAAGAATTACCTTGATCAGCTTTAAAATCAAAATAAATCACATGTGGTCTGCTGCAGAGAGTGTCTCATTTGCTTTGTGGTTTTGCCAGATGAGTCTAATGCCGGCGTGTCTGGCAATGATATAACTGACAAGTCCACTAAAATGAAAAACGGCAACAATTAATCACCAGCCGAAGAAGCAGAAATGAGCTGAGCTGCCGCAAGTGACACCACTCCTTAGACCACAGGTATCCGCTGAAGAGGAAGGGGAGTCGAGATGACCTTATCATGAATGAGAGGAGGTGCGGGGCGGGGTAGCAAGACCAGGGGAGGGATCGTGGAGCGTGAGACCGCAGCAGTGGGAGTCTGGTGATGGCGGGGTGGGGGATCAAGGCCGAAATAAGGGCGTGGGCGAGAGCATGTGTTCGGAGCTGTCACGCCGGACGAAGGTGGAGAAGGGAATGAGATTGAGTTAGCCGTGAAGGGGATGGGGTGACATATAGACAGAGTTCGGGATCGGGCCAGGGGGGAGCTGCGGGGGCGTGGATGGGAACAGACTCTCGGTGTGTGCAGAGAGCTGAGCGTGGTTTCACAGTCCCCATAGAACTGTATTCATCGCAGCGCCTTTCACAGCCGGACTGTTCATAAAATGCAACATGTGTTAGCCCTTTATTTCTGGCTCAGGTTCTGGCAGGCTTTCTCTGGCTCTGTATCAGCACACCGGCACGCAAAGGTCAAAGCTAATAATGTGGCGAGGAAGAGCTGGGCTCAGCAGTAAGATGGCTAGTAGAATAGATTGAGTTAAGGGAACAGTGTGGTTAATGTCTGAAACAAAGCAAGAAGATACAGTCGGCTTGCATAAAAAAAAAAAAGTGACATTAAACAGTTGGGGAACATGTGTGACATGCTGAAAATGTTGACTTTGCACCAGGCGCTGTGCTATATCCAACCTCGGGTTCGGATTGGTTCGCTGTCATCGTGTATAATCTATACAGTGCAGCATTGTAATGGTGTGTGATTGTGGCTGGTGTGATTGAAGGTAATGGAAGAGTGATTGCCCCTTGTGATTTATTAAAGAGAAAGCTATTAGGGGCTGCATGCCGCTTCAATTATCATTAGGTCCAGTTCAGACCAGTCAGCTAATTGGTAAGAGAAAAGTGCAAGGCTCATTCAGC
>JAOXYL010000001.1:12741446-12752523 GCA_028564955.1 Terapon puta | reverse complement strand
ATATGTGTGTGTGTGTGTGTTAGGCCACAGCTGTGACACATTCCGTCACACACACACACACACACACACACACACACACACACACCATCACTGTGTGTTTTTTTTAACCCCTCTCCAGTGTGTGTGTGTGTGTGCGTGTGTAGTTGGGTGTGTGTGTGGACGTGCAGACGCGCGCTGCTTACTGCGCGTCTCCATGAGAGTGCAGCGTCATTGATTTTCTGTCAGGCTGATCTGGCAGGAAAACACGAAGGCGTGAGAAGCCGTGCAGCCGTCCGACACCCAGCCCCTCTGCCTCTCTGTCTGTCTGTCTGTCTGCTTTCTCCACCCGCCTGTCTGTCTGTCTGTCTGTCTGTCTGTCTTTCTGGTGCTCTCAGTATCCACCCATGTTGGACGCGCCGTCTCTTCTCGAGCTGCTGCGAGGCGCTAAGGATGAGAGCGCGTCCATCAAATGGTTCATGATCCAGCCTCCGTCAATATGTCTGCCTGTCAGGACGCCCATGCAGCTCCGCACGTCTCTCTGTTTGCCTGTCACTCCATCTTCCCTCCTTCTTTGTCTCTCCCAGTCTAAATGTTGCTGTTGGTGCACCTCTGCATCGACAATGGAGATACTGTAAGAGGCAGCAAAAGCATCTGTGGAGGTTTAGTCTGTTGGAGATTAAAGGATTACATAAAAAAAGAAGATGCTATTTTCTTTTTAACTATTTTTTCTTTACCACCCGAATGACCCCAAATAGTAGAGGTCACGTCCAGTGCGTCACTCTTTTCTACAACATGGGGAGAGAATATTGACTTTCTGCTGTTACAGGCAGACATATGGGAGTCAGTGAGAGAGACACACAACTATGATCCCGGATACCAAGTCAATACTAATGCATGATATGTGCGCCGAGGAATATTTCCAGTAGTAAATACGGAGAGAACAATGCAGACTCAAATCAACACAGGTCATTTAAAAGGGACTATTTCATCTTCATCAAGCTGAAGGACTTATTGGAGATTTTAAAAAACAAGTTCAGTTGTCAGCGATTATCATGAAGTGAAAGGAATGGTTTCTTGAGGCGTGACAATGAGTTAAAGATCTCTGAGCTTTAAAATATCAAAATGAAGTCTAAATGATTATTTTCTACACTTTTTAGCCAGTGACAATATGATTTAGCAATGCTTTTCTTATGGCTACCACGAGCAGTTACTGCTGTAATTTAGTTAATATGTAGGAGATTCTTCTGAGGACTGTATAATGGGATGCACCCACCCTGCAAATCATAAATCAAGGCAGTTTCAAGGGTTCCCACTGATGTGGAATCATTACTCTGCCAAATACAACCATTTTGAGATGATAACAGGCTTGTAAAAATGTTCAGCTCTGAAAACCAGTCTGGTAGTTTGCATAGCAGCATCAGCACCTATGACACAGCATCTGTACTGCTCCTTAACAGAGCACGGGATGAGGGTATGAAGTGAGGTATTGTGGTACTATGAAAAATTGTTTCATTTTCCTATCAAGACATTGAATTACATCTCAGTTGCTTCATGTGAAATGACCCCGCAACCTACAATGAAGGTCTATTCTTAGCAGTGGTTTTGATTTTGCATGGAGACTATACTGAGTTGCCCCCTAGGCTGCAGAGAGGCATGGTGTCACATTGTAGTTTAAAGAAAGCTGTGGTTTCAGCTGACTCTTTGACTTTCCATGAACTGTTGAAAATGTTCCAGACCAAGCCAAGAATACTATTATTAAATGATATAATTTCTCTCTCAAATTTTCAAAAGGACCCTCTGCAGCTGTTTCTACACAGTAAAACTCTGCGCATGTATTTCATGGGCAAAAGTGTCAAGAACAATATCATCAAAGCTTCAAGACTGAAACCACACAATATAAATATATCTATATTAACATTTCAGTCTTTGTTTTGTATCTTGTACTTTTCTTACTCTCTCACACAAACACAACAGAATAAAACTGGGTAATCAATGTTCAGGGAATACCACTTTAAAGGCGTCTCACTGCTCTACACTGTCTCTGTTTTCATGTATTATTCATCAGGTTTCTAATGGTCCTCCTGTTTATGTTATCCAGCTCACTCTTATATATATGGGTCACTACAACCTGGGCCAAAAAACTCTCCTGCCCTAGTCTGGAATGGATGAATTCCTGAATCCCAAAGGAAGCTTTGAGTGAACATCAGTGAGTGGATGAGAGTCACTGAGTCATCAGCCCTCAAACTCACTTTGACTCACCAGGAAATAATGTGGCTTTAAACAGTGTTTACAGCTCAACAAAGAATGAGCTATTTGTCAGAAGAAATAAACGGATTAATAGTGTTTCTGCACTGATTCTCATAAATAGACTAGTTTTCAAATGATTTGGTTATTTCGGTAGATTCAAGACTTAGGCAGTCACATAGGAGAAATCTTTCAAATACCAATGCAGGATTTTTAAACCCTTACAGTGAAGTGCCTCATGTACACGTACAGACACTTTGCAGAAAAAACACACATATCATTCAAACTATTATTATAATGTATGCCGTAGCTTTCCATTTAACTATCGTATAGATTTAAGGTTCAATAGTTTTGTATATATAAAGCAACTTTTCAGTGGTCAGTGTACAAGCTAGTAGCTGACAGAAAGCCAAATAAATACAGCTGAAACAGTTCTTCAATTATTGAATAGTTCAGTAGGTCGATTGAAAGAAAAGTAATTGGCAATAATTTTGATAATGGATTAGTCATTTGAGTATTATTCAAGTAAAAAGTTGCTTTCATTCATTCATCTTCTATACCTGCTTCTCCCTGCCATGCAGGGTCACAGGGTGCTGGAGCCGATCCCAGCTATCATTTGGGCGAGAGGCAGAGTACACCCTGGACTAAAGTTGCTTTCATTTTCTATTTTTTATTTCAATTATTTGAAGTTTTTGTTGGTTAAAATAAGTTTAAATTGTGTAAGTTTGTTCAGCTGTGAATGTAAAGGCAGGAACATTGTTAAGGGACCCCTACAAAAAGAAAATGGTACAAATTAAGGGCTTTATCCTGACATAGAAGAAATTTGAACAACAACAGTGTCTGTTTAGTAATTATCTTCAGTGTACGTTATTTTGGGTCTTCAAAGAGTATACCAGAACCTGGGACCTACATTACCCACAATTCTCCTTGGCTGGAAACACTTTTGTCGAACATTTCGGTTTATCATGCTCGTAACAACAAACATATAGTCGAGCCACTAACATCAAGCAGAGATCTTTTCCAAACTTATAGAGTTGAAACTGACTCCAGTGACACTTTTCAGACGTTGCACAGATTTCTGACTCAGTGATGCTGTACACTTTGGCTTGAGTCGTAGCTTTAACTTCCCTCTGTCGACACCTTTTGTCAGTCGTCCCGCCATCCCAAGTTCATGAGATGGTGTCATGCAAGCTCATGTTCACAGGAGCTAAATGTTGCCGCCTGCCAGTGTCAGCAGATTGAAATCAGGCTGTTTAGAAAGCACTTTTTCTTCCTCTTTCCCCGTCATCTTCCTCTTCCTCCGCCCTCTCCTCCCAAAGTCCTCCCTTCCTTTTTCAGTCCTCAGCAGAGTCTCCACCCAAGGCAACCCACCCCCCCCTTTATGTGTGCACATGATATATGCAAATTGACCACGGCCTCTTTTGTGTTGCATAGAGCTGATAATTGTGAACGAATAATAGTGCACAGTAGGGAGCTTGTGATAAGAAAACATCGGTCACAAAGTAATAGTCCCACAATTTGGTGGTTTGAAAAAGAGGGTTTTTGGCATTTGAAATATACATACTGAAACCTTCCCTTATGCTCGCACAGTAAATTGTGTGCGTGTGTAAGGGCATTATGTAGTTGTCTGGCAATGTGTATCCCTGGAGGCTACGTCTCGCTACTTTCTAGTGAATTACACACACGCGCACACACAGGTCACAGAGGGGTAATATGATGAGACGCAGAGGTCATGTTCACGGTCAGCTGGCTATATGGACCAGTGGTAACTGGGTAATATTTTATTGACAGTAGGATGGAATACAGAAGAAAATTATTTCCAGGTTCCTTAAGAAACCATAGAAAGATACTGAAAGGCTTTTTTTGTCTGGTTCTTGCTTTGTAAATCTTCCCATTGTATTAGCAAATGCATTTGTGCTGAGTTTGAAATTGTGGTGTAGAATATCAATTGACACTTTGTGATACACACAAAACTGTGTAACTGGATGACTGGTGCATTTCTTTGATACAGATACATATAGATCATTAGCAAGTTTCTTATGGCCTTCCCATAGTGTTTTCTTTATTAATTCTTTATCTGTTATAGCAACGCAGTCCCTATTAATATAACCAATATGTCCTAAATACTGTGTGTTGTTGTCCAACATTGCATGTGTACCTACACTTAAATACACAAAGTATATACATTTTCCTGTGTACCTTTATTATAGACTGTATTAGGCAAACAACAGTTATGCATTTATGATGCCATATCATAATATGTATGATACTCATATATACTATACTTTACTTTTACACATACCATACTTTTAAAGAGATATTCAGACTAAATAGTCAGCACATAAAAAAAATGTTTATATATAAAACACTAGATGTGATATTACACCATAAACACGATAAACGTCCACCATCTTACCTGGGTCTTGTTTACAATGCCTACCTATTAGCAGCAGTCATGGTTGTCGGCTGTACAACACCTAACTGCTAAATTAAAAGAACCAAAGAGTCCAGGGAGACCAAAGAGACGCATTGGTATGAGAAAAGAGAATTATTTCTTATGGGCCACAAAAGAAAAACTACCAAAAGTTATCTTTTAACTTACTGTCGGCTACCAAATATAGGACGAAGTGAGTCAGTTATTAAGCATGAAGAATTGCTATTCTTTTGCAGATACAGATGTCTTATAGTCATTATTTGAATTTAAGACAGTATTAGATACAATACGATTAAAGGCAACATAATACATGTCTTTTTTTTCCTTCAGTTGTGCAGAGATGCCTCCTCAAAGTTAAGTCCATTAGTCCTTTTAGTTATGGTGGAAACCAAGATGAGACTGTGGCTTGTGTTGGCCAGCCACATCTGCTTTGCTTATATTCTCTGTCCGTGACCGTACTTCACACTGCACTGTGAGTAGCCCACCATATAACACAAAGCATACACACAAGCTCACATGTGTATGTGGGTTAGTGTCTCTTCAGATCCACAGTGACCGGGCCTTGTGGTGCTTTCATGTAGATGACTGCTCTGTGGCATGAATTATGTTGGGTTTACTTTGTAACTGATCATAACTGCGTATGACAACTTCAATTTCTAAAATGAATGTTGAAAAGAAAACAATATTAAATCCAAATTGCTCCCTCTCTGTCTCGATTATCTGTCTAGTACAGGCAAAATGCCAAGAGCGTTTTCTAAAAATTACAGGCAGTATTGTGGAAAACTTGAGTACGTATTTTGAAAAGCTTTACATTATTTTTTTTTTTTAATTAAAAAATGAATTTATGTACTATATAGTATACATTCAGATCACAAGCCCCACTTTCAGCGAGTCTTATGTAAGCTTTATTTAGGGCTGGAGACAAGGACACATGCACATCTGATTTTGTTTTCACTGATTCAGTTATTATCAGTTTTAATGATGTTTGTGAAAAATGCCCAAAACGATTTTCTGTCGCCCAAGTTTGTATACTAGAATATCTTATTTAGTCCAAAAAGCTCAAGGTTTACTGTCACTGAGGGTTATATTCGTATTTAAAAAGGCTGAATCCAGAGTCTTTCATTTTATCATTAAGGCACATTACTCATTACTCCTGTCACATTATCATAGTTTTTGCTAAAGCGCAAACAAACAAAAAAAACAACATGTACAAATGACAGTCACTTTATAATGCGGTGCTGCCTTCATTTGTGAGTTATTTTTAGGAATGTTTGTTGTTGAATGTTTTCCCCCCTCAAAATCCCTTCAGTAAAAGGAAAGGAAATTGATGGAGCTCAGTGAAAATGATGTCTGAGACTTCTCATTCTCCTCATTAAAGCTGAAAAAATGAAAAAAACAACATCATCAAAAAACCAGGAGAACTGGAAGTAAGCTGACCAGTATCCTCACAGAGACTGCCCATTGTTGTCCAGCCCTTTAAAAGCCTGTGACAATTATGTCCTATGACTCTGGGCCATTTTGCAGAACTGGAGATGCTCTGTGGAAGCGTATCATTAGTCCAATCTGTGGTGTGTTTGTGTCTGTGTGGTCCAGGGGACTTCCCACCGCAGCACTGTTGTTTAAAACAGAGGACAGATTGCGTGTCAATGGAAAGGAGGAGGAAAACGATGGAGACAGCTCTCTCATCCTCATGGGTCATGCACATGCGTTTGATTTAACTCATAAAGCGGCTAAATGGAATTCAGCCCTCATTAATTATAGTATTTACACCTGCACTTCCTACTGTTGATGTCAAAGTATCCTCAGAGCCTTTTCCTGCAGAAACACCTGCTGGTGTTTTGAAATGAGAATAATAAAGATGGTAGTTTGCTCTTCACAATATAAAATGACATTAGAGACGTAAGTGCCAGGCAGCTTGGTCGCTGACAGAAGAATTGTATCGCTGGTGTCCTACAATGGACCTCTGTCTCACCACTGACCAAATACCTTGCCTCTTTTGTAGATCAGTTAGTAATTTTTCTCTGGAAAAGCAGGTTTATTTAAACCTGGGCAGTGTGTCATAGCTTTCTCCTTTTTTGACTCGCTGCCCTTCTCTCTCTCTCTCTCTCTCTCTCTCACTCTCTCAGAGGTCAGCTCTAAGACAGTTTGCAGTTTGAAAATTTGAGAGTCATTTTAAACCACAATTGAACTTTGTGAAAAAACTAAGACTTTCAACAAATATGAATTGATAAATGCTATAAATGCTGTGACTCCAACTCAGAGACGTAAGACCAAATGCAGAAACAGTCCGTCTTGTAGAGAAGCACATTTTGAAAGTCACAGAAAGAGAAGCACGTTGAGAGCAGATGAAACTATATCGACCTGTCTTTTTGACCTTTGAACTTTTTCATGATAAAAACAACCACATGAAAATATTCAGTTCACTTCATAAGTAAAAGGTGCCAACGTGCCAGCCGAGTCAGTGGACGCGCAAAGGAGCATCTCCCTCGTTAGAGCTCATTAAAATCTCTGAGGTCGTTAGGGCCCCGGGGCTCGTTAGGGCCGGTAGAGATGAATGGGGAGCGCTGGTCGTGGGAGGCATGGAGGCTGCTGGGAGCCAGCCAAGACAGTCTCTCTCACTGAACCTTTTGTCAGGCCTGTCAAAGCCTTCTCATCACACTCAGCTGTTCACTGTAAAAACACTGATCATTATGAACAGACCAGAGATAGAGACAGAGATGAACAATGAACGTGGCAAATCAATATTCTCTTGTTCGTATAAAAAAGAAACTCCTGAATGAACGGAAAGTTTGTTTCATGCTCTATATATCTTCATTTTCAAATGCATGAGCGTGGTATCGGGCACATGCAGATTGCAGATTGTAAGTAAGAGCTCATTTATCAGTACATTAGAATCGACACTTGTTTCCAAGAAGCTGCAGAATGGAGCACACTAGTATGGCTGTCGAGAAATCCAGGGGAGCAAAATTATAATGCAGCATCTGCATTCAGCCATAAAGAAACTCCACCCCTTCCCTCCATCAGCACTGACAGCCTCTGCATCTCATAACATGCTGTAGTGCTGTGCAGCCTGGCCTTGGCTCCTGTCATGTGTTTAAAGGACTTTGCATGAGAATGAATTCCAGTGCATTGCACAGATGCCAAGGACAAACAAAAGCATGAACAAAAATGTTCACATTATGACATTATACAACGGAAAGTACGTATGAAAGCGCCTTGACTGACAAGTTGGCTGATAAGTAGGACCAATAAATGTTGGAGGTCAGTCAGAAAATGTGCTTCTTTTACGTAGTTTGCCCACCAGAGAACCTTAATAAAACATCCCGCTAAGTACATATAATGAAATTACATTTTCAAAACCTTATATAAGACTGATGTATTTTAGGAGTATCTCCTTCTGATTCTACATTCGTGTCCTCTTTTTAAAGTGGCATTAAGTGATGTTTGTGTCCCCTCGAAGGCAGCAGAACAAAATGAAAAAACAAAACTGTCTCATGAAGTTGATATAAATGGCTGTATGATAAGTCAGACACTTTTACTTAAAACACTTGTCTGCTTACGATTGACCTCATGGTCGATTAAAGCTTCAAGACAGAGCCGAAACAGTTTAGTTGCAGGCTGTAAGACCAAACCCATCAGCTAAAAGTGCTAAAATGCTTCATAGAGCCGAGGGCTTTTAAACAGTGAACCACTGGTAATCTAAAACACTAGTACAGCTTTAATGTCAGACATGTTATTATCTGGCTCCTTCCTGGTATGAAGCTGTAATGTTCCAAATTCAGGAGGTCAACAGCAAAACGCCACATATTGTAATTATGCTGTAGTTCCTCATGCGTCTTTAAATTCAACCAGATCTCCTCACAGCGCTGAGGTTTTTATGACACGTTTTGGCTTTCATCAGGCTCAGCCATCAAAGTGAAGAGGGTCGCAGTAACGGTTGCCGTCACTTACACTAAGTGGTCTGACAGACACACCTTAAACATGCATCAACAGCCCTTTCACTCGATTGGAGCAGTGCACATAATAATGACTTTCAGCCCAGCGAGAGACAGTAGAGAAAAAGCTAAGTGACATCTTGATACCTATAACAGCCTGGGTGATTGACGGCTGCTTGAAAGCGTACCGTCCAGGGAAAGATAATGCAGATAGCCCTGCCTCAGTCTTTCTTTTTTCAGTGTGCTGTCTCTTATGTGTGTAAATCTCCCTTTACATTTAGTGATTAATGTCTACATATTTAGGTTTATAGGAAGTACTGCTTTGGCCTGAAAGCTCGGTAGAGCTCAAAGGGTACCCTGTGTCAAAGTCTGTCTACTTTTCATTGTTAGCACCACTGAGGCTGTATAAATAACTGATTATGTCATTAGGGTTATCTGCACTTGGATGTGGAGATATTGATATTGTAACAGTGTTACTGAAGGCAGGCAGCGCCTAACAACAAAAACACTGATTTTGACCACTGCACTTTGCTCTTCCTTTTTGGGGCATTCAATCCTAAATGGCTGTATCGCTCTTTCTTTAATAATTTTTTTGTGAGCCACTGTCATAGTTCAGTTTTGATAGGCCAGGCTCCTATGTCCCTATATAAATTTTTTCTGACATTTTTCTTGCTACCTTGTTATTAGATGACTTTCAACTGGGCCTGTGTCATTATTTTATGTTGTTTTATGTTGTTATGTTTACAGTTTCATGTATGCTCAAAGTCTTTGGGTGCGTTATTGGTCATAACGAGCAACATGGAAAGAAAATCATGCAGCGTATGAGGCTGATTTTGATTTTAAGCCAGACACCCATAAACAGCCGCCGATCCCAGACATGTGTAGCTGCATCATCTCTGATCTGCCATTTCTGCTTAGATACAGTAGCATGAGATGTAGCATGTGATTGCATGTGTACGCTCATGTCTACTCCTGTCTGGCCTGTTGACATGACATTCATGAGGATTGTTTCACCCAAAACACGGTGCAGACATCCCACTGGGCAGATGTTTCACTGATAGGGCATCTATGATCTCTGGCCTTGCAGCGTGGAGACACAACAACACACAGATGGTTTCCTCTTTCCCCTCATCACTGTGTTTAGATTGGAATTAGCTGCTGCACTTCATCAATTATGCAGCGAGGCAGCCTCAGCCTCCTCATCTGCATGCTGATCCTTTTCCCTTTGAAACAAAGTGCCAGCCAATGTGCTGGGAGAAGCGTTTTACTCAGCATGGTGGAGGAAATCATGACTCCACTTCTCTTCATACTGCATAATGCTTCTTTTTAAAACAAGTGCAATGCAGGTGTACTCTCAAATTCTGAAAGTGAAAACACAAAATAGCGCTTGACCATTACAACATTATTCATAGTATTTTTAATTTACTACCTCTATGGTTAAATTTAGGAAAGTGAAACCTCATCTGAGGTTAGAGAAAGAGTGTGGTCATAGTCAGGAGAAACCAGTGTTGATTGTTGAAAGGGGACTGCACCCTTCTTAAAAGTTGTGATAACCACAAAGCGAATAAGTGATGTGATCAATCGATCAATCGCCTGCTGAATCAGACATATCATGACACACCTCATTATTGTGGAGTTAGAGAACGACAGTTTAAACAATCACCTCACTCATTAAATATGTGGCTTTTGCAGTGTTTGACGTGTGCCACAGCTCTTTTTACCCGAATCTTATATATATTTAATACAAATATGAATAATATGTAAGTAATGCTGCAGGAGACAGACAGAGGCATTCTCTCAGGGAGAGGCCGAGACAGATAATATGTAGCATTTTTCTCTGTGGGTTATACATCTCCAACCTTGATAAAAATTATCTTTTTGAAAAACTCCCAGCCAGTCTATTATGCATATGAAGCACTGTGAAATTAGCCCCTTTTGTTTGGTTCTTGCATTTCTCTTTTAACGAGTGAATTGGCTCGATTATACAACAAAAAAATCAGGCTAATCCTTACATCCCTCTCTGCCTGCCTCCACCCGTTCTCTCTCTCCCCCTGTCTCTCTTGCTGGATTTCCTCTGTTTTTCTGTCTTGCTGTGGGGGAAACAAAGGGAACAAAAGAACGAGAGGAGACAGTAAGCTTCTCATCCACAGTAGTGAGTGGTGGAGTGGAGCTCTCAATAGAGTGCTGGGCAGACTGGGTGGACTGGTGGTGCTCTGAGAACTAGGCCAGGGGACTGTTGTCAGCACCCCAGAGTCCGGAGTCAGAACCAGATGAAATGGAGGATTACTGGAGGAAAGTATACGAGGGAGGAAAGGGAGAAGTCGTCAATATATTGCTCGGTATCAGGGATGAGGATTATAACTGAAGGGACATAGGATGATGGAGGGGTCTCTGTACACTGTTTGATTTAAAACAGGGACCAAGTGGAGGGTAAAAAATAGTTTAACTACTTTATATTGTTTTACACACACAAAAAAGAGGAAGT
>JAOXYL010000001.1:12716123-12726536 GCA_028564955.1 Terapon puta | reverse complement strand
GTCCTTTTCTCATTCTGCTAATTTTCCTCCAATCCGGCTCTCTGTGATGCTTTGTCTGCGGGGGTCAGGAGTGCGCAGAGATGCAGAGGAGCATACATGATGCCCAGACTACATTACCCACAATGCTATATTTAGACCACTGCAGTGTGTGACTCAGCACAGCCAAACCTAACTCTAGTATGACAGCACAGCTCTTACGTGTTAGTTATATACATATTTAATTGTTCTGTGTTTTCAGAAGACTATAAGCTACGAATGCAGCATCAAAATACTTGATACCTCCTGATAGAGCTGACTGTCAAAACTAATCCAAAATCCACAGTTTTTGCAAAAACCCTTATATACCCCATGAATTAAAGATAAATAAATAACATCAAAGGTTATTGTGTACATGGCTTACTGTAATCAGTGGCATTCAGTGGTTCCTTTCCACATGTTAATATAAATTATGTGTGTGTGTGTTCCGGTATGTCAGACAAGGAGAGATGTATTAGTCTGAGATTAAACAGGCATTATAATTACAATAAGGTTAAAATCCATTCAGAGGCCTGTGTATGTGTGTGCATAATCCTCTTTATGCTATTTTGACACACCCTTATGCACAGAGTACCTCTCTTGCCCCTAAGCAGCTCATATGATGCCTCCATAGCATATGGCATGCTGCATGATACAGTGGATGCAGGATGTAACATGTGAACGCCCTTAAGACTGTGTGAGAATGTGCGCCTGTAACATACACGCACATCAGCATACATGTGGCTACAGCATGTTCCAGTCAGTATGTTGCATACGCTCTGTGTGGCGGCGTACGATTGGTGATATGAAGTGTGGATGAGCCGTGAATTCCAAACACCTTTCCACGAAGGGCATGATCGTGTATGTTAGTCGCGTTCTCAAGCCTCTCTATGTGCTCCGCATGTAAACCAGCGTGTAAAGAAACCATGATGGGCGATCACTCCGAGGGCTTCGTGCGACGTGTGTTTGAGGGAAAGTTTTTTTTCTAGTTCCTCTGTTATACTGCGTGTTAAGAAAAAACAGTTGAGTCGATTGTTGGATCTTCATTGTTCCCTCATTGCTGTCTAACCCACATATATGTTTCTTGTGTTGAAAATGTTGACGAGATCAAAGCCTCCTTTTGGCTAGCAGCAGCCCAGCGAGTGTCCTGATTCTCTCCCACCTCCAGGATCGATTTCCTGACCCCTGATCTCCGAGTGCAGGTAGAATTCCTAATAAAATATTGCCAGACAAGAACACATCATTTTATATTAAAATCTTGCATTTGATAGGCCAAAACTGCTGCAGCAGGGATGGACAGGTCAGCTTGTTTCTGATCAGCCAAAAGGAATCTAATATAATTTCTGAGAACAACATACAATAATTACAACTATATTTCAGGGAACACTTTATTGAAAAAGAGGATTAAAGGGTATATAAATACATCTCTGCCAAAATTAGTCATTTGTAATCAGTCCCCAGTGGGACATCATATTTTAAGGGGGCTGTTCTGAAATATCCCCCTGGATACTTGGAGTCTAAACACTGGTGGTGGAGTTGAAGAGGCGAAGAGCAATGGTTGTCGAGAGAATGTAAATATGTAGAGTAAAAATAGTCTTCTGGCTGAAGCCTTGCTAAGATCTGTATTTACCATAAAGGTACACTGTGAGTGTGGTATCAGTCTTTTCATCTCACTCTCCAGCTGGTGCGCTATAAAATGTCAAACTATTTCTCTAATGTGATTTCCTCGAAGATGTGTGTGCCAGTTCACCCACACTTGACTTAAATGCACTGATATATCTGATCAAGACCATTTTTGGCGATTTATTAAGGTTAAACTGTGCAGAATATAAATTATCTCACCCTCCTGGCAAAGCCTTTTTTTGTTATTTTAAGGAAAAACAAGAATCTGGACTGGATTGCATGACTCATTTGACAGATGGTTCAACAGTGTATCGATAAGGATGCTTGACTTGTCTCCAGTGTTAACCTCTGTTCTTTGTGCAGAAATGTTGAATACATATTAGGTTGTTAAAAACAAAAACAGCAAAATGAGGAAATTGCCAGCGGCCACAGTGTTGTTCAGTGGACCATAGCAACGCAACATCACTGGAGAATACGTAGACACACCAACACACCTTTTACAAAACTTTTATTTGAACATAACACAGAGTAGCTGGAAGTCTTTCTAGTAGTAGCAGTAAGAGGTTTTTAAGAACATGTTTTTTGTGTTTTATGTGTTTTTTTGTTGTTGTCACTGTGGTATTATAATGTGTGCATACTAGGATATACTGTAGGGCTGAAACTGAAATTCAAACTTCAGTGTTTATATTGATGGGAGGGGAGTTGCCAGATCAATATCAAGTTGCTAAGGTGCACAAATGTATTTTCAATTGATTTTCCTTTTTATTGATTCTGGTTGAGTCTCAGGTTGCTGGATTAAAGGGAATTTAAAACAGTAATGTCCTGTAGGATGAGATTGTGATATTGCTTTTTCATGATAAAGGACAGGATGTTTTTAAAAGCATCAGTATGGTCATCGACCCCGGAACTGGGAGTATTTGAGTCTTCTGCTCAGGAGCACTGCAGCAGGGTGGCTGCTTCATCTCTGACACCTCTTTCTTTACACTACAATTACAATTATGATAGTTCTTTCGTGTAGCATGGCAGTTTTAACTAATTAGGACAGCCTGTGATATGTGATCAGTAGGACACACATGCAGTCTTGTGAGCCCTGGAGTTAACTAAATGCAATAGGAGGTTATCAGACCACTGAATATGTCACTCAATCATTTATTAGTTTTAGCCACACAACATTTTGCATTTTCCTGTTGTCTTAAAGCTTACATGATAATGAAATGTTTATGGCATTATTTCACTCTGGGAGACCAATGGGCCAAACTTCGTATTGGTGTTTTTTTTATTCACACACTAGTCTACCTATGATTTGTGCTCATGGTTACAGACTACAGCAGGTCTCAGCCCACAGTACCTATATCAACTCGCATCTTGCTTTACATCACACATTTCTCTCCTCAGTCGGGACACATGGAGGGAGATCCAGGGGGAAACTCTAAACTCTCTCTAAACTTTTATTCTTTTTTTTTCATCTCTTTTTTTTTGCTTGTCCTTTTGTTTTTCTCTTTTCATGTTTCCAAAGTTTCTTGTATAATGACAGTGCGAGCTGGCGTTCCCGGTTTCACTCTCCGTGCTGGTATTTTTAGCAGCAGAAACTCTCCTCTGCCAACAACCCCCCATTTTTGAGTAAATATGCCCTGTCTGGAGGCCTGTAGTTCAGCCGTGCCTTAGTCTCTGGGGAGAGAGTGTGTATCTGTATTGCAGTTTGTATATTTGTGCTTGTCCTTTGTGTGTGTTACTATGTAAGAGAGATTTAAAGCCTCTGTAATCAAAGCCAGAGAATGTGCATGCTTTCCCAGGCCCAGCTGACTCCACTCTAAACCAGCACACTCGCTCTTCAACACTATCCTGCATATTAATGGGTCCATGGCGCTGCGCTTTGCACGTGTGTGTACGTCTGTGTCCGAGTGTTCGGCAGGTAAGGACATGGTCTGGCAGTGAACTTCCTCTATGATGTTAAATCTATTTTTTCTCAGTAACCATGCAGCAGCGGTGGTTCCTTGTGGGTTGTTTTGTATTTTTGTTAGCACAGTGAGGATTAGTGATGTGGACCATAAATTTGAAATCAGAGGGTGATGGAAATGACATTCATTCAAAATAGAGGCCGAAATATGAACATGATGATCTGTTTGTCTGCTCTGAAAATGTGAGGGCAGGAAAACTTTTACTAACATTGGCTGACATTGAGGTGATTGTTGGTATTTGTGATGTTAAAAAACAGAAAGTACACTGCATCACACAGGAAGTGTATGTATGTTTAAGCTGTATGTGAGAAATAAGAGAATTACCATGTGACCAGAGCATACAGGAAACTACAGATATTATGCTGTTTTATGGTTTCTGCACTTTCAAGTCGGTGCTTTGAGCTGTCAAGTTGTTTGGACGGTTATTCCTGAAAGACAGGAAAACAACACATCTCTCCCTTTGGACAAGAATCTGTGTGTATTAAAGAGAGGTGGGGAGGGAGGGAAGGAGCAAAATGACAGTAGAAAAGAAGACATAGAGCTGGCAGAGTTTAACATGCTGTTATCCCTAGAACAGGCACATACACACACAGAGTCGGTGTCTGCGATTACCTTTGAAGCAAAGCTTCTGGCTTGACCTTTGACCTCTGTCTGTCACCAAAGAGGTGCTTCCTTTCTTCCTGTCTCTGTGATCAAGGTGACTTTTATCTTAACATACAGTACATCCTCCTAACCAAGGTTATCGTTCTGCCTTAATACTAATCCATTATTCATCCTAGTACCTCTCCCATCAGAGTGGGTTATAGGCATGAGATCTTCTCACACTGTATTTCTATTTTTTGTATGAAAAGTCAATCTATAATTCCATGTTGTGGATACTTAATTGAGAAACTCTTTCGGACAACAAAACCTAATACAATTTTTTACTATTTTTTAATTATACTCTGTTTACTTGTCAGATGAGTGTACATATCTCTGACACCATCATAACGAAAATCTAAATGTTATGCACTGGATTGCATAACGCAATTCTTCATGTTATTCTTTCTGCCTTCTTTGGGATATCTCCATATTCATATTCCGTATCTCCATTTTCAAGCAACAGCAACTAACTTCTTCTTCTTCTGATTCTACATTGTTTTATTAGTATATCCACTCTTGAAATATAAATGATTAGTAGTAAAAGAATTTACAGTTCCTAAAAGCTGACTGAACTGAACCCTCTGAGGTCATTAAGGTCAGTCAGTGATGATAAGAGCTCGGTGTCGTCCTCATGATCATTATAGACTGCTGATCTAATTCAGTAAGATATGTAACATCATTAGTGTAAGGTGTTAAAGGCCAGTATTACCTGAGGGTGCGAGCAATGTTGGGACGTTAGTTTTTCCACAGTTAACACAGGTTGTGCTGCTCAAAAACGAACTGAAAGATAAGTATTATCATTTTTAGAAGTACCTAATTACAGATTACATGAAGAAAAAGCTTGAAGTGCTAATTACAGTAAAGGGTAATTTGAGTACTCTGAGGCATTAATAGTAGATAATCAGGGCTGAATAACCTATAATCACTACACCATTTACAGTGGCCCAGTTCAAGCTACAGTTCACGGAGACTAACAAGGCTTTTTGCTCAGCTGTTATAATACCAATGAAGAGAAAGAGTCTGAAAACCTTTGTTCAAAGCAAGTTGTTAGTTGTACCTGTTATGCTATATCAAAACAAACAAATTTTACATCTTAATATTCACCTTTTTATTTAATAGATGGATTCAGGTTACTTTTGAAAATCACAAAGCATGTGACACCTTTAGTTCTAGCCCGCTCAGTGGGCTGAACTGTGTTTTCTGTCATACCAGACATCAGGTGGCTTCACAAAGAGACCAATGTGAATGACCAGTTCACATGTTTGGCCTCTTCCTCTCTGTGACAAAACAATCTGATATGTGCATTCGCTAAGATACCATAAATCATTTTCCTTCTACTTTGTAAAAGCAAACACAGTGTACTTTATGATTTCACCCCATGAAAAAAACAAATTAGACAGATGAAGAGCTTCTTGTTGTTTTGTTGTGGACACATCACTTTATAATGATTTATTAATGCTGCGCACTGTCTGAGGCGACTGGGGACAGAGCCGACTGGCCGTGGAAATCAACCAGACTGGACCAGAACATCAATTGTTCAGGTTCATCACAGCGGACACTCATCTGGGTCACATTCTCCAGCGTGATGTGTCACTGAGGACAGCGACTGATACGCAGCAATAGCATTAAACATCGTTTTGCCAGTAGGGACATTTTTGAAAGATATCCGTACAAACCGGAGGAAGATTACGCTGTTAAATCACATTTTTCATGACCCTCTGGGAAAATTAGATAGGATAGGGGAAATTTTAATTTCGGTATGTGAAAACATGAGGACAATAAAGTCTCTTTAAATCTTGAGTAAGGGACAAACAGTAACACTCAACAACTTTTTTCTTTTTTAGCCTTGATAGCTTGCATCAGTTCACTCTCATCCTCCTGTCACCATGGCAACAGCAGCTGGGGTGGATAAATGTGTTTTGACAGGAAGTGACCTCGCCATGACCTTCTGACGTCATGGGTCCAGAGAGGAGGTTAGAGGTCAAAGCTGGCATGTTGTGGCGTGACTGTGTGTGAGTGCGTGTGTGTGTGTGTGTGCGCGCACTATATCTGACTGATGGACTTGAGTTCTGCTGAGGTTTAAATTATTTCAGCTAATTTCGGTTCACAGAACTCTCAGTTTGCAGAAAGGTGTTCAAACCAAGTCATTTCATCTTTACTAAAAATAGTCTTACAATGGTTTAAAAATACATATAAAAAATGTGTAACAACGCAACATTGTTACATATCCATTACTCTTGAAAGACGTGTTGACATACTGCTGATGGAGCTTAACAAAGGTAATAGCTCATGTAAATCTCTTAAATTCTGTATTGAAAACATACATTAGGTTCCAGAGGTATATTATTCTGGTATGATATCTTCCTAACATCTACAAACACCCTATGACGTGATCGCACTAATAGCTTGTTCTGAGAGTTCCCTGGCCTTAATACCTGTGAAAACCTTTATTCCTCTTGCCTGTGATCCAAGCGGAAGGCAGACAGGTAAACAGACTCACTGTGAGCTCATTTAAAATTGATGTACTGTCTGTAAAAACACACAAGTCAACAGTAATAGCCTTGTAAAGTTATTGTAAGGTACAACAGGGTTCAGCTTTGCCATGTGAACTTGACATGGCCATTATAGAATATTCTTCTGCTGAACATCTGACGCTGTTAAAGCTGCTTGTATTACTTTATATATACCATAAAGTTATTAATTCACTGATAAATATCATCTCTCACATTATTTTCTTACCACATTTTTAGCCACTAATTATTGATAAAGTAAGGCTAACCAACCTTTACAGCTTCACCAATAGTTTCCTCCCCAATCACAATACTTCCAAACCACAGCCTGCCGTGGCTTGTTGCTTAAATTAGAATTCATGCTGTAATACATTCCTTCAGCATGCGGTATTTGAGGCTTGCTGCACAGGATTGACACTGAAATACACTTCACCGTGTGTGTCGATGCTGATGTATCAGACGCTGATGGCTTGTTTTGGTCTGGGTGACTGGCTGCCTGCTAGTCTGGGAAGTACAATCTCTTGACTTGGTTTCACGGCGAGAGGAGAATCTTGGCCTCATGAATTATTCTGATTTATCTGGCACTGCTACTACTGCAGTCTGTCTGACTCTGCCTGTCTACCCCTCTTTAATCTCTTTCCTCATCACCTCCGTCTTTGCCCCTCTTTGTCTCTCTCCCTGCCTGTCTGTCTTTTGGTCTAACTCTCTCCCATCCTCTTATTGTTGCTGTGTCATCGCAGAGATGCTGGTGTCAGGGGAACAGATGGGCGGTTGCTGCAGACGTCTGTAACCTTGGCAACCGCAGTCTCACCTGCTCTGGCATTAACCCCCCTTCCTCGTTATGCCACCGGAGACACAAAAGCACCGTCATTCCTGACTCCATGTTCCTCTCCATCCTTACATCCTCCCACGACGTTGTTTTCCTCTTTCTGATGTTGCTTTCCTCCTTCCATTTGTCTTTTCCTCCTACACCTGCTTTTAAATGCTGCTTCATTTCCAAAATCTGATGGCCCTGGTAATAGCCAGTGAATGTGTGTTATTAGATAAAAGCTATTCACTGAACACAAACACACAACGTGTTGGATCTTCCCATTTTTGTGTTTGTGGAGCTCCGTATCAGTGTGTGTGTCTGTGTGTGCATATGTGTGCGTAGGTCTATGTGGAAGTGTGTGCGTCTTTGATCCGTGTAAGTGCCACTGTCACTTACAAGGACACTGAACGTAATTAGCATCTGCTAATGCACTGAGGCTCCTGGTGGAACATAACCAACAAAAGCACCCGAGTGGATTAGACAGGGGAAACTACCTGCCTCCACTCCCACTTTGACACATAAGATATTTAAGAACAATGCAATCAATTCGGATATTATCATTTTTATAGTTTGCAGATATGTCCCAAAAATACAATCTTTCCCTCAAGTATGACATAACAACATAACAAGTTTACACCTCATATTTTCCATCACACACAAAACTGTGACTGAAGGCTCATCTTATCATGTGAGTGGTTGTTAGATGTACAGACTCTATTCATAAAGTAAGGTATGACTTGTTGACATGCTAGTTAAGGGCAAAGGGTCATAGGCCTATTCATCTGTGTGAATGCATGCACGTTTTTTCATTTTCAGACTGACTCTGCAACTGGCTTTTTCATTTGTTTTCACACCCCTCTGTGAAGATAGCAGTTAATGAGAGCAGCAGACAGGTGTTTGTTTGGGAAGTGGGCTAATGCTCCTCATTTACGTTATAAGTACCTGCTTTTAACTGACTATGTCTTAGGCTTTGATATGATATGCACACTGCCTGTGTTTGTATGTGTGGGAAACACACTCCCTCATATGCATCAAATTTAGGGACAACTAATTCAAGACACACTGGGACAAAGATTATGCTCAGCTGCGATGGTCACTCTAGCGGAGTCTGTAGGCAGGAAACCCATCCATGATCACTGCTCCTCCTGAAAAAAACTGGCATTTTCCAAAACCATCAGCTGAGCAGGGACCCAGGAGGCATCAGTCACCGGTCAGACTGGGCCTTTATATAGCCCAGTCAGTAATTTCAGATGCTACTGTAATGTACTGTAAGTGTAGGTTGTGTCAACTATATAGCTGGAAAATATGGCATGTGGGCCAATATTTGCTGATTACAGATGTATGTATTTGTATGTGAAACTGTATGTGGCACAGAAATGCCAAACAAAGTTTGAAATTTAGGAAGTAGATTGTTTGTCCAGCAGAAAGACATTTTTTAAGACATTAAGATGATGTGTTTTTGTAGTTCCTATTGTCAAACTGCCTGAGCAAGTTGTCAAATGAGGCTTCAAGAAAAAGAAAAAAAATATTTTCAGGGATATTAACGTAAAAGCATCATTTCATTAATCTGGAGCATCAAAATGGTTGCCCTGTGCTTTGAGGTAAAATTAAGATATTGTATAATAATGTATTAAGAGTAATAAACAAAGCATGCATGTGTCTACACATGTGTCCATCTAATTGGTAGATGTCCCAATATAACTGACACAGAATAGGCATAGACTATAGTTGACTTTTTGATTATTTTCCCATTACCTGATATGACTCAAAAAGGACACTACACACACAAGCATGCATACACATGGTGGATGCATTTAGTCAAATGGTCATCTGGTCAGCAAGATTTACTTTTGCTGTTGAATGTTTGCTTGCATTGCACAGCAAATGGAGAGGCAGAGGCTGACGAATCTCTCTGCAAGATTATAGATAATAGTTGCCATGGAGATGCACTGGTGGGAAGGCCACAGATGCCCCAGGCAAAGAAACAGAAAGAGAGAGAAGAGAGAGACGGAGAGAGACAGAGAGAGAGACAGAGAGCTTGTTATCATTAGAGAGCAGACTGTTTAAAGAGGCTCATTGATATTCTCTGGGAAAGCAACAGTATAAGACAGCATATATGTGTGTATAATTACAGTTAAAACACAACATACCCATAATCACTCCAGGATATTACCAAGATGAGGTGTGGCTGTCGAGGTCTGACCTGGTAATAGAAGATTCTTTGGTGGCAAGAGCTGTTGTTGTAACTCTCAAGACTTTAAAGACAGCTGTTTGTAATGTGTCTCACATTTTGTATCTTTGTTTTATAGCCACAGTGTGTATGTGTGAGTTGATTTATCTGTTCCTGCATACTGTATGTATCTCTCTTTCTCTCTCTCTCTTTCTCTCTCCCTCAGTGCAGTTCAGACATTCGTTTCCGTAGCAGCAGACAATTTGACCTTAGCAACAAACATTCTGATTCTCACCTTAGCAACAGGCCAAGATCTGCGCTGTCATGGAAACCGTAACAAACCTGTCAGTTAAGTCAGTTGCTAGGTAGCGAGGAAGAATAGTTACTTCACTGCCATTCACCAGGCAGACTAACACTTTCCCTGGTCTGTGACTAAACATTAAATTTGTTTTTAACGAAAAAAATATATCAATATGACAAATACTCAGTATTCTTTTCATTTGGCCAGGATGGATGCTAAATAATTAAGCGAAAGAAAACAATATTGCAAAATTGATTGAATTTCATGTTGGATGAAATTAATTGTGGACATTATACAAATAAAACACTTTACAGCATCTGTGAAACTACTATACAATGGCATCTATTTGGCACCTTGTCTGGGTGGGTCTGTCTAACAAACAC
>JAOXYL010000001.1:12689522-12710310 GCA_028564955.1 Terapon puta | reverse complement strand
CTGTAGATTCGTTCAGATGTTCAACACAGACTTTGATTAATATCTGTGTGTGTGTGTGTGTGTGTGTGTGTGTGTGTGTGTGTGTGTGTGTGTGTGTTTTTAGTGTCTATTCAGTGATTACATTCAATGCCAACAAACACAATGGAAACTGAGAAATACACTGAGGGAAATAACCACGTGCTTTATACAGTGTAGGTCAAAAGAAAGGCAGGCCAATACTGCCATCTAGTGGCACTCAACAGCATTGCAAGTCTTTTCTCATTTGTCCTGAAACACTTCAGTCCAGGATGCAGCAACCAATAATTAATATAAGATAAGATCCTTTATTGATCCTTTATTGTGGGTAAATTTCACCATTACAGCAGCTCTGAAAAAAATGGCTCAATTTAAGGTGTACTGCACAGGTAAAAATGGATATATAGCAGATATGAATTCACAGTATAAGTAGATGCATGAATTTATGTTATTGCTTTCTATCTGGAAGAGCTTCCATTCAGTTGCCAGGCAGATTAATACAAAAAATGCAAGATGCCTGTAAAGTAAAAGCAGTACATTTTGATACATGACACATCACCCAGACATTAAATTAAAAAAACAATTCCAACGACAAAACAACATTAATAGAATTAGGTGAAAGTGACAGTGAAACAGTGCAGTGTCTTCTGCTGTTATGTTTGTATCTGGTTAGCCATGTCAGTGCTGATGCTTGGTGGTATTATTATTTCTGAATTCAGTTTTTGGTTGCAGCAGTGTTTTTTTGCTCTAACCTGTGGCACTGTGGCTGTCTTGTGATGGCTTCCTTGTACTAACCTTAACAATGAGTTCTGCTATTTCTGCCCCCCCCCCCCACCCCCACCCCCCTTCTCTCTCTCTCTCTGTCTCCCCTCTCTCCTCCCTTATATTTTTGCTTACTTTTTGCTGTCTCCCTTTCTCACTGCTACCATCTCTCTGTCTCTCCCTCCCCGTGGTATTTGTCCCCCTATTATAGAGATGCAGGGTAAGTATCAGCCTGTCGCTCGCTACAGCTCTGCCTCCTTTTTTTCTCACATTCCCAACCTTGTCCTGCAGGTTATTATACATGCATGTATGGGGTAGAGGCTAAAACCCAGCTGAGCATTGTTTTTCCCAGCATGTTAATTTTAGGTTATCTCTCAATTTGTGATATAAGGGTTCATTGTCGAAAGGTATGTTAAGCAATTGTTTTACAGTATGGAAGGAAAGCTGACTTCAGGGCATTTTTATGTGCATGCATTGCAGTAGTTAGTGACAAGCTTTACTCTCTGGTAACTTTGTTAATTATGCATTTAATTTATGCACCTAGAGCACAATATAAACTGAACTGCAGATGTCTCCGTTCACTTTTTTTTTTTTTTTTGCGGTACAGTACAAAGAGTTAATAGGTTTTCTGCAGAGCAGCAGTTTCTTTGATGCATGGATGATGAGGATTATATTATACAAAACTGTGGACAGCGACAGTGTGAGGCACGCGTAGCCATGCTCCAGTGACCACTTTTTCTAATTCATGTTCGCTCAAGGCAAATTACATTTACACTGCACACTGCTAGTGTGTCGTGTAGTAATATTGGGCATTTGCACTACACATAAAATATAGCAAGCCATGTCAAAACTAAAGGACACATTTAAAAAAATATTTGGGGTATCTATTAATGAATAAATGAAACGGAAAAAATGACACAAGTCTTGAAAAGTTTACAACCCATGTTACAGGGTTTGTAGGAGTGTGTGACAAAATGTACGTATGCTTTTCTGGTGCATACAATATTAATAGATTCTATCACAATTAATTATATTACCACTACCATGATTGTCTAAAATGTGGAGCTTTCTGGAGTAGCAACTCACTTTGCCTGAGGGGTTATCCAACCTACCTCAATCAACACTACAGTTCCTAAAGAAGCTTCACTTTATGTTTTGTCTCCTTGTGACGGATAAGGGCTCAGCCTCTATAGTTTTATAGTTAAGGGTAGAGAAGTTGGGAGTGGAGTCATGCAGTTTCACCCCCGACAGTGCATGATGTAATTTAACTTCTTCGTTGACTCCTGCATGACTTTTGTAGCTGCCACTATTAGCTTTGTAGTCTCACCGCAGGCTTTCATTCCACCTTCATGTTACCCCTCCCCTCTTCTTCTCTCTCTCACTCTGTCACCATTTCTGCTGACTTTTCTGCATGCTGTAACACTACAAAGAGTTATTTCAAGCCTCTCTCTCCAGTCATTGCATTTCATGTTTTTTTTCTGTCAGATATTCTACCCCACTCTTATGCACCCGTGTCTTATCTTAAGCTCTGTAATTATAGCAGGTAGTGAAGTTTTAAGATGGAGACACATTATTTGTGTTTTGGCTCTGTTACAAATTACATTACGTTACTGCATGGGTCCTGCATTTCATATGAATTGCCTTTGAAGATCACTAAACATCATCAAATCTGTTCAATTTCTGAGGATGAAAGCAAAATAGTCAATATTACAATACAACAATAGAATACATATTATTAATAACTCAGTATCACAAATTATTAAGTTATTAGTGTTTGGGGCACTGTACTTTTACATACTCTTCTGATATGATTTTCCTATGTATTTCTCTTCCTTTATACATAGCATGCAGGACATTATGTTGTCAGAATGGGTGCTATCTGTCTGATATAATGATATTTAATGTAATCTAATGACATACATATAATATGATATAATATAATGACATAACATTACAGAGCCAGAACATCAAACAAGGTGTTGCTGCTTATGTTGTCTTGTCTACTTTTCATAATGTATACCAGTGGTTTGATGGAGCAGTGCATTATTAGAAGCAGAGGCTGGTGGAGGGATATCCCATCAAGGCCACATTGTGTGAATTCTTGTTTCTTTTCTACCACTGTGAATACCCACACACATTTTTCTTCCCTTTCACTTACAATATATGCACCTCCGCCTTTCTTCACCCACCTCCTCAGGTGAAAACTTGTCTTCGTCGTCCTTCCCTTGTACCTTTCTACCACCATGCTCTCCCTGACGTTGCCTGCCTAACTCTCTTCCAGCTCACATTTATTTTTCTCTCACCACAACTGTTCCCTCCCCACCTCAGGGCGGGGGGACCTGCAGCCTCAGCTGGACAGTGCCATGCAGGATGTGACTGACATGTGCCTGTTGATGGAGGAGACTGAGAAGCAGGCAGTGCGCCGGGCCCTGGTGGAGGAGAGGGGTCGGTTCTGCACCTTCATCGGCTTCCTTCAGCCTGTTGTGGTGAGGAGATGAGGGAGGAAAAAGATTTGTAGACAAAGGGGCTATCTTCAGTGTAAAGTTAAACCGGTATACCTGCACCGCTCTGATACATAAGTAATACTTACAACACTGTTGTCACCATAAGATATGATATATTATCACAATATTAACTAAGAATGTATCTTTGATATGAGTGCAGTAATTTAAAACACTAAAAAATAAAAAACTAAATGACATTTGGTGAGACAGCAAGTAAAATAATACACTCATGATTGTAACACAGTACTCCATACTCACTTTTTCTCCTGTCTGATGGTGCTACAGATCTGTACAGCTTGGTCTGTCACCCATAAATGGGCGCTGCATTGAAACCCTGGTGTGTTTTGAATTTTAAAAGGACAAAAGAATCTGATTTGATCACAGCAAGCCCGGCAGGAAATCAGAGTCCTTGTTTTTATCTTGTTCTTAAGAACGGAGAGATCGCCATGCTGGGAGAGATCACTCACCTCCAGGCCATCATTGACGACCTCACCATTCTGACAACTGACCCTCACAAACTGCCCCCAGCCAGTGAACAGGTGAAACACTCACACACACAAGCAAAACACACACACTGAAAGAAATCGTTAATAAACTCACTCTACTGTACCTCTGACCCCCCCCCCCTCTCTCTCTCAGGTGATTAAGGATCTGAAGGGGTCAGATTACAGTTGGTCTTATCAGACTCCTCCTTCATCCCCGAGCAGCTCTGGCTCCCGCAAGAGCAGCATGTGCAGGTATTCACACACACACATACACACACACACGCACAAACACAAACCAACATTGTGTTTTAAACTGTCTGAGTATCAGAAAGAGGAGCCTTCTCTGATGTTTGTGTTTTACTGTGACAGTCTGTATGTCTGCATGTGTCTGTCCATCATTACTGTTTGTCCAGTCATCCTTCAGTTCAGGGGGATCTCCATATGAATGAATCACAGCCTTCAGACAGAAACATTCTGTGTCTTTATGAGCGGCTGAACAAAAAATGGGAGATATGAGATTAAATGATGGCATAAACACAGGATATCGCCAGCTTATGTACAATCTTTGTTGTTTTCAGCAGTATAGTCATACAGTGCTTGTATTTTGAATAAGAAAATAAGTACCATAGGAAGAGTGCTGTAAACTAAAAAGAGCTAAAAAAAAGATTTCTGTGGTTCTTTGTCTGAAAAAAGTCACTTGTGTATGTGTATAACAGTCTCTGCCTGTGTCTGCATGCAGTAGCAGTCGCCCTGAAGGCGAAGGTCTAAAGCATGCGAGTTCACAGTCTTTGCCTGCAGCGTTTAGTGTGTGTGAGTGTGTGTGTGTGTGCCTTATATCGTCATAAGTTTACACACTCTCTGTCTACCCCCTGCCCTCCCCCACTTCCCCCTTTCTCCTACCCCCTTCCCTCACCACAACAATCATTCTCTGTACTTGTCTCTCTCCTCACTTGTCTATCCTCTATTTTTTGTGTATTTTGTGTGTGTGTGTGTGTGCACTTGTGTGGTTTGCCCTCTTTCTCAAATCTTGTGGGGTGTTTGGTTCCCTGCTTTCCTTTCATTCGCGGGATCTCTGCTTTTAACCGTGACTGGTGTGTGACCTTAATGCGTCATTGCATCATGGGCTTTCACTAACCTGATAACCCGACAACTTGCTCTGAACCGATCCTGAACCTCACCCCATCGCTTAAAACCAATCTCATAATCATCCAATGCATCCTCAAATCATAAATCTATCACCTTCATCATCATCCAACCCCTCATAAACTTCTTTCCAAATCAAACCCTCACCATGGCACACCCCTGTAATCATGCTCTCTCCTCCTAAATACTGTCCTTACCTACATACTGGCAAACTTCGCCTTCATCGTCCCCCACGACTCCTCACCTCTCAATCACTCCGCCCTCTCCCCGCTCCTGTGCACCTTTCCCTCCCAACCCCCTGCAGCAGCGTCAACAGCGCCCACAGTAGTGCCTCCCGTTCGTCGGGGGGAGGCGGTGGCGGTGGTATCGGTGGCGGTGGTGGCGGCTCGCAGCCCCACTCACCCACCTCATCCTCCTCCTCCTCCTCCTATCGCTACCGCAGCAGCCTGCCGCACCAGCCTCCACCCCCGGGGGGCATCGCCGCCCACCGCCTCAGCAGCGTCTCTTCCCACGATTCGGGCTTTGTGTCCCAGGATGCAAACATCTACTCCAAGCCCCCCTCGCCCATGCCCTCGGACATCACTAGCCAGGTACAAATGTCTCATATACACACACTGAAAAAGACATTGATGTACACAAACTGAAAGTTAGTGTGGTGATGGCTTGGCCATGCCACTGAATGGAAATAACTTTTCCAAATGAATTTATATTTGGTGTGATTGGAAAATCATCCTGGTATTGGCAAAAAGACCAAACTGGCATGTCCTCTTGTTTTTGGAGATAAAACTTGTGAGATCATTTGGGTTCCAGAAAAACGTTAAATGAAGATGATGTTTTTTTCCCCTTTTTCCTGCTGTAGAAGTCATCCAGTTCAGCATCATCAGAGGCTTCAGAAACGTGCCAGTCAGTTAGTGAATGCAGCTCCCCCACCACTGTAAGTACTCAAATGTATAGTGTTCAACATGGAGTCCTCTTAAGTGTTACATTCAGACCAAATTAGAAGTTAAAATCAACTGTGTGTTGTGCTACAAATACAAAACAACATTTGTATTTTGTTATCAACCTTTCAACTTATGTATGATATATGTTTATTTTATAAAAAGCTCAATAAATGCACATACTGTAATTATTCAATAAATATTTAATAATTGCTTAATATTAAATTGAATAATACTAATGACTGATTTCCTTTCCCATGGAAATCTATACACTCACGGCCATATTTACCAGCCTGACCCGTATGATACTGATGTTGTTAGACAAAGTCTTTACCGCAGAACAGTTTTATTCTTAAGTTTTGGTTTTGGAGTGTATATCCAAACATATGGACATATGAATCTGGTCAAAAAAAGTTCATGAATTATTTGTGATGAGACATTTGGCATGCTGCAGCCCCACTTTGAGGGTTAATACCAGTTTTTTTCTTCATCCTTTAAATGTCTAGAGAAAGTTTAGAATAAGAGGCAAAGGCTCTGAGATGCTGCCATCTGTCCTGCCCTAACTTTGCTCATCTACACAAAATTGGTCATTGAATGGTTTCAGACATCGATTAAAATGGCTTGCAGATCTAACTTTATGTGAAACATTTTTTCAGTTACTGCTTTCTGGTAGAAGTGACGGACAAAATCAAAAGCTGATTTCTGATTAAATGGAAGCATTATTAGACAACTGTGATGATTGCGGTGGTATAAAGTCAGTATACAACAGAATGATACAACCCATGCTGTTTAAAATGATTAGGTACATTCACCAATGTAGCAGCAGTTTCATTTGTAAAGTTTAATGGGTTCGGGAAAACAGTGGGAGACATAGTCAAACCTGTAACACAACCGACAGCAAGGGCTCTCTGGGGATTAAATGGACTCTGCAGCAGAGAATGCTTTTGTGTTGAACAAAATGTGTGTACACACACACACATATAGCTTATATATAGCTTCTGTGTTTTAGTGGCTTTTCTGCAGCTGAGAGGGAGAGAGGAGAGGGGTAGAGAGTGTCACTGCTAACGCATATGACATCCTTAATTTTGGTTTTTAGAATTTGCTACAGCTATGATCAGCTCAACAGTGGACTATGCATGGGACATTTGTAGCCTGTCCTGTTTTCACCACTTTAATTTGTGGGGGAGCACTTGCATACATTCTTTGACCAGTCGGCTATGTTTGCAAAAAAAAAAAAGAAAAACAAGTCCAATGCTGCTCGCAAGGCAAAGTAAATATTCATGTCTGATTTTAAGGAGAATCTATCATCCACAACAGCTTGCATTTATGACTGTCTTCACTTTCAGTTGATTAACATCCTTAACATCCATCTGATAGCAATAAGTGTGGAATCAGTCTCTAGTCTGACTGACATGCGTTGTCAAGGTGGATTGCGTGCTCCAGATCCTTCTGTTACCTTCATTAAATCTTGCAGACCTGTTGGTTACAGCTGGGTATTTTCATTTTGTTTACCAGAAAGTTTGAAATGGTGACATCCTATGGAGATAATGGACACAAAAATCACAAGACAATCAAAACTTCTCTTCTTGTATCCAGGTTAACCTCTCTGCATCCACATCAAACTTAATAGGGTAACTTGTGCTACAGCTGCATTTGCCTGCAAGAAAAGTAGAACCACCAGCAACCATCGTAAGAACAACGTAGCATGGTAGAGCAATATAATGGCTGCTCTCTGTGTTGGTTGGTCTGGTGTTGGCTCTTGCCCTCTTAAGCTACAGCGGGTTCAGACTTTTTTTTTTTTTTATCAGAAGACACTATAAGCAAACAAAGGTTTTGCAGCAGAAAAGAATTAAAGAGTGAGGGGATAACTGCTTGGTTTTGTAAATGCACCCCTGGTTATCTTTAGCATTAGTTGGTTTTAAACAGGGCTAGACCAGGACCAAACACTGCTTAATGCAGGATGTCTAATGGCAACATTTTGTGCTGCGATTGTAGAATTATTACATTGAAGTAGAAACTCAAATCTCAAATCAACTCAAATCAAATCCAGAAGTGCATGCGTGGGGCAGCATTTAACAAATCCCATGACCTTTCTAACATCAACATATGACGTAGCTGTGACATTTAGGCTTTCTAGCCTTCGCTGACTAATAACATATAGTTAGTATGTGGAGTCATACTGATGCATGGGGGACAGCAGTGACTAATAGCACATTAAATCTGCTCTTCTGTTTCACCCCTGAGAACTTAAGTCGTGCGAGTGACTCTTGTGACTGTGTGTGTCCATGTGTCGCTATTATTTTCATGCACTCGGCCACAGTGGTCGCCCACCACAGCTGGCCACCTCTCGCTCTGTGTTTCTCTCTCAGTCTCTGTTCTTTCTCTGATGACGCGACTATGTCTCTCATCCCGCAGTTTGGCACGTCCTTCGCTACCTTCCGCCCCGCTCTCTCTCACTCTGGCTCCACAAGGCCTTTCTCTGTCATTCTTCCCGTTCCTGCGTCCCCACCCTATAATCGCCCCCCCGGATCCTGCTCCTCCTCTCCCACATCAAAGGTTCCTATCTGGAAGGTTTGTTCTCAATTCGCTTCCATTTCTTCGGTTGCACCTTTTCTTCTGTTTCTGTTTAATACCTTTCAGTTAATGCGTGGGGTTTATTTCTTTTAGTTTTCTTCACCTCATTAACTCATCCATATCCACATTGCTTTGCTTCCTTAACGTGTTCATTCCCACTTGCTGTGTGTGCATGCCTTTTTTTTTTTTTTTACCCACTGGTTTTGCAATATACCAACTGGAGACTGGCCAAATCTAAGCAGCGTGTGGAGAGCTGACCAACCAAAGTCATCAACATGAATGCATTCAAACTCCTGCCAACACACCCACGCACGCACACTCCTCCAAGCAACCAGGCACAATCCACCCAAAAAAGCCCCCCCCCTCTCTCTGCACTCAGATGAAGGGCTTCAAACTGCTGGATAGTGGACAAGTCCTCCGTGCTAATCCTACCTGCTACTTCATGTTTATTAATCCTACTCACCTCTTCAGGATTGGTCCAAAGCAGGTCAGTATGAGCAGCCAGTGGCTGCAGCACCAGTGCAGAGGAGGAAGGAGCCTCTTGATAGACTGAGGGAGAACGAGGCATCGCCAAGCTCCCAGGGATACGCTGGGCCATCACACCCAGAAGAGGCACAGAGACACAGGATGACCCCAGCTAACATTGCTGCCAAGGTAACATGGGATGTTGTTGAGAAGCATGCTGAATATATAGCAGGATTACAGTCAGACAAACAAAAAATAGGTTAGACTTACATGTGGAGGGATATTTACTCACCTCTGACAGAATGTGCGTACAGCTGCTCATGAATATATGGAAAGTATGGCATGTATTAAGTCATGCTTGACACTATGGTCAACAGTCAATGGAGTGCTACAGCATTAGATACACCAATCACTGTACACTGTACACCTAGTAATATGAACATGAGTGCTTCAGCTTCAGGTGTCCCCTACACCTGAAGCTGATCAGTGATGATCTCCATGATGGGGAGATGAGACAGAAAACCCAATTCCAAGGAAAATAAGTGGAAACTATAAGTAAAGACCCAAGATAAATCACTCAGTTTGTTGACCCTCAGTGAACCCAAACTCTTAAGGTTTAAATATTAACTATACTAACTACAGAGTACGGAGAGTAAACACCATGGAGAAACACCATTCATACTGTACTCGGTCTCAACAACAAAAGCACTGGTAGACAGATAAAGAGTGGTTTAATATACAATATTTAGTAAAATTACTTATATGAAAGAACAGAGGTACTACAAGAGTTTTCAGCTAACATAAAGTTGTTTTTGCTAAAAAATGTTTTTTGCTTAAATATAATCTGGAACTATGAATTACTTGCACATTTACTGCCTGTGCTAATTTATTAATCAAAGTGTGCGCTCATTAGAGCTCATGCAGTGTCTGACATATATTACATGCAATGAATAAAAGGACAGAAATATTTTTTCTTTTTAATTAGTTTTAATTCCGTTTTCAAACAACTGACTGATTAAACATCACTGGCTCTTAAAGTGAACTCTCTCTGTATGTCCTCAGCATGGAGAAGAGGTTTCTCCAGCAGCCAGTGACCTGGCCATGGTGCTGACCAGAGGACTGAGTATGGAGCAGCAGAAAAGCAGCAGAGACTCCCTGCAGTACTCCAGTGGCTACAGCACAGAGACCACAACCCCGTCCTGTTCTGAGGACACAATTCCTTCACAAGGTGAATCTCTGTCACACTCCCCTACTTTCACTACTGCAGCTTTTAATCTTGTCCATCCTAAGTAGCTCACATACATTTCTCCAGGCCACAGTCATCCATTTATTTTTTTCATATCTCAATAAAGTCAGTCATAGGAATGCATTTTGATTTTTTTTAATGAAATATCAATATTTAACAGCCTTGCAGAATTTGTACTTCACCACATTCATTAGAAACCCCGTCTTAAGAGTGTAATGTTACCAAACTCCAATTAAGTGAATTATCATTCAGTTATTCAGGCACAGTATGCAACAGGTGTTTTCTGACAGTTTCACTGACAGCAGCTGAGAGATGACAATATAAAGAGGAAACTGAATAATATTAATGTGTTTAATGTCATACTACTGTCAGCGTCCAGTTTCCTTGATTCAAAAAACATACCTATATAATGAGGTCCTGTGTGAATCCAATACCACACTGTCTTTAGGCTCTTTGCTTTGTGATTCTCTTCTCAGTGATTTTTTTTACCTTCGCTTTCTGCCCATGTCAGGTTCAGATTATGACTGCTACTCAGTGAACGGTGATGCTGAAGGTCCAGATGGACAGACAGAGTTTGACAAGTCCTCTACCATTCCTCGCCACTCCAACATCGCCCAGAACTACCGGCGCATGATCCAGACTAAGAGACCAGCCAGCACAGCCGGTCTTCCCAGTGGGGTTCTTGGCCCTGGTGGTCACGTGATTCCAGGTCAACCTGGTGGATCTAGTGGAGGTGGAGCAGGTACTCCAGGCACTGCCACCATCCGTCGAACCCCCTCTACTAAGCCGGGCGTGAGACGCACACTGTCCAACGCAGGACCTATCCCCATCCGACCACCCATTGTGCCTGTCAAGACCCCCACTGTTCCCGGAGACTCGTATGCAGCAGGAGCAGGTGGTGCTGGGTACACAGGTGGAGGGCACGCAGGAGCTGTGCCTGTACGTGTAGGCAGTGAAGAGTGTGTGTTCTTCACTGGAGTCGAGGATGCACAGGGAGCACTTGATTATGTGAAGGCGTCACCAAAGCGCCTCAGCCTGCCTAACACCGCCTGGGGATCGGGGGCTGCATTAGAGGTCTACGCTCAGCAGCACAGTGGCCTTGCAATGGGAACAGCCTCAGGGGCGGGATCAGAAGAGGATCAGATGATCGCGGCCAATCGGCACAGCCTAGTAGAGAAGATCGGCGAGTTGGTTGCCAGTGCACACGCCCTCGGAGAAGGGCAGTTTCCTTTCCCCGCCCTCCCCGATGACCCGGCCCTGCAGCCGACTGGCCCCAGCGACACTCAGACAGGGACAGAGGGGGCCGAAGGGTCTGGTGACATGTTGACCACCATCAGGAGAGGAGTCCGCCTTCGCAAGACCGTTTCCAACGACCGCTCGGCGCCGCGCATCTTGTGATTGGAGGAGAGAGCAGGAAGAGGATGATACTTGTCAGTCTGTAGGGAGTCAGGTGTTGGTGTGGTGCAACCCAACCGCCTAGTACATACAAAAACTTAACCATGTAGGGAAAGCTATAATATAACAGAAGATGAATAAAACGAAAACATACACAAAAAATAAGTTTAAAGACACCATTAGAGTAAATGATATATAATATAATGATAATAATAACATTAATAATGTTAACCCATGCTGACAAATAAAAGTTAAATACTGAATATTGACAGGCTCCTAGCCAGCCACTATAACTAGTGTGTGTTGGACGCATGTTTGTCTTCTCTACACCTTCACCCAGGGACGGAAAGACTCGCAGGAAAAACAGATAAGTTAAAAAAAAAGGCAACGAAAGAGAGAAAGACTGGGTTCTGTTTGCCAACTTACACCCTTCCCCATCCTCTCCAACTAACCCAACAGATGAGAGACTGGAGACTGAAGGAGGGGCCAGTGGGGGGCCGAGAGAGAGAGGGGGGTCAGAGTGCCATGTGACTAGCTGGATTTGAACCCAGGCTGTCTCAGCAGCAACATACTGTACTTATTAGCCCACTGAACTGAAGCTTTGGTATTAGCACGGGGAGCTAACAAGCCGGGGGGCTCCTCTGGTTCATCCTAATCTAAAATAGTCTAAAAAAAAATACAGTTGGCCTTGAACCGTGCTAGTGCCCCCTTCCCCTCTCTCTCTCTCTGTATGTAGTGTGCGCGTGCATTCATGTGTATGCATGTGGGCAAATGTGAAAAGCGAGTGCGTGTGAACATGTGATGGAGTGTGTGCGTGCGTGTGCGAGGGGGGTGGGTAGAGCTCTGCTGCAGGACAGCTGGTTACCCAACGAGGGCAGGGCTTTTTTCCTGTATGTTGTGTGTGTATTTTCTTGTTTATATCGTGACGTCATTTACCTTGTTACCACTGTACGAGAAGTTACGAGAAGTAATCCAGGCGTATAGATATATTCATATATATTTTCTAGAACCAGAGAGAAAATGTTAAATCAGAAATGGAGCAATAAATGTGTTTTATTTTCTTGTTTCCAAGAAGAGGATCGATGGAGGATTGCAGGTTCTCCTTTGTCACATTCAGGCAATCATCAGGAATGCTAAATTACACATCGACTGTGAATTCATGCCTAGCCGGTTTTGGCGTGTCTCTCTCTCTGTCCCTGTCTCTTTCTGGTAGAGGAAATTGATTACAAAATGTGGGGAAAAAAACTGTAAGCACTTTGATTGATGGTAGAGTCTGTACAATAGTCACTAGGTGTTGCTTTAGTCATAGTGTATGATAGAGAGAGTGAAAGTGAGAGAGATGGCTGCCAATAAGACTGTGTCCTGAAGGAAATTATTTAATTTGTAGAAGAGGAAGACAGAGAGGGAGAAAGAGGAAGTGATAACGACTGGTGGAATTGGAGTGATTGGTCAAATGAGAGATGGGATAAGAAGGTAGAGCTAAATATTTATCTCAAAGTGGATTGGATGTCAGGGCACTTCAGGGTTTCACAAGCCATCGGCCGAAGCTTTTTATGATGTGGTTGGACTGGTATCTGAGGGACTTAGCCCTTAATGCAAAAAATACACTGTATAGATAGGTCAGACTACTCATGGATACAGGTTTTGATCACCCAGATATAGACAAACATAATTTCCCAGGAGCCATTAAAGTAGTTAACTTGTCCAGGTTAGGATACCGCTCTCTGAAATTTCTTCCTCCACCCAATAAAAATGGAGGGAATGTAATTGTGCTTGTTTTGCCCAAAGTATTTAAATATTACATTTACTACATGTCTAGGTCTCCCCAAACAGAATGGCTCCACTACTCTCAGACCTTTTCTTAATATGATTGTTTTGTACTCATCCTTCAGCACTGATGACTGCACATTCAATGGATTATGGAGTCTAAATAGGACTATGAGTTTCAGAAATGATCGTTCCAAAAGACATATTACTATTAAATGTAAATGCCATTTTTAAAGACTGAGCACAACAAATGTAATTCTGTTTACTGCCATTTACTTCTATCAGAGTGAGGGCAGAAATCTCAAAACGTGGACAAATGAAATTCAAGAAAATACATCAAATTGTAGTTTAGGTTCAAACATACATGAACAGTGGAACTGAAATGTATTTGCACAAGTAGATTGTGTTCATTGGATTTGTATTTGAGTGGCATAAATGTACTCTGGAGTTTTTGACGCCGAACGCTGTGGGACTGCATTTCCAACGTCCAAAATGCTTCAAGTGCAAATACATTTTAGCAGACCAGCTCATCTGCAAATACATTCTTTCCTGTAAATACCGTATATCTTTGCATTATGGGAAAGCAAAGTTAAGACTTGAACACAGCTGAACAACACTTTTGTGCCCTGAAGTCACTTGAGTTACAACCATCCTCCTGTAGAAAAATGAGCACCAACAATCATACAAAACACATAGTACAGACAATTATCGTTGCAATAATGTTTCTAACGCTGGTCACTAATGAGTGGTGTCACCTGAAATGTAAGCGTTCAGACCAAGCATTTACAGAAGATAATTCCACCGATCAGGTTTTTTATTTGTTGTTGCGAGGACACAACAAATTGCTGCCTAAATTAAAATATATGCATGACGCTACAGCGGTGTGTTTCGGCCCAGTTCAGTGCAGATAACCCAGTTCAGCTCAGGACACGGCTGTATGAAAGGATTATTTATGGACATTAAGATGTGAGGAAAGGTGAAGCCTGATGTGCTCACTGATGGCAAAGACTTTTTAAGCTGACAGAGAGGGGGAAATGTGTGTGGAATGAGCATTTCACTGCCTGTTCATACAATATGTACTCTATGTGCTGTGCTTGTAAATGAGAATAAGGCGCACAGATTTGGTATAAAGGTTTGTTAGAAAATATGACATTTTTTTTCTTTTTTTCTTTCATTCTGCAGTACTGTTTGAATATTTAGTCTTAATTTTAATTAATGTAAAAAGAAGAAAAAACTCCAGCTGTAACACAAACTAGTTCGCTGTGTAACATATGGATGTAGGATGTGCGGGCCGAGAGTGAGTGTGTCCCCTGTTTGGCTGTTGGACTGTAGGCTAGTGAACTCTTCATCGACATGTCTGTACGCTCTTCTAGCAGCGACCCTAACATAGACGGTGACATCAGTGCTCTTACACGCCCATTTTGTTGATTTATTTGTCTTTGTTGCCATGGAATGGAGCACTGTTTTAAACACATTTATATTTGTTTTAAAAGAAAATGATGACGATTTAATTTAAAGCGAATAGCAAATTTTAAATATTGTCACCCTCTACCAGCACTTTTTTTTTTTTTTTGGTTAAACTGTGCTTTGGGAGGGGGGTGTTTTGTTTTGTTTTGTTTTTGTTTTTCATCTTGGGGGGGAACTACTGTATGTGTGTTGTCACATGTGGATGCTGTATGTTGTATCAGCTGAATCTGACTGGGTGAGAGGGTGGAAGGGGAGAGCAGCAGGCTTGGACTCCATCCCCCCACAAAATGAAAAAAGAAAAAAAAAACAGTGAGAAAACGTTCATCTGAAGAGTTTGTGTACGACCACCTGTTGAGGTCACACTGTACATGAATATACGTACGTATGTTGAATGTACCGCGTAGTGAAGGAGGACATCGAACTGTACATGTTTGACTTGCTCAAGGTATTGCAATGTCAGAGCTTTGTTATTGTACAACCGAAAGTTTCCAGTTTAAACAATAGGAAAGCAATACAGAGATAGTGTGCATGTACGTACATTCACAATGATGTTCCAGTGTGGGCATGTTAAAGGAAAATACCACTGTTTAGTGTGCTCTGTGATTCTTTAGTTCCTCATTGACAAGCTGTTCCAAGTAGCATGGCTCTGTTGTATGATTTGGAGTTTAGAGACCCTTTACTATTCATCCAAGGACACTGCTGGAGCCATTCTACTCATCTGAGTGTGTGTATGCTTATTAATACCAGTGCAAACTGAAACAAATGAATTCACTGCCAGTTATTGCTTGATTAAAAGGTTTATAATGCCCTGCAGAAGAGACACGCTGCTTACTTCCAAATGATGGATAACAACTCAGGACAAGGCAAGGATGCTAAAACTGTGGGAGGTTTCACATTGAATGATATCAAGATGGTCATATCAAACTGCACACACCCTGTTATGCAACAGGATGACAGGACATGGGATGAGTGTGACATGAGAGGAAGATATAACACTGCTATTTTCCTTTAAAATGCCCATTTAACAGCACAAAAAGTTATCTAACTAAACAATAATGTCTTTTTTTAACATGCTGAATTAACTGTGTACTGAACTAACTGTCTGAACAAGCTGAAATAACCACTCTGCTACAGATGTGTCGAAACGCCCATGAGTGTCTGTGTATGTGGGTAGAATTAGACCAACGTGGACAAAGCGGGAGCTACAATGAAAGCAGGACATTATGTCGAAACATACGCTGACACGTGGCCAGATTAACAGGCATGCAGGCATGCGTGCGTACACACAAACACACACACATACACATCCCAGGACACACACACAAAACAATCCACTCTTCCTCGACAAAGAAAACAATATAGTACCAACTAGCATGTCAGAGAGGAGCCAGCACTGTAAAAATACATTTTAACATTGATTACTTAATTTGAGTTAAGAGGTTGAAAATATTACATCTGAGCCTTCAGTGTCATTTCTACATTTTTTGTGCTCTTAGCTATCTTGTTGGCAGCAAGGCGAGCGTGCAAGCTAGAACACATCTAGATTAATACAAACATGAGCCATGGTACATTTCTTTCATGTTGCAGCATGCATACTTGATTAAAAGTGAAATCATGATTTCAGAAAATACTGTTTTCCTATACATACATCTAGCCTGACAGGCTATAGTGCTGCTGAGTGTACCTGTGAGAGCTTTCATCGACTGTCATAAGCCAAAGGAATTGTTCGACTATTTGGAAAATTCTCTCTTTTGCTTTTTTAATGAGAGTAAGATGAGAGAATTGACATTGTTTTCATGTGGGTATGGTTAATATGGAGATACTGCCTGGAGATTGTTAACTTTGCTCAGTATGAAAACTGGAACTTCACAGGCAAACAGCTAGTCTGGCCTTGCCAAGTTAAATAATCCGCCTTCCAGCATCTCTAAAGTTTACTAATTAACAGGCTTTATCTTATTTTTTATTTGCACAAAAGCCAAAAGTGTAAAAATTACAAGTTGTGGTTGAAGGTTTGTGCAGCGTAATGTGGTGGATCAGTTCTTAGTAACAATGCAGCAGAAAGAAAAAGGGTGACTCCAGCTGAAAAGCGTATTTTCCAAAATGTTGAGCTATTCCTTTAATGTTTAAACTGGGAGATAGTATTTTGGGATGGTACAACCACAGCAGGTTTAAAAACTCAACAGCACCATTGTCTGAAAATCCTCAAGATACACAAAAACTGCCATTTACTGTAAACAACAATGGACAGAGAAGAAAAAAGAAAATTGACATTTTCCTGTGATCCCAGACTTTTTTATGTTCACCTATGAATTCCTCACTTCTTTTTTTTCCTTCATCCACTCTTACCCTGGGATGCCGTCTAGCTGACAAGTTAGAAAACAGCGTTTGTTATGATGAGACTCTCATTGGCACTCGGTCTTTCTGTGCCTCGCAGCCCATCAGAGCTAATGAAAAATTATTTTGATGAAGTCTTTGTCTTCACCATGGTCCGCAGTGAATATAAACTCAGCTCTGTTTCGCTCTCTAGCCATCTTCCCTTCACTCTCTTCCATTCCCTCTGTGTGTGTGTGTCTGTGTGTGTGTGTGTCTGTACATTGTGTGTCGGTGTGCACGTGTGCCACGGTTCAGATGTGGGTGTGTCAAATGTGTGTGTGTGTGTGGTAATGGCTAACGGGTGGTATAATTATGGGTCCTGTGTGTGTTGTTCAAAGAAATTCTCAAAGCATTAGCAGAGTAAACTTCTCCTCGCTGTACACAGTAACATGAGCTACTTTGAAGGCAAGCAGCTGGAAGTCTGAAGCTCCATCTCAGTGGTAGATTACATTTTAATTAATTTTGATCAGGGTTTTTAAAGACATCTTTCTTGGCATCATCTCACTGGCAACTGATATTATTTGATGGTTTCCCAGTGAGCGTATGTCAAAGAAGCCTACAAGATGCAGGTACGAGCAGTAATTTGACACGCAGTGGGCCTTTTTACCCACATTAACATCACAAGAACTCTGCAAGTGTGTAAAGCACATGGTTGGTAAGACCTACAAAACACTATACTTAATCAACAGCACACATTTTAGCACAAGAAGGGAAGAGTTGTAAAGTAAAAAAAAAACTCTTATTTAAAGCTGGGAGCATTATCTGCCATTAGTTACTTTTAAACCCAGAACAAGCTAAGCTGTAGCGGCTTGTTTATTATTATGACTTGATTATTGTGCAACAGAAAAAAAAGACTTTTCTTAGGCTAAGTTGCATAGCATTATTACATCACTGTAATCACTGTTTTTTTAAAGAAAGGAAGTGTTGCAATGTCTTGTTAAAAACAGCAGTGGAAGTAATGAAAAACATTTACTCTTGTTAAAGGGTTTGTTGTGTTGTACTTTTTTTGAGTCACACTTGTACGCCTGTACTTAAGATCACAGCTATTGTATTCCACTACGTCTGAAGGAGCATATGTTACAGTGTCACATGAAAAAGTCATGGAAGGGATGAAAGGAGCCAAGCAGAATTAATAGCTGATGTGTCTATAGCCATGCTAAGTTACCCAAATTAAACACACCCACAATATTGAGACCAACAGGTGCATACTGAGTTTTGCTAACAAAACTAAGACTGAATCTCTGCATTCAGAAATTATTCAAATTAGTTATCAAGTATTGGAACTCTCTGTTACAGAAAGTCTGAGAATATAGAGAATAAGCCTTGTTGAACCTAGAACATACTGTAGATGACTTAGTGGTGCACAAAGCTGACAGATCAGACAAATTAGTGCAATAACAAACTCACTTACTGTTGTAAGACACTTGAGTTTGCTTATATTTTTGTGCATGTGGGCTGTAGTTACTGTAGAGTTCATATTCTTTATATGTAATCCGTGTCAGTCATGATTTATTCTACTGTTTGCTATAACAAGTGACAGGCTGCTTAGTTTATGTAGCCATATAATGCTCATTGCACATGGAGGCCTCGGCAGTCTTTTGAGTTCTGTCCTCTTTTACAGTAAGACTATGCAGAGGGAGGCAGTTTTTTTAATATACTGACACTGAGTTGTATCCATAGGCTGAATGCAAAATGTAGAAATTTATCATCACTTTGGAAATTTTTTTCTTTCATACTTTAGTTCTCTTTCATCCTTCATGAAAAGATCTGTCTGTTGATGCTTGATGGACATAAAACATTCAGCCGTGGCCACCTTCTCTCAGCCTTAAACTTGCTGACTGTCAGCTCAGCTGTGTTTCCCTGGTTACTCACATTCATAGGACATTGGCAGCCTTCCATTGTGAACATTTGCTCACAGCATGAACACACCGTTAGAAATGTATGTAGACATTTCTTGGGCAGTAGACTTTATGGTAATGTGGTACATTTCTCTATATGTGTTTGGTTTCCATCAAATATCTATACACTGGAGACTTACTGTATGTCCTAAATAAGATTGAAACGTGTCACCAATTTGAATCTGCTGATAGTTATTAGACTAACTCTAATTGTGTGCAGGCCGTTACAGGACAAATTGTGTATTTATGATGAGACCAAAAGAAGCGCTGTGAATTTGATGTACGTACAGCCCACTCCTTTAGCCATCTGCCCAGGTTACAGTGAATGTGTACTTAATGTGTGTTTGTGTGCATGACTGTGTGCATGTATGTGTGTGTTGCATAAGGACATGTGGTTAAGACCCCTACTGTTCCTCCCTCCCACCTCCCACTCACAATCTGCCAATCCTTCCTGCTATCTAATACTGAAGAAACCCTCTACGCATTCACACACTTACACACACCCGTCTGAAGGAAACATGACTAAGGTAGATTCTCGAAAGCAACACGACGGTTCACTGAGGTCCTCCAGGAGATCATGATGAAATGGGTTGCAACTTCCTGTCATACAGCCATGACGAACAGAGTGGCCAAAGTGGCCTCCTGGTGTCACTGCCACTGTAACTAAGCTGAATGTCTTTCTGTCAATACTCCAGTTCTCAGTAGTGTCTCTCGCTCGCTCGCTCTCGTTCTCCTCTTCCTTTTCAGCCTCCATAAGAACTCTACAGTGAAATCTATATAATTTCCATGGGGCTATTTTGTTCGAAGGATAACATCTGCTTTGTCTTTCTGTACAAACTTTTGCTCCTCTCCTCCTTCCTGAGTAGCCCTGCAGGCTCTGTGGTCTTGTCTTTCTCTCTTCTCTCTGTCCCCTCTTCTGCTCTTCTTCTTTAATTTATTGTGAGTTGATTTCCAAGGTTGTTTCGCCACTGTCGCTGATGATAAGGTTTTCTTTTCTGTCTTCCTTTTTGTAAAATTGACCCATTTTTTTGTTAACTTTAGTCACTGCTAATGTAACAAAACGCACTGTGATGATTCCAGTATTAATAAAAGTTGTACTTAAACTGTGTGCTGCTGTGTGAAATTGCTCTTTTTAATTAAAAAAGAGACCAGGTCAAGGCCTCAAAGAGACATATTCAGTCCACGAGTACACTGAGAAAAGTAAATGAGCATGGATTAGTGAATGGTCTATATTCCCTCTGAAGGCCAATAGGGGGCAGAGGGGATAAGAGATACTGTGAAGGTTCAGAGACTGCAAATGAAAAAGAAATGCGCCTTTTTACACTGTTTTGTTAATGCTGCCGCGGCAAATAAAGTAAATAATAACTTGGTGTAATGAGAGCTGGTGAGACTGATTTAGTTTGACAGCCTAAGAAAGTGGGTAAACTGCACAGTATGTGCATCAGGATTAACACACATCACACCTCTTTTCTTCAGTGCTCCGCCCTTCATTCACCTCACCAAATGTTGCTGGCTGTGCTGCCTTCTTGGGGTTTTTTTGAGTAGCATTTCGAATCCACTGATTTGTCATGTCAGTTGTAGGACACCCAACAGTAATTAAAAAACTATTAAACAGTACTTTTACGAAATATCACACTCCAGTTCTCTGTAGTGTCTCTCGCTTACTCGTTCGCTCGCTCTCGTTCTCTTCTTCCTTTTCAGCCTCCATAAGAACTCTACAGTGAAATCTATATAATTTCCATATCTACATATATAT
>JAOXYL010000001.1:12676953-12689455 GCA_028564955.1 Terapon puta | reverse complement strand
ATATATATATATATATATATATATATATATATATATATATATATACACATATATATAAATACAGACATATATATTCTGAAGATTCACAACTTATTTTCATAAAATCACTAACGCTGACACAAATCTGCAACTCAGGGTGTGTGAGTCTGAATATGACACAAATATACATGCAGGTTAAAGTGCATTCGTACCAATGGTGGTGGTGTTGTTCAACAATTTAATACCCTGATGCAATGCAGACATGTTTTATGGAAACATAATGAAATATTGAAATATCTAGCTTGTGAAAACCCTATATCAGAGAGGTCATAAGATAATCAACAAGTCAGGAAAGAGGGGAAAACAATATTTCTGCTCTCCAAATTACATTCTTTTATCTGACTGTTCTCCAATCTTTTTTTATTCCATCATGGAACAATGAATATATTTTCCTCTTCTCTAAATATTTAAAAATAGAAGAAGTGAACACGAGGACATAAGTGATCTGGCCACAACTTATAGATATTATGTTACCTCTGATAATAGGTTCCAACATTGTTTTCCGGACATTGTTTTGCTTTAAAGGATTAAAAGCAAACAAGGTTATGCATGACCTTATTAACACTCTGTGAGTGAAAAGTGCTCACTAAACCTCACACAGTCCATTTGGCTATTTTGGGATATAACAATCTTGTAAATATAAACAACAAAAACATTTAGATGATTAATTGCAAAACTATGTTCATCATCAGAATCAAAATCAGAATCAGCTTTAATGACCAGGTATGTGTGCACATACAAGGAATTTGACTCCGGTTTCCACAGAACCCTCTCATACTAAGGGCACGAATAGAATAACGATAAATAGAAGACACAACATGGATAACATATGCATAACAACATAGTATAAACATTACAGACATGACATAAACATACACATAACTATGGATTATGGAGTTCAACAGATTTGAGTACAATGATGGATGAAAAAAAAAAGATGAGCAGAGGCAGTTGGGAAAGCAGAGCGCTGGAAAAGCTTTGTCCTATAATGTTTTAGAGGTAACCCAGCATACAAAGATTGATTAGAATGACAAGAATTGGAAAAAACTTGCTCCTGCATCAGTGACATTTCAGTTTTCCTAAGAGGATATTGGCTGTTTTGTCTCCACGTAATTTACCTTTTTCCAGATCACTGCTCATGACACTGAGTTGTAGATCAGCCTTAAAGGGGAAAATGCAGGTAGTGAGATTATCAATGACGCATGTTTTTTTTGTGTCCTGGTGGGGGCGCCCAAGACCTTTAACGTGTCCCTCCAGAAGCCAGCCAGAGGAGGACGGAGCAGTGATGTACAATCTGCTGATAGAGGGAAAGGCCATTTCCATGCAGCTTTGTCAGACACCTGAGCTATTCAAAGGCGTCAGACAGGCAGCAGTGAGACTTAAGACGACATGTCAGCTGATGACCTTAGTTTGGGGTTCTGGCTGCTGAGAAATAAATAGATTTTTTTGTTTATTTGTTTGTGTTTTTTGCACACAGCTTACAACAGAATCAGGAGGGTAAATGTAAAAATCTATCTGCTCCATACACTCCATAAAAACTTTTTTTTCAACCTAAACAAAGCATTTTTCATTATATCTATACCATATGAGCTGCTCAAGTTTTACGTTCAGTTTCCTCCAAACTGTCTCTTGAATCAGTCTATCGGTTAAGTGAACCAAATCTTGTCAGCCTGTCTGGATTAAACCACACTGACAGAACAAGGACAGACTTCTTTTACTTAACACCTTCTCCCACGTTACCAACGAGGAACCACACAAAGAAACTTTAATTAAAAATAAGTGGGCCACAATTAATCTCAGGGAGGCACGCTTCATTCAGACTCACAGCAGCCTGAGACTGTAAGCCTGCATGCTTTTGTGTGCGTGCAAGTTTGTGTGCGTGTGTGGAAATGGTAGAAAAGTGAGTGGGAGTGTGTTTCTGCTGCTCTGTCCCTCTCATGTTGGGACTCTAATTAAATGTTTAAATGGTGCGGTTCAGTATTTGAACCACTCGTAACATGGTGCTGAATGACATCCTGAAAAGATTTATTGTCATGGTTTGTTAACAGAAAAGCAGCACACAGACTGGAGACAGGTTTTTTAACGGTCTCTTCAGAATTTCCCTATTTTTTTTTCTGCACTGTGAATAATTCAAATATGTACAATATGTTTTCTATACACTCTAATATGTTATTGTGCCCATTCCTAGCTAATATTGAAATATTTGCCGGGTGTATAGACCTTTACATAAGTTCATGAATACAAGTTTCACAAAGAGATGGAGTTGTTTGCTTTCTATATATACATATAACCTGTCATAGAAGGGAAGAAGCAAATGGCTGAATGTAAAAATATCACCTCTAATTAAAGGCAGATGAACCTGCGATAATTGTGTTTGATGCTATAGAAAGACTTGAAGTGAGCGTACACCTTATCTCTTTGTCTGATAAGCGCTTTGTCTTAAGAGACAAAAACAATGAATACATAAGGATAAGTACAGCTTTTAATGACTTTATTATCATTTGAAAACCAAAGCAAACAAAACATATTTCAAAAAATGATTATTTTCTCCCATGGGAGAGCCAAACGGTTGCATTGGACAGATATTCATTACGTAACCACTGTAGCTTATTCTGACACAACCCCATAACATGGCTAAGTACTCTCATACTCTAGTTTGTTTCTGAATTGTGAAGTTATGATGTTCTTTACAGCATGACCTGATTAAGTGAGCCAATTGTATTCTGATAAGCGCATGGCTAATTCTTTCTTCAGAGTAAAATAGTGTAATAAATCTGAATTATTAATGTCTTCTCATGGAATTTAATGATCGTGATAACACCTCCTCCATCCTATATCTTAAATATAATACCTGTAAGACTGTACAGATTCATGCCTTAATAAGTACTTAAAAAAAAAGATTCATGCTTTTATCTCCAGAGAGACTACTGCTTAGATTTTCCCAAAAAGCCTGTTAAACAGCCACAGCTCACGGAAACTGAACACAACCCTCCAGTTGTGCTTTCATTGTGTCACCGCAGTGATTAAAATAGTGCTGCTCGTTTACCCACTGGTTTAAGGCGAGAATACATCACATTGCTGCTTTTACAATAAGAACCCCCTCGGCTTGTTACCTCTAAAATAAAACATGGTGAATGAGCATTTAGTCACAAACTTCTCTCTGAAACTCTCTCTGACTGTTGCCACTTTTAAACCCCAGCAGAATGATGATCTATGTATACAGTCACATTTTCTTTCCTTCTATTTTTGCATGTCTCCATGCACATTATTTCTCTTGCGTTTTGATTTCGCATTTTGAAATGCACAGTGTGTGAAATATGCATACACTGTAAATAAACTTGCCTCCCCTTTTGCTGCACACCTCATTGTTCTATAAAAGGTAAGCGCAGTGCTCTGGGTGTGTGTGATGTCCATTTTGTCTCCTTGAAGATCAAAGAAGGTTCAAAGGCCTCCCTTTATCAGTCACAGCACAAGATGACAGCGAGACTGAAACTGGAGACTCTTTGCATGGTAATGAATAATGCAACTGTATTGAGCTTTTTAAATGTGTGCGCAACATGTGAAGCCTGGAATCCTGGTAACATCATTTAACATGATTATTGTCATCCATTACTTCATAATCTGAACCTTTGCCACTTCCTTTGTTCCAGTCAGCGGCAACAGCATCTGTTTTGTATAATTTCATGCATTAGATATTTGTGTCGTGCTTCCGGTGAGCCGTGAGATGGCTACACTGACGAGAGCTCTGTGTCAACACTACATAATTGGCAACAGACTCCCAGCCATTCAGGGTATCTCTCACCAGCGGCGCCTGCGGACGGCACTCAGCATCATCAAGGACTACAGCCACCCAGCACGCAGACCGCTCTGCTCGATTCTGTCTGGCAGATGATACAGGCTGAGCAAACCACCAAACTTAAGGACTTTTTTTTACCACCAGGCCATCAGGCTTAACTCATTAACCTAATATGCCATATCTGCCTACCAGCTGTCCTATCAAAATGCAAACATGACTGTTATTACCTTACCAGGACTGCAATACACTGGTCACTTTTACTTCTACACAGAGATTCTAATTTTCATATATCCATATGGTATTATATTTAATTATGTCAGCTATTCCCCCTACTGCTGAGCGGACCTATTTTCTCGCAATTTAATTGTATCAGTGACTCTGCTGATGACTAATGAAAGTGAATCTGAATTCCAGTACAATTTAATATGTTGAACGGTTTATTTGATTTTTTGATTTTAGGTCATTATTGGGGTGGCTTTATGGACAGAGAGTCACACTCCATCGTTTATGGATATTACAACAATTAAAAACTGCAGGGTTTCTTTCAGGTCGTTGAGCAGAAGGACTTTACCAACCGCTGTGCCCCAACGTAACAATAAATTCTTATCATCATTATTATGGTTATTAAGTAAGAAAAAGACAAATATTGAAAAGCTTTTTCTGAAAATATGGACCAGTTAGTTTTATATGACACAACTAAAGCCTAGGGCAGACTAAGGCAGACTGACAGTACCTCTGCAGAGAAAACACATCTCAGTCATTTGAATGAGGCCACTGGTGGTGGGGGGGGCTCTGGGGGTGCTAAGGCAGGTGGCTCCAGTAAAATAATCCATGGGTTGCTTGGCAAAAAACTTTAGAGTGTTCAACTTTGACGCAATGCAGCAAAAAGAGAAGGATAGACTAAACAAAGCTCCCTGGTTTTAACATTATCATTCCACTAGTAATTTAAGTGACACCACCGCAGCCACCTGAATTTCTGATATGGTTTTGAACGCCCACTACTCAAACAATGATTTGAAAAGGCTCCTTTGTAAAAAAGCTTTACTTATGTAGTGTCAGACTTTGTCAACTAACTTTTGGCTAAGCAGTCCTGACTTGAATGATATTAAAGCACCAAAACTGTATGACCAAAGGCTGAAACACACAGCCGACTAACGGGTGCAGAGCTCAGGTTAAATACTATTGACCAATAGTGGAGCAGGTATTCAGAAGATTTACAGAAGTAAAAGTACCAGTACGAAAACAATAAAGTAGATAAATAATTAATATTAAAGACCCAGAATTCAACATTTTAACCTGTTCGAACATTTACTGATGCATCACCATTGGAGCATCACTTTAATACTGTAGTTGGTGATGGAGCTAATTTTGTCAAAGATGAGGAAGTTTGATAAAAAACATTAATACCGTTTAGTAAACGGATCAAATATATTGTATGTACTATATATTATAGTTATTTAATAATAGTACAATAATTTCCTGAAACATGATGGAGCAGATTTAGTAAAATAAAGTTGAAATATGATATTAAACGGTAAATCCTTAAAGAATTATATTTTAATACAGCGAGGTACTTACACCACTGCTAATAACCGCATCAAACTATAAATACACCTCTACAGGATTAAATTAATGTCAGCTAATTAATTAAGGGCAATGCACGTCCATGTAGGTGTTTTCAATAAACCTGGTGGTTAGACTCCTGGGAATCATGTGGGAAGAAGTCCTATCAAAAACGAAAACACCTTGTGGATGGACTGAGTTTAGGGGCGTAAGGAGTTTTACAGCATAAATGAATGACTGATTACAGAACGACACAGAAAATGTTACGTGGTTTGAGGACAACGTGGACTGAATGGTCAACCTGACTGGCAGAGTTTGATCTAACCGATGTTAGGGTTCAATGACTGATTCAATTTCATTGGTGCGTCTTTAAGCCATATCACCATCCCCCCTACCAACACACAATGCAGTACCCCTAAGTCCAGTTTGAATATAAGCCGCTTGGTCCTCCTGCATGGTGTTCCAGCACTTTGTTTTCAAGTGCTATACTTTGTTTTAATATATACATTTATATTTTTTTTCATTCGATTTATTTTATGTAGTGTAATTCCCTCATGTATCTATTGTATGCCTTGCTGATCTATTATTCTATTATTCTCCTCTTCTGCATTATACTTTCGCATCGTTCTGGCACTTTAATATTCCTCCTTCAACATTTCACCATTTGCCTGACATCTGAAATTAAACCTTCTTACATCTTGCCATTGATGTTTTTTTTTAACTGTCCCTCTCTTTCATTTGAAATGTTTTCTCTTGCTTTTCATTTTTTGTTTAATGCTTTACAAAAGTGTGTGTGTGATATGAGCAGCATAAATAACCTTTTTATTGTGTAGTGAATATCCTCTTTTGAAGCAGATTCTTTTGAATGTGGAGCAGGAAGCTGGTTATAATAGTGAGCAGACATTGGCATGGCGGAAGTTGCATAAATCAGCAAACTGGTTAAAACATGCCAGAAATGTCTGTCTGTCAGCATCTGTTTCAGCTGCTTAACATGATATATATTTCAGTCACACTCGTCCTCATGTGACTGTAGGAATTTAAGGTATTCTTTAAAGTATTTTCCTGAAAAGCCCTTGAAGGGTCCCCTAAATGCAGGCAAAGAGATCACCAAGTTATTAACTATAAGGAAAGCAGAGTCTCACCAGAGTACCTGACAAAGTAAAGTGAAAATGAAAAAGAATTGAGAGGTATTTGGCTGCTCGTTGGGCATGCCGAATACAAAGAGTGGTACCAGTCCAGAATCTCTACACTCAAATCAAACACTGGTAATTGGTATTTAATTTTCAGCATTCATGACTTACATCCTGCTGCTGGTCAGGGTTCCTGTGGTAATTTGATATTGGGAGACCCTCTATATCTGACTGAGACTATTTATTTGCATATATTAATATATGATATTACCAACTGCATAATCTGACAGACCTGGATATGACTCTAGAAAACATTACACACATTTATGCATTGTTTCCATTTATTCCAAATCATCTTGCACTGTCTCTGACTCTGTTGTCTGTTTGTTTGTTATCTTTCTTTCCTTCTTACTGTCTGTCTCATTCAACAACCTACCAATGTTTTACTGTGAGCCACTGCGATGCATATCGACTATTAGCAACTAGAGACGTCAACCCGCTCAGGGCCTTTTTTCTCTTCAAACGTGGATGCAGCATGAGGATCTACTGGAAATGTACAGAGCGAGGGTGATGCAGAAGAGAGAAAGAAAATGGATGAAAATAAAGAGCAATAGTTTTGCTTGTGATTAAATGAAATTCTAATCATGGAGCAACAAGGCCACAGAGTGACATGTTTTGATTATCACACTGATAGGTGGCCTACTGTGAGACCTCACAATGAATCAGAAAGATCTCATGTTTAAATGTATATATTACTGAAAATAGAGGGAGGGCGTGGGGGAAAAGAAAAGGAAGAATCAGTGGAGAGAATAACAAAGCAAGGTTGCTGGAGATGAAAAGCATGTCTGGAGTTTGGGTGTCTGAGAGAATGACAGAAAAATGTTGGTCTTCTCTGCATTTTGTGGCTCTCATCATATTGTAACATGGCTGTCAGGCTTCAGGGAGAATGGCGGCTCCGTCGTCTGAAGCCGCTGAAAACCAAATAAAAAATCACAGAATACCTCAGCTCACAGCAAAAACCATCAAGAGCGTCTCGTCTGCATACCGAGTGGCCTCAAGGAGGAGTGGGGATGGGAGAGGAGGAAGAAAGTGGAGAAGCTTGACGTAGGAAAGCCTGTCTCAGCAAATGACATGCTCGACAGAGTGAATGACAAAGAAAAAACAATACGAGTTCTGTGAGAAGTGACACTGAGATGAGAGCGATGACAACAAACACACAAACATGCATAAATTATAATGGAGTAACTGTCTGGTGTTCACTGATACACTCGAACTTCAGTATTTTGGAGATGTGACAGAATCCTTCCAAATATGAGTCCCACGTACGGTGGCCTTCGTAGGACATCTCAGAGTCAGCTTGTCAGACTCAGCTCTGCTTTCATCAGCCACAACAGCGCTCTGTCAGGCTGTTCAACATCCATGACAAAAAGATTTTTCTCCACTTTAGTTGTACTTTTAGCTAAAAGGGAAACTTTGAAACAGTGTGTCTTTTATTTTTGTAGCTCTGGCCATCAGTTGTAAGGCACAAAATCTATAAATATTTCAGATGGGTCAATAAATGAGAGTAGGCAGTTTAACCAGTTGAACTAAAACATTATATTTAGAAGTAAATCCGTCATTGCACAAGAAAAATATAAATCAAACCAGGAGATGATTCTGTAAGCTCTGATGGGTGTTTATGACAGACAGTTGGGTAATTATTTTACTTTACGTCTCTGTTTTCTTCTTTCAGGTAAATGTCTCCAGCTTGGGATCATTTGTGTGAAATCTGACTACTCAAGCTGCTTCCTCTGTCAGGTGGACCCTGTTGTTCACACTCCTATTAATGCAGATCAAACATCTGAGGATTGCAACTTAAATGTACACACACCTATATTAATGTTTCACATGAACTAGCATTATCACTAGCATTAGTGTGCTGGATACGGTGGAGATTGAACAGATATATATATTTCTGTAAAAATAGTCAAGTGGATTATCAACCAAGCAAAGCAGGCAACTCCACCCGGGCCAGAAGAAAGTAACTGTATTCATTCATTCATTCATCTTCTATACCTGCTTATTCCTGCCACACAGGGTCAAAGGGTGCTGAAGTCTATCCCAGCTACCATTTGGCCATGAGGCAGGATACACCCTGGACTGGTTGCCAGTCAATCACAGGGCTGACGCGGAGACACAGACAAACACTCACACTCACATTCCCACACCTGGATTTTGGGAGGAAGCTGGAGTACCCAGAGAGAACTCACTCCATCACAGGGAGATCATGCAAACTCCACACAGAGGGGCCTCTCTCCACCGGGGATAGAACCCAGAACCCTCTCGTAGTGGGACGACAGTGCGAACCACTACACACTGTAATTGTATATTTAATCTAATTATTGTGGGCTAATTTGACACAGAGCAAACCTGAATGGGGTATTTAGGCACTGTGGTACTGGCTTTTGAATGGGTTTCGGGCAAAATATAATGAAGTTGGTCACGCATTGTTTGGCCTGTGCACTGTATATGAAGGCCACTTGAAGGTTTTTGGGTGCATTCACATAACACAGAGGCCCAATGTTCATTTCCCCCAGGGCTCCCCAAGGATTATACCAGTCACTCCCAACACTACCACCAAACCCTTGAGGAAAATGTTTAGGTTATGAAATTATGAACTGAGTTTCATTCATCGCTATTTGTTGATTTGTCTCCAGGTTAAAATTTGTTGTTGTAGTGATGCACTGATGTTAGAAGAACTAAAGCTAATTTGGGTTACAGCAGACAGATTTGTTGAATGTTGAATTGTTAAAATGTAAATCACAGGTTTTTTGGTCAAAAACCCAGAGGCAGCACTGGGCTGTTCCCAGATTTTTCACACCATCATGAGTCTTATTGGGGTCAAACCGAGGGCAAATGTAGAAACTTACAAATCACTTGGCCAACTTTCAGTCCCCACATTTGTTGCACCTGGCACAGTTTTTGCATCTTTGCACTTTTACATTTGCAAACATCAGTTGATAAGACGAGACAGAGAGTCAATAATTCAATAGAGTGCGAGGAAAGGTCATAAATCTGTACAAAACACAAAACTGTGTCTGAGAGTGTGGTTCTCAGCCTCGTCGATACCCACCAGGGAGCAGGTTTTCATTTCAGCCAATCACTACAGAGCTGATTTCCCTGTCTGGTTATAGGGGGGCCCATCACTGTTTTGATTGCATGTGGTCGAGAGCCACTGGTTTACAAAATCAAATAAGGCACTGGTTAATATGCACAATAATTTGCTTTACAACAGATCAAACTGTGCCAAGGATATGATTTGGTTTCCTGATTACCGAATGAGAATTGTGTTTCAGTCTACACTGTGATTCCCTTGCAAATGATTCACTTTTGTTCCTACTCTCTCGTCACTCTTTCCAATTTTTCAATATTCTTCCATCCTCTTTTCCCCTATAATTTCTCATCCTCCTCCTCCACCTTGGCTCTTCATCAGCACTCGATAGAGCTTTATCTTTCTCTGTGTCCCAGGCTGTATGGGAATGGTGCGTCTCTTGTCTGTTTTGCTTGTCTGGTGGTTGCAGTTAGCCAGAAGCCCACAACAGCACACTTGCTAATTAAAGACAGCTAATGAACGACAGCATTAGCATATCAATGAAGGCTCCTGCTCTCCCTCTTTGCCTGGCTGCTAAGTTGTCCATGATGCTGAGTCAATGACCAGCCACAGTGGTCTGACTGCTCAGAGGAGGAAAATGGCAACACACACCAACGGCAGACATACTGATTGTATCAGGCAAAGAGTTCCCACCCTGATTTGAAAAATATGTACCATAATCAAGTATTAAATACTGATCTATACAATCTCTACAAAAATCAGTTAAACATAGTCAAATGACCTACTGTGAAATTCCTTTAGATGCTGTAATTATTGTTAGTGGGAGGCGACATGATGTATGACGCAACCTTCCCTAATCTCTTTCTTACATATTTCTGCCTCATGCACATAAGCAATATTTGAATACCCCCTGAATGTATTATCTGACATTATTTCCATTTCTTGTGGCTATGGTAATGAAAGAATTAAGTCTTGTGTCTCAAACTGATAATTTATCTCTTTTGGGCAGAACTATACAAAGCTGAGTTAGGTAACTAGAAATTTGGGGAAAAGATCGCATTTGCACATCTATTATCAAAATGTGATCTATATCGGAAGATGTAATCTGTATAATGACATCTGAACATTTGCATTTAAAGCTGGTATTAAAAAGCCTTCTTGATATCTTGATTCCGCCCATATTTTAATCTAATTGTAACATGTAGATTAGGTGGATGCAGTTGACAGACTTGTCAGAAAACATAATGTGTCTCATGTCAAAGACTGGTGATGCCTGATACTCCCAGGGAAAGGTGAGAGCCTCTTGAGATGTCTGCAGGCTACGTCTCAGTAGCCTTTCTACTGTAACAAGTCTAACATTGCTTGTAGCTTGTAGAAACTAAATTAGCAACCAAAAGTCTCTGTCATGCATCTCTATTTGAGATTGCAGCTGAAGAACCATTGAGATTAGACAAATTAGTCCAATTGCACATTAAAAACAGCCACTTGAGATGCACTTTCCACACAGAAGAAATCAACAGACCAGACCAATTTAGTGCTTATGACCATAAATTTGTTATTTAGTCGCAGTTCTGTTATGTAAAAAAATAAATAAAATTGTGTTTTTCTTGTTATAATATTTATTTTACTGGCACAGTGTTTACATTTTTCAGTTAATTACACACTATTACTGATATTTGAGACAAAAAGAGCACAACCTGTAACTCACTGGAACCAATTCTGCTGAAATACAAGCACATTTCCTGCTTTACACTCAGATAGCAGTTCTAGTGCTCTACATCTAACACACTCTTCATGAATAAAATCTTGGAGCACGCTGCCATTCAAAATGCCAAACTTTAATTTCCTTCTATCCATTCTGACTCTGCTCATGCAGACACATGTTGGACAATTGTTCAATTAGCAATCAGGCATTTTGCAGATAAAAGGGCCACAGCTCTTCTGTGTTGAAGCTACAAATGCCAAAGTAGAAAAAAGAGTAAGAAGAGGAGGACAAAGAAAAGAATGAGCAAGGAGAGGCCAACGAGAGATTTTCTTTGTTTACTCTATATGTAGAAGCATTCTTTCTATTGTTTGGTTAGAAAGAGTGCAAAGCGGCTGTTAATCTGAGGCCATATTTCTCAACCACAAAAAGGGTGGCATGCTCTCTCCAGGTGGATGAAGAGGTCTTGCCTCATGTGGAGGAGTTCAAGTATTTCGGGGTCTTGTTCACAAGTGAGGGAAAGAGGGAGCGTGAGATTGACAGGTGGATTGGTGCAGTGTCCACAGTTATGTGATCAGTGTACCAGACGTGGTGATGAACGAGCTGAGTCAAAAGGCGAAGCTCTCAATTTACCCGCCAGTCTACGTTCCCACCCTCACTTGTTGTCATGAATTTTGCATAATGACCAAAAGGACAAGATCGCGGATACAAGTGGCCGAAATGAGTTTCCTCCGCAGGGTGGCTGGGTTCTCCCTTAGAGATAGAGTGAGAAGCTCAGTCACTTGGGAGGAGTTCGGAGTGGAGCTGCTGCTCCTTCACATTGAGAGGAATCAGCTGTTCCAGATGCCCCCTGGAGGCCTCCCAAGAGGGCTGTTCCAGGCATGTCCCACTAGGAGGAGGCCCCAGGGAAGAGCCAGGACATGTCGGAGAGACTATGTCTATTGGCTGGCCTGGGAACGCCATGGGGTCCCTCCGGAAGAGCTGGAGGAAGTGTCTGGGGTGAGGGAGGTCTGGGCACCTCTGCTCAGACTGCTGCCTCCTCCACTTGGCCCCAGATAAGCAAATGGAGATGGATGGATGGATGGATGGATGGATGGATGGATGGATGGATGGATGGATGGATGGATGGATGGATGGATGGAATGTAATATGTGACACAGAACACCTTGAGATACCAGTCG
>JAOXYL010000001.1:12659005-12675539 GCA_028564955.1 Terapon puta | reverse complement strand
GTGTGTGTGTGTGTGTGTGTGTGTGTGTGTGTGTGTGTGTGTAGTTTCAACTCTAGCCTTTGTTTTCTGTTTAGCTGTTTCATTTTTTTATTTGTTGTTTGTGTTTTGAAATTAAGAGCCATTGTAATTTATACCTGTCATTAATATGTTTTCCTTCCTTAGATAAGATAAAACATTGTATTTTATGCATTTTGAACATCTGGTTTTAATGGGATCTTGATGTCTTCATAGTCACAGTAGAATTATTACAGAATGTAGGACTACAGTAGAGATATATAGGGGTCTAGAGATTAATAATGAGTGTTATCTATAGCATATTAATTTCAGTAAGCAGTAGTATGTGATTAATAGAGAAGATCAAGAGGAAGTCTCATAAAAATTAAAGAAGACGCTTTAGTTTCTCTGTAGTGCTTCCTTGCATTGTCCTTGCATTGTTGCTTGAAATAAAATAATGCAAGAGCTTGCATCACAGAGTATACAGTCCCTCTCTGATGCAAGCTTTTTCACTATGCTATTTCGCAAAGCCATGGAGACTCATTGACGCGCGCATGTTATCCACTTCTCTTCACAGCCTAATGTCAAGAGCACAGCTCACACTCTGGGGATTGACACTTTGAACCTGAATTTGTACTGTGCTGGTTGAGCCCCGGCCTACTGTGAATTGTGGATCTGATCTGATGTAAGCCCATTCACAGATGTCTTTTCTCTCAGACAGAGACTTTTCCTGCTTAGAAATGTCTGGTTCTCCTTCATTCTCAACTCACTTTCTGTACTATCACATGTAGTCCATAATGATATGGTCACAGATTTTTTAAAAATATTGTATTAACTACTCAGTGTGTTGTTCCATTGCAGAGGAAATACCTGGTCAAAGTGCTTTAGAGTTACTTCGCTGAGGGTCGCAGAGGGGTGCAGTCAATCCCAGCTGACAGGGTGCGAGCAGCAGGCACACCCTGGGCATGTCATGACTCATGAGTCAAACACAGAGATGACACATACAGACGTTATCATGCACACTCACATTTACATGGACAGGCCAGCTAACACCCTTCATGTCATCTCACTGCCGAAATTGGAGCACCCAGATGAAACACACACAGGTACAGAACTTACAAATCTCACACAGAAAGTATGAAGTTACTTTAAGTTATATTCCACATAAAGCCACTCTGATACCTTGTCACAAGTCCTTGGCATGCCTTGGTGCCCAAGGCTATTTGCTGACGATTCAGTGGGGGCTAAACATAAGGCCAGGCTGCTGTTGGGGAGCTTGAAGCCAAAGAAAAGATGTCCATATGAGTTTTTCAAGGCTCCTCTAACTCAGTTGATGGTTGTATGACGGAATCGAAGGCAGTGAAAGAAAAGAATATAGCATATAGCTTCAAGATTTAATTCAAACATCCAGATTTGTGGGGAGAGAGTCCATCAAATGTGATGTAGCATGGAAGCCAAGTGGTATGGTTGGTCAGGTCAGGGACAGCAGAGATTCAATGAGAGTAGCACTTTTTTTTTTTCTCTGGTCGCCTTTTCTTAAGCCCGTAGAGGCTATTGGCTGCCAGGACAGTGAACTACAAAGACTGACCCAACATCCTGTGGAGAGGACGAACGGTTTATTAATCTTTTAGTTGCATGATTCTTGGCGTAAAGCAAGAAGGGTAAAAAAAGAAAAACTGTGATGATAAAACACTGAATTAATTAGCCACTTTAATTGTGTGTTCTCCAACTCCTATTCTCTGCGGGCATAATTAAGATGTGTTTATTTGGACACAGTTTGCTCTTCAAGGAGGTAACACAGCTAATTGGTATTATACTCAAGTCACGCGTACATTGCAATTATATCAGCTAGCTGCTGCTGCAGAAGCCACTGTAGAGCTGGCATCTCCAATTACTGATTTAAAAGATAAAAATTAGGACATATTTTAATGGATTTGTAAATGCAATAACATTTAAAGAGGGGGAGTTGTGCTTGGTCTCTCGGGAAGAGGGAAGGGGGTGGGAAATTCAATTGGCTCCTTCACCCACAATGTGCTCCCTCAAACAGTTCCACTCATTCTCTCAATGAGGAAGTTTGGGTGGGTGGGATTAGAAACTGGTTCCTTTTCCACCTGATACTGTTGTATAATTATACCCATCATAAAAAGATTAAGCCCAGAACACCACAAGACAGAACAGCAGTGCTAAGTATCAAATAGTCCCACTGTGGTTATGTGAGCACTGTGTGACACCTCAGCTTCTGTTTTTCCACAGATAATAGAAGATTTCCCATCTATATGATTTTTTGAAATTGTAATCATTTCTTTCCCCTATGGTTTATTAAAAAACTTGAGTCATTTAGGGTGACTGCTTTTTAGAGGAGGCTGTCAACTAAAGACAGCTCAGTGTTCGTATATCAAAGAAAGGGAAGGAGAGCAATGGGACATACTAGACGGAAGAGTCAGGACGTCCCGCTCGTTTTCACTGAAGTCCCCATGAAGCAGTTAGATCAACGTGACATATCTCTGAGTGAAATTAAGAAAATATGTTATGAGCATGGTAAGCGATAAGAGATAATTGATGAAATCTTGCGGATTTGATTGGGTTGTTCAAACATACATATGACTTAACTAATAGAGCATCATTGATCATAGCCAGGTTAGCTGTAGCTCTACTAGTTGCTGTGACTCCATGCAATCTTTTACTGAATAAGTCTTTTGCTTATTGTTCTGAAAGAGTTATGCGTTTTAATTCATTTTGATTGAGCAAGTTAACTTGATTGCCAACAGACGTATTTATAGCATTAACTCTTTGTCTCTCAACTTTCTGCAAGTCATTCCTCAGGACAGTTGAATGAATCAGGTTTGAATGAATCCATTTTGGATTCTGGTATTTATTTCCTCGATAATCAAGCATTCTCACCCTCTTGTCAAATGGCATTAAAGGCAACAGGTGGAGCCAGTGGAGTTTGGTTGTTACAAGTGATTACTGTCTCAAGTATGACTATCAGGACATAGTGAAAGTTTCAGCAAATATGGCTGAAAGTTATTATTACACCAGTAACTTACATAACGCACAATATATTTGTACAATTTGAAATAATGAAATTTGGGACTAACTCCTCCAATATTCCAATATTATATTTCTTTCTCAATTGTTTACACGTTTCCTATGGGTGCTTTTACGAAACTCTAAACACAAAAAGTGACCCACAAAACCCGAATCCAGCCCTGAAAAGTTTCTATGGGTGAATCTGCTCATGCATCTTCCATAGCTTGTAGAAAAAGTTTATTTTCATCGCACCTTTCAAGATGTATGTCACAAGACCTATGTAACAAAAAGCTTCACAGTAAAAGGGTAAACTTTAAAGGCAACAAAGCAAAGTAAAAGACAAGGTAACAATCAAATAAAAAACACAAAGAAAAATGGTAAAGCAAAAAAAAGACCAAAACAGCCTAAACAAATCATTTGAAGGACCTGGTCAGGAGCCTAGCAGCAGCACTTTGGACCACTTGTTAGCAGTTTTAGCAAGAGTGGTCTTCCTGAGGCAAGTGAAAAGAGCGTAGCAATAATCAATACAGGTAGAAATAAACACATGAATTTTCATTTCCAATTTGGTTTGGGATACAATGAGGTGGTGAAAACAGGGGTACACTAAACACATTGCACGCTGGTGAGGACTCAGATACTGGCCCATAGCAATGCCTAGATTAAGGGCAGTTTATTCTTCCTTGTATTTGTCTTCTACTTTCCCTAACTCTCTTCTTGCTTTGCCTCTCTCTCCTATTTTGGCGTCAAGTGCTCAAAAACACAAGAGCTTACCTGGGGCGTTTCTATTTGCTAAAGCTCTGATTGCTAATTGAGCAATTGTGCAACACATGTAGTGGAAGGTGGGAAATTTAAGTTTGACATTTTGAATGGCAGCGTGCGCCATGTGAACCGGAAATATTTGACTCCTGAAGAGTGTAGAGAATTGGGTTTAGTGTTTCGAAAGAAGTTATGGTTTGAAGTCTGAGTATAAAGCAGGGAATGTGCCTATAATATTCTGCTAATATTTTAGCGGAATTGGTTCAGATGAGTTATAGGTCGTGTCTCAAGTGCCAGTGATAGTGTGCAATTAACTGAGAAAAAGCGTAAATGCTGGTGTGAGCACATCTCTGTAGCATGAACGACTCAACACACTGCTGAGTAAGGCAATGTTACAGGGCTGGGCTTTATGGTCTTTACAGTTTTTGGGAATGTTAATGTGATTTTCAGTAAGGTGTTGTTTCTTTTTTAACTCTGTATAAGTTGTAAAGACTTATAGAGATATAAGACTGTTAGCTTCCATCCACACCTACCTTGTCAGCAATAGGATGAGCCAGTTGAGTTGAAGTAAAATTTCTTGTCATTACATGACCGCAACTGGCCTCTGGCACTTCTACTAGTGGCGACATCCTTGATCATATGCTCCTCACACAGCCGCACAGCCCTTTTCTCCTCCAGTGACAGCTGTAATTGACACAAATAATACAGTCACAGCTCCACAATAGAGACAAATAAGCCAACTAATTAGAGCACAAATCCCACAGAAATATCTGCTGAAGAGATAATTTGTCAAAACTCCAAATGCTTATTGCCATTTGCCCTTGAAAAACAAGTATTTTACCTTTTTTGTTCCTGCAATGTGTTTTGACTCCCCCCTGATTGCTGGTTGCGCCATATTCAAGAGCAGTTTAAAAAATACAATTAGGAGAAGGAGGGGTGGTGGTGGGGGGGGGCGTTTGAGGTGGACGGTCCCATGCACATTGTTCAAAAAGTGATTACTGGCCTGGAGATTTGATTTTTGAAAGCCAGAAACCTTGGCACCTGCCTCTATAATGAGTGAGCTTTTGGTATTTATAAACGGCTCTTTCAGCAAACCCCCAAAGATTTTATTATGTTAAAAAAATGTCATGAATCACAGCATTAAGACAAGCTTAAGAGCTTTGGTAGTGCTCTGTTTCATAACTCTGGGAGTTATGTGAGAGTCATAATTTGATGGATTGTATTTTCTTTTGATGTTCATGCACTATTGGTAATTTAGTCCTCTGAGACAATATTAAAAGAAGCAACACATTGATTTATTATGAGAATTGAAAAAAAACCCTTTAGAGTTTAGACTGTAATATATTGACAAAATCACAAGGCTTCTTTTTGAAGAATTTCTAATTTCTTGATCACTTGTTTTCAAACGCGTATGTGTCTGATTTTAACAGAAAGAAAAAAGAGGACTTATAAAATAATCATTTTTAAATGCTTGGAAGTTATTTCTAAACCTATTGCAAGCGCATACATAAATATACTATAATTAGCCCACAGAGGTCAGCTGAACTAACAGGGAGCTTGGAAGACGCATCTGTGTTATAAACATGGTTGAGGAAGAGCAACACCAGTGAAAATCTTTCACTTAAAAATTGATTTAGTTCTCCTTTTGAGACTGTTTGAATATTTAATGCAAATTCAATATCACAGACTTTTTTTTAACTTTCATACAGTTCCAAAAAAAAGTGCAGTGCAGATTGAGGAACCTACAGAATGTATTGTAAATGAAACAGCGAGATGGAATGACATCTGGATAGCGATAGAAACACTTTAAAGCTTTGAACGCCCTAGTTTGAACATCATAGTTTCTCTCTCTTCTTACATATCATCTGCTTCATCTCCCCATAGCCTTTGTCTCGTTCCATATCCTCAGTTCTTCAGTCGACCCTACCCCTCCCCACCCTGCACCCACCCCCTCCTCACGCTTTTTTGGAAAAGACCAGATATTGTTCTGCTGATCTGCCTTCATGATAGTGACCAGACGATACTGGAGTGTTTATTACCATGGTAATGAGAAGCCACACTTAAAGATAGGGAAGAATTTTATTAATCGTCGTCATGGCAACTCATTCCTATCCGTATAAGAGTTAGAAATTGTTGTAAATAATTTTTTTTTTAGGAAATTCATTTCAAAAACATAAAACAATGGAAAAGAGAGAGGCGTTTTGCTCCTATTATGATTTATTCAGGGGATTTTTCAAAAAGCTTTTTTCCTTTCTTCCTTCTTTTTTTCTCAGAATGACAGTATGAGATTAATTGTACTTAACTGGGTGAGCAGAGTGAACCAGCGTGTGCACAGAGGCAGTAATGTGGTTGAAGTCTCAAGACTTCCAAGTGAAGGACAATAAAGATCAGCATCAGTCTTTATGCCTGACCCACTCTGCTCTTTAAGAAAGGGGTTTTGCAGCCCTATTGTATGTATCATTCCTTGCACATAATGCTCTTACTCCTCTTTACAGATAACACCTCTGCTCTTCTTTATCTCTTCCTTTCGCCCTGTTTCAGCTCCATTCACCCTGTGTTGTCCTATCCTGATACTTTTCCAAAGACTCCTACTTTGCCTCCTTTACCCTGATCCCACCTCTCCTCCCATCTCTCATAATCTCCTTTCTTCTCCTTTTATCTCTCATCTGCTCTCATTTCCTCCTTTTTTACCACACTATTTCACTCGCTCTTCCTCTCCTTTTCCTCTCCTCTTCTCTCCCCATTATTGTGAAGCCTCGCCATGCCACATATACGCTGTTACTTTTTGCTGATCTTTTTAATCTTCTTAACCCATTTGCATATTCACGCTGTAATTTTCCTCCCAGGTTGCATTTAAATAATACAAATCCAGTCTATATTTGTCAGCTGTGAGACTATCCTATATTTATGAATATAATTGAACACATTCCAGCCTTCAGAAGATGATGCCAAGGGGGGCGTAAGAACAAGGAGTCACATCTGGAGGCCCACTTTTCTCAACCTCGTTTATTTTCCTCCGAAACCAAAGCATCACAGCGAGAGCCAGAGTTCGATGCCTCACTACTCAGGCCCCATTCATGTCTTTTCTTTCATTTTGTTGTTGTTTTTTTTTAGGTCATTTCTTTGTATACGTTTACATTTCCATCACCAACAGAAGTACGCCTCCCTTTCTCCCCATGGTTTTGTATGTGCTGATGTGTGACACATCGCTTCTCCACTTCCACAGGGTTCATTAATTTGGTTTCAAGAGCGCCTCAACATTGCGGCATCCTCTTCGTTTCTGTTTCCCCCTGTCTCTTCCTCTGTAAGTGGGTCAGATTCATAAACTAAGAACCACTTTTAATACTTCATCTGTAGTTATGAATGAGAGTATTCATCAGTGTGATTAATCAATCAAATAAGAAGCCCTTCTCTGATGAAATTAGTGATATCAGATGTAAGGATGTAAAAATTAAATGTTTTCACACCTTGTATGTGTGTGTGGATGTGTGTACTCTCCCTCTCTTTCTCTCTGTATGTGTGTTTGTGAAATCTGAGAGGAGGTGGAGAAAGCATAACCCTCAGAGATTGTGATCCGATATGTATCCTTTGAAGCTGTGTTCTTGTAGTAACTGTGGATAATTGATCCATGCCTTTGATTCCAGCTCCATGTCTCTCCACGGCTGAAAACGTCATTTCACGAGATGTGTGTGAAATCAACGAATTGCATTGAGAGGACCTATTAGAAGCTTTGAAGCTGACATGATGATTGCTGAACCTCAAAAGAAGCTTTTTGAGATCATAAATTAAATCCCCAGATTTCGGAGTCATGGAGCGAACCATAATGTGCGCACATGCTCAGGCGTGTGCGCAAATGCCCCACAAATTGTACACATGCATGCACCTAGACAGATATAATGCACAAGCACCTTGAGGGATCGGGGTAAATGGCATTAACCCAAAGGTTACATTCGACCGGCCAGCCAAGTGTGCTGCCTGATGACACAGCACTGTGCCACAGCAGAAGTAGCTCCAGGACCGACTTTGTTTTTTTTGCCAGCACTGGGCACTCTGCTGTGCAAACTCATCAACATTAATGCCTGAGTTGTGATTTCTGTTACTGGCCCTCATGCAGGAACATTCATTGTATCCTCATCCTTCTCTCTAAGTGTCCCTTTGCATTGGTAGATAAGGTTTATTCACAAGTTCGTCATCAACAAGTAAAGAGAGCATTTCCACACTGCGACACCTAAGGTGATGACGTCAGTACTCAACTAGTTTAGCAGTGTCAGTAGATGTATCAGAGGACCTGAGAATAAAATATTAACGACAGCGCGTCATCAGAGCAGAGCTGTGCTGTGAAGAGAAGAAGAGGGTTGACGTGAAGTTAGGCACTAGAAAATGTCTCTCTAAAGCAGATCGGTCCATGACTAATATGAAAGGTGATCAAGGGGCTGTGACAGTCATGGATATATAAGGCGAGAAAACATTATAGTCTACAATAGGTGGTGTTAAGCTGACTACATCAGGGGGCAATAGTGGGTAACAACCTGAACAAATATTCTCAGGGAGCTGTCAGAATGTGGGGAGAGAATTTTACTAAAACTTGCTGAACTATATGAGAAAAGAAAAAAATGCTGACATGCTACTGTAGTTTCTTTTAGATTTCAGTTTTATTATTCCTTAAGTGTCTGTCTGTACATGATCATACAACAGGTCTTGACCACTCATGAATTTAGTTTATGCCAAAGGAAAAAAATGAGAAAATTAATTGTAATGGAGAGTTACAAATTCTTCATATATACCACTTTAGGCTACATCTGATGGTTTGAGTGTTTTTTACTCCAGTGATTTTATATGAAGTCCACAAAAAATATACATTGTTAAGTGTTGATTAAGTATTGATTATAGGCAACGCTCTCTCTCCCTCGCTCTATTTCTCTCTCTAGCATAATTTAGCTTTGCATTCGGTATGAACACACAAGTACAAACAAAATCCATATAAACATCTCTGTATGTCCTCTTTGCAAGTTTGTCCCCAGAGCTAATCTCTGCCTTTAGTCTTCACCGGAAGACCCCAACACCAATCCAAATGAGATAGACAAGGCTACATGTGAAAAATTACACTGGTGGCAGACAGATACAAGATGTTACCCAGAGTACACAGGACTATCCAGTAAGGGAAGCCAAGACATGAAAAAGGAGTCCAGCTCATGAAAAGTTTACCACAGCCAGACAGACAGTTTGGTTTCTTTATCTGACTTGTGTGTGTGTGTGTGTGTGTGTGTGTGTTGAAGTGAAGGCTTACAAATAGATACACAATATGCTCTATGATTCAGAACATGCACCAACCTGGTCAAGACCATGGACTTTGCTAAGATCTTTTCGTTATCTTGCTTCACATACTCACATATGCACACACACAATGATACAAAACTAGGAGGGTACACACACATGTTCATGCACACGCCTTGACAGACACAAACACAAATACAGAGCATGTTAATGTACACGCCTTCAATGCACATTGATTCAGTGGGCAGAGTGGAGTAGCCCCTTGACACTGATCTATAGTCAGCGATTCATTACTCCCTCTAATGAGTGAGGTGAGATGGCTGCTCTCAGAGCAACTCCCCAATACATCACTGCAGTGCTGCAGCAAATTATGTCCAGTGCAACTCTCACAAACATACTGACACACAGACTGAGGCACAGACTATCCCTCTATCAACTTCCACACTGTTTGCTCATTTAATGCCAGCCTCTGCATATTCTTTTTTCATTGTAGATGGACATGTATCATATGTATTAAACCATGCATCGCTATTGATCAATATTGAGAATGCAGTTATGAGCCAGTTAAGCTTCAATCGTCTTTAGAGAAGGTGACTAGTGATCCACATCATTCACATGTACCTGTAATAACTCACCCGGGAAATCAGCAGATAAAGACAGAGGAGAGTAAAGGAAGCGCACCTATTCATTTGTTGAATCTAAAAGGGTTAAGTGGTCACACACTCACAAGGTCAGTATATTACTTAATAGTACCAATGACCTCTTTTTAGCTCTTTTTAGAGTGTTCATTAAAGATGAAAGGTAATGTGTCTGTGCTCTCGTTCAAAATAAGAGATTCAAATTCAAACAAGATATTATAATTAAATAACTATGTGTGTTTATATTTGTTGCTGGCTTAGGATCTCAATATGCTAAATTCATAAATTCAGTCATGCTTCTGATTACATGCTACACCCCCATGTAAAACAATTGGATGATACACACCAACCACTGGCAGTAGATGGAGATTGCACAGCAGGAACACTGCACGTGTACTAATCATGCACAGGTAATTATGTGTAAACTAGGATTTGGCAGGAAGAAACTGGCAGCTATATTAACGACCTGTGGGCTCAGCTTTGAATAAGGAACTAGCATTTGCACCACTGACATTTCACAAATGTGATGCTGGGACAGCAGCAGTCCAATTTTTCTTTAATGAGTATTGTTTTTCACTGTGCTAAAGTCAAATGGGCTTACATGTAACAGAATAACATTATCCCCACATGACGTAGGCTTTAAATTGATTGTAGAAAGTCACCGTGGAAACAAAGAAATGTGCTGAAAGTTGTTGAAATTGGGGACAATTTACAAAAAGAAAAGAAAAACAAAACAGCAAAGTTCAATTTTGCATTACTCCACAATCTAACCCAGAGATTTACTGTAGCTTTTCTTATTTCATTCTTATTTTATTCAGTGTTTATCTACTATATCTTCATCTTTGTCCTGTTTTGTCTAACTTCATTGAAACAATGTTGGATCTCTCTTCAAACTTACTCATGTTTCATATGTCCTTTTACCTGAAGTTATTTAACCGTCTGTAACATTAAACCCCTAAAAATGATGTAGGCCGGATGGATACGTTGATCAAAACAGCTTTTATTACACAAAAGAGTTACAAAAAACAACTGTCAGACTGCAATATGACATGATAGTGAAATGGCAATTCACCCTAAGTATTTAACAAAAACTCAGCCCAAGCTGCATGCATCAAGTTCCAGTTAAATACCAAGACCAGTCACAATTAAAGAAGATCGTGGCACAAGTTATAGTCAAAACATAAGACTGAATGATTGTGCCTGATCAGTTGTGTGTCTGAGAAATCGAGAGCTGAGGTGCCCAACCTAAAGGCATATTTTTCCCGATGTGTTTGAGAGCACACTGTCCATGATTCCTCTTTCCCTCCTTTAATGAAGCACCCCCAGGTTGTGTCTTTTAATGACACTACATAGAAGAGCCTGTGTTTCTGGGTTCATTGCCTTAGGATAGACATGTTCAAATTTACAAAGCTGATTGAACTAAGATCACAGGAATAAAGGAGGATCTAAAGTGAATTTTTGCTAAAGGTCCTCATAAGCTTGGGGGAGGGAAATTTCTTGAACAGCTTTTTTTTCTTACAGGAGATAAAAAGAGAGCTGAGAAAATGTATTGTGACATTTATTGAAATTAGAGGTGTTCCGGGACTTACGAGGAGCTGACACACACTGTTTGAATTGACTAATTAAATTCTGCAGTGAATTCAAATGTACTTAAATGATCCTTTACAGGAACTTCTCTTTTGTTGCTCCCACTACACTGAGGTCAAAGGCTTAGCTTCACAAAATTTCTTTTAATGCATGCACGAATGAACATGACATTTTATAATCAGAGAGGTGATTTACGGTTTTATGGTTGCTTTACATGTTAGCATTGAGATAGGGTGGACCTCTTGGTTTTTAATTTGTTCTCATTAATCACTCAATTTGTGTAAGATTCCTGGTCAGTGTGTTGTGAATGCTGATCAGTATTCAATTTTCCCGCTTTCATTACTGATTTCATCATGTTGCGTTAGATATTTTGGATCTAATACTTGCTTAACACAGTAATAGACTAATAATCGTATGATTGAGTGTAGTGTACCAATGGTTAGTGTAGATTAATGACCTGGGCCTAAGACCATACAAAGGCAGCTTAAACATCTGAAAACATCTGAATCGTGCCTGAAATATTGATCGACCAAATGAAGAATAAAAGGTAAGGCTAATGATTAAAACCATGCCTGCACCCAAAGACAGAAATATGATTACTTATCCTTTGCATCAGAAGTCTAAACCCGTGCATATCTTTGGGTGTATTGTATGAGTCTCAGTCATTGTGGAAGTGGGATCATGTTCATAGACCTGGTGTACCATCACACAGTTAGCAGGAGTGGATCTACAAGGGCGTATATTAGTGTTTGCATATGAATACTTATGCTTCTGCTATAATTTTGCAATGAAAATATCAGGAACAGAACCACTACACATGGCTGCAGCTATTCATAATGCTCATATTATCATTCATTCATCATGTATACATACCAAACTATGATGTGCAATAATGTTTAGATCAACAAATATCAGAGAGGGTATCGATGATTTCATGTTCAGCAGTCATATCAAAACAAACTTTACAAATGACCACACAGCAGTAAATAATGCTCCTATGATATTACAGGCATTTTACAGAAGACTTCATATAGAAATCACATGTAAAATTAACCTAAACAACTTAAACATTTTTTCATCTGAATTCTGTTTCTCTCTCGTTTTTCATCTCCATCCTATCATAGCATGTGTGACTGGCACGGAAAAACCATGTGTACCTTCTGAATGTATATACATGACTTTTGCACATATGTGATGTATTAAACATTGAAACCCAAGCTTTGTAGCCTTTATGTTCATCAATAATGGTTTCTCTCCTTGTATGTGTTGTTAACATTAGTGATGTAATATGTACATTATAGCATACTTTGTTTTTTTTTTTCTTACTTTCATGAGTGGGTAGTGAGTGATTGTATATTTGGAACCAGCTCACACTGAGTGTGATGTGTAGCATGATTAAGACTTGGACAATCAAAAAAGAAAAAAATAATGTAATAAATATAAATATAGCACAGAGGAAATGCCTTTTGAATGTTGGAACAGAACAAGAGAAAAAGAGACTCAAGATAAAGAGGATGAGCTGCAAAGAAGACAGGCCTTCTTGCCGTCGTAGAGAAATTCCACACTGCCAGAGCAGCCTATGCCCCCTGCATCGTTATCCTGCTGAACCTTTCAGCAGATTTTGACATGGTGCACCACCCGATCCTCTTCTCCACCTACCAAATACTCTTTCTGTTCCCATCTCATGGGGTGCACTTACAAGGTAACTTTGCTGAGAATCTGTGCCTCCTCCTTGGAGCCTCACTCTCGGAGTCCCTCAGAGTTCTGTACTGGTTTGTATCATGATTTTTTTTTTTGTCTGGCTGACATCTCTCAGTGGATGTCTGCCAAAACCTGAAGCTCAACCTCCGCAAGACTGGGCTCCTCTTTTTTGAAAGAAGGTATTTCCCATCCATGACATCTCCATTAACATTTGGAAATCAGTGTTCTCACCATCTCAGACTGCAAGAAACCTGGGTGTGATGCCAGATGACCAGGTGTGGATCGCTGCCAGTGTCTCAGGGACCAACATGTTGCACAGATTTATCCTCCACAACATCAACAGAATATGTCCAGGTGCCACAGGCTCTGGTCCAGGCTCTTGTCATCTTGCACCTTCACAACTTCAATTCTTACTGCAACTCGGTGGCTGCTAGAATCCCGGCTGCAAATAGCTCGAGCCCATCCTACATCGAACCATACATTTTATCACTTGGTCACTTTGGATAAACCTGTCAGCCAAATAACTAATACAATGTAAGAAATAGACTGACAGTTCCTGTTCTTTGTTAAATCATGCCAGAGCAAAGCAAGAGTAAAGAAAAAAATAAGCTCTCACAAAGATTTTGATATACAATGTGTAAACTTTGCCTCTTTCACACACACACACACACACATACACACACACACACACACACACACACAAACACACAAACACCACCACTCTATAACTGAATACACTAAAACAAAGAGATATTTATTTATATTTAGTCTTACCATCTGTTGAGATTGTGTCTAGTCATATGACATCCCAACACAATTTACATTCCAAGCTACTATCAATGTGCGTGACAATATTCGGTGGTTTCATATTCATCTAGAGACTAATATTGATTGTGTTTTCTAGACTTTCTGAATTATGTTTCATGTCACTTCCTTACACCTTACATCACTTGACAGTTTCTGCCCTGAGTTTTCTCCATCTTCCCGATGACTTCCCAGCTACTTTTCAAGGTTTCAAAGTATTACAAGCAGTGTCTCTGGCCAGCCTCCGTCAGGTTTACAAGTTGTCTTACTCTAACCTGTGAGTCAGTGACAGCCTAAAATTCTGATTTTACAGTGATGTGGTTTTAGACTGGCTGCCTGTTGCCTCTGTTACCCTAGTCATGTTCAGTCCTGAGTATTGGAAACCCCAATTGGAGTGCATTTTCTCTCTCCAAGGTTTGGCTGTTTTGGTACTTGCATGCTCTGGTCTGTAGATTAATCTTCTGTGGAGCTTACAACCCTGATTGTTTTCACTCTTTACATGTTTGAATAGTTTTGAAGATTAATACATTGTATTGTTCATTCTGTTGCCGTGGTTTAATTACAAGGTGTTTTTTCTGTTCTGGTACAAGGTTCCTGATCCATTAGCCACTGGAGAGTGTTTCAACTGTTGTAGCAATGCTATTAGAATTTATATTAAACAAATAATATAAAGTCATTTTATATGGCTACATTTTATGTTATATGCATAATGGAGAAATGTTTTAATGCAATTTCAAAGCTATCCTTTATCCTCTAAACACACCAATGTTTTCATTCATTAAGCCTTCATTAGACAGTAATAGGAATTTAATCATTATTAATTTTTTAAGGTTATGGTAAGGATCTTCACATTTTGGTTAAGTTTATGGAGAGACAATTATCCACACAGTAAACCCAGTAATAAAGATATTTTAAATTTTATTGCCTGTATAAAGACTGATTTGACAGAATTTGCACTGTGATGTTGGTTTGTGAGTTAAGATGGAAGTGTTGAATTATTTATTTTTACATCTGCACTTGCCCTACTAGTACCGTATTTTCCAGACTATAACATGAACTTTAAATCCTTTAACTTTCTCAAAAATCGAAACTGAGCCTTATGATCCGGTTCGCCTTATGTATTGATTTTAGTTGTGCTAACTGACCTCAAACCGATTTTATGTGGTACACGACGCTCAAAAATCTGTCAAAATGTGTTAGTATGACTTTGATAATCCACACAGCTGCACCGCTTGATGGATTGTCAGAGCATTGCGGCTTCTGTTGTCAGGAAAATTGAGGAGTGATACGTATCGAAGGTTTTGTTTCGCTTAATGTGCCTTATAATCTGGTGCACCTTATGTATGGAAACACATGAAAAACGACCCGTTCATTGATATTGCGTCTTATAATCCGGTGTGCCTTATGATCCAAAAAATACGGAAGTTGTGGGCATTTACCACTTTTTCTATCTTTTATGTCGTTAGTTCATTTGGAATTTGTGGTTGTTTGTCAGCAGATTTGAACATCATGATAATGTCTCGTGGCTCAGACTAATTGGTCCGATTATGGGCCAATCTGAGTCCCAGAAGGCCAAAGCCTGAGCTACCAATACCATCTGCTTATGGAACACCCTCTCAATTTGGATCAGCTTGTCAATCTGCCTGGGGGAAGACATACTTTCACACAAACGTGCACACCCTCAGCTTCAGACATTCATCAGAAGATTAATATATCAAATGTGTATGTATGAAGTCTCCTTCCTCCCCCATTGTCATGTCATATTCCATGGCTCACTAATTACAATAAGAAACTTCAAATTCTATTATGGAGGCACAAATACTGTACAACAATTCCCCCCTGGGCACAATAAAATCCACTGTCTATCTATTCATTAATGTACTGAGTCTTAAATTCCTATTTCCTTTAAATAATTGGTTCAGTCAGTTCGTGGACTGAGACAACACCATCCATTCAAATTAGGCTGTGTGAGAAATTTCATAGGCTTGGTGTTCTTGTTGAGGCACACTCTGGCTTGAGTCACAAAAAACCTCCAAACAAACATATGGAATTGACCATTTAGTGACCTAGTGTTAGTAAGTGTGGCTACGTGTTCTGGCCCATTCTGTTCAGCCAGCTGGCTGTTGAGAGTCCTGATACATATTGGCCAAATGCTGGGAAACAGGGCGTCAATATGCCATTAAAGGATCATGCCATGCTGAAGTCCATCTTGGCAAACAAATGTTATGTCGCATTCATGTTATATTGCACAGATGATTCGGACAGCTGGAAAATCATGAACGTTTCTGAAAAAGTGTTTAACTGAATATTCTGCCTTAAACTTTGTGAATGGTGTTGAATGCCAACTTGCATGCAGCAAAGTTGTCCGTGGTTGTTATCATTCTTGCTCATACGCTCATTATTTATCAATTATCTCAAATCCTGTTGGCAGAATCTTCAGAATAAACACATGACCCGTTACAACAGACATTTCTGCAGTTTGCACCTACACAAAACACTCCCACTTATGGGCTCTTTTTCTCCTACACACGGTGATTTCATTATCATTTCCAAACATCTTGCAATGTTGTCACATAAGCAGTCTTATGTTTGCTCAAAGATGCCTTTAAATAAGAAAGAACACAACACCCAATATGTGTGTGCAATAACTGTTTTAATATCCTCTGTTGTGTCAGAGCTGGTAGATTTTATGAGCTCTGTTCTCGTACCAATTTTTTTGGACCCAGTTCAGTTTAAAAAAAAAACACAAA
>JAOXYL010000001.1:12632513-12654114 GCA_028564955.1 Terapon puta | reverse complement strand
AAACCAACTGCTGAGTCTGAGGCCATTTGACAAGAATCTACCATGCCTGACTCACAACAACCAATCAAAAGAGAGTATCTGACAGAGTTTCAATCAGTGCTCATGTATATTCTTCACTCCATCGCATTAGTAACTCGAGTGGACGCAACAGCACATAAACAAGAAATGAATGACAGTTTACATCAAAAGAAGAACAGCAATGAAGATGCGAGGGAGGTGAGCTAGTATTCACTGTAGTAAGAGGAGCAGGGAGTAGGAACTATTTTCAAAATAAAAGCACTTTATCCTAATCTTACCAACTGTTGCTTCAGTTCTTGTTTATTTGCAGAAAGGCATCCTGTTTCAGGTTCCTAGAGGAAAAACTTAAATAATGGGCATAGCAGTAGAACCTTAGTTGAGCTTAGGCTGAACATAGTATCAAATTTATTTTTCGGGAGACTGATTGATTGGCTGGTTAATCCGTTGATCAGTTTTTCTCTGGAGACCCTTGTAATTTGGAACAGCCCCATACATATATAGCACATTTGTCTGCAACAATTACAAGCTAGAAGTTGGGCAGATGTGTATGCCACGGCACACAAGAGGTGGAAAGGAACCATCTGTCACTGAGATATTAGTTTTCCCAGGAGGCATGATGAAATGTAACATTTGGGCTCAGCTTATGACTTATAAATATAATTGCTTCATGATTGATAACGCACTCTGCATGGACCCTGTAGGTTTAAGGTCCAAGACAACTATCCCACTTGTTCTCTGTGAGATCGACCCTCGAGGATTATAAAGCAAACTTATTTCCAATGAAGCCCATGCAGGTACGCACTAATGCAAAGTGATGGATGGAGGCATGCAAGGTTAATTGGTAACCCAATTTACGGTTAATGGCTTGCGTCTGCTTTGGTTGGCCTGGTATCTGTGTACTGCAAGTAACTAATATTACACCTGACTTGCATGAAATGTTGTTGTCACACGCATCTCGTGTCATCTTGAAGCTCTAAATTAAAGCAGCTCAAAACATAGTCATTAACCCGCAGAAGACAAAGGGGAAAAGCATACAAGGTTTTAACATTGTAACTTGAATCGCTCATGGTTTATCAGTAATAAACACCTTCCTATGTATGTACCTGATAGTGAAATGAATGGTAAGCAGGCGGTACCCATACCTCCCTCAGGCATACGGCGCTCGCACCGGAGGCAATTAATTACTGAGCCTTTACCACAACTACAAGGAATTGTCTAATGAAACCGGGATTCAGATGCATACCTGTGTGTATGTGTGTGTGAGAGCCTGTCTTTGTCTTATCTTAATACAAGTAGACTAGTGGTCTGATGGGAGGATCTGTAAAAACAAAGAGATTAATGAATAATGCAGGAATAGTGCGCACACTCAATAAAACACACATATGCAGCCTCAGTAACAACACACACCCTCACACAAAAATACATCAGGGGTCCCAAGTGTGTGTTTGAGTGAATGTATGTGTGAATGTGTGTGAAACTGAGGCCGAGCTAGTTTGTGTGAAGGGTCCATTGCAGGGTCCACATTTTTCCCAAAGTGTGTTATTATGGAAATAAAAGGATTTTACTTTAGAGGGTGGGTGGCAGGTAGAGTTAGAGAGGAGTCTCTTTCCTGAATATTAATGACAGTCGAACAGTGCAGAGCAATGTGCCTGTGACTTTATCAAATATCAATGTGATATCACAACAGCAGGCTGGCTTCCCTGCCACCGGCTTGGAACTGTGGGATTGTGAGGAAGTGGAATTTTCTGTCATTGTTTTGGATTTATATGGTACAAGTGAAGGATCCATTTTTAGTCTTATGTTCCCAAACTCTACAGTGCAGAGTGAGTCTTGGGGAAATATCTGAGGAGGTAAAATTTAACTATTGTGGCTGTGTCATCCTCTCAATCATAAAATGCTAAAACAGTAGGCCTCTACAGTGTTTGGAGGGCAATTATTTACCAACTGATATTTAGTTACTTATACAAAAAATAAAGTCAAAATATATAGTCAAGCTCAAATCAGTTTACTGTAACTAATGCTACCATAGCTATTTTAATGCCACTATATTCTCATCAATATGGATCTGAATATTTTTCTAATCTCAAAACCTTTTTAATGAAGGCTTTCGCACTTGTTTTATAAATAGAGAGGATCATATCCTGGAATACGCTTATCCTCACAAATCCTAAGTATTTTGAGAAAAAAATATTTATTTAGAGTAAGATCAAAGGAGAAGAAGTTCCCATCCATGAACATTCATCGCTCATTCACGTTTTTGTCTGGCTGCTGATCAGTTGACATTTCTTTAGGGGAGAGGAGTTATGGTCTGCTCAGAAAGTTGATTTCTTGCTTGGTATATGCATGTTCATAGAATATATCTTCTGTGTTGGTAAGATACAGAATATATGTTCTATGTCACAGTTGATTTACTGGGGATAGTTTTTCAACAAATGTAACCTAACTTCTGGACTCTGTGCAATAACACTTCAATTCACAGTTCATTTCATTGCTTCACTGTTTTTACACTCATTTATACCTGAGATGTTATATATTTCCTATATGTATACTCTCAGACAGACTCCCTCTGTACTATGTACAGGTATATTCACAGCCATAGTTATAATTACTTATCTTGGATCTTTTTATCTTGGATCACCTTTTATTTTATTTTTTTATTTTCTATACTTTTATATGTTCATATTTCAGTTTTATTTTTATTATCATAATTCTTATTCTATACTATGTCTTGCATTTCTGCCTGTCTGTTCTTCTACATTGTGTGTGGCGCTGCTGTTACGCTGTAAATTTCCCCACTGTGGGACAAATAAAGGATATCTGAATCGGAATCTGAATTGAATCTGAACACAGAACGAAATACTTCTGTAAAACCAGAGTCAGCTCTCTACAATTGAATGCTTCTGTTATCGCAAATAGCCTCGCCTCCATAACCCAAAGTCAATGTATATACCAGCATGTTTCAACCTAGAAGTGCAGACTATTTTCAAACTTTATACAGAGGGCTGACAAAGAACTTCTTTGGCAGTGCCCAGTCTCACACTTAACAGCTGCTCACTACAGTCACAGTCTTCTACTGTCGGCCACTGAGCAGCTCCACTGGAGCGGTCAGGGGAGTTCAGCAGTTTGCTTAAAGGCAGCACACAAGTAGTTATTGTTAAACTTTCATTTCCCTGTCAGTCCTGCAAGTTTGGTTTGAGTCCTTCCAGAGAAATAAAACTAATACAATAAATATAAATATAACTAACTGGGTAGGTATGCCGCATTGACAAATCCTCCAGCGTAGCAGTGTGCTCACTTTCTGCCCGTTAGAGCATGACGACCCCTGAGACACACACACACACACACACACACACACACACACATACACCACTGTGACCTATCCATCTCTTCCATGTCTTCCCCTTGTCTCTAAGCTTCACAGATCCTTACAGAAATCTGGACATGGACACTGGCATCATGGTCAGAATGTCTGGACTCATCGCCAGTCTCCAGTGCCATCATGATAATGTGCCAACATGAATCTGTTATCATTCAAAGAGCAGCCATGATGTGATGCTGCCCTGAAGGGCTGCTGATACTGAAACACATTCATTTGTTTTCCAATAAACACCTCCACATGAGAGTATAATGCAGGTGGACCAATACTTTAATGCATCTGACCCACAAAAAAAGTCTGTCTATCTGTCTGTCTGACATACTTTGTCCTTAGAAAGATGAAGGAGGACAACAATGACCCCATCTTTTCTATTCATTACATCAGCACCGTTATATAATAAAGCAGAAATAGAATCAGTGAGGGAAAGAACAAACAGAGAAAATAATGAATGAAAGTACAAACATGTCTCTCTTAATTGAAATGGGGTTTTGAATCTTCAGCTAGTGAGTGAGTCATGTAACAATCCTGAAAATGATGATAAGAGTTCCTCTTAATTTATTGGGGAAAAAATAGATGGCATTTTCTCTATGTGTGTTTTCTCCCCTCTACATCTCTGCCCACCCCTCGCCCACTTTCTGCCTTTTTCTCTGTCATTAAAAGACAGGTGTCAGTCTCTTTGTTTGTGTCTGCACGTGCAACAGGCTCAAGAATATTGATTCGACTTTCTCTCGACTTGTTTGTTTGGCCTGCATATCTTGGACAGCTGCAGATGCTCTTTGGAGCGATTATCAATCTGAGAAATGGCTCTTGCACTGATCCCTTTTCAAATACTCTTGAAATGAGCCTCCTGCTTGGCTTACCATACATTAAACTGCCTCATTATTTCAGCTGATCCTCGCTGTGTATTCTCCGCTTGCACATGGGCAGCAATGAAAGAGATCTAGCAGGGGAAAGAGAAAGGCCTGGCCCAAATGTTTTTTGAGTAGCAAATTTTGTTCATCTCCAGCATTTGTTTGGTTATCTGATTTCAAATGAATTGGAGTTTTTTTCTTTCCTCTAATGTTTAACAGTCTACTTCTCTACCTTTAGGATATCTCATAATATAACCAAACAGCTTAGATAATAGCCAGGCTAATGCATGTGTATGTGTAATGTAAGATGTGAGACTGAGAGATAAAAGTCCAAGAAACATGGAGAAAAACTCATAGCCTGCAGCATGGGTTTTCATCATTTTATTTGGGAGGCACCACCAATACCCAGATACCCCATTTAACCCAACAAACAAATATAGGGTTGCCCATCAAAGCAGTCATGGTTCCAAGCATGTTGGACTACATGAAACAAAAAAGCTGAAAATGAATTTGACTTTAAACCCATAAAACAATCCCAGTTTACGAGAAAACTGCCACACCAATTGCTCAGAACGGAGATGCTTGTCCCCACCTTAATTTCTGTGTTTTCTTTGCAGATAATCCATTATGAGTGCACGTGTGAGATGAAAAAGATTAAAGAATGACCCACAGATTAGACTCCCTTGTTGTCTCATAAAAAAGGCAAACCCAGAAAGGGATGAACACAAGGTGTTCAAATCCTTTTGTGGAGAAGGAGCACAAGATATACTGCAATCAAATCCGCATTAACCCTTTGCTCTTTAAATCATTATTATAGCTGTCTGAGCGTGCGTGAACTCATTGTCCTCCCTCACACACTCACAGCTCCATGCAGACACAAGACAACATAACATTTTCCCCACCTATGGTCAAAAAGTCAAGTGCTTTCTATGGTTGTGTGTGTGTAAATTATATGGATGGAGAGGCCACACTTCTTGATTCATTGTTATATAATACAGGTTATCAGCAAATGTGGGGGGAAAAAGTAAGTTCTCTGGCCATGTCTTTGAAATATCTGAGTTTTCTAACCCCCTGCCCTTGATACCCTGAAACCTGCCGCCTCTATCCCAATGAGCATTGATTCAGCTAAATTATTTATTTCACTCTCCCTCACTCACACAGCTATAAACGTAAGAAATGTATTCTATAATGGTATACTACTTAGTACAGATGAAGCTCTCACTGAGGTTCCCTACAGATAAGACCTTAAAGGTGCAATGCATTACGAGTTTTAAAAAAGCTAGTCCCACTATCCAGAATCCTATTCCAAAAACTAGATAATAACTAATTTTTTAAGCTTCTCAAGTCTTACCTTTGCCCCTTACTCCAGAGAAACAGCGGAGGAAAAGCAGACGCCACCAACACAGTCTGAGGAATTTTACCGTAATGTTTAAGGACAAGCTTAATAAATGCATGTTTCAGTTGTCTTCTTCATCTCGCAGAATCTCCCGTCGAGTTTCTGTGACTTCAGAGCTAACAAAATCTCTCCCTCTGCAGCCTCTTCAAGTTCAAACCTGGACTTGAAACCCGCAGCGCAGAATTCTGACTTTGATGCATTAACCAACAGCACTACATGGGGAGTATGATACCAGCAGATGTTGTAACACATGACAGAACAACAATGGCAGTGAACATAAAGGGGATTTAGACTTGAGAGAGAACAGCTTTGTTGGAGGGAAATACTCTCTTGTTTTGCGGCAGTTTAGTGTGACATGACTGCACATATTATTAGCCAGCGTGTGTCAAGTCAACATAAATCAACCAAAGTTTGCCCAACAATGGTCTCTAAAGGCTGACCCTGATGGCAGCAGAAGTCAGATAATATATTCAGTGACTTTACTAAGCAGACTGGGTGTCAAATATGAAGTATTATATAATACAATACTGTAAATACAGTTTCCTGCAAAACCCATTTGCGATGAAAGTTCATTTACTATGAATTTTTGAAATTTGGAACTTACTAGTACAGTAAAGGAGGTAATTTTCAGTCATCCACTGCTGTATTTTCTGGATTTATTATTTATTTACATCAAGAACCAATGCGACACCTTGACTATAATAAAATTTGGTGTGAAGTTAGACCTTGGGCCAAAAAAGGAATGATCAGTAACATGTCTACTGTGTCATTTAAAAGGCATATAAGTAACTCTTTAAAGAGGTCTTCATAGAAGTTAAACCAAAAGAAGCCTTTGAGTCATTTCATGGCTAAGATGGTTTGTTTGTGTGTAAGAGCTCAATTTTGTTTCATTTGTCTGTCCTTAGCTCTTACGGTGCTCCAGTATGGAAAAAATTTATGTGCAAAACAAGAAATGACCTCTTCTGGAAACATCAGTGCGCTTCACCATTGTCTGGCTGGGTTCACTACAAAGCACTTCATCTTTTTTGTGGTGTTCATATAATCTTAGAGAACTTCTTTTATCTAAAACATTTTTCCTGCACACACGAGAAAAAAATTAAATTAAATTATTTTTTCACCGCTGTTTTCACCCAGTTGTCTTCTATGACACTGAACATAACATAAACAACTTTGAACAACCTTGACAAAAATACAAATTCCTGATGGCCATGTGTGACAGTTTGCAGAATTCAGTTCAGTCTTATAAAAGCCCTCATATTTATAGGATTTAGGTTTCCTCAAAAGTCAGCATCAGTGTTACTTTGATTTTTCATTGCTGATATTTTGCACATTTTCACTTGGTAAAGTTAATTTAGAGGATTGTGCAGCCGTAGCTGATGTATGCACTAACTGAATGCCTCCTAGTTTATTTGTTTATTTAATCATAAAAGCAAAAAGGAAAAACAAAAGAGAAAAACCTAAATTTGTCATTATTAACTTATTTTTCACTCTGTGTATATTTAAATGTTTTATAGTCAGAAATACCCACTAATTTGTCATTGCTAAATGAATAATACATTAAACAGATTCATGGGAACAATGCCTAAATAATAACCCGTTTTAAAGTCATATTCTTGGTCTATAAAAACTTTCTAATGAAGGTGCTACAGTTTGCCACGGTTTCAAGGTTGTGCCCTTGGGCCTAGTGTGACTGAACAGAAGTTAGGAGCAAAAACAGAAGGAGCAACAAAGAGATATAGGGGAAGTAAGAGAGAGAGAAGGAGGCAGAGGCAAAAACAGAGACAGAAAGAGACTGCAGCCAAAGTAATGAGCATTAGAAAAGCAGAGCGAAGATGAAAAGACTATCTTCCATGTTTTATTCATATAGTTTGTTTTTAGCCTGTCGGCTCACATTATCTGTTGTGCACACACATACACATCAGTATTTATAAGAGCTTGCACAAGATGTTTGTTCTTAATACAGAAAAAGAAAAATGTCCAGTTGGATGGCAATTCAGAGGGCAAATCTTTGTAAACCTGGTTGGAAGCCATAGACATCTGGCAATTGCAGTGCTTTTCACATTTAATAGTTTTTTGCAATGAAACCAAACAGTCATTATATCCTATAAAATAAAAGTGAAATATAAAATACAGAAAGGCTCCAGTTAGTCATGGGGGGACTTTAATTTGTACTACACTGCCAAAAGTGTGTGGTCACCAAAGCACTATACCCCTACATTATTGCTGAGAAGACCATTACAGATCCATGGGCCTGTCATGCCCGAAGAACCTACCTCTCCCTCTCTGTTGCTGAAATGTTGTTCCTTGCCTTCATCCAGAGTTGACTAAGGCAACAGCAACAGCATTCTTTGTGTTGTACCCCCCCCCCCCAAAAAAATCCCCAAAAAACAGTACATTCAGACCTCTGCTGCTCACTCGGTTCCTGTCACAACATCTCTGACAAATGTCAAATTCCTTCTCTTCATTCACATGCCTCCCCTTTTAACCTGTCCACCCACCTCACAGATTCTCCAAAGCCATTCTTCATTATTATCATCATTATTATTATTATTATCATTATTATCGTTGTCATTTTCATTGTCATTATATGAACAGAGGTACCTGTATACCCTCTGTCATGTAGTATAGGATGAGAATGAAGATACAGTTTGTTCATCACATTTTTTTGTTTGGTACATGTGCTCACAAGCACACACAAATACAGAAATATTGCGTTCTTAACTTTTCCTTTCTGCAAACATCTAAGAGTCAAGCCAGTGGTCAGCTTTTTTTTTTTTTCATAACTTCCTGGTTGCTCCATTTTGCTCTGGTCAGTTTGTTTGGAGATTTACAGTCCCAGCCAGAGGGAAAATAAGGAAAGTAGATTTGCATCCATCCAAATCTGACATAAAAGCAATGCTTTTGCTTTGTTGACCTACTCAAACATATTTTTCTGTCGCCAACTTCTCTCCATGCTCAGTTCAGCTTTTTTTTTTATCTCCCTGATTGGCAAGTTGATAAAATCCTAAAGCACATTAACAGATTTGGAGATAATTGCCAGGTTAAAACAAACACAACACATCCAGATAGTTCTGAATTTCATCTTCAAGACTTTTGTGAGTTTTCTTGTCATAAAACTGACAAGCTCACACTCACAGATTCCGCCGGTTAATCAGAACATTTTCAGGCCCCATTTCGTGGCCAATTTGTCGGGAAAGGCCTCACTCCGGCGACCAATGCTCTGACTGTTATTTCAGCCCCAATCAATTTTCTGACAAGCATTCTGACACATAGACACAAAGCAATTCTTCTCCAGCCGTTCTGCAGGCATTCCTCCTTAAATTACTCAAAACTGTGCATCTTTTGAAACATCATGCTTTTTTCTTTTTGAATGGGAGCCAACTCTGCAGAATTTGGCAGCTGCATCACTTCGCAAACTGAGGCGCAAATCCAATTTGGCAGCTGAAAGTGTGCGAGTCTCTCTGAGTGAAAACGTTAGGTCCTCTGGTAGACAGCGTTTGAATGACAAGGGAAGGGAGGGTGGATGTCTGGTGATAGAGTCTGTTATTATGTCTCCTCCCTTTTTTACCTTCCCTTTCACATCTTAAGCCTCTGTGTGTGCCTGCCACACAGCCTCAGGATAGCGCAGCACTCAGCGGGCATCTGAGGGAGGGAGTGTAGGTGAAGAGGCGTGGGTGTTTGTGTTTCTTGTGCGTGTTTGTGTCCTTTCTGTATATTATTGGGCTTGGCTGTTGAGCGGGATGCTGAGACGAGCAATGCTGGGAGGAGGCGGGGGGGGGGCATGTATGTGTGTGTGCCGGGGAGGGGGGGTTATCTAGTTGCCTCAGCAGCGTCTCGCTGAGCATCTTAGCTTGATAAACAGAGAGATTGGGAGAAGGTAGCAAATGCCTCCAGGAGAGAAATGCAGTGGAATCAAAGCTCTCCCGCGCTGTGTTTTCTCTCTCTCTCTCGCTCTCACACACACACATACAAGCGCACATTCACAGACACAAAGCACATACACACAATCGAGGAGACCTACAACTGCAGACACACACCCACATGCACACACGGGTTCTTTATCTATGAGTGCCACCTGGCTGGCAAAGGTTTAGTATAAGTTGGCAGACGGCCCAACTGGATGATCTGTAGGGCAGAGAGAGACATAGACAGAGAGAAGGGGAACGACACAGAGGCCAGACAGAGACAGAAAGAGAAACGACGGAGACAACGACTTTTTTGTATTCTCTAACGAACCCACAGGCAAAAAAAGAAAAAGAAAAAAAAAACTGATAAGAAAGGCCAAGCAAGGGGAAGACGAGAGATGGAGAAGTTTAGGAGAAGAGATCTCAGCAGAGAGCAAGGTGAGAGACAGAAAGATCAATGACCCAATGAAGAGAAAGGGTCAAAGATGAAAGAGAAAGATGCGATGGAAAAAAAAAAAGCAGAGTGAGCGTAGCAAAGATGTGAGCGGAAAAGATGAAAAGGCTGGCTGCAGGAAGGAAGTGACAGAACGATGCCCTCTGGAGATGAGGAGAATACATAGTGAGAGATAAAGTGTGTGTAGTGTAGCAGCTGTTGCTTAAAGAATCAAGGAGTCCGACCACATGGGACAGGGACTGAATGATTGGGGAATCTAACCGTTTAAAATGAAAGACCTGAGGGAATTTTGGCGTTCTCCACAAAATGATTGCTGCTGTCAGATGTGTGTCAGCAGCATAGTTTATAGCTAATCTAGACATTGTTTTCACAAGAGGCACAGGGAGAAGCCTGCGAAAACAGATCGTTAGTAACAGAATTTAAGGTTTAATTAGTTGGTGGTTTAATTAAACAATTAATTTTTTTTCCAAAAAGGCAATAAAAATGAACTGAACACTAGCGACAAGCTTGTTAATTGTAAGCTTTCTGGTTAATGAAAACTCCAATCCATTAATTTTCTAGCTTTAAGGGGGATCAGATCTCAGCGACACACACAGGCAGACACATTGTACATGTATATGCGAGGTAAGACTGTTGAGGACGCCTGACTGTTGGAGGAAAACCGCATGAAGAGACCTCACCGCACAGCCTAAAAAACATAAATATGAAATTGACAAATAACCTCTCTAATGCTTCACCAACAAAGCATTCTCCCCCTCGCGGCTCCAATGATTGGCGGCCTAGTTCCTTTCTCAGTGGAAACCAGTAGTAAGCTCTGGTAGTACAGGTGATGATCTGTATTTACTGAATGGAAGCACTGAAAAGCGTTGCAGGGAAACAGCACGGGGTTTAACAGTAGCTTTATCCAACATTACTTGGGTAAATAAAGGTTTAAGAAATGCTTCACCTGTTAGATACACTATTGTAGGGTGCGCATGTCAGCATGTACGTGAAAGGTTGAGCTATCAGATGACTCATACAGCTCCAGTATTACCCAGAGCACTAATATTGGCTACCAACAGTTGCAGGAAAACACTGCTGTGTGATGAAGAAAGGCTTATTGCTGTTTTGCAGCTGCAGAGAGTAGTTTGCTTTCCCCTCGTGTACTCCATTGGCCGGGCAGACCCCTCCTCCTCTCACAGTGCAATCACTCTCACTGAAACTGCCTCCTTTTTTTTTCTTTTTCCATCTCCATCAAACCCAAACCCTCCACATGTTACTTTCCCCTTTCCATCTCTCCAGCCCCGTCCTTGCTCTCTCTCTCTTTGCCTCCATACCTGTTGGCTTTCCCCTTTCTCTCCTCTCTGTTCCTCTTCCTATTCCAGCCTCCTCTGTTTGCTCTTTGTCTCTTTAATTTACAATTCAAAGAAGCCAGTCTTGGCAAGAAGTAATTATTGCCAAGGTGGGAAACCTCAAATACAAACAGATTCAGCTGGCAACCGCGATAACGTGACAATAGCGAATGTTTCAATGATAGCATATCGATCACAAAAGAGATGACAAAGTAGCAGATTACATTCAAATGTTAAATAAACAAATGCAATAATTCAGCTCTCTCTCCCTTCCCTCTATCCTACAAATGCCTATGGGCTTGATGTTTTATTCTCTGGTTTAAAACAGCAAGGTCAAATTCGTACTCTCTAATGATACATCAAAGGTCATAGAGGTCACTAAATAAAGCCTAAAGAGTACATTACTGTCTCATTAGCTTCATTGCTACATATCACTTGAACATAAAGTTTGAAATTTGAATTAGACGCATGCTCATCAGTTGGACTGTAAACACATCTACTGAAGTTAAAAGTACACATTACTGCAGAAAAGGGGAGAGCAGGATTCATTTTGGGGATGGTAGTATTGCTATGTTACGCCAACTGATGCCAACTAATGTGAGAACCAACATAAATGAATGGATTTAGATTTGGCATTTGATGGTATTTTGTGGAGTTAGAATCCAATTAGCCCATCAAATCCACTTAATTAATCCTTTGAAATCCCTTATCTGCGGTGGCCAACAAGGGCAAATACACAAAACATGCACTAAGTAAAAAAAAATATATATATATATTCATCAATTCGACAACATGTGGGCAGCATTTAGAAAATGCACAAGAGAAATACTGCAAACCAAAACACATTAAAAAAAGCATTGAATACAGCTTGGACATACTTATTGTTGTCATGATTTGTGATTTCTGAATTTCTTGTTGTCTGCTCTGTGTATCATGTTGTTGATTTTTGCTGGCGCTCTGCTCGCTGTGAGTTTAGGAGTGTTGGAAAAATACTTTGATGCTCTGATGCTAATTCTCATTAGCAGAACAAAGTCTGCAACATGCTTACATTTCTTTCATTCATATCAATAATTTAAAGCCGCAGTCAGGATTGAGAACAGGGTGGACTTAGCTAAAAAATTTGAACTTGAGTCCAACTTCCGCGTCCTTCTCGCTCTGTGTGCCAGCTCACCTCGACAGTCGATCCCTGCAGAGCAGCTCGATTCAAATAATTCTCTTTAGCTTGTTTTTCACCGTTGGTCATCTTCTGCTGAACGCTCTTATAAAGTGTTGTTGACAAGGGAGAGATGAGCAGTTTTCTCTTTGCACGGTTGTTCTGCAGCAGTTTGTCACATCCACTCACTGAAATATGGCGCCTAATGGAGTTGGCTTAAGCACAGCAGAGAGCAGCTGCCCACAGCACGTGCAGGAACAGTGACTGACGCTCCATCAGATACTCAGTACTGATTGGTTGTTTTGTTCCAGGTGCGGTGGCTTCTTTTCAAATGGCCTAAGAGGCAGCAGGTGGAGCCAGGGGAGTCTGATTCTTACCACTGACCACATCTGGCTCGTGTTTTACTGTCAGGACATAGACAGTTTTAGCAAATATGACTAAACTTTGAACATATAAATATTTAACCCTATAAGGGCAAGTGTATTTTATTTGATACATTACAGTTTTGCTACATAGAGTTTTCGAGACCTCTATATCATCAGTGCGATATTTGTTTTTTCTGGAAAACCTTATGTATGCAAAAAACAAAAAAGAAATAAAAATGCAGAATGTACCAAACATTATACAAATTAAAAATCATATAGGCAACTTTATATTTGGCAGAAGGTTCAATAAACACTCCAGTTTCAATTACCATATTTTTAGAGCCATCGGATTATAGGGCACAATATCAATGAACGGGTCTATTTTCATTCATAAGGTGCTCTGGAATATAAGCCACATTAAGCGAAACATAACAGTCAGTATGTTACTCCACGAGGCTCCTGACAACTGTAGCTGTAATGCTCCGACAACCCATCAAGCGGAGTGGCTTCGTAGTTTACCAAAGTCATACAAAAACTTTTTGACAGGTTTTTGAGCACCGTGTGCCACATTAAATCAGTTCGAGGTCAGTAAGCGCAACCAGAATTATTACATAAGGTGCACCGAATTATAAAGCTTACTGTCAATTTTTGAGAAAATGAAAGGATTTTAAGCGTGCCTTATAGTCCGAAAAATACGGTAATTAGAATTTCATTTCTTGGTTCAGGCTTTACAGAGTTAAACCACAGCCCTAATTTTGGTGGTTTGATTAAGTATGTGCAACTTTTCAGTTCGTCAGATACAGTGCATAGATTTACATTTTTCAGTTTCACATTTAAGCAATGTTAAGTATCAGATCACTACCTAATATCAATCACACTGGAGTGTAGTCATACGGTGCAATATTTCTTTTCCCTCACAAAGGACCCGTGAGTGAAACAGACATCAGGCATTTCATTTGAGACATTACCTTTGAAATTATTGTTAATTAGCTACAGCTGATATAATCTGTTGCTGACAACTGTCACATTTCAAACATTCAAAGTCGCTGAGTGCTGGCTGAAAATAACAAGCCTGCTACCTGAATGTTCAGTGCTCTACTCTTTGGAAATATTAGAGAGCTAAGAAAAATAGAAGGTTCATTAATGGTTGTTTGCTTCTGAGATTACCAAGTCCATGTATTTTGCCAACCTGGTACTGGATCCAAAATGGAAGCAGCTATTGTATTGAACTGCAGCAGCTAATCATCATATGACCGACAGGGAAACAATGGGTATCGTATTTCTGAGAGTGTGATAACCTTTTGTGTTAACCTTTGGAAATATCTGAATCCGCTTATAAACTGCATTACAAAGAAACGCTGCCATTTACTGAGTCTATCATATCTACAGATGTACTTCCACACTATTTACATTAAATGTCTTTTATTGACTCCTCTGTGAAATTGAGACTTTTGCATTAATTCAAAAATCGCTGTTTTCATTCAGATTTCTAACTCGAGGAGAGCGCATCAATTTTACAGCTGCAGCGTGTGCGTGCCTCACAGAGACAGGCACACACAGAGACTGGAAGGAAGACATGGAGGAGGGAGGGAAAAATGTTTGCCCATAGCCAGACGTCGTAGCTGAGGTGGGGGCGGGCGAGGTGGGGATAAACTATTTGTTAACCAGCAAGTAAAAGCTCAGTGAAAACGAGGCAGATAGGGTTTGTAATCAAAGTCTGTGTTTGTGCGCGTGTGCGTGAAAGCAGGAGCAAGTAATTACATGACAATGTTTCCCTCTGACATGGAGATTCGATATGGGCTCAGTGAGAGCAAAACAACAAACTCTGGACAAACACTGACATGGTAATGACTGCTACTTCTCACATTAAGGACATAAATGGGTTGATAAGGACGCGCAAAATGTACTGGTGTGTGTGTGTGTGTCAGGTCACATGGTGCGTCATGTACAGGTGAAATCGGCCCAGGAAGAACAATTTATCTGTAAACAAGCACATGATTGAACAGTCAGCTCTCCAGGTCTTTTTAAAATTCATCTTGGTGTTTTTTCTTTTTCGCATCCAGACCAGACTTCCCGGAGAGTGGCTATCCAAAGATGCCTGCAGTAACTCAAATATTGTATGTACTCTCAAATAAAAGCTGGTATTCAAGGTCAATGCAGCAGGGACATACGTGGAGGAGCAGGTATCTCAGGAGAACCATATTTCTGAAGTATACTGATGATGTTATTTTCAGTGGTGTCAATTTCAGGACAGAAACATGTTGAACTGACTTGGAAGCAAAGAGCAGCAAAGCAAATTAAAACAAGAGCAAGCTAAAAGATGCGCCCTGGGGTGCAAGTTAAAAAAAAAGAAAACAGAAAGGTTTTCAGGCCAACATTCCGGTGTGTTCCTTGTTGTAATACTTATTTTGACCACAAGAGGCTGAAGTGCAACACACCTGTGTTCTAAATATGATTTAAATGCACTTGTGTGTTTGCAAATTATGTAACATTAACATCGGCATCTCTTCTCCTACCACTGGGTAACATATGCTTTCATATGTTCTAACAATGAGGTCACTACTTTTGCTGCGAACACTGCATTTTTAATAAGCATGTCTTTTACAAGGACACACTGATTCACAACTCTAAAACTTGAGGAAGTTGAAACCTTCAGCCTTACCAAAAATGTTTTTCTACTTCTTTCCTTTATTTTAAAGAGGAAATCACAGTCTTTATTTTTATCTAGTTTTAGTTATATTAGAAGGATATATATTGTACAAGTTATTTATGTATATGTATGGAAAAATAAATCAGTAAAGTTATTTGCACATTAGAAAAATTTGATTTTTGAGTGCTCCCTGTGGAAATGTGAACAAAACCACAATAATACAAAATATAAGAAACAGAAGGAAATAAAGAAAAGTCTCTCTCACAGTATTGTTTAGACCTACAATCCTCGTAAAGTCTGGTCTGGCCTGCCAACCCATTTAACATAAATTTTAAGTATTTACATTTTAACTTAGTCTTTTGATTCGTAAACACATCCATCTTAATAAAGACTCCATGCTTTTAGTCACTGATCCAGGGACCAGTTGAGAAAAGTCCAGTTGTTTTTACAAATCATATTAGGAGTGTGAGAGACAGCCCAGCTAAACTCCGGCTTTCTCAAACATCATAAAGGTTCAAAGCTTTTGAGAAATGAATGCACAAAAGAAACTTCTGAGATAATGCAGCTTGAAATGCTTTCTGTTTTATTCATCTTCATTCTGTGAGAGTTTTCTCTTTAAACGAGCTGTTGTTTGCTGGATTGTGGTCACACAGTGGAAACAGATGAATCTTCCAGTAACAGCATCACAGGCTCGCTCACAGAGATGATCTGTTGCTATGATGTGTTCAGGATTAAACACGCATGAACATACACAATTATAGCTTGTTCTTCAGATATACATTTTACAAATGTTCCTTTAATTCTACTTGAGAAGACTGCAGATGAAATAATTTGATCAGAGAATTATTCTATTAGGATGTTTTTACATTCACTTTGTAGTGAAGCACTCCAAACTTTGATCTTTGATTGTACTGGAGGAGACGTTCTGCACCAAATTAGCGTTAATTTTGACATCAGTCAAGTAAATAAAAATACATGAATGGCTCAAGGGAGACAACAGGCATTGGGAATTAATATTTAATTGAAAATATGGATTTAAGTCGAATTAGATTATGAATAATATATCAAAATTACAACCTTGGGGAGCATAAGGAGCAGGTTATAATGGATACATAAGAAAAACCAAGAAACCAAGAAAAATAGCCCCAAGGACAGAGAAGGAACGAGCAGTGTAGTCAGGTTCTCATATATGCTGTAAGCCTGCCTGTCTAAACTAGCAGGCTGGATAAAAGAGCGTCTGGGATGTAAAATAATGAAAAAACTCGTTCAATAGCCTGGCAAGGAAGCATTTAAGTTCTCATTGAGAAGACTGATCTCTGAGTTTACCTGTGTTGCCTAATATAGCAACCACACATCACTATCATACTGACAAATAATAGCCAATGTAACACAGTCTTTAGCAATGATGTCTCTATGTTTTACACATCACCATAATTATGTCAGAGTTTGGCAGCTCACCATAAGAAGTGTCTTCCAATTATTTCTTTGTATGGTCGATGAAACGTTGAGCACAACAGTTTTAATGGTCTGTAGCTCATTCTGAGACAGGATGTAGCAGATTTGTGGAACATTTCTTATTTTTTCTTTTTTCTCCTTTTTTTTTTTGTCTTTCAAACTTATTTATATTAGTTCACTCAAAAACGTGCTTACTCTTTAAAACTCTTCCCTGCATTTATTTCCTCCAGTGCTACTCATCAGAATACATATTAATTAGACAAAATGTTGCACGTCTTCAACCTAATTATCACCATCACACCATCTTTAATAAATAGCAAATCAGGTCGTTGGATTCAGTTTCAAACAGCTGAACTAGCAAGCCAGGAAGACAGCAGTGTCCCAACTGCGTAGGCAGAGTTAAAGCTATTGGTGGCCCAGTGTTAATGGCTGAATTCTTCACAGATTGATTAAGTAAAGAATATGTATCTCTATCAGACTATTTATACTCTATTTCTCTTGACAGTCTCTTGATCTTGCCCTCTTTAGTACCAAATTTGTTGTACGACACGGCAGTTCTGTTGATCCTCCAAATTAAATAACTGACACATCACAGCAGCATACAAATTAGCTGTTAGCTCTCCAGCTGTGAGTGGAGCTTAACAGCTTGAAGATAAAATCCCATGACAGGGATTAAGAGGAGCTAGCACTGCTTGGACACTTACATCAGGGAAACTCCACAGTGACCATGCACAAACTGCAAGTTCAAGGAAATTCCAGACATTACACAACTAAGAATTTTAAAGAAGCAAGTAAACATGAGAAAATGCTGCACAGTGAAAGACGAAATGGAGACAAACATTACAAAAACAGATAATATTAAATGTGCCGAGTGCAGATGTTGTCTGAAGTTGACTCTGACATTTTTAGTGTTTTCATGACTGATTTATGCTGGAAACAGCTTGAGATAGGCAGATTATTATACTGTACATTAGGATGTGTTGCGGTGTGTTACATCCATGTTAAAATCTGTTTGTGATGAAGTGTTTTGTTGGGCAAAGGCTGTCTAGATCAAATCATCCTAAGAGGAATCTCATGTAGAGCTTTCTCTGTCAAAAGTGTCATTTACAGAAAATCACACATAAATACGACACCATAAATTGTACAAAAGTACTCATGATCTAAGTTTAATGTGGATTTTTGGAAACATTGGGGTAAAGACTGAAGAAAAGGAGGAGGGGCTGCAATCTGAGAATCTGAGCAGTTGAAAGGTTCTTTAGCCTCCAGCGGGTGTTTGCAGAGAACCAGTTGAAGATATCAGAAGTCACAGAGAAAGATACCCGGGCCATAAGAACAAGAAGGACATCATGTACCTGCAACTGTCAGTAAACATGAGCCTTTCTGAAAGGACAGGCAAGAAATCTGTGTGTAAACATCAGGATATATAAGACTGCAAAGTTTGAATAGAAATACTGCTTCAGATAAACACTAAAGAAAAAGCTCGTAATGGTATCAGAACAAGATCCTGTGTCTATCAGGTCAGAAAGCAATGACTCAACATCTGACTCTCAATGTCCTGGAGAGACGTCTGCCATAATATGCTCCCTTGAGAGGATATAGCAAAAGCAGACCTGAGCTCTGCTCCTATGGAGGTGGCTGATAATGTGGACATGAGGACGTCACAGAGCAGGAGACCATAAATATTTCCTCTTCTTCAGTCCCTCATCGGCTCATCTGAACCAGCGGAGCATCGTGAAATGAGGTTTGTAGTTGAAAACATCAGAACAGAGACAGAGAAAGTGTGATAGAGAGGCTGACTGAAACATGTTCAGAGGTGCTAAAGCTCATTGTTGAGAGCATCACTGATACTCTGATACGCCCACTCATTGCCATGCAAAAGCACGAGATATTAAATCCATTAGACCAGACCTAGAGAAAATAAAAGGAGAGCGATGGGATGAAACAAGACACGACACAAAAAGATTTCAGAGTTCACAGTTCAGTTGTATAGATTACAACAGTACAGCCCCTTTCAAGACTTCATAGCTGAAGCAAGTCGAAGGCAACTGGACTTATATTGTCTTAAAGTATTTTCTTTTATTTCTTATTTTTCTTGTGCAACTGATCTGAGAGGCCTTAAAAAGTGTATTTTTCAGTTTTCATACAGAAACACATCAATAAAACTGATTATTCTCACATGCGCAAAGCTATGTATGCAGACCTTTTGTTTGTAATAGTAACAAATAGTTTGTGAGAGGTCTCAATATTATTCTGAAATGAAACATCTTTTCTTAAACTCTGTACTAATCTTGTTTTATTTCAAATTTCCTAAAAGTGAAGAAGGAGAATGAGGTTTCAGCTTCACCTCAGGCTGTGCTGAAGAGAATCCAGCTCTTCTGCTGCTTTCTGAGCTGCTGTTCCCATGATGATTGGACTTAACCAACCACAAACCCTCTTCCCCTTCACCCCCTTTATTCTACCTGACTCACCTAGTCCCACTCTATCCTCTCTCAAACCCCTTCCCTTCTCTCTACTACCCCACTATTCCCACCACTCTCTTTACCCTCACCCCCACCCTTTTGCACTCTTTTCATAATACATTATCCTCTCTAAGTCGAGTATTGCCAGTCTGGTGTATCATATGGTATCATAAGCGATGTGCTGTTTCTGGTGGTATGTTGGAAAGAATTGGAGAAAGAGTGTAAACAACTTAACCCCCTGCCAGTATCTCCAGGAGGCTTCAAGAGTTCATTACACTCACATGATCTTCATGGGCAGTTGGAGCTTGGTCAATCAGAACATGTATATGTATAAATGTCCTCTGTTTTGTTTTCTCTACATTTCTGTCTACAATTTCTCACAAATGAATAAATGAAGGAATAAAATAAGGGGAAATGGAAATTAGAACACAATGGTTAATGCAGCCTAGAGCCACCACCCTCAGGCAAAGCTAAGGGCGAGAGAGGCAAGGTGAGCGCACTTCTGTCAAACATCACACCTTCAGATTGTTTTTCATTTTCAGACTTGGTCGGATGGATGGGGATGAGGGTTAGACCAGACTCTGTCTACGTTAAAACATTGTTTCCAGAACTGCTTAAAAAGCTTAAATCCTAAAAAAAAAAAATCTCTCTGAGTTCTATCCATCATTTAAAAGGCCAAAATATATGGATATGGAAATGTGTTAGACACTGGACGTCTTCTGCTCCACTGAAAGGTCTGTGTATGTGGACTGGGCAGTAGCATGGCCAGAACAAAAACTTTGACCATGCCTTATATCAGAAAGACATAAAACAACATACAGGAAGAATTCTACAAACGTTTCAACTGTTGACTGAAACATCAGCTTTGCACTTCATTATAGAAAACAGGATAAATTTCTTTTTTTGTAAAAATATGAATCTGCACAGAGAAAATACACCACTGTCACTAAACGGATATAGGATGTTGTTGAAATACTTGTTTATTCCAAGTAAATCTATGTTAAACAGCCAATTCATTTTAATCATTAAATTACCTGATGAGGTGATAAAATGGTAACAGTGTTCATCACATAGCAGAGCTGACAGAAAAAAGAAAAAAAACTTCTCTGTATCTTTTTCTTTTTTAAAACACTCTACCACAGATTCAATTTGCTGACAAACCGTAAACACCTAATGTTATTTTTCTTTTTGATTGACAACCTATTCCCTACCTGTCAAAGCATTGGGTAAGGGATGCACACTCTCACACACATCTACATGTGCACGGATGCACTCACACAAATACGCACTGTTTCTCAGGTAAAGGTTATGGAGTTGAAGAATGTTCTCATTAGTTCTCTGTACAACACTATCAGGATGCTGCCCCATCGTGGAAGATGCAATGTGCTGTGTGTGTGTGTGTAGGTGTGTGCACTCGTGTGTGTGTGTGTGTGTGTATATATGTGTGTACATGCATACGTGGGGATAATGAGCTGATAGTGCTCTCGTGAAGTGTGAGGTTGTGTGCTGAAAGCCAAGGTGGTAACTAACACTCTGACAACACTCTCCATCACCTTAAACCCCCTGGTGTTGAGAGCACCAGATAGAGCACAATTATGTTTATTAGCTTCTCTAGCTGTCACTCACACACTCGTGGCATGTTGTGTCTGACTTAATGCCAAAATACACTGACATAAAGACCAAGTGGAAATTCATTCCAAATACAAACCATACAATATGAATGCAGTGAAATAATGGTTTGAACAATGTATGATTCTGATTTATGCTGTGAGCCGAATTTAATGTTGGATTATTTTCCACTATAATGTTTTAATGCTGTTTTCTTTGCTATGCTTAATGCCTTGACATGATTACACCTACAGCACACAGCTCCTCAAAGAATAAAATCAAAGTATACATACCCTTTTAAAAACGCGACCTTGGCGAATTGGTCTTTCAGAGCCTGAGGTAAGCTTTCATGATCACGTGGTGAAGCGATCAGGAACTACATGTTCATGTTAGTTGTGGAAACTAACATTTCTGCTCTTGTTCCACTGGAGCTCAAAGGCAAATTCAAGCAGATGAACATGACAAAATGAATCACTTATAATGGTGATATTATAATATCAATATTGGGCAATATAATATATAGTATTGGGCACCGCCTGGAAATTCATGAGTTGTAAATTAGCTCTGCATTTACTAGCAG
>JAOXYL010000001.1:12608218-12624196 GCA_028564955.1 Terapon puta | reverse complement strand
TATATATATATATATATATATATATATATATATATATATATATATATATATATATATATATATATATATGTATATAATTCTATTCAAATACCCAACATAACTGTAATTAAAAAACCTGTATAGACATTGATGGTGGACAAAGGTTGCTCCTCTCCTTACCTGCTAATTTCCTTCTGCAGCCTGTGAAGACTCAGTGTAAATCACTATAACCACAGTTTTTAATGGCTGACTGTGTAGGGAATTTTCTTCACACCTTCCGATGTCAGTATCAAAGATCACTCTTTCTTCAAGCCCAGTTACACTCCTCAGTCAACAAGTTACACTACAGGAGCACCTGTCATCCTCATGTCCAAGCACTTGTGTCTCCCAGAAGAAGCTGTCAGATGATACATAGGTGATACATCTCCGCTACATCATTACATCACCCACCTGGGATAAATCAGCAGTTGGTTAACACCTTCACAAGCATAGCCAAGGAGGGACCACCTTGTTAGGATTAACCGTCTTGGATCCTGAACTAACAAATTATCCTGCTCAACTCCTTATGGCACTCACTTCATGGTGTCAAACACTTCACTATCAAAACATACTATGCAGTTTTTTAAGGTGATAATATCTTCTTAGGGTGCTATGGAAAAAAATCTAGTTAAATGTTTCCACATTCTCCAGGCTGCAGTGAAAGCAGTGAATATTAAGTTGATGCAGAGGCTCACAGCTGAGATGAAGAATGAGAGGTAGGTTAAAATAAAGATGAGATAACAGAGAAAAAAATCAATAAACATTACGGAAATGTGGCCTCATAATTTCCCTCTCTGAATTGCTATTTATTATACTCTTTTGTTCTGCTACTTGTGTTGCCAGAATTGGTAAACCACAGGGGAAAAAAAGAATCAAAACTGGAAATCTAGCATCCTCCAGTTGTCCACCTCACTTCTAATGGCTCTTTAAATACACCAGTTCTGCTTTCCCTTGTCCCTCCCTAACCCTCTTGTCTTGACTTAACATGACAAACAGACATTCTTCGGTGGGAGGGAGAGATAATCTGTTAATCTCTTTGCCGAGGCAACAGAGGAAGGACAGGCAGATTGATCTTCACAAAGCTGATGAGATGCTCTCTAGTTTTGACCAAGCTGAGAATGGATCCAAATGAAGCATTTTAATAAACCGAGAAACAGAGATATGGAGGAGGGAGAGAGACAGATTGAGCACAGAAAAGAGAGATAAATGGTAGCAAAAAAGACAGAGAGAGATAGATTGAGGGAAGGCTAAATAAATGGGAAGGTGGAGGAGAGAGAGAGATGGATTGAGAGAACCAGAGTGCAAAGGGTGGGAGAGACAGATTGATAAAGGTAAAGAGGGAGAGAAATCGATCTTGTGGCAAGAGTATGCCCCCCGGAGGATAAAGCTGCTAGAATACCATTGGTTTTCCTTGCTTACAGGAAGAGGTATTTCTGTGCTGCTCAAAGTGTTGCGATCATATGGGGTTTTGAAGGTCAATAGCCAAAGTTTTGTTCTGTATTTACTGCGGTCACTTAAATTGCACAAATCTGGTTTGCATGTCCTGTTATTTATTTTGTCTGCATATTTTTCAGTGTTTTTAAAAGGCAAGTCGGATGGCAACTGTTCTATAAGTCCCCTACAGCTGTCAATGTTAATGAACGTCTGTCAAGCCTCTCTCTTTGTTTTACAGTGTGCACTCTGGGGTAGGCAGGACTAAATAATAAATATCCTAACACCTCCTTCCTCACCTCTCACTTGACTTAGACATTGTTCTGATCCACTGCTCCACTGCTCGTTTTTATGGCAGAGCAGGGATCAAGGAGTGACATCAACCTTCATGGACGTCTTTTATCAGACTGACACACCTCTTTCTTGAACATGCGGTATAGACCGGATGCTGCAGATCTGATATTAAATCAATTGTATCCAGAGGTGGATGGATAAGGTTTTAGATTTTATTTCTTTTCAGATTAACCATCTAATTAAAAGGGGCTGGTGTGTATATTGGTCTAGCAATATAGGATTGACAAAAGACCCATTCATTCTTCTTTTTTTTCATTCATCAGAAATATTTTTCTCTCCTGATGTCTTATTTCCTCTTTTAACTGTGCTAACTAGTTATATTAATTCAGTGAAAGCAGAGGAGTCTTTTGTTTTTCAGCAATAAACACATGCTAATTGTCTATCTTCATTTCCACTTTGAGACTAAAATTCCCTGTGTGTCCAGCAGAAACTATCCATGTGAGATATTTACATAATTTATCAATAAGTGCATTCTATTCATACCCTGGATGATGTTAAATGAATTCACAAACAGATATTAATGAATGCAGATGTAATATGCAGATATAATGGTGGCTGCTGTTATTTGAAATGGTTCAAATGTATAACTGTATATTCAGTATCTGAGCAGTGAAGTATATTTAGGCACTATGGTTTAATTCATCTGAGTACATTAAGAGAATTTAGTAAATGTGCAGATGTTTGTCCGACTGTTTAAACATATTCAGATGCAAAAAGAGACTAACTTAGTATTTGAACAACGTGCATACAGACAGTTACAACGTCCAACCATCAAAGGTTGCTGCAGGACAAAACGGACTGACAGCTGATCTGGCTGTGCTGCTTCTGCACTTTAGAGGGCAGTTCAAAGGGAAGGATGTCTAATTTCTTTTTTCTTTATTCATCGTTCCTTGCGTCTTTGGTGTGAGGGACTGAAATGCAAAGAAAGGATGCAAGTGGGGGATACATGGATGCAATTAACACAATTTGGTTGTGGCTAGATAAAGAGACACAGGGTGCTTTCCATTTGGTTAATGTGGCTCCTCACTTCCCTCACTCATGTGTCTCCCTCTCATCTTGGCTCCTCCCAGCAAGAGAGAGAGAGAGGAGAATTTTATGAACTAAACAGGACATCCACAATCACTCCAGCATCATTCTTAGGAGACAGCAGTTAGTCATTTTAACTGTCCATTTTGTACAAATAAGTAACAGTGACAGTGAGATAAAGATAAACATCTGAGTCTGATGGCTGATATAGATATATTGAGGCACCAGGGCATTGCAAAATGTGACTGATAGACATAACACGATTAAAATATGTTTATCACTACGAGAACAGAAGCAAGGGAGGAAGTAATGAAAAAGCTGTAAATGTATAAAATAAATAAAATCTATAGCCAATTTAGTTTGTGAAAGACCACAGATACAGCACAGTCTGATGTCCTGTACTCCCTTATTGGGTCTAAAAACCCAATAATAAGTCAATAATAACCAGACTTTATAGCTGTATATTTTTCCTGGATTTAATTGGATTGGAAATAGGCAAAGAGGCAAAGAAAGAAAGCCTTTTGGCAGATGAAGAATGTTCTTTATGATTCATTTACGAATTAGATTCTACACACGCATTTTTTGGAGCTGTCATTCCTGCTTTCACAGATACTTAGGTTAATCTACAGTGTTAGAATTCACGTTGTGTTGTTTGCACTTATGCTGTTTTTCACTCGACAACCCTCAAATATCAACTCCTTTTCCGTCAGTCATCAGATCAACTGATTAATCAATAGACAGATTCTGATAGAAAACCTCCTCCTCAATCTAAACTCTTCTGAGAGGCTCGTTCTGCCTCTGTCCTCATCCCGTCTGAGATGCACTTAAGGACTGGATCATCCTTGATGATTGCAGACCTCAATCAATTTCCGGGTCACGGACCAGAAGAGGGAAGATGACAGGAAGCACAATGGAACATAAAAATGTTACTGCAGAACAACAAATAAGCCAACCAGTGTAATAATTCATGTCATATCCATCGTGTTTGACCTTGACATGGAAGACTGTCAGCTGTTCACAATGTTTGTTTTAGCCATGAGCACAATCCCTCCATATCCCAAACATTTTTTACACAAATTTGATCTTTCCATCATTACCAAGAGGACATTGATAAGAACGTAAATGGTAGGAAGTGATCGCTTTGGAGAATACGATGCTGATGTTCTTGTCTAATGTTTGGGTGGACAAATGCAAGACAATGTGGCCTTCAGGTAAATTATCTGAAAAAAGGTTAAGATAAATTGTGTGAACAAACATCCAATGCTGCCGTTTGCCTAGTGAGCACTCTCCTGAATAAGAATAATGTATTTCAGATCATAAACATTGGCTTCTATAACAGCATATCTGTGACATGGCTTTATTTGGCACTGCCAGAGGGACTAAAGAAAGAAAAAAACCTGGTTTATACGAAACCTTGATATGAAATGCTGTGAGTGTGTGCATCCATAAATAACAACTATTGGAATAGGAGCTTTGCTTGTGCATGTTAACAAAAATCCACAATTACTGGGTTGTATAACAGAACGCTATGAATGCAGGAGTTTATAAATGTGTATACTCTTGCTTTTGCACATACAGTCATTAAGCCTTGAATATCCACAGTGCTTTATGAGTGTGACCCAGAGTGTCTGGTAGCCAGAAATATTCTCAGCTGCTGAGGAAGTGACAGGTTTTTAGTCTCTGGTTTGTTTGGAATAAACAGCAGAAGTAGTAACAAAAACTACGGATGAACAGACCAAAAAAAAATCTGCAGAGAAAGTTACATTTTTACTCAATTTAATGGGGAATGCTATGCAAATGAAATGTTTTTCTACATAAAAAAGGGGAAAAAATCATCATTTCCTGTCAGCAGGAGTGGAAGATGGAAGGAGCTCTGTTTCATATCAGCATGTCCTGTAATTAGACTGAATATTCTGATTAGACCAGATAGCTGGATAGGATGTCTGTATGGGTTACTGTGCATGTGTGCCTGATTTGACTTCAAGTGTGCATTTGTGTGTATAGGGTGTGTGTGTGTTTGTGTGTGTGTGTTTGATGAACAGTTACACTTTCATGTAAAATCCATAAGTAAAGTAAAATCTCTTCTGAACTGGGTTACAGACTGTAGACAGAGGTTAATGTGTGTGTTTGTGGCTGTATCTATGTGTGTGTGTGTGTCAGATCACGGAGCAGACAGAGACTCCAGGCAGAGCGTATCGTGACAAGCCTCATTAAGAGGGAATCTCTCCACTGTTCTGGCTGTCGACATCACCACCGCCAGACTTCTCTAATTACGCTCTCTAAGTGCCGTTTCGTGCAAGCAATCAGCCCACTGCTCTTTGCATATGCAAATATGACAGACCTGATCATTAGCTTTTATATCTCACACACTCTAATTGTTATTGTAAAAACTGCCGCATGAAGCCAAGGGCGAACGCCCTTTCCCTCTCTCTCTCCCTCAATCTATCATCGGCTGTCTACTCTCATTCTGCTACATGTTTTATGAGGTTTTGTCGCTCTAAACAGAGTCATGTGGTTGAATGTCACGGTAGTATAATCAGCTAACAAATGCCTCTACTTGACATTGTTTCATCAGAGCGGAGGGTAGAAAAATAATAGTGGAGCACTTCCTGGCGAGGACTAATTGGCCAAATGGAGTCACTTAGGCAGAACAACAGTCCCATCAGGGCAATGATGATGATGATGATGATGATGATGGTGATGGTCCCAGGGCACTGACTTGGGAGTCCACTGGCCCAAATGTGGATAAGATAGAACTTTATTTATCCAGAGGGAAATGGTGAGCAGCAGGACAAAGTGAGAAAAAGTGAAAAATACAACATATCAGTGAGGAAGTCATCCGAAACACACACAGTGCCAAAAATATAAAAAGGTTCATGGTGAGGATCATAGTCACGATTGAGAAGTGGTGTACACAATATCAAATCTGAAGTACAGGAGAATGTTCATGGTTATGTCTATGATATTATACTGAATGTCCCCTAATTGCCCATTATGTCCCATTATGTTATTGTAATGATTGTAATCCACAGAGAGACGGTAATCCAGAGAGAGATTAACAGAGCAGAACAGAACAGAGATGAAATGGAGTCCTAATCGCTCCATGCCCTGTTGTCCATCCATATTTGATCATCACAGGAATAAAGAACTTACTGTGGTGTTCTGTGCTGCATCGTGGTGATCACGGTGCACTGCTAAAGGAGTTTCTGTGCATAATTAGCACCACCAGCGCCGGTGGAGATGGTCAGAGTCATTGTCCATGTGCAGAAACCTGCAGGATAGAGCCAGCCTTTCTGATGATCTTGTGGATTTTAATGAACTTTCGTCAGCCTGTTTCCCCAGTTCAGACAGCAAAGAAAATATCACTGGCTGCCACTGATTGGTAGAACATCCTCAGCATGATGTGTCTGCAGAAAGTGGAGTCAGCTACAGCCTTTCTTGTACACAGCCTCAGGGTTCTTGGTCCAGTCCAGATTGTTGCACTGAACAGTGACCACATCTGATCCCTGGATGGAAATGCATTCTGTGGCTAACCAATCAGATAGTTCACATCCCAAAACACCAGGGGAGCATCTACCTGAATCCCTTTCAGCTTGTTCCCAAGCATGGAAAGGCAGTTGAATGCACGACAATATAACTCACAAAACACTACCCAGTCTGTCCAGGTGAGCACAGGCAGGATGAAGTAAGAGGATGGTGGCCCCTGACCCTAATCCAGTTCCACCTTTTTGGCCAGTAGTGAATTGAAGACGATCCAGTGATGGATTAACAAAGGGCCAGAACCAGGCAAAAGCAGAGTCAGCACCAGCGTTTCATAGTCACTGGATGTGTCAGGAACAAGGGCCTTCTCTTTCCTGTCTCAATTTGTATAAGGACAAAATATGAGACCAGAAAATGGGGATGAAAAAGTACCATGTTGGGGAGTGCATGCAAAAACTATAGGGATGCACAACAAGAATGAAATTGTTTTCATGTCTGTGTCTTTCTGTTTGGGCTAACTTAATAGCACAGGCACACACTCACACCTCTGTAAAACAGACTCAGTGTGCTTCAGCTCCGCTCTTTTTCTAGGCTATAAAAAGGGCCACAGCTCTGTGAGAGCAATGTACAATGACATCACTGAGCTCACTTATTCAAGCCTGTGGACTACAGGCTGTATTTTAGAGAGACACATAAAGTGGAGTGCTAGTTCATGATTGCACGCTAAATAAGCATCATCATTATCCTCTCAGCCAGTCACATTACCCGTTTCACACAATCAACAATCAACAAGTCAGACAATCAAATGGAGGGGAAACACACAGTGGGTCATATAAAACATGTATGGTCTCCAAATAGCTTTGGTTTTTCCCGACAAACTCATTAGGAGAATATTGCAACTGTCTGTGTAGCAGTCTGTACTACACTCAATATACTACAAGTATCTGTCATCCACAGCTACTTTTAGCCTATGAAATTCCTTCGTCTTTCGTTGATTAAATCCTCACAGGACACACGTGTGTTACATCTGTGGCCTCTGTTTTTAAAAGTGCTTCACCAAACACCATTCCGCAAAACAATCAATAGTGGTTATATTGAGGAAATCATGTGTAACGATTGCTGCAGTATTACTACAATTATTTGGTTGGTTTGAACTTTTGGTGAGAGCTACTTCCCCCCTTAGTCAGTAAGCAGTGCAAATCATATGGTGAGAGATTGTGGGGGTGGTATACACAGTCCAGTAAAAAAAGATCTGAAACAATTATAAATTTATTTCATAATTGTCATGTCTTGCAAGACAGTCGGTATCCTCATCCAGAAATGCCAGCTATGTGCATTGATTCCTTCCTAACAGCTTGTCTGGCAATCATGTATTGCATGTTAATTATTTTAGGCCATAGTTGCATCTGAAATTGGTTTGGTCAGCTTTGATGGTGGTGAGTCATAAACGAATGTAGTTTATGAAAAATAAAAAAACAACGCCAGCTAAGTGAATAGCTATGCAAACACAATTACTATGAAGCATTATCTGTAAAAGTAATCATCTAAACAGCTTCAACTAAATGGTTTTTGGAGCAGTGACATTCGATTGCATGTAAACATTATTAAATCTTGTATTGAATGCAATACCAACTATTAAGGGGACTGAAAATAAAAGCAAACAACCAATTACAATAACATGCCACAATTTTGATCATTATTTTTTTCAGCACATATTGTATTGTCCTACAGATAATACAGCAACCACACATAGGAACATTAACAGATGCTTATTATTGTCTATAAATTTAAATGGTTATGGAAGTTTTCTTCACCCATGACAGTTTTAGAAAAGTTCACATAAGCTCCAACTGTGTGGACACCTGAACACTGACCCCCACGTTCACACCTAATCCTAAATTCAGTCATGCTAAGCAAACATTGGCAAATGAATTAAATAATAACGCCCTGTCAACACAACTATACTTTTGCTCTGTGGAGGACCTGCTCCTCTGACAAGATTCTTTTCCATGCAGAAGATCAGGCTTAATCAGTCAAATTATAATGACAGTTTTTCTCTAACATGAACAGATTAGTTTATAGTTGTTCTCTCTGCATTCCACCAGTGTTACACATCTGCTTTCAATTTCGACCAAATGGTTTTTAAATCTGTCTCATACTTTTGCTGGAGGCAGAAAATACTCGTTGAAAGCACTGACGAGCTTACAATTTCATTATATTTGTATTGTTTGAGGACTTCTTAGTTAGAAATGTCTGGAGCTTCCTAATAACACGTGAAATTGCCACAAACAGACACAAAGTGCCTTACTCTCTATTTTCCACCCTGCACATGGATTAAAATGTGAATATGACCGAGTTGTCCCAGTCTTGCTCTTTTCAGGTTTTCTCAGCTCCATTATCAAGTTTGCAGAAGAGGTGATGGTTTCCCCTCTGCCATCTGCGGTTGGGGGTGTTGCTGTGTGCGGCAACAGCCATCGTAATATATTATCACTATGGGACCCAGGCGACCACAAAGCATTAACATTTCAAATAGTCCATGAAAGGATTTTAATTAGCACATTTTCATATATTCTTGTTTATCTTCATTTTTTTATAATTCTGTTCATTAACTACTTGCTCTCACACTCACAACACAGTCTCCCTAATTTTCACAAAAAGACCATAAGTTTAGTATGATCACATACCAGACTTAAAACATTGGTCAAAATGTACAAGCATTGTTCATATACAGTTGTAAAATGAACAAAAAGATACTTGACTCTATTATTATTATCAAAGTATCATAGAATTTCCTACAAAATGACCTAACAGAAAAATAAACTGGCCAAGTGATTTTTATTTAAAAGGTATGGTAGGTGGATGAGCAAAATATTAGATAGTGTAGACAGAGTGAGAAGGATGAAGAAAGTCCTGATCCAGTTGTAATGGTTTTCAATTCACTAGTCTACTAGGCCTCCCCTTAATACCCCTGCTGGCTGATCCTCAATAGTACGTCTTCAGGAAATTATCTGCTGGCCCGGTACCCTTGATATATGGGTTTCTTTTACCAGGGAATCCATACAATATTACTCCTCTGCCTCAGATGGTGTCAAGGAAGCAAAAGTGAGATATTGGGACACTTACTGAGGAGGTACTGAATGTAGCATAAGCAGCCGCATGGATTCACTAAGGATTAGTGGTAGCCTTGTGCACTTAAATATTGAACAGAGGGGGAAAATGAATCTATTCGCTTTCATGCATTATTAAAAGGAAGTAAAAACAGAATTGTATCCACTGAGTTTCTGTTCTATTCTCCGAAGTGAGAGGACAGGGAGTTTGGAATTATGATTCTCAAGCTCCATTAGTAGTCAGAGCAGTTTGGAGAGCTTTGACTTTCCACATCTTGCCCAGTGAAATTGACAGGCAGCACGGTACATTTTTATAACTTCTCAGGCTGATGCTCTTAAGGTCATCTGAGGTTCCATTAGATGCGGTGTTATGACTCCTATGTTTTGATTTAATCCGTCATTGATGTTAGGGATGATGCCTTTAGAAACATGTAAAAATATAACTGACTCATAAAAGCAATGGCTCCATGCACATACTAATTTCTTAAAAGGTTTACTGATAGGGAAAAACATGGCAGTCAGGATGGCTAGATCTGCTGTAATGGCCATCTGATGCACTTGTATTAGACTCGGGCCAGGAGTGAATAATCCTCCTGTGGTACATAAAAGCACAGCATACCAGGTGGAGCGGGGGAGAAAGAAGCAGAATAAAGACTTGCTTGACAGAACAGAGTAGCGTCAGAAGTAGCAGCCTGATGGAAAGCAAAGCACAGGTGAGTCTATATCATATAACTGCTTGACATCGTATGATGATGATGATGATTGGCTTGCTTGTAAATGTGAACTCTTTAGTAGATCAGTCAGTCTGAATGGGGATTTAGATCCGTTCTGTGCCTTTTTCACAAAACATTTCATTCAACATCCAGCATGCTACCACACCAACAGTATAGTACAATGAGTAGCTGTGGGCCTGCGCAACTCCACTTGAGGTTAGGTGCTGTACCAGCTTTGTGTCGAGCAGCTTTCCTACATGCACATTTTTCTACTGCCAGGTGTAAGACACTCAAGTACATCCTGGCTTCCAAAGACTGTCAATATTTCCAGCTCCAAGATCATGCTAGCAAACACATAGCAGACAGTACTTGCTTGCATTACGCATGATTGTTGTTATGTAGTTATATGTGTTGAACATGTCATCAGGATCTTTCAGGGGATAGGGTGGAAGGATGAAGGGATTTAAGGGAACATATTCATTTGCTTACACTCCTATTTTAAAGTTTTGGTGTTAATGTTTTGTATGTTACACAACCTTGTTGGGAGGCCTGCCAAAAGTATTTGCAGCCTTGCCAGTGTATGAGTTATGCTCATAAATGGTAATGAAGGATTAACAGCTTTAAGTATTGTTGGAATTTCATCTGAAACTTTCCTCTGAATTTCTAGTGCGTTGTCTAGGGGTTTCATAAAAGCTCTGAATGAGCAGGTTTACAGGTGCTGATCTAAAGCAAGAGTATGCTCAAAATGACCAAGTTCATATGAGCATATGACAACCACATGTGAAGGCAAAAATGTTGAAAAGCCTGCTATCATAGAGATGGAAATAAATAGGAATAAACATGCAAAATATTCACAATCTTTCCTCAAAAGCATTCATGGTGATGCACAAAAAATGACAGTAGTTGTTTGAAGAATAAAAAAGAGAACTTGAGAGAGAATATCAAATCCTACTATCTACTATCACAGTTTCACATGTTGGATTGCAGAATCCATTTCATTCTCTCTCTCTCTCTCTCTCTCTCTCTCTCTCTCTCTCTCTCTCTCCCTCTTTCTCTCTCTGCAACCTCAAGTTTCCGAGGCAGAGAAGCTGGGGTCATGCTCTGCTATGATGATGAATTTCTTTGCAGAAATAGAAAAAAAATCAGTAATGAGTCTACCTTGACCATCTGCAGTGTGAAATCATGTTTAGTTGATGTAATCCGGCTGCAAAGCCAGCACCTTGCTCTGTGACATCCTTGTTTTCCCACAGAAAGCCCTAAATCAGAGTTGGTCAGTCAGGATTCTTGCACACTGATGTCCTCTGGAAGTCCCCTAATCTTAAAATGTATTATTCTCATGTCAGGACACTCGCTTTAGTAGTATCGTGCATGTTATAATGTTTTTTTACAGTGAAAAACACAGGTCTTGGTGGCTTTGTGATACCAAATTCCCTCGATTTTATACACCCAGAGACCTTTTTTGCACGCCATTCACTCTCTTTCTTCTAATTTTACCACTGTTCTCCACTGTGCTGTCTGGCGAGTCCAGTTGACCAGGACCATTAATGACTTTTGTCATTATTATAAATTGTCACCCGCTGTGGGATGTTTGTTCAGCAGCATCCCATGCACCCAATAAGGCCAGTGAATGTGGGGAGCTAGCCCTTTGGGACTGCCCAGGTTGAGGTCAAATGTAACCCAAGGATGTGACCCCTGAAATACTTTACCATTTGAGCAGTGGCACAACCATTATACTGCTGCTTCCTGTGCTGTGAAGTGAAGCTGAAGTGTCCTGTCCAGTGTGCAGGCTTGACCAAGTTCACACCAAGGCACAACTGTTACCCAGGTAACAGAATTTTTTGTTTCCACATCATTGGTCGGTCCCAAAAAATGGTCGTAGCTTTTCACCAGTGACATTTCTAAAGATAGTGGACTGATTTTCAAGGCAATATTATGCTCTAATAGTATCTCTGGATTCAGAGAAGTCTGTTCTGTCAAAATTTGTGACAAGGGATGAGAGTGTCCTGTATTAATATATTTTAACTACTGTATGTTATTTCACGTTTAAGAATTTATTAACTAAACGTGTCAAGACATTAACAAAAAAGGTTTACATATAAAGTAAAAATAAACATTAAGTAAAGAAAAAATGTGTGTGTGTGTGTGTGTGTGTGTGTGTGTGTGTGTGTGTGTGTGTGTGTTTGGTTTGTAGATTTAAAGCTCCAGGCTTGCATTCCCGAATCTCCCTATCCACAATCTGACACACCACATGCTAACATGCACAAGCATACACACCAACATTATACACAGCCAATTTACAGCCTAGTGGAACTCCAGATTGTGTTTGCAGCAAAGTCCAATTGGCGCCTCTCCAAAGCTCTATTGAGCATATTCCCTGTCTGTGTTTTCTTTATCGTCCTATCAAGATATTTCCCCTGATGGCTAGCCTGTTGCAGGTGGGAGAGAGAGAAATTGTATGTCTGGATAATGAACTCACACCTTCCCTCTTTTTTCTCTGCCAAGCACTCTATAAACCCCAGCAATGCTATATCTGTTCTCCCTTCTGCATGTGTGTGCACCTTCAACAGGCTTGAAGCTGAAACTTCATTTGTAAAAAAAAAAAAAAAAAAGCCCAATTTGGATGAGAACCAACCGTGTTCCACAGCTGATAATCCGCTAATTGAAATTTGGGTTTGCAATGGAAAAGACAGTGCAAGAGGAGGACAAACACAGATAGAAAGAGAATTAAGACTGGGTAGCTTGTTAAAATGGGCGGGCAGAATAATCAATAGCAGTTAGGGGAGTGTGTGTTGTGTCAATCTAACAGCTTGTTCTTGTTCTAGGGGGACAAACCCCAGACGTGAAAACTGCTCGGTAGAGCCAGAGCCAGATTGACGTTCCACTTTATTGAGATTTAGTGAGTCTGCATGGATTTGAATGATCCTCAGCACAGTCTGTCAGTTGTCATGATAATGAATGGAAGATGACAGGTTCAGTGCCAACCATTCTCACTTTACTGCTCACTGTCAGAGGCAGCCAAACTTTATGACAAGGGCAGCCAAGGGATCTAAATATGACAATATTGGTGGGCCAGAATCATGATTAGAAGAAAAAAAGAATGATGGCTTCTCATTAGATATGATGTTACAATACATCTGGATGTGCTTTTGAATAGCTCTAAATGTTCTTTCAAAGTTGTTGTAGATATACAGAGGAACTTAGCTGAACCAGATCAGATATAATAAAGGCTTGGCATGATGGACAAAATTACAGTCACTAAGATTGTTATTATTAAACAAATGATCACTTTACTTCACATATTTCTCGTCAGCAAAAGTAACATTACTTTCCATTACTGAGCTCATTTTCTGTAATGAAATGTATCATTGAAACGTGTCTGAATAACATTCTCTCTAATATCTCACACTGCAGTTGTGTTCTTAGATCAGAAAATTTCTTTGTGTTGCCCTTCGTTTTTTGCCAATCAGAGTCTCCCTTAAAACACTGGCAAAACAAAAAATATTGGGAAAACAATGTCTTTTAAATTTATTCGCCTGCTGCAGAGCAGTGTTCCTTGGACACAAACCTCTAAGAACCATGCTCATGGGATTACACAAGAATGAAAATACAGTTCTATTCAAAGGCATTTAATTCAGTGACCCTACTGCATTCAATGATATGCACTGAATTAGGCTAATTTTCCACTGTGTTGTTGTTGTTGTTTCGTATTGTGTTCATACTTACTATCAACATGTATTTGAAATTCCAGTGCACTGACGTACGACAACCTTTTTATTACAAGTTACCAATATGAATCATGGTGTCAGAGCTCCACTGATGATGACTTTTGAAGCCATAAAATTACCTCAGATTGAATAATCTCTGAGTTGACTGAACTCATTCAGAACAGCTTTTTAAAAAAGTCAGAGTTTCATGATGAATGATGTCTGTATTACACAGAAACTATCTTTTGTTTCTTTACCATGAGTACATTTTATTGATTTCCCACATACATGTATGCCATCATGTTGCCCTAAAATATTCAGTGGAGCAACAAATGTGAATCAATCCATAACTTTATTCCTATAGGACTGAACTATTTATTCATATAAGAGTATTGTTTTAGATTTGTATGTTAAATAAGAATCAATGAATTGTGTCTTAAAAATCTCTGTCTGAAAGTATTAAGAGACGGACTACAACTAGATTCCTGATTAAATAATTATCTTAAATTGTCTTTTTATTGTATTTGTCGACAATCAGAAAAAAATACGGTCAGCCTCATTGTTTAAAATGTGGTAGCACAACTGCTTAATATGTCTTAATCTCTCTAAAGGAATCCCACAACTATTGGGAGGCACTAAGAAAATACTGGCGATCTCAGAGTCTCAGAAAAAACACATCATTTATGCTTTTGAAATATATTCTCTTTGGCTTTGTTATATATCTTTAATATTTGTGATACTTTTTTTTCAGGTACGGTAGAATCTATTACATACACTTAAACCCACAAGTGGGTCTGAACTCTGAACATTGCTGTCTCCGCCAAATCTCCTTGAATGTGCTGGTGTGTTACCACAGCTCTATTATTGTTCACAATGCCATATCAGCGCACACAATACAATGTAACGTCCTTCTTTATAGCAAGCATATTACAATGCTGTTTGTTATATGATTTCAATAGTTGGGTCTTCGAGTGTCCTTTGCCTTGCTGACTGGGATATGTGACTTTTCAAGAGACGTGATGAGCTGAAAAGCTGTCTGTAACACCGACAGGCTCAGAACTGCAATATGAATAAAAGCAAACAGTTACTGGGGTGCCTCATACATATCGGGTTTTATTTTAAATCCAACAAAGATACACACATAGACACAAAGAGATGAGGGGAAGAGATGATTCAGTCTGGTGCTCACTGGGCCATTGTCACTGCCACAGTGGGGAGTATTACTCCACAGTCAGGCCAAATCTATCTCTGTCTGTTGTTCTCTTTTTCTCCCTCTGCTTGTTTTTGCTTATAAAATGTGTTTATGACGATGTGCTTCATATAACAGATATAATATTACGGAGAAATATCAGTTGTTATTCTTTATCTGTTAATAAACTTAAAATTTTGAATAGGACAAATCCATAGAAAATAACACAATACAAGGCAAACTGTACCACACAATACAATAAAATATAACAAGGAGGATAAAGGTGCAGAGCAAAGCTCTTGCACAAAATTCATTAAGCAGATAGGATCTTATAAAGATCCAGGGTACAGTACATCAAGTCCAAAATCATATGCATGAAAAGTCAATTATTTTTCTTCTTTCATAATAAATTAATGAAATAATTTTACCAGCCAGCTATGGTAAATTAATAAGCCAATAAGATATCCAGATCAAACAACCTGACTTACCAAATTTCCCATTTTATAATTATCTGTTACAGTGCAACAACTAGTGTCAGAAGTCAATGAATAAGATTTGCAGTGGTGCAAAAAGTATTCATCATTTTGTGAAAAGTTACGGCACCATACTAAACTATACAAAATCAAATCCAATTGATAGTACTGCTATCAAATTATATCACTAATAAGAAAGAATTACTTAAAGGAAAAAAACTATGTATAGACTCAGACTAAATGAATCCTTGTGACACATTAGAAGTGTGGTTGTGTCTGTATCTGCAGAGTCCTGCTGTCTGATGTATTTTACTGTGTTCTAGGTGTTTCTGGGCATCAGCCTTTAAGCAGGTAGTCAGGTACACTGCTCTTAAACTTGTCTTATGTAGGTGGCTCTGTTCTGTAAACTGTGGTCAGGGGTGCATGCATCATTGAGCTGGGGAGGAGGGGCCAAGTTTGAAAACTGTGCTTAAAAACCACTAT
>JAOXYL010000001.1:12576550-12588588 GCA_028564955.1 Terapon puta | reverse complement strand
CACACACACACACACACACACAGATACTTACGCATGCACATGCAGTCATGCGTTCAGACACCCACAAACATATGTTACCAAACTATCTGCCAGCCAGTTGTTCTCCTCAGCAGCCACAACGGATGAGACTGTTCTGTCTCTGTCATCACCATCTTCCTATCAGTGTGTGTGTGTGTGTGTGTGCATGCTTATGCTTGTGGAAGGTGCGTGTGTGTGTGTGTGTGTCAGCGAGAAAGAGAGGGGGAGAGAGAGAGAGGCTGCCAGTTGGAGTAGATCGATATCACTGACTGAGAGATAACAGCAATGCTTAGTGCCCATCAATGACTTCTCATGTGTATGTGTGTGTGTGTGTGTATGTGTGTCTGTGTGTGTGTGTGTTTGTATGTAACACAGTATCCAGTGACTGAGAAGTGGGAAATGGGTGGAGGATGGATGGTTTAATGAGAGAGGAAAACAGATGAGTTGGTGCATCCTATTTTCTGCACCAACTTTCCTCATCTCTCTTGCTGTGTCTCTGTCTGTCTTCCTTGTCTCTGCTTCATGTCTGATTCAGCTCACAAAGATGCCGTTACAAGACGGGATAACAGAATATGAGAGAGAATTATGACTTGGAGATTTTTCAGCTCCCTTCAATTATTCATTGTGTCTTTGTCTTTGGTCTCAGATCTTTGTGTTCTCCATCTTTTTCAGACGCTTTTTCTTCTCATCATTTCTCAGGTTTTGCTGTTTGCCTTCGATTGTCTTTGATTTCTCCAGCATTGGAGAGAATGCACTATGTTTACTATTATTTTTCATGAACATGAAAAAGGCACTTCAGTTTACAGCTGCAAAATTAAAATTCGAATGTTTAAGAATATTTATGAATATTTATGTCCTCTTTAATGTGTTAGCATGTTAATGTTGCTAAACACAGACTACAGCAGATATAGGGAGCAGTATTTGGTCATAAGTCAAACTATAGAACTAATTTGACTTTCCGGCAGTGTTAGATGAAAAATCAGAGGGTCACCAAATCAGCCTGACAGGGACATAAGTGCCTGTATTGAATTTCATGGCAAAACAAACGTAACAGAACATGTGCCAGTCCATAAAAAAGATAGAGATTAGAAAGAATTTTAACCTGCTAGTGGTGCTGGAAATCCAGTATATCATCAAAGTCACTAGAAATCATCCTCCAGAAATGTTCAGGCTCTGCACTAAATTTCAGTTGTTTACACAAAACCAAAAACGACAACCTCATGGTGGCAGTAGAATAAAAGTCAGGGGATCACCAAATCATATGGATGCATGCTTTGAGAGTCCTTCATGTCTGCCTGGAAATTATATGACATTATATCCATTAACTGTTTGTATGGTTCAGTGTGGAGCAAAATGATGAACCATCCCCAAGCAATAATGACAAACAGCAGTCTTGCTAGCTTGAAAAAAAAAAGATACACTGACTATGGTTGGTCTTAGCCCCAAGGCTTAGTAATCCTGCTTCACACAGATATTGCCAGGTACAATGGTATGTTGTATTTCAGTTTTTGAAGTAGCCACTTTACCTCAGCCTACCTCATCTTTTGCTTCTTCACTAACACCAAGAACCAGAGATCAAGAATTTCTCTTCTCCAGATCAAGTCAGACGTCGACCTTCGCCTCGACACTGAAAACTCGGCATTCACTGGACCTCGGCTGCATTATATTGTGGGTTATAGGCTGCTGCTGGTGTACTCAGTGCTCTCTCTTGCTCTTATACAATAAATTCCTCTCTGCACACTTGTTGAACATTGGCCTGAACCCTTGTAAAAACATGCAGCTGATGAGTTAGATGTGACTGAAATAAGAGAAAAACAAAATTAAAAACCTAAATGGAGTTGGAAGTAAAAGCAGCCGCTTTTAAGAGCAGAAGAGATAAAAGATTAAATTGTTCTCTAAGGAACTGTCAACCTTGAAAGAATCATGTAGGTCTTTCACTGGAGAGTTGGAGAATCTAAGTAGGACAAAACGCTTCTTTATATATTGTGCACAATATTGGGTGCCTGTGGCTTCAGTCCAGAAATGTTCATCCACATCAGTCAGATCCTGAGCTTTTTGTCTCTCTCTGTCTGTTTTACATTCTGCTCTGTCACGTCTCTTCCTCATTTCCTTCCTCCTTCCTCATGCCAATTTACGTCGTCAGACTATATCCTCTCATCATCGATCTCCTGTCCAGCTTTCTGTCAGTGTTTGGAAGACCTGGAGTGCCTCACTCCTTCACTCTGTCTGGGTTTTTTTTTTCATTTCTTTCTGACTTCACTTCTGCCTTTAGTCTACTTCACTCCAAAGAGGTCTCAATCAAACCAATTTCAGGTTCAATATGAATAACTGTCAGATGAACCTCGCTAAATCATTGAAATAAAGCACAATTTCAGTCATTTGAAATGAACGTCTACTATGAGACAATGCACTGTTCAAATTTCTCTCCAACCAGTTTGTCGCTATCTATCTTTCCCCCGGCCCTGATTAAGTTGTTTCCCATCCACTCTGCACAGTGTAGCGCTCTGTGGCTAATTGGAAAGTTCAATCAGAGAGACAAATGAAGAGAGGAGACGCTGACCTTTCAGAGGCAGTCACAGTGCTCCTGTCTTTTCACCTCTCTCCTCTTTCTGCCCTTCGTTTCCTCTCATTTCCTGCTACATATTCACTCTGCTTTTTGCATCTATTTTGCCGTGCTTCGATTCTCCTGCACCTTCTTCTTCCCTCTCTCCTAACCTTCCCCATCTTGTCCCTGTCCTTCTATCCTCTTCTCTTTTCTTCTCTTCCCTCTGTGGGAAATGAGTTGTCAGTCATTCCAATTTATTTTGACGACTTATTCTCCAGCTTGTCAGAAGAAAATTACAGCGTACATACATACTCATACACACACAGACACACACAGACACACACACACACACACACACACACACTTGTCCTTGTGTCTGCTCATACTGTATGTGTCTATTTTCATTGCCACCCACAGTTAATAGCCCACCCCACCCCACACCCAGCTGCTCAAGGAGGGAGGAAAGCAATGGTCCAGAGCCGAACAATGGCTGCCTCTATGGTGCGGTGGAGTCGTTTATCTGTTTGAGGCCCGAGCGTGTCCCACTTGCTTTCCTTCTGACCCGCCGACCATGACTGATGGTGCAACAGCTCCACGTTGGGGTCTACATTACAGCTTGACCTCTCGGTGTCAAGCACACTCACTAATGGCTGCAGTGCTGTCATTCATCACCACAATGGCTGGAGAGATGTGAATGATCGGGTGGAGGCATGAGCATATTAATGCATGCATGCACATGCACACGTGTATCCCACAGCTAGAAGCACAAAAGCATGAAATTCTTATCACGGATGGTGAAATCTGGACATCATACATGTATGGGTACACACTGTGCGCTCACATATACTCTCATTATTACAATCACATTCCGTAAACGCTCTTATGCAACTAAAATGGGCCTCTCATGGCTTCAGACTCTGTTTGCTTGAAAGAAAAAATGCAATTAAATGTTTTTCGTAAAGTAACAGTTTGTGTAATTTTTATTTGTATATTTTGCTGCAGCGTGTAACGAGTTGCTACACCACAATAATAATTCAGCCTGCAGCTAAGTTGAGCTAATAACTCTTTACAGAGACAATAATCCTTTGCTGCACAGAAAGGGATCCAATTTGTTTTTTTTATTTTTTATCAAGTTTGGAAGTTTGGAAAACACAGGGGATGATTTTTTTCATCACAAAATCTAAGTTACACCAACAGCGATATCTTCAGATTTAGATTGAAATCAATAATTCAACTGAATTAAGGTGACCACTGGAGTTATGTGCAGAAATTAAATAAATTCCCACATTGTTTTTGGATAGGGCTCAGTCAGTTTTGGCGTGTCAACCTTTGAGAGAACGGAAAGAAGCAGAGAGTTCAAAATGAGCGAAGTTGTAATTTTGTGGTGTCACATCATGATTTTTTTTAAACAATCCAGCTTTACTCAGTGGGAAATTAGCCCAAAACACAAATTAGAACTTATATGGAGTATGAAATGAAATCGCTGCTTTAAAAGCTGGAACTGAAAGGCTTGAACACAGTTTCATCCTTTTCATTTCCATCTTTTAATGGAGAATTGGAGAGTCTTATGTTGGCTGAAATGCTTTTTCAGAAATTCATAGTCTGGACAGAATCACATTTCTTAGAAACTTTAACATCTCATCTCCATGTCAGTGACGCTCTTTGTCTATCAGTCTGCTCTGTCACAGCTTATCTTCATTTCCTTCCCTCTTGTGCTGGCCAATTTCTGTCAGTGGGCTACTGGCTGTGGGTGACATCTTTTTCATGTTTAGTTGACCTGGAAGCTTCAGTAGCAGTCTGGGAGCTGTTAGCTTTTTTATATCTAGCTAAATAATTTCTTGCCATTCTTTCACAAATACAACTTCTTAAGTAAGATACAAGAACAACTCAAGAATTAAATTGATGAAAAATATCAAAAACATGCAATTATCCAGAGATTTGAAATTAGGATACATTCAGAGTTACAACCTGAACCTGGCTGAATAAAGAAAAAAGCGGCAAAATAAAACTGATCCACAGTAAAAGATGTTTGTGGTCACCTGATAAAAAGTGACCTTATAAAAGGTTTCTCGGCACAAATTGTTCCACTGACAGTTGCAAAGAAGTTGCATTCAGTTGTACAATTTAATCTTCATTCATCTTCAGTGGTATCACTCCCTTGCCGTGGACACACACACACACACACCCTTATCGGCCACCACAAACAGATAAATCTGTTCTTCTCTCACACTGTGTCTGCCCGTATTGATGTCATTATAAGCTTCGGCTTTGACCTTGAGCTGACCCTGCGGTGTTTCGTGTTAGTTCGTCGGGAAGAATCTCGCCGGTCTAAATATAAGTTTCACTTGTAGCAGGCCCAACGTGGCTCTTTTTCACGGTTTAGTAAAGAAATTACAGTGCTTGATCCAGCCTTGCAGACACAGCCAGTTCAGACACTTAATGGTCTCATACGAAGGGGATAAATCCATGGCTCTCGGTGTGTGTGTGTGAGACGAGTTCAAAGCCTTTTGTCGCAGGGGGATGAGGAGTCAATGCGGTCAGGGAACATCGAACCATTTGCCCTGTAGATTGCCTTGTTAAACAGCACTTGTCTACCTGTCAAAATCCCTCCAGACCTTTTATCTGTCTCCTCCAATAATATCAGTCGCTGGTAGAGCAGTATATTAAGAGAACAGTCGCCTCTGAGCATCAAAGCGTTCTGTTCTTTTTTGGGGGGCGAGATGCCACATTGCTTAAGAGCCCCAGGTGCTATTGGTTAACTTGCGTTTTTTTGGTTCGTGCTTTTTTCTTTTTTTTCTTTTTTCTTTTTTTTGTGTTGTTTGAAGTGCGCTGAGTTGGTCCCTCAGCATTTTGCAACTATTGTCTGATTGTATCGAGTCTCTCCTTGCTTCTGACGCTGGCCTTTACTCACGCATTGCTTTCCCTCTACCATGAGATATCTTGTGTGAAGAGCAATCAGAAGAGGGAAAAAAACTGTAGATCTCACTGAAGCTTGATTCTTCAAGGCGAGTCATTTTCTCTGGCCCTTTATTTTGTCTTTACACTTTCTTCCTCCAACCAGTCGCATCAGTTATATTTACATATTCCCTTGTGTGCTGAACAGCTCTCTGAAGTGTAGGTGGAGTGTGTGTGTGTGTGTGTGTGTGTGTGTGTGTGTGTGTGTGTGTGTGTGTATTGTGTATGTGAACGTGTGATATCCTATTCCTCTAAATACACTACCAAAGCTATTGCCCAGTGTCTCTGGAAAAATGAGCTTGATATAATATGATAATCAACAGAAAGTGGAGATAAAATGATAAAATAGCCCTCACTTTATTACAGGCATTGACTTGTTGGTCTCTTGCTGCAATATAATCAAACTAAAGTGTGTCTGCTTGATGCGAGATCTAATTAAATGATCCCTTCCTTGACTCAACTGTTTTTGTCTGCATTTTAAATTCCTTTTCTCGGCACAACCCTGCCATCTCTGTCATATTGCATTTCCTTAATAATGGGTCAATGTTTTTTCTCCTTTTTCCAGCGCTCTGTTCTTTTCTTTAATGTATTGCCCTTTTAAACTTGTCATTTGAGAGGAACATAATGGTGTCATCTGAGAGTACAAGTCTTTGATAGAGACATGGCATAACCATGTTAAGACACTTCATTATTTTTTTAATTGAATTTTGAGGAGCTAAGAAAACAATTCTGCATACGGGCATCTTGTGTTTCCGTCCTCAGAATAATTTGTTTGCAAAGTGCAGTTGTCTGCAGTGCTGTGTAAGTTTCCAATCCACCGAAACAGAAAAGAGCCACAGAAGGAGATGTGTTGATGAGGTATTTTTAGAATACAGAAAAATAGCGATTGTTGCATCTCACCTTTCTGCATGTTGTTGTGAAAACGTCTCAGATACAAAAGGATGTTGGAACACTTGTTACTCCTCACAATACATCTGCCAACAACTACAAAATTATTCTCAGGTGCTTTCTAGGTAGAAAGCACACTATATATGAGGACAGCTTGCTATCCAGCTTCCATTACTGTAAAGTACGGAGCATAATCAGCTGGGGGAAAAAAAGCCTTTTTTTTCTCCACAACAGCTTAAATCAGAGTTTTTGCGCCAACAGCTGTCCATGGCCCAAGCAGCTGGCACCTTTTGATCGTTCTGCCAGAAACCTGATTTGCTTTTCTCTGCTACACTGCAACGTGACCATTAACCTTGCCTGTCTACCATGGACTGCCCACGGCATTACCTCTCTTAATTGCTAAAAGCGCAACACAAAGGTACATTTGTTTGATTACCTCCTGAAGCCTATGTTCACGTGTTAATTTTACCTCATTCATGTTGATGTTTTCTGCTTTGCACTTCAGAGCAGCGGCCTGCCGTGAGATAGAGATCAAACCTGTGCAGCTGCTTGCTTCTTTTTTGTTTTTGTTTATCTGGTGGATTAATAGTTAATTTTCCATGACTCATTTGAGTCCCTATATGCAGCTGGTGGTAGCTATGTATTCTAGTTTTGTATTGTTATGAAAGTGCTCAGTGACACATTGCGTTCAAATCTTTGTATGTGTGATTTGGGGACACATAAAAGTATTTTCTGATCTGACACCCTCGTCAGCAGGACAGCATCTTTTGTCTGTCCCTTCCAAATGTGACAGGTCACTGATGCAATATAAAGCAGTTTTATGATGAAATAATCCTGTTGGTGTGGATTAAAACCACTTCGATCTTCACCATGATGATATCATTAACCACATAGTTAAGACTAAAGAAATGTCATGCTTTAAATAAACTTGTGCTGACTGTCATTACATAATAGGAAGCAGGAGTGTCCTGTCATAATTGTGGCTAACAGACAGCTTTGTCACTTGAACTTGTAAAGATGTGGATTTGCGGTACTCTGATTCAAATCTATGTGTATTCATTACACCTCACCTAAATGGCAGAACATGTAATACTGAATCTGCCTAAAAATACACTCTTAATGTTCCCAAAGGAAGAACAGTGCTGATTTTACACATAAAGGTAACAAGAACTTGTACTTAGTCTGCAGATGATGTCTGTGGCTTTGGACAAGCTTCATCAAGCCTAATTATCCTTGCTGAGGTTGGCTTGAAAAGACTTGGAGATTTTTTAGGAATTTAGAGGATGAGGGCATTTTACGGTCAGGGAGGATCTGAGGAAAGGATGCTCTTAGTTCTGATATGTAAAATGATAAGATGTGGTTTGCTTTGATTATTGACAATAGAGATTTGATTTTGGACTATACTTTTTTCAACTGTCTTGCTTGAGTCTTATAACTTGAAGATGAACTGACTCTAATTGCTTATTTGCCTTGTTTTCTTACACTGGAAGACTGGAAGCAGGCTCAGCTCTTTAGAAAATTAAAAAATAAATCTGCCTCCTTGTGAAATGACCTCCTAGAGACTGTACATCACAATGAGATTGTCAAACAACCAAAGATGACTCCAGGAAGCCACTACACCTGGCAGATTTTTACAAACTTTAGACTTTAGACAGGTCCAGGCTACATAACAATAAATTCTTTAATGTACCAGCGGATGCAATGACAACTTGAGATAATCTGCCTAATTATCTGTTGAATTATCTTTACTGAGTGTGACAACATGTTGAGTAATATTCAACTTCAAGAGTTATTTTCATCTCAGTGGAGAGTGGAGATTTAATTCAAAGCTTGTTTTGGTCTCTGGGCTTTTGTTTTTTTTATTTCAACTAAAACTTCTAGAGACCTATCAACTTTGTAGATATTGGAAATTTAAACTTTGAGATTTTGAAATTTTTCCCCCGAGACATCACTGTCTGTTATCTGTTGCTACAAGCCAAACTGTGAATGGCATCACAAGGCCATGTTGAAATGTTAAAATCACTTTTGGTTTAGCTCTGCTAATGGTCCCTCCATTGTGGAGAATAATTAGAGGCTTTTTAAATGTCATAGAGGCATCAGCATGAGCTGTAATTAAAAAAGAAAAACCTTTATGAGTGTCATAATGAATTGGCGAAGTCGTTATCATCATCACTAAACAGGCTTTGTTCCTTCACTGCCTGTGTGCATACGAACATGCTGTCATTTCTGTAATGAATCACACTGGACTGTCTGTCCTTGGGTAAAGTATAATGAAAGTTTGATATACTACATTATGAAATTTTGGTGACATGTTTTTGGCTCACGTTTTCATCCTTCACTGTGCAGTCAAATTAAGCTTGTTTCAACTGAATTTCAGATGTCTTAATGAACATTTGACACTTGTATATTGTCTTTCTTTTTCCTTTTTTTCTGTAAATGACTCATGTCTATAAACATTGAAAATAAACAGGGGATACAAAGAATCCATGTGGGTGTATGATTGCCATGTTAAGTCCTTGTCCAGAGAATAGAGCGTAATCCAAAGAGTACAACATGGTTCCCACATTTACCAGGTTGAAAATGCTGAATCATAAGCGCCACCTGCTAACCATTCATTCCCTGTAGCTAGGGAACTGTGAAAGAATAAAGAATCTGAAATCATCCTTGGAACAGCTTGCCCAATCTGTGGTTTCTGTCACCTTGTGATGATCCAGCCTTACACAAAATGGCAAATAATACAGTGTCCAGCATGGATCAACCCCCTAAGGGACAGGCCAGTGGCTTGGAGATTATCTCCCGCTGGGTGCAGAAGGAGTACAACACCCATCTGCCTACAAAGCAGTGCTATGTTTGTTTGAAGTGCAACGAGGGAAAAGGTTGATCCACTGTTCTTCCAAGGTGTAGAAATGTGTTGTTTGCAGAACTTGAAAAATACTCTGTCCACAGTATCTGTTCAGATGAAGAATTCAGCTTATCCTTTTATCATTTGGGTTTTCAGCAATCTTCTCAGAACTTCCTTGCAAGGCGGGAGGCTGCACTGTCTGGTGTTATGCTCTTTGACCCCTCAGGGAGAGCTGCCTTTCATACATAGTAGTTGAATTCCTCTTAAGCTGGCGTCCATCACGGTTGCATTACAGCTTGCCCTCCGGCTGAGAAGTTGAGTGATTTTTACAAACTTTTCGTCTACCAAAGTTGAATGCTAATTGAAAGGGAGCATTAGTATCATATTTTTGAGTTTTATCAATGTCCTTTTACTGAAAGAGTGTTTTGTTGTTTGCCCTTTGCAACATGCTTTAGTGTGTCCAGGGCATAAATTGCCTTGTTTTATAACCACACATCCACATGCATACAGATGCTGATGGCTAGTAGATTCAGAGTGGGGTAAGGATGTTTTTTATACAAGGTCATTGTAAATTTGACTGGACAGATCTTGATTGGCCGAGTATGTATAGTACATATTGTTTATCTTGCTACAATTTAGCTTTTCTTCACCAATATCATTCTTCTTCATCACATTTATTAAATCATGACAGGCTGTCAAATCCATTGCTTCTTACATAACAGTTATTCTTGTGAGTGTACAGATGTTTTGTTTGGGAAAAAAAGAAAATACTGATAGAAGATGGGTATTCTGTTATAACAGAAAAAACTTAAATAAGATATTGAAATCAGTATGGAGCAAAACCAGAAAGTGATTTTATTAGACACAGTGTAACTGATACAATCAGGTCAAAGCTCATTTTGAGCATCCACAAACTGCAAAAAACTGTGGTGACCAAAAAAAAAAAGGTTAGTTAGAATTACGCCAATACCTGATTTATTATTATTTATATTTTGAGGTTATATAAAGTATTTCTTGTATGCATTGTCGTTGCTATTATACATACCTCAAATACTATTTCGACACCGTTATTCCTGTTCTTATCACAAATAACTATTCTCTTCCAGACTATCACAACACTGTAACATCACTCAGTGGTGTGAGTGTAACTAACTTTACTTCAATGTCAGGAAAACAAAGTACATAGTCATAGGTACACGGTGATTTCAGCTCCCTGGCCTTGTCAATAATAAAACCGTTGAAATGATGGACTCATACTGAACAGTGAACTCAACTAACTACCAGCATAGAAGGTCAGTCATCCAGAAACTCAAAGGACTTGATATCTCCTCCCCATCTTCTCCTAATGTTGTACGAAAAGTGTGTTCGACCCATCCTGTGCCCCTGTTTCTTCAACACGCTCTCTGTCACAAATTTGACCACAGCCATAGCAGCCCTGAACAGGATTACGCAGAGAACAATGTGCCTTGTTCCCATTTTTTTTCTTTGCCTGTCATTGGTATGCGCTGTTGTTTTATACTACGTTTTCCATTGTTGCATGATGATGTGCGCAAAGTATATTGTTGATGTTGAGTATAGTGCTGTGAAACTAAGTAACTTTTGAAACTCAGCACCTTATTTCTTTGTCACGTTGCATTGTTAATCCTCCCTTTAGTGCTGAAAAATCTGAGAAGAATGATAGAGATGTGTTTAATTGAGGTCCAATGTACAAATGTATTTTATCACTGCTCTCATTCTGTCTGTCTGTCATTCTGAGAACTATTAAATCTTTATGTTGTCTTTGGAGGTTCTGAAGATATTCACAACCATCAAGGTTTTCCTTCTATGATAAATACCTTATTCTAACCACCACTGGACCCGGGGAATGTCTTTCACTGGCCCTAAGAAAAGTTGTTTCATTTTTCCCTCTCATAAGAAGATAATTTGATGTTTTTAGTCTTGTTCCTTCTCCCCTGAGGTGAAAGGCTGGCCTTGATGTGGTTGGAATGATATCTTCTGAGATGGAATGCAATCTTCTTTTACTACAACATTTAATAATGTTTCTTTTCTTAAACAATTTGAATGATTTTCTTTTTCTTTCTTTTTTTTATTTTGGAAGAGGTCAATCTCCAAAGAAAGAAATGGATGAGGTGATGGGTAACAAAAGACACACTATGACTTTCATAAAAACAGCTTTGTTTTCGATATCCAAACTAAGTTTGACAATCCATTATGTTTCTGCCTTTAAAGAAGTCCTGAGGTGACATACCAATTGAAGGTGGTTCAGAGATCAACAAAGACAAACTAGGAAACTTTTCATATTTCACCTCTCCTTTGAAAAGTTAGTCAAGAAAAACAATAGGCAAGAAGAGTGCTTTATGATTTTTTCTTTTACCAACATCTATCATTTTATTTCAAAGTTATGCAGTTATGCAGCTGCTCTCCATCACACAACTATTTGCTATTTTCACTGGAACCAGCTTTCAATGTAAGAGTATGTGTCAAATTTGCCACATGTAAATCCTCAAACCAAATGACAGTGAAAGCATTTTTATTCTGTGAAAATGTCACAGGTAAATTAACACAATTTTGAATGGTGTGTGTGTGTGCATGCACGCTTTGATGGAAATGCACAGCAATCTTGTGTGTGGTGAGTAATTGCCCTCTAAGTTATACTGAGATTTGATAATTAGAACACAGTTTTTGAATCAATACTAATTTCTGATTGGCTGTATGGTTCTTAATTACCTGTACATGTCTCAAAATTAATCATAGAACAAAAGCTTTTCAACGTCTGCCAGTGTAATGAGT
>JAOXYL010000001.1:12562303-12576450 GCA_028564955.1 Terapon puta | reverse complement strand
TTGTAGGCAGAGTTTACCAAATAGGTCAAACATTTTATATTTGCTGCTGTTATCGGGTATGTGTTGGTGACTGATACCTGTGACCTTTTTGTTGTTGTCCTCCCGCGCATGCAGTGTTAGCCAAGTTGATTTAGTTATAAAGAAACACTCTTTTTATTTAGTGTATTAAAATACCTATATCCCATGCCCTCTAGGTATCATTCTCTAAGCACCACCATACATCTTTCTGCAATGAGCTAATCCCAAGTGGTGAAAACACTTACTATGGCTTTTTAATTATACTCATTGCCTATGACTATTCCTCAATCCCCCCACCACCTCTGAACTATTTTATTGCCAGAAATGCTGAAGGTACCTCACATTTTTCTTAATTTTCATGATGTAAAAGCACCCAATGTCAACCACAAAAACTTCCTTAAATTGTCTGAAAACCAGTCTCCAGCAGGCTAATATGTGCACAATTATGAAACCCAATGGTGCCAGTGAGTTTTTATAATTTTTACCCCATGTCAGCAGCAACTTCATACAAACAAAGATCAAGAAGTCCATTGATACGTTTATGGGTGCTACAGTCAACAAATGCTGACAGTGTTCACGAGTCTGATATGACGGACAGAAATAAATACAAGTGTGATTTAAGCCTAAATTCACTATTTCCGGAGCTCCAGTCATGTACTTTTACATACCTACATAGTACAGCATGAATTCCTATATATGATGTCCAATATATGCTTGGCTGCATTGATGGATTGCATAGAGAACTGCACCATGTGCATAAACTTGTGTATTCATGCACATGGCAGTACTGCCATTAAAACCACACAAAAATAACCAATCTCCATCAGGAAATTCAGGATTTTGCATTGATTAGTGTGTGATTAATTGTTAAGATGATCAAAATTATAAGACTGTTTCCATCATTGAACTCCTCTGTCAATACATAATTGAAACATTATCTTTGTTTCGTACCTTTCTGTTTGTGAACCTGACTTAGGCTAAGGCTTAGGCATTGGATGTACATAGCTGCAGTTATATATGTATGAGGTAATCAGCAAAATGTGGTGGGTCAGGTCATAAAAATTAACATTCTGATTAACAGCGGATGGGTTGGGCATGGGTGAAATAATACATCATTAACGAGGAAAATATTATCTACTTTTTCAAGGATATTAAGCACTAGCAGTGATCCCAGCACAGCAGAAAAGATAAGTGCGTCTCCCCATTAAGAGAGACGCTGTGCGCATTTTACGCTCGAGGCACAGCAGTGTAACTTCATTGATTATTTAAATTTCCAGACGTGTTGAAAGGATGGGTAAGGATCTAATGCAAATTGTGTTCGTCTATGCATCAAAAAGGTCATACACACACGCGCGCACACACACAGACACACAAACAGACACGCACACACACAAACTAGCCAGGTTCTTTCAGTGAAATTGTTTGTAGTAAAGTAAAGCAGCGTCCTCATGATACATCCTAAGATCTGTCAGAGCTGTCTTGAAATATGTATTGTAGAAATTAAAATTTAATTCTGTTTCCCTGAGAGTTCCTTCTGTCCTGTTGAATTTGTAACTAAGGTTTTTAGTTTTGATCCCGATATTTGCGATAGTGACGTTACTGGGTGCATGGAAATGTTTAAAATGATTGAGTTATAACCTCTAATATTTAAAGTTAATTGTTAAAGAATTAAACATAATTAAACATAAGTATATGTAAAATATGTAATATGTGGATAAATATCTAAAGGATTCACATCTGTGCATCACTGAAGTGTTGACATGGGTTTTCACTGAATCTCCCCCTAAGGCTGTGTGTGTGAGATCCTGAGGCAGGTGTGTTATTATTCCACCTAAAGTTTTCTGCTTTGTGCATTGCTGCCTGACGTTTGTAACTAAACTAAAGACTGTAAATCCAGCCTCCAGAATAGAACCTTCCTTACCAATATGTCATGTGGCTTATTTAAATGATCTGGTATAATTAGATGGCGGCTCACTCAGACTAAAAGCAGAGTGGACAGGGGTGAAAGCCAGAAAAAAAAAAAGCTTTTTAGACAGCTGAGATTACAGTTACATCAACTGCAAAACCAAAAAACAATTAGAGGGAATCACTGGAGAGTTAAATGGGTGGAGTGGATGAAACCAAGCTATGATGATGTAAGTATCCATGCTCTCATGCTTGTAGTTTTCCATGGAGGCTGTAGCATTTTCTCTGCTTACAAAGCAATTGTTGGGCAGCGCTGTGGTGCAGTGGTGAGCACTGCTGCCTCACGGCAAGATGGTTCCTTGTGTGTGGAGTTTGCCTGTTCCTGTGTCTGTGTGGGTTTTCTCCGGGTACTCCAGTTTCCTTCCATAATCCAAAGACATGCAGGTTGGGTTAAATGGTAACTCTACATTGCCCTTAGCTTTGTTTATATGTGTGAGTGGGCTTCTGTCTCTATATATCATCCCCTGCCTCTCATCTAGTGCCAGCTGGGATCGGCTCCACCACCCCCACCCCTGTGACCCTATGTGAGAAGTGGTAAAGATTATGGAAGGACAAAGTAATTGTTGTTTAACGATTGTAGTATGAAAGAAATCAAAAGTTTTAGAGGCTAAACATTAAGTGATGGCATGACTTTGGCTCTGTATACATATTACACTGTCATGCTTCACTAAATGCATTCTGTGAAGGAAAAATCCAGACAAATGTATTCACAAAACAAAAATCAGACTGCCTCATAAAATCTAATTCTTATGTGCCAAAGAGACAGAACATTTGTGCTGTGCTGTGGAGTTTGTGCTACAAATGTGCCACTGAATGAGTCGTTACTTATTGTCTTTCTAGCAACCAAGCTGGTCTACTAACTGTTGGCAAACTCAAGGGTGTTAGGTCAGCAGTCACAGTGTCCCTGCACACAGCAGTTACACCCAGAGGAAGTCCACAGTCTCACTTTCTAGTGTGACCTGGCCATTTAACACAAACACACTGCTCGAGAGAGTCATCTTATTGGGGGGGGGAATGTTTTTTGGATGTCTGAACATATTTTTGGTTTCGCCTCTCCCTTCTCACAGTCGCATCAGAAATAAATAAACAAGCATAATGAAATGTGAATGCACGTGTATTTACGCCACACATAGTTCGTCTTCTGAAAGACAAGTCAGTTGGTGAGTTATAGAGCTAGATTATCTGAGTGCTACTTGTGTGTGTGGGAGAGTGTGCATCAGTGGTTCTGTGATGGATCAGTCTCGTTAAACTTTGATTGTACGCCTGCCTGGCGGGGACATGATCAGAGTGCAGATGTGCAACTTGTTATTATTGTGTGCTATAGTGGGTATGATTCTGTGTGTGTGCGTGTGTTTGTGTGTGTGAGATGTATAACCCCGGTGTAATATGTTGACAGGATAACAGATGCGCAGACAACACTCACAGACACGTGCACATGCACTTCAAAGGATCCATGGAAGTGAATGAATCATTCTGTATTTGCGTAGTGCTGGCTTGAAAAACACTGCTAGTTTATGAATGGGATAGAATATTTTAAATTGGTTAGGAAATTTGGATCTTTGAGGGAGGGTCAAGTGCAACTCATTTCAGTCTCATTGTGATATGGCAGAAAAACTTGATGTGCTAGTCTTAACTTTCAAATGTCAAGACCACTTTAACTTGAATGAAATGAGAGAGAGTTTATGCAGAATCTTTACATTTGTTCTTTGAAGCCGAAGTGAAGGTCGGTTGCAGTTTTCATCAATGTAATATAAATTTCAACCGGCATTTGGGAAAATTACCAAATGAAAAGACATGCTTGGGTCAATTCACTAGTGCTGTGCAATTAACCCTTTAACACCTGAGCCCCAAAACAGGGCGCCTGGATGCATCTTATTGTAAGGGCTGTACAAGCTTCAGAAAATGTGCTAGTAAACTACACTTTTCCTCTTTTTTTCAGAACTACTTAAACTTTCATTATCTGGCATGTTTTTCAACAATACTATACATTTTGAGTAAGAAATATATGTAAAGAAAACAAAAATCGGGATTGAATTTTCTATGTTTTTACAGGATAAGTCATTGGATTAGAACATTGTAAACTTGTTAACTTAACTTTATTTACAGTTGTCCATAAAGGGTTTTGAGTCCTGAGGGGTGTTTGATGAAGCCGGATTAAGGGAAAGCCTGTCTTATTTCAATAAGTCTGGCTAATGTAAATAAAGAAGAACATGGTTCATTTAGAAAAATGAATTAAAATAAAATAAAAAGAGAGATCTGAGAAGAAAAAAAATCATAATAAATAATAAAATGTTCCTAGGACAGAGCATCCTACTGTGTGAATACAGTAATCCCTTGCTATATTGCAGGTTTTATATGGAAAAATATCTAAATATATATCAATTAATTAATTAATTATGATAATCTAAAAAGCACTTGTGCAAACGTGTCGGTGCAGACACATTCAGCATTAAAGGGTAAGTTGGCACAAATTTTCCGGTCGGGTGAAGTGATTGCTGGGAGGTAAATATTTAAGAAACTGACTTTAACAGTGTCAACATTTAATCTATGTTATAATTACCTTTCTTGCAAGGTCTTTTAGGTTTTGAACATAAATTAACATAATATTATCTGGCTCATTATCAGCTTTTTGGTTATTTGTTACAAATAGCATTATTATCACAAACTTAGAGAGCAGAAAACATTCAAATTTATTTCTAACAAGACAAGAAGTTCAAGCAATCAGACCATCGGACAAAAATTTAAAAATCATCCAAAATTCAGCTTCATTAAATTTTTGACTAAATAATTACTAAATTTACTAAATTATCTAATTTAGTAAATTTAGTAATTATTCAGTCAAAAATTTAATGAAGCTGAATTCTTGGTTCAGTTTTGGTTCAGACATTACACCATATTTGCACAGTTTTCCTGAGTAATGAACAATGTTGGCCAGTACTGCATACATACTATTGCATTACAATAACAGGATTATGTTTACCATTTCTAGAAGGGATTACTTAACTCTGACATCTGGGGGCCAGCTTGTTCTCTCTCTGTTTGACAGTCAGACTGATATCAGTTTGTTCTCTTTGCATCCGGAGGAGAGACTGGTGCAAAACCTGCTTGGCACAGGAGCTGGAGGTGAGGGGCTGTTAGCTGCTGCCAAAGGAGGAGAAATGCAGCTCCCTGTAACTTCAAAGCTGTCTAATTTTATGTTGTATCTTCTAAGCAGGCATGTTAGCTACCAGTTGGCCTACATGCAGGAATTAACTTTTTTTTTTGTTTAGAGTTGGATGGTGCTTGAAGCCGAGAGCTTCTGTGTTGGGACAGGTATGTTATAGATTTGTTCAGAGGGGATTATAACCAACATTTCATATGCACTCACTGCTGCTTGATTTGATCTGTTTGTGATAATCTGGCTGTTCAAATAGCCTTCAAAAATGTCCTGAGTCGCCATGTCGTTTCTAATGCTTTCCATCCATGTAATGCGATGGTGAGTACTTGATTTTGCAGGATACACTGATGGATCCCTATTATCACAGCCCATGCCTTGGCACAAAGTTTCCATTAGATTCCCTTTATTAAATATCAGAGGGGAAATGGTCTGTAAAAGGGTAACAAAGAGGATATAATGATAAAAAATACACTATTTGGAGACAGAAGCAAACCAAAGGAAAAAAGTGCTGAGCAGAAAGAGGTAGAACCACGAGAGGAGGTTTGCTGAGCACAGGACATGTCAGAGGGGATAAGAGAGGGAAAGACTTGAGCAGGAGGAGAGTAGAAGCCTAAGTGAGGGTCAGGAAAGAAAGAGTAAAATAATTATTTTTAAAATGGTGTTTTGCATAAATAGTACAGTACAAAATACAAAACACATTTTCTGTAATATTTTAATTTAAATTGTGTATCCATATATTTTTGTATGCTTTTACCACTGCCTGAACATAAAATTAATCTTATGAAATGGAAAAAGGGACTACAAGGAAAGGCCAGAAGGAGCAAATACAAAAACAAATCATGAAACTCAGTTATGTTAACAATCACAGAGAACACATTTCTGACTTTATTTCAAATTGGACAAATGGATGCCTTTAAAATCTGCACTGTTTAAAAAAAACACAAAGACACATTGTTTGGCCATGGATGCAATATATTTTCATCTCTGGGGTTTAAGATGTTTCTTTGTACATTACGAACCATGTGCAAGACTGGTAACAAGGATGAAGAGGAGAGCTTTTGGGATTGTTTTAACTGGGAATGGGCAGATTACACTGGAGCCCTGCACACATAGACGCACACACACACACACACACACACACACACACACATACACACACACACACACACACACATGCATGTGTGAAAGACAGTTCCATCTGCACTTTCTTCCAGCTCATTCCAACTTTGTAACAAGCAACCAGTCAGCTTGTCTTCTTCGCCACAACTACAATTACATCCCCCACCTCCCTATCTTCCCACACCAACCACACACACACACACACACACACACACACTGTATAAGCATGGTTTTCTTTACATGCACCTAAAGGATGTTCAGAACCATGATTTTCTTGTACATTTCATTTTAGAATCGAGTACACAAGTGGAAATGAGAGAAAATTAGACAAGCAGTCAGGAGGTCACTAAAAAGTTTAGGATGTTCAGAGCGCTGGATTTATTCCCATTAAATATCACTTTATTGTGTTTTTTTATACTTTGTCATAAATCAGTGTGTTGGTTAGTGGTTTTATATCACCCTCAAATTGAAGAATTCTTGGAAAAAGGTTGGGAGGTTTTCATGATTTTTAAAAATAACCTTTCTGAGATCTGTCTGAGCCACATTTTATGGAAATATTTAGCTGTCAAGACATGAGCACTGGACCAGTGGTTGGATGAACAGACAAGCAGACAGACTGCCTCAGTGACTACAGATATATTTATGTGTATACATGCATGTATATTATATTGGAGAAGAGAAAAACCTCTATAATCTCCCATCTGAAAGAACGAATACATAAGGTGTACATACATGAGCAAATAAAGAGGGGTAACAACTTTACTCATAATTACAAGGAAAGTTTCATAAATCTGATGAAGCCTCTAGAGGAAATTACCATGTTTACCACATGGTAATTACCAAGTGGCTGTTTTGATAGTTATGTAAATCAGTTTATTAAAAACTGATTAACAAAACTGATTAAAGAGGTAGACCAAAGCTTGCATCCTTTAATCATCAGCCCTTGATGAACTCTGAAACTTCACATAACAAAAAAAAAAGAAAAAAATAATTAACACACAAAAAAAATCTTTTTGTTCACATTAACACAAAGTGAGGCATATTAAAGGCCATGGTTCACCCGTACCGGTGTTTTCACTTGTTAGCCTGAAAAGACCTCTTTTCAGGACTGTGTGGGTTCGTACAGCCTTTTGACATTTTACCTCGCCCTCACCTGGTTCTTTATCCTTTTTTATCACTAATAAAAGAGTGGCATTGTAATTGCTTTATTAAATTAGTGACTTTAATCTTCATCTGATTGCCTTTGTTGATTATGTGGTAGGTAGTGCTATGATCAGGAGCCGATCTAATCAAGTAATTGCCCTAACTAATTGCCCTCACCTGTGTGGGTTCACCGACTTATCATCTTGTGTAAAAACAGAATTGTTCTTTCAATTGCAGGACAATGGGAGTTCCCTTATTTCCCAAGATTTTTTAAGTGAGTCACCTGAAGATATCTTTACCATTAGGTTACCAGAATGAGAAAAAGGGAAATCAAACCACAAGCAAGAAACAAAAAAAGGTATAAGTAAGGTATAAGTTATGTTTAGTTTATCTTTTTTGACCAAACCATTGAAATATGAAGTCATCAAACTTGGTATCCAGTGGTATCTAACTAATATAGAAAACAAATTAGTGTAAGTCAGTGGTCATTACAAGTTTAGTAGGGCTGTGCTGGTAAAGAACCAAACATATATTACTTAACCTGCTTTGGCCAAGTGCTATCAAAATTTTGTACAATACACAGATTACATTTATTCAGTACCAGTGTTGGCTCAGCGACAGATGGCGAGGCATTGATGTTAACCATTCAAGCGATGTCACCTGCTTCATTTCCCCTGATCCTCAGAGTTGCACAAACAAATTCCCTACGGCTGTTATGAATGAGAAAAGCTGTGATACCAGAAGGAAAATAAATTAAAACATGAAAGAAAAAAAAGCAAGGACCATCAGAATGAACAGCAATCTGTACAAGGTGTTGGGCAGTCTATTATCTGTGAACACCTGACTGATGAAATTCATTTACAGTGAAAACATTGTTTAATCACACTTGGTCACTGGTGTGTTGTTAGAGGTTTATGTTATGTTATATCTTTATATGGTAAAGATTTGTTGTTTCATCAAAGTGGTGAATTATTTTGACTTGTATTGATTGTCATAGTGACAGAGATGTTAAAGTCAAGGAAATACTTTGGAGGCTGGATTACTTTGGAATCAAATAAAAGTCAAAGCTTTTGCAATTATTAAAGAAAACACAAAACTCTGCCATGTTACAGAGGATGTTTGCCATGTTGTCACATGACATGTACTTTCTGTGACTCAGGAGCAAATAAAGCACTGCTGGAGGATTGAAAACAAGCTCCTATATTTCATCACTGTGAACTGAAATAGACCTTTTTTGGAGCTTATTTAGACTTGTGCTTCCATTTGTTTTTTTTTTTAAAGGGACGGAGAGAGTGCGTGGGAGTGTGTCAGTAATTTTTGGGATTAGAATCCAATTGCTCTTGTCCCCAAGCCCATGTGGCTGATGGGAAGTCCCTGTTGCGGAGCCGAGAACAATGATTGCTCCAGAAGATGAAATGACATGCTGTCTGAACCTCCCGCTGACAGTGTCCTAAAAACACCTCTCAGTGTACCATTAAGTCTACTTTCCCAGGATTTAGAGGAGGAAACTGATGATTTCCCCGTTGCAATCTTATGTTAAACGTTATGCAGTCGCTTTGCTGTATAGTATTAATGCTTGAGAGTCAAGACAAACATTGCAAGAAAATGAGCCTATTAGAGTTGGATCGTCTGTGAAGATGATGTTATTCTGTGAAAGACAGAATGGAGTAATTTGTGTGTGTGTGTGAGAGTGTGTGAGGGTTGTTATTGTTATGAAGTGTGTGGACTGTTTGGTTGTAGTTTCCAGCAGACCTTTAATCCTCTGCCTTCATCCCTCTTATCATTATTATCGCCATCATTGCTGTTGTCATCATTATTGCTACGACTGCAATCATTACCCTCATCCTTATCGTCATCACAACCACCGGCAAAATCGCCACCAGACTCCTCGTCAGAGCCGTTGTCATTAAAATAGCCTTCATCATTATTCTAGTCAAAACTGTGATCACTATCGGCACCAACAGCGCCATCAACGTTCATCGTTATTACCACTGAAATCATCATCCCGATCATGCTCGCTCGTCCTCCTTCCTCATTGCCATTTGTTTTACCACCTCCTCCTCTTTCGCTGCTTCCTCCCACCGTGCTCCCATTCCCAGCTCACAAATCCCTTTATTAAATCAAATCCCCGGGCTCCTGGAAGCTGCAATACAACCAAGGAACGACTAAATCCCCGAAGGTCGACTAATCTCTGTCCATCCCCGTTCACTGCCTGCCTGATTGTTTGTTAGCATGTGTGCGTGCATTAGCCACATGCAATCCATCTGAATTTCCCATGGCACCTACATACCACTTAGCCAGGGGGAAGTGTTGTGTGCATTTATGCTCGTGTGAGGAGAGGTTATGAACAGGGGCCTATAACAGATTAAGGCTGCATGGTGCAACGGTTATAGAAATGGGAGCTACACAATTCTGCAGCACTAAGATGCCAAATGCCTAGCAGCCATCCTGAGTGCTGTGTGTGTGAGTGTGTGTGTTTGTGTGTGTGTGTGTGCACATGTGTGTGTGTGTGCAAGAGTGTATCCTGACATCAGTGTGTAAATATAATGGTTTTAAGGTGCTCCATTTCACATTTTGCCCCTATTCCGCTTCTTCTCATCCAACCTTACTTTTTTATGTATGTATCTTCCCTGTTTGTTAACTCTCCATCTCTCTTTTTTATCCTTTGGCTCTTCTTTCTTCCCCTCCGTCTTCCTTTCCTTCCTTCCTTAGCTCTCCATGTCTATTTGTTCCTTCATTTTCTTTTCATCTTTTTTTTTTCTTCCTTCAGCTCTCTGGCCCCGGGGTGGTGGTGAGGGTGTCTTATTACTCTGTCTTAGACACTAGTACGTCCAGCGGCACAGACACACGCACACACACACACTCGCACAGACACACTGTCCCGAGGCCTGAAGGCTGGTTGTCTTTGATTGAGACTAATGGTGAAATTACACAGGCTGCTGTTCTAAACAATAGTCTTCACTCACACTTATCTGGGTCGATGGTACGAAAATGGGAGGCTGGCTTGGGGTGTTGGGATTGGTGGTAGGGGGTGCTAGCAGTCGCTTGCGGATGGTGAGAGGCAGAGAGTGGGGGATGGGATCCAGGACACGTTCCCTCCGACTGTGGAGAATTAAAAATTAAATAAATTAAAAATTTGGTTTGTCCTTACTTGAGATGATATATACCTTAATAAGCCACTGAAACTTTCTTTAGAATTATACAGATTTGTCTATAACCTTATGTGTTTCTTACAAGTGGAAGTTGACGTTCAAACCAAAGATTTCTTAGATATTTATTATTCAGAGTTTTACCTTCTAAAACCCATGCAAACACAAAATGTGGCTGGATTAGATTAGATTAGATCATCAGCAAACAACCCATCAACTTTCATCAGATTTTGATTTAAATCAACACTCATCATTGTAAAAAAAATACTGATTGCTCGACTCCAGTACATGACATCACATTTTTCATTGACATTTCATTACATTTTTTGGCTGAGCCCTGCAAAATACAATATTTTCACATGGGAGGTGATGGCATTTTCTTGGCAATTAAAGAACTATACGTGCTGTCTCCAGCCAAACTGTGGAATTTCTGGTTCCCCAAAAGCTAGAGGGCAGTCTCAGTCCCTCTCAAGGATCTTATGATTGTAAATCCTGGCTCAAGAATAAAGGTGGCTTGGGCTTTTGCAGTCGGGGTCTCTGAGCTCTGGAGCTGCCTGTCTTAGGACATGAAGCTTGTAGAATCAGTAACATCTTTTAAATGACCTCTCAAAAACCATGTCTAAAAGAATCCTAACTGCCTGGCGTCAGCGCGTATGCCAGAAAAATCACACCATTACCTCCCCGTTAAAACCCTTCAGACACTATCTGATATATTCACATTTGCCTGAAAAGGGCCATCTGTGGCAGTGTGAATAATGACTGATGTCTGTCAGGAGCATGATGTAGTCCTGGCTCTCCACTAAAAGAGAAGATAGCGTGAATGGTTCAAATCTGTCTTAAACAATAGACAGCTACCCATATGAGACAATTTATTACTTAAATAAACAATGAAATGTTTCCAGTGTAAGGGAGAGGGAAATTATTATTATTGTTATTATGCTAAGCGAGACAAAGGAGATGCCAAAAATAAAACTAGTAAAAGTGATTCACACCTGTGTGTATGAGTGCATCAGGAGGGATGTGATGCATCCCATAGATGCACTGAGACATTTTTAGTTTCCTGCAAAGACTCAATTTCTCTCTCTCTTTCTCTCGATCCTTGTTTTGCTGTCATGATTTCACAGTGTTCACTGCATGTTTACTTACTGGCGGAGATGCACACACTCACACACACAAACACACACACACACACGCACGCACACCAAGAGGCATGGTGTTTTGTGTGCTTACTCCCTGCCCTTCTCTCAAAGGGAGAAGTACAGACAGGGGAGGGTGTGTGTGTGTTTGTGTGTTTGTGTGTGTGTGTGTGCAGTGGGTGGGCGATAGACAGATGAAAAAAAGGAGGTGACAGAGAGAGAGAGAGAGAGGGGAGAGAGAAGTGTCAGGGGAAAGAAAGCCTCATGGAGTGTGAAGAAGGCAAGAACAATGATGTGGTTTGTGGCTATGTTTATCTACTGTATGTGTGTGTGTGTGTGTGTGTGTGCGTGTGTGTGTGTGTGTGTGTGTGTGTGTGTGTGCATGTGTTGGGGAGGGGCTTTTTTTTTAAGTAGAAATGGCAGTAAGTGTTGTTCTGCCCGTTTGCCTGACAGTCTACTTTCCTTTTTTTTCCTTCCATTGTCTGCTTTTCCTCCCACATGAATTTTGGACTTCTGGAAGTTCTAATAATCACCACCCTCAAAAATCAACAATACATTTCTCATATTGGATCTATATAAGATTCAACCTCACACCATGAAGACTGAATAAATTAAAATTGCAGTGAAATGAACATTAACCCAGAAAATGAAAACAATTTTAGAAAGAGAGTTTTTCGAAGAGTTTCGAACATTGTTATATATCATTATAAAGAACATGTTAGTTATAAGTAATGTTGAAATTGAAAAAAAAAACCAAAACAATACTGAGCACTGAATGAACACTATGATCATACACCAGTACAGCATGCTTATCAAGAACAAGCACATGTAACCACAGATACGTAGTGGCCAAAACAGTCATGGAAAGTAGATTTGTACAGTTAAATATATTTACTTCTAAGCATAGGTTCATTCAGGAATAAATATGCATAATTCATATTCATAATTTTAGAGCAGAACAACACACAACACAAAATATCGTGCTCTCCTGTACAGTATTAACCATACCTGTTTAACTATTCTTTACACAGTTTGTCTTTAACATGATGTTTAATAGACAGGAAGCTTATACTGTCACTGTCATCAATTTTTTTTAAAAGATAGCCTCCAGAAAATCGCACTTTTATGCAAAAACATGCTTATACATGAACATAGACATGACTTCACACACTGCGGTGTACAGACAGGTTGGTCTCATGATGATCCCATCATCATTTAGAAATTTACACAGTTTTTCTGGGAAAATGTATACAACATATAACATACAGGAAATACAAAAATGCACACTGATCACACTCATGCATCTAGAGGTCTAATAATAATTATAACCTTGGCTGCCAGTCTAGACACACCATGGTACTGACACGTCAAAACCAAAGGAGTGAATATAATTTCCCCTGACAAATAATATTGCTGTCGGCTACCTGGGCAAACTTAATTTTTCATTGCAATGTTTTTAGGAAGATGACTTTGTTTAGTCTGTGTGCACTCAGATGAAGACTTTTCAAGGTTATATAAAAAAATCATATTTTAAATGGATCCAAACTGACCCAGAAGCTTGATTTGGAAAACAGAAAAACAACCAAGCTTTTTCTTTAAAAAAAGTTTTTAAACTACTTGTGCCATAGAAAACCATTGAAAAGCAGTCCTTTTTAGGACCAGAAAGGGTTATAGTACAAAACATTTTAGTAATGATTTTGAATAATGACAGTGATAAAGTAAACAGAAAACAACTTTAAATGATAGCAAACAGTTGCAATTTAAAATAGGACCCAGCACTTCAACCTGATCCTCTGAAATCAACATTTTTTAAATGCAAATATGTGCTCTACGCCAAAGTTTGTTTTCTGCTCACAGAAATTTTAATTAGCAGTGAATTCTTTTTACAATTTAATTTCATCCAAATCTTTTCAAAGTAACTCAACTTTTTGTGCAAAAAGAAATTGTGTGTCAGATTATTGCTGTCATAGATTCCTCTCACTTTGGAGGAATGACACCTTACCATCATCTGTGTAACGTTTCAGAGTTTATTACACAAGATATCTGAGTGTCAGTGGATAAGAAATATCAAATAATTGCCCAACCAAACTATTGCCAGAAGACTAGAGGTCGATTTGGGAGTGATGGAACTATCAGACACCCGATATCTGTTTATGTAAATAGTGTGAATCTTTTGCAGTTATCAGTATCAGTTACGTGCTGCTGGTTGATGCAGGGATTTAGACCTATATGATGGGTGTATCATTACATGAAATCTTGCTTTAGTGCAGCCGTAATGTAAGTGTATCTAACCGGGTCTTTATTCTCAGCTTCCAGAACTGATGGGGTTGCACTATTGTCACAATTGAATTTAAAATATATTAAAGTGCCTGCGGTGTCTTGCACTGCACTGAGCTAAACAGAGATGCTGCACATCTCCCTGGGTAGATTGAATGGTGGACTCTGTGTGTGTGTGTGTGT
>JAOXYL010000001.1:12480742-12495110 GCA_028564955.1 Terapon puta | reverse complement strand
CTCTGCCTGCTGTGTCATTCTCCTCAGTGTCAGCAGTACAGAGAGAGCACATCGGTCCTGGAGAACCAGCCGGCAGGGACATTCGTTCTGCAGGTTCATGCTGTGGATGCTGACGAGGGCTCCAATGGCAGGGTCACATACGGCTTCATGCACAAAGACTCCACTGTGCCTGCATTCAGTATACACCCCGACACGGGTACTGAAACACACACATTCTCTCTACTTTCACTTGCACAGACATGCACAAACATAACACACAACTTTAATTCCAGTGGGGGCTCTTATGCCTGTCTTAAGTCCTTGAAGCGTATCTATCATGCAGTGACATGAGGTTACAGTGCAACAGTGTCATGCACAGTGTCTTCATGGTCATAGTTTTGCAATTTAACGATGGCATAAAATGTGTAGTAACTGTCATTTGCAGATAAAATAATTATTGTAATCATTTTCATGTTTACAATGCATACTTCAGCCTAACACTGTGGATTCTTTGAAAATTGGCACCAAAAGAAAGAAAAGTTAACCAGCCACGACCATATGAAAGCTTGTTTTTTCCTTTTCTTGTGTCCAATAAATGTACTGTCCAATAGACATGACAATATTGTCACAATAATATATGTATATAAATGTGTATCTATATATGTATGTTAATGTTGAGAAGTTCAGGTCTGAATGGATCAGGAACATATGTAACCAATTGATACCAACAGGAAATAATATAATACATACACAGTTGGATGTGCACATTGTGATTAAAAGTTTGGCATGTGGGGAAAATGCATTCACAAACAATCCAGAGACCAAAGACTGCAGCAAATGTTGCATGTGCAAATTAACAAGTAGACAAGTTACTTGAGTATGTCAAAGGTTTAGATGTAATGTCAAAAAAATATACTCATGTTTGCTGGACAATAGATCTACCTGTCACTTAACAATACTTGAAGTATAACAGCAAATATTATAAATGTCATCAGTAAAACTATTTCTAAAGTGAATAATGAATATCATTCTCTGTGGATTTGATGATAACTGCCTTTGAAAAACTAATTTCCTTTCTTATTCTGGTCCTCATCTGCCAAACTGCCTTTAAAATTCAACTTCAAGGCAAACAGAGGAAATCATTTTTAGTGTTAAATTGCAAATGCTCTGAGGACACAAGACCAAGCAGTGTTTGGGATGATTTAGCTGTCTGATCAACCTCGTTATCTCTGTGTCTCCAGGAGTAATTGTGACAGCCAGGAAATTTGACCGTGAACGCCAACGGGAGTATGCGGTGACAGTGACTGCCACTGACCAGGCAGCTGACCCACTGATTGGCATTTGTCAGCTCAACATCCTCATCCTGGACCAGAATGACAACAGTCCCAAGTTTGAAAACATCCGATATGAGTGTGAGTAGATAAAGTCCGAAGTATGATGACCAAGAGCTCAGTGCACTGCTGCTTATAGTGATAAAATACATGCAGATGGACAAACATGATTCCAATATTACAGGAGATACTTGCCAAACCTAACATCAGTGTCTCCTGGAAATGTCATTTGTGATTATTTCCAGTCGGTTCTGCATGACTTGAATTTTTTTTATGTTTGTATGTTGTCCAATTGCTAAATTGCTTAATTTGCATTTAGTTTCTTAAGTTGTAATGTGTTGAGTCCACTCTCTCACTCCACTGAGGAATAGCTGAAGCATTAGCACCCTTCTCCTCTGCTTCTCTTTTCCATAGACTTCCTTCGTGAGGACACAATGATCGGGACTAGTTTTTTGCGAGTGGCAGCTCATGATGATGACTTTGGTACTAATGCAGCCATCACATACTCCATGTCGGCTGAGCAGCCGGAGTACCTCAGGGTCAACCCCCTGACAGGCTGGGTGTATGTCAACCAGCCCATTTCTCAGGTACGAGCATACTGTATACACGCTGATAATACCAAAACACTTTTAGCTTGTTCTATAAAAAGCCTCTATCATACTGCTTGTTAGGTTTATAGTATTTCTACTGTTTCAAATATAGCTAATATATAAATCAAATGTGCAAACAACGATGTAGTCCTTTATCTCCTTGGATTTTCTTTTACAAGGATGACTGGATTCCCTTATGGCTAATCATGCTTATAGGGCCACTCTAAATGGCATACAAGCATTTCAAGGAAATGATGAAGTTTCATTTTACTCAAGATGATAGTGATGAACTTCAAATTGCAACTAAAATGACATATCTCCCAACGCATTGCCAGACAGGCAAGTACGGTATATTTGCATCCAAGCGCTTTATTTCTGACAGTGAGGGGGCAGATGTCCAGTGACCAGTAGCAGACAGGCAACCTGAATATGTGATAATGTCTTCACTGGAGCCTTTTAGTTGGCATCAGGAGAAATAACATTGCTGATATTTTACTCACTTCACTGCCTCTAACCCCTTGCTTCACCACTAGTAAGAAAAACAATCTTAGTGGGAACATGAACAAGCAATAAAAGAAACTGCCACGTAGTGTGCGCAAAACAAGCCTCAGCCTCAGATGAGCGCCACAATTATAAAAACCCAAAAAGCAACAACTCACCATCTCCCAGTGCCAAGAGGAATGAAAGTCTGCACATTCAGCACCTTGTATCTCGTACTCAACACCTGGCGCCATGCCACTATTTTTGCCTGTATAAAGTACAATACACAAGCAGACACTACCTACATGTCTAATCCTGCTAGTGTGACCATCTTAGTTGCCTTAATTGCTGAGAGCAAAGATTGAATTGTAGAACTGCATAACTACAAGAAATCTTGCTGAAAACAATTCTTGCTCTCATGGATTTGAAAAACCGTCAAAAGAGCAGAATGTGTAAATAACTTTCCTCACATAGTGCATAAAGCAGCGGGCCATGAGCAAAATTTAAAAAATTGTTTGTCACAGCTTGTTTTCAATCTCCATCAGGAGCCACTTAAACTACACTGGGGGGATAGGCTCTTTGTTATTTTCTTTAGTTACTAAAACCAGTAATTCCCCCTTATTGGAGTGGCTGAAGCTAATTGCTCTTGTAAAGGTTACAAAACTCTTGCTTTTCCTTCAATCAATGCAATTATCTTTACGTATGTTTGTTTTTACCCAAATAGAGCGTACAGTCGATTTCTGTGGTCGATTCTTGCTTGCACAGAATTGTGGAAAGAACTGTGTGATCTAGATTTGGTTATCACTCTTTAAGGAAGCTATTATCATTGTGTCACACTAATCTCTCTAACATAAGAACACAAGTAATCTTCTCTCCTTGTTTTCTCTGGTCTTTGTGTGCAAACCACAGAGGACCTACATCACCAGGGAAATTGTGGCTACAGATGGAGGGAACAGGAGCAGTTCAGTGGAGCTGACGGTTACCATCACCAACGTGAAGAACCAGCCTCCCCAGTGGGATAAAGACACCTACAGTGTGGTCATACCAGAGAACACTGTTCGAGATACACCCATTGTGGTACATAGGGGTGTGGGTGTGGCACATATAGGAGGCAGATGCACAAACACATATGGATGCACACATAAAAACTATTTTGTTTTGTTGTATTTGTTCAGTTGTATCATGTAAAAATGGTCAAGGGAGCCTTATTTATGTAATATCTTACAAACAAGAGAGCAAAAGTGGCCATAGGGGTAGAGAAGCAGGCCTCTTGCTTATTCAAACCCTGGGCTGCAAGGATAAATCTGACAAGGGAAAGTGAAAAAGCAGTGCTTGCTTCTCCTTCATTGGCAACAGGGAGGTTCCCTTGAGCAAAGCCCAACATCAAAAGAGAGTTTGGCTCACAGTGAAACTTTCCTGAATGAATAAAGGTGAAAAAGAAACCAAGAAATTGCACTAGAGCTAAAACACAATTACAGTTATATCGCAGTTACAATGTAGCAGTGAGTCGTCCAATTTTAGAATCGCAAGCAATGTTCAGGAGATCAATTAATCAGCCAAAGCCACGGGAAGACAGCAGGTATCCATACAGTATGTTAAGCATGCGAAAGTGTGCAGCTTCACACTGACATAAATAGACACAAGAAACAAGCAAGCACTGCATATCAAAATGCATCCACACACACAAACCTGATACTACTAACACACACACTATTGCCAGCACTTTCACAAAATGTAGACACATACTTACATTTTGTACTTAGTGAAGACATATTTAATTTAAATGTCAAACATTCAGAAGAGTTATGCTGTATTCACATAATTACATAAAACTGAGTCTTTTGCGCTGTGCAGGAAGCTTATTGGGAGGGCGAGTAGCTTTTTTTTGGTGAATAGCAATTTTTCAAATGGTAACATTTTATAACTGAAGGTGAAATGGGGTTAACATTTTAAAGAATAATGGGCACTGCATAGATTCAAACAGTCTCCTTTTGAGTCTGAAGGCTTTGATTTTACTTCGGAACACATTAAATCTAGTGTGGTGTGGTTTGGTAGTTTTGTGGCAGCCAGCAACATGCTAGCTGTTTTTTTTCCTGGTATTTCCATAAATTATTCTTATTAATTGTTTTTAGCTTAGTTGTGAGTTCAGTTTGTCTTTTTTGTTAAGTGGTCCAACTATAAAGTGGAGAGTTTACACTGCATTTTTGCCATAGAGGAACTCTAGATAAACAGGAATTCAGTCCTTCTGGACTTAAGGGTAGTCAAAGCATTTGCCTGCACATATTAAACCTGAGCCTGAGCCTGGAAAGGGTCTCTGTGCTGTATAGGGCATCCTGGCTGGTTCCTGGTGGCACTGACTTTGCTCATGATGTAGTCCCTGAAGAGGCTTGCCTGTGCTGTTTTCTTTTGCTGTGCTTGGGCAGCAGGGTGACGCCAGTCCAACACAATCAGCAAGCTCATAACGAAGGCTGGCTCTGTCCTGGCGGTGGAGCCTGATTCTTTGGTGGTGGTGTCAGGAAGGAGGATTCTGTGCAAAATGAGGAGCATCACAGACAATAACACCAAATATCTCCACAAAGTGCTGGTCACGCACACCATGATGCAGCACAGAACGCTGCAGGAGATCTTTTCTTTCTGTGAAACTTTACGAGTCATCTACCTGATGTTGAGAGATGGACATAGGAGCATGGTTATTGAGGCGGTACCAGCCTCCATTATCTGTTTATTTACTCTCCGTTTCTCTTCGTAGATTACAATCAATACATACTGAATATCAAGGATGTTCCCATGTGTTCAGTTTTGATATTGTACATAAATAACTACATGTATGCTGCTTCTTACTTCTATATACACCCCACCAAGAATGATCTTTACCCTCCATTAAAGCTGCTGATGAATATTTTATATCATGAGATGGAAATGAAAAGACAAAAGAGAGTACTTCCCGTGAGAGTGTGTGTCATGCGTGTGTACAGGGAGAAAGAGAGAGACGGCAATGTCTCTACACTGCAGCATTAATTGAAATGGCAGTCCAGTGTAGATTTGACTGTTATGCAACGACTCTCAGTGGGTCGTGATAGTAATTTGAGGTTTTTATGGACTAAATCAGCAAATACAGTAGTCAAGCATGTTTGACAATTCTGCATGCCTGATAGGGTGTCTCATTATCGTAGCTGCTAGGTTGAATGGATACAGCGAGGTCACCCATAGGCAAGCCACATCACGTCCAGCGGTGTCAGTTTTGATTTTAATTGGGGTGTATGTGAGTAGCCTTTCCTTAATTAGTTTAGGGAGAAGGCAGAATGAAGAGTGTATTCCCTTTGATCCCACATGATTTCAGCGGGTTGTTGTCTAGTCTATCTGTCTGAGACTATACTGTGTTAATATTTTAATGGTTATTATTATGGACTCTAACATTTTTTTAGCCATTTGGGTGGATCGTTTTTCACCATTTAGAGCGCATACTTCCACCGAAGCTCAGCAGCAGCCATCCTCATTTCCATTCCTGTCCTAAGGATCATTGTTGGCATTCAGCATTTTTCCAGTTCCCAGAATTGATAATTGGAAACACGCTGTCAGTTTATAGGAATTTTTGGTCATTTGTATTGCCCATGTTTGCATAATCAATTTGTTACTGTAGTTTCAGGACAAATCTGTTTGCTGTTGACACAGGGTTTATTATGAGTCTAAATTTAGCTCCAGTTTTTGGGTAAGATGACATAAAAATCTGTCAAGGTGTCATTTGTAGTGTGATTTTACACCATGTCATCTACACAAATGACAATCAACCATAGGCTGTAGATATTTACTTGAATCCCCACAGAGATCTCTCTCATCTCTCTCAGGCTAAATTGAGAGAGATCTCATTGCCATGCTTGTCTTTGTTCGAAACAGACCATCAAGGCCACCTCCCCTCTCGGGGATCCCAGGGTAACCTACAACTTGGAGGACGGCATGGTCCCAGAGACCAACATGCCAGTTCGCTTCTACTTGACCCCCAACCGAGAAGATGGTTCAGCCTCCATCCTAGTAGCGGAGCCCCTGGACTATGAGACCACCAGGAACTTCATACTGCGGGTTCGAGCTCAGAATGTGGCTGCTGTACCATTAGCAGCTTTCACCACAGTCTATGTCAATGTCACAGGTGAGCTGCTTTTCATTGGTTTTTGTTTCATAAACTGTTTTCTTCTTGTAACTTCTTAACATTGTTTCTTTGAATGATTGTGTTTTTGTGTAATACCTTTAAAGCTAGACAGGTTTACACACACTTTATTGTTGTTTTTGTTTGTTTAATGAATGATTAATTCTCAGATTAGGTGTACATTCAGAGGTAGAGGAATATTGTTACCCACAGGCTGTAGCTAAGTATATGTGAACTGTTGCAAAGAAACAAAATAGTCACACAAAGATACACAAAATGTATTGTGGCCAGATTGTTTAAGGTTGTAGGCATAGGGGAGAGGTTTGGTGTTTGATAATTACTTTTTTGTATAGCTGGGCTATTAAGTAATGGAAAAACATTACAGTAAAACATGTTTTGGTTTATCAACTCATAAGATGGGTTTAATGGACTTTTGAGAACATAAATAACAAAAACACCATCAAGAGCAGCATCAGGCACCATATTTATTTATTTATTTAAAAACTGAATGGCCTCAGGGTCCAGTTAAAGTCTAATAGCTCATGCATTACTAAAGTACAATCCCAGAACATGTTACTGATTTACATTTGTCAATTTTCAGTGTGATAAACTTTTGTGTTATGATTCGCAAGAAAGTAAATTAGGTATCCTCCTCTTTAATCAACACCAACAGTGTCACTGTTTCTAAATTGCTTGTTCAATACAACAGTTATTTCACAACTGAGACTGTGGAGAGAAACAGAATAAGGAGCATTTGGGAAGAATAGAGAGGTTGATCGTATCATAGTGCTCTCTAAGTCCAGTTGCATACTGATTTTCTGTTTAAATTTAAATCTTGGATTCCAAAGCTACACAAATCCGAATTATTTGCAGAGCTTACCATCTGTTGTGAGTGTGATGAGTCCAAGAGCGAAACATTAATGCTTAACCCCACTGCCCCACCTCATCTGAAAAGCAATTTAACCAGGGACTCCAAGTCTAGTGGCTTTCCTAAACTCTTTCTTATATCTCCTCTTTGACTAGGAGTCTCAGTTTTCATCTCTCTATTATCCCTATCACAGCTACCATTATTTTATGGTTATTCTCAGTATGATTACTTCAGTCTGGTATCACTCTCTTTCAGTTAATGCTCAGCTCCTGGTAACTAAACTTAAGTCCGTATCATCTCTGCTAAATATGGTGGTGTTTGCTAACCCCTGACCTTGCTCCTCAAAATAACTTCATCTACCCCACAAGCTCTAGACTCCCCTGGATTTAATCCCTTTGCAACATGCACGCACACACGCACGCAGTCACATATGCACGCATACTCAGTCCCATCAAACTGGTCTTAATCCAGTGAGAAATAATTAATTCGCACAGACCCTCTTCCCTCTTTTTCCTCGCTGTCCCTCTCCTAACTCTTTTTCGCTCGCCCCTCCTCCCTTATCTGTCCTAATAAGAAAGCTCTCTGACTCCTCCAGAGGCAGTGTGGCTGAGGGAGGGAGGACTGTAATGGATTTAAGGCCCCATTTTTAATTCATAGATTAAGACATTTGCTCAGGAGAAAGGGTTGGAAAAAATGGCACATGGAGCAGCATTAGATTTAATGTGTTGCTCTATTCAAGTCATTTCTGTAATGGTTTTACCCTTAAATCAACTTTATTAAAATTTGGCCTCTGCTATTGAGGCAACCTTTAGTCTTCGAGGTCTCTTTCGCTTGTTTTTGGTGCTAACTGCTGTATCCTTGCAACTCTCTCTTCTTTCTTTTTGTTGTGATTTAAGGTAGCTGATGTCAAAAGAGGCACTTTTTATGTGCCCATAATCAATCACCTAGGCCAGCCCGGCTTGGAGGAATAAACATAACAGAAAGGATGACATTAAAACATTAGTACAGTAAATATATCTCGAGCAAACACACTGCTAAGGAACTTAAATGTTGAAAGCTGAACACTTATCACATACTTTCCTAACCTTGTATAAACTGCATATAGATCTCTGGATTAATTCCAATAGCTGCAGACTGCTTCTTGATGCATGTCCAACATCAACCACAGTCCAGGAAACTAAATGGCAACATTATAAAGAGGACTGAAATTTCTCTGAGGGCCAATGTTGAGCCAACAATAATAAGCTTTAATATTTATTAAGTGTTATCTTAACGTTTCCCCCCAACCTCCAAAGTAAAAAAAAACAAGCAAACAAACAAACAAAAAAAAGAAACATTTATTCCAGTTTAGGAAATTCAGTTTTCACATTGTGATGCACTGTGATGGAGCTAAAGTTTGAGGCTGTTGAGACGCTGCATTAAAACAATTCAATGGGCTGCGTTGGTGGAAGTCCAGTTTGCATAACAGATCAAAGAGTTTGGAGGCTTATCAGATGCCAAAAAGCGGCTTAGCAGTTAATAATATTCTGAGGCAGAAATTTACAACTCTGAAAATGATCACAAATGCAAGACAAATAATTGTGAGGTAAACAGAAGAAATGTGGCTTTCGCATAGTAAGGAAATCTACTAGACTTGTGCACTTGCACATATTTGATTAGCCAGTGCAGTGCCTTGCATTCTGGCAAAAGTTCACTTGTAATGTTTTAGTTTAGTTTAGACTACATTAGTTTAAGTTTTTGCAGTAGTAGTAGTAGTAGTAGTAGTAGTAGTAGTGGTAATAGCACCTTTGTTTACGTGGGATAAACAAAAGTTACAAAATATCTTGCTAATCCACAGCAATTGTAGCAATTGAAAAGATGGATAATAAATAATCAAGAAGATAGTTATGAATTCTAATTACAAAAAGCCTTGTTAAAGTTTGCTCCACTCCACTACATGAACTCAGCTGACCTAATACCAAGATGAAAGCTGGTCCACGGCATTGGAAATGAAAATAATGAACGCACAATCTCCCTCTTGCTTGAGCCAGAGTGCAGAACTGTTAAAAGCTTTCTATCAGCACATCTGGAGGATTGGGTTACAGAATATGGGGTTAAACAATCAGGAATCTATAAGGCATCCAAACCTTGAAGAGCTTTAATGTAATTAACAGTAACTTAAATTGAATTTTAAAATGCAATGGAAGACAAAGCAGAGGTGCCAGGACTGTAGAAATATGCTCTGTGTGTTCTCCAGGTGCATTCTTGTTGCTTTTGCAGTACCATTTATGTGTGATAAAGGGAATTGTAAGAAATATAAATGTAATTTAAGCAACAAAAAGTTGCAGATAGCAGGAAATAGTCACTGACCAAACCAGCACAAACAGGCCTAAATGAGGACAGATAGATGTGAGACACAATGTCAAGTAATTCATTTAAAGACATAGGGCTAAACTCATTTAACAGAATTAATGATGGGTCAGGGACAGGTAAACAAGAATTAGCAGACTGAATGGCCTTAGATGTGATTTTCTTTCAACAAAGTAGTTCAAGAACATCTGACCATCAAATCATTTCAAGGTCAGAATTAATTGGCCTCCCATTAGATTCAATTGAAAGTTTTAAATTATGCTCTTTTTTCGCCAACCAATTATTAAAAAGCATATATGATGCGATAAGATACAATTGTCTGTGGGGCTTTGTTATTTAAATAATCTGTAGATTTATAACATCTCTTCTCAAGTGGATACCATTTCAAACTGTTTGTACTCTTGTCATGGTGGCACATAAACAATTGTTAGGCTTTAGATAAATTATCCCATTTAATAAATCTGCAGAGAAGAATAAAAAGTTTGTTTAAAAAGTGTATAATATATATAATATAATAATAAATGCACAAGAAGCTGAGTGCAGGATTGTTTGGCTATCGCTTTCGCTCCTTTACAGAGAGTAAACTCTTTTTTTTAATGATTAATTTTTTTTTTTGATCCAAATAAATTTTTTGGGCAGATTATCTGTAACTTCAGTATATGCGTATAATAAAATCTGTATGATGCGATGAATTCAGCAGACTGAGATATTATAACTGATTTCAAATTTCATGAGATGTTTTTCCACTGAAATCAGTCCTCATTTGTTGTCAAAGACAGCTCGTCTGCCAGCCGAAGGGTTTTTAAAGTGTATAACCAGGAAGACAAAGTTCAGAGAAACGGCTACTCTGAGAGCAGGTTTTTAAATGGATCCATTGTTAAAATGTGTTTAATGTTTAGATATTGATATTGCAAAGGAAAAAAAAACACCTATCTATTTTATTCATCATTTTACTACCAAAAAAATAAAATAACTCTTCTTGTCTTTCTTTTTTAGATGTGAATGACAATGTCCCATTCTTCACTTCCTCCATCTATGAGGCCTCAGTCACTGAAGGTGCAGAATCAGGAACTTTGCTTTTCCAGGTGTCAGCTAATGACCTGGACTTGGGTCTCAATGGCAAGGTGAAAACATGCTCATACATGTAACGTATGAGAAAGTGTGGTAGTGTTGCTCTTTCAGCGTGGTCAGTGGAAAGGGATGTGTAAATGTGTTCATTAAAATAATTGTACTCCTTTAGTTTTAGTCTCCCTCTGTTTTTGATGATTCAGAATGTGTTCTTCTGTGCTTGAATTAGTTATAATTATTATATAATTTGTTTTAGCACCTGTACCTCTTTATAATTCTGTCTGCCTGAACCCCTCATTGCCCAGATCTCCTACTCCCTGCTGGAGGATCGCAGTGGTGACCACCAGTATTTCCGCATTGACCCAGAAGTAGGATTCATCTACACACAGTCTGTGTTTGACCGCGAGACCAAAAGCTCCTACCTGTTGGAGGTTCAGTCTGTGGATGGCTGGGAGTCGGCACGGCCCGGAAAACATGGACAGCCCAACTCTGGTAAGTAAGACTGACACTGCACAGAACAGCCTGTGCTTGGATTGATGCTTAACTTTTAAATGCTGTGGTGTTTTTTTTAAACTAGACCACCAAAGTGAGGAGACCTGAACATCACACACGTGTGCTTGTTGAACATGTTATTAAACTGCAGTAGGGACAGCACCACTGTTCTAGAGAGCCTCTCCATCTTTTGTTTTGGATCCTTGTTCTGTGATTTAATCCCAGTCAGCTACAGGGGCATGAGTGAGGTTAGCCGCTGGTGTTTGGTGATAAGGCTTGGCTTGTGGTTGTCATTCCAGTTCCTCCCAAAAGTGTTGGACAGGGTTGATGTCCAGCTGGGAAAAACATTTGTTATGGACCTGCTGTATTCATTGTTATGTTAGAATAAAAAAGGGCATTCTGCAAACTAGTGTTATAAAGTTGGAAGCACACTAAGATGTCACTGGATACTATAACATTAATATGTCCCTTAACTAGAACTAGGGGTCTTGGCCCAAATCAAGAAGAACTGGCCTCAGCCATTACTCATCCAGCACCAAACAGCTGGCACTGTGCATTCAGGCAGGCAGTGTCCTCCTGACATAATTACACCTAACCCAATTTGTCCATTAGACTTCCAAATAGGGCAATACGATTCTTCACTCCAGACCAGGCTATTTTCCAATGCCCCATAGTACAGGGGCATGGAGAAAATTGTATGTGGAATCAATTTGATGAGACTTAATAGAAAGACAATATCCTTTGATAGTGCCACATGGCTATGGCTAATAGGCAAATATGGCTAATAAGCTCTTAACACGCCTCTCCTGCAAGCATTTGCAAATTCAGAATGCATGGTTTTATGATTGATTTTGTGCACCTGTTAGTAATATCAGTGGAAACTGAATTCACCAATATGAAGGGCTGTCCACTTATTTCTCGAGCATAAAGTGCATCAAGTAATACTGAATTCCCAATTTATTCAGCAATTGGAGTCAATAACATTGACTGCTGTGGCTTCTCATGAAGCTGCACATAAGAAAGAAATCACTGGTAATAACTGTATGAAAACAAAAATGAAAAAAAAAAAAGTTATATTTATGCCACTGCGCTGAAAGATTGTTACAATTATCTTGTTTTGATCTGTACTAGCAGTTCATTTCAAGCACAAGTTAATTATACTGGGTGTTGTATCATTAGCTCTCATGTAAAATGTGAACAGATTGATGTAATGGAAATGATTTAGATTGTATTGATATTAGAGTTGTAATCCAGTTTATATGATGATGATAGTTAATGTTGTACTGACTGAAAAAAGAGGATGAACAAAAAGAGGGAGAAATCTGTAGACAGCTGCTCTGTAGACTTCATTTAAAGCTCCAAATCTTCACTGAAGGCAGCAATAATCTCTGTTTTCCTCTTTCTGTCTCTTTCCCACATCTGCTCATCTCTCCCTGCTGAAGGACCAAAGGCCATCTTTCTCTTTCAGTCTGTATCTCTTGCTCCCTCCCTTCCTCCATCTACCCATTTCTCTCTAATTTGCTGCCAGATGAAATGCATACATGCTCCAGCAGTAGAATAGAGAGGCGCGAAGAAACGAACAGATGTTGAGACAGATGGGTAGATGGAGAAAGGTGTTGAAGAAACCGCAAGACAGACCAGGATATATTTTTAATAAATATGATCATGGATTATTAACATATCCTCTCTCTAGGTTTGTCTTGCTGTGACATTTGTGGCAACATAAACAAAAGTTAAATATTAAACAGTGCAGAGACTGCAGTGAAGCTGTGGGAGTTATTTAACTCTATTTATTTTTTGTGTTATGAATATTGAATGAGGTGGCATGAAGAAGGAGGGGCTACAGGCAAATTAACAGATACTTAACGCAGATGCGCACACCAAAACACACACTCACAAGAGCATGTAACTGCAATAAAAGGAAATCATTTCAGTGTGGCATGAGCAAATTTTACTCAACAATCTGTTACACCTGTAATTAATCCTACCGCATAACATCTTGGGAGCTACTGACCTTAAAACTTGGATCAGGCTGAGGGAAATTCCTCACCTTTGCTTTGAAATAAACCAAAAATAGAAACTCAGAATTATATGAACATGGCGACATACCAGTGCTTGCAGTCTTCCTCATTAAAAAGAAGGCAGAATACCAAACTAACAATAATTTTTTCATCCAAAGATTATAAATAATTGACCTCTATCAAATTGATATAAATCTGTTCTATCCCCAAACAGTCCGTAAATCAGTGGCTGTGAAATATCCTCTTCCAAAAAACATATCACTCTGAGAACTGATGAGAAACAAATGTGAGGTGGATTCTGTCTATCCAAAATGTGGTGACCTTGGCTTTCCACCAGGCATTTCAGAGCCTCTTTTTCGACTCTGAGGAATCTCATAGGCTACTTTTCATGAAATAGTTACATTTATCTTGTTAGATTAAATCTATCTAATAAATATAATATTCCTAAAAACTGTTGTCTATCTTTTTACTAGAGGGTTTGCTTATTTTAGGTATTTCTTTTGGTTTGACCTATTACTTTTTTCTTTCTTCTACATCATGTTTTTTTTCAACAGCTGAAAAGATTTTTTTATATATTTCTTTCAACAACCCTGTAATTATAGTGGAAATTTGTGTCACTGTGTCTGTAGATAGTTTACACTGAACATAATATAACTAAAACAGTACTCAAGCACTACTCCTCCTTCTGTGATTCGCCCCAAGGTACAAGTCCTTGCCTGTCATTTCGTAACATAACTGAAAGAAAAAGAAAGGAGACTTAAATGAGATATAAGAGAGGAAGACTTTGTTATTAACTTCTTTGTGAAGAAGTCAATATGTTCTGTATTTAACTTCAGATACAGACATGCCAAGCACTGAGAGATTTTGCAGACTAGAGACAGCTTAATGTTGTTAAGTGGTCACAAAAATAACCTTGATAAACACTGTTTTCACAGGCAGTAAACAAGTTTTCCTCCTGCGTCTTACAAGCTTAGCATCTGGGGTGTGGTTGGGGGTGTGATTTACACATACATGTCTCTAGAAGTGTGAAAGCTTGGATGAGCGGCCAG
>JAOXYL010000001.1:12375553-12390850 GCA_028564955.1 Terapon puta | reverse complement strand
GCACATTATACAACACCCAACATGTATGCAAATCTGTGCCTTCAGTGATTTATTCAAACTGTATGAATGGCATCTGAAAGAGACAACAAGAAATGCAGTGTAACATCATTTCCACTGAATAAACTATTTGCCAAACCTTGGATGGTGAGACACATTACAAGTAATGTAACAAGGATATATGGTTGAATTTCTCACATGGTTGTAAATTCCAGCCTCTTTTTATATCAATGTAGATTAATGTAAATATTTCTTGGTCCATTGAAGTCATTTCCATTTCTCTGTCTGCAGGCTGCATGAGAGACATACGCCTCAATGGTCGCTACATGCCCCTGGACAGCCAGCCGCATGATGGGGTTTCCCAGGTCAGCGTACAAGGCCTCTCCCTTGGGTGCTCGTCTGACTCCTGCAAAAGGAACCAATGTAGCCCTCCCTTCACCTGTGTTGACTTGTGGAGAGTGCACGAATGCAGGTACACGCACAAACGCACACACAGATGTAACCGCACAGTCGGGCACATTCACACTTGGATGGTCGACAGACTGGTCATTTTGACACAGAGGCATGAAGACACATGCATTTAAAACCAACCCACCGAACCTCTGAAGCCATTTTTCATCATTTGACCTTGGTGTTATTTTTGTCCATAACCATATAAACGTGTTTTAAAAAAATATGACCCTGACCTGAGAGAAAACTGCAAAAGAAAAAGCAACCCTGAGCCTTTATTTTATTCTAAGGCTGGTGAAATGTCTGTAGAAAGTCTATGGCCGCCATTTTATGGCACAAGAGAAAGTGAGACTGTCAGCAGTAAATTGTTGCAGCCAATTACTATCCACTTCAACGTACAGGACCACCAGAAAAAAGTCTAGGCTGGCATGATTGAAAGCAATCACCAAGCAACTACCAGAGTGACAGTGACACAGGGGTCTTATTTAAAGCAACAGATAAATTACATAACCAGTTCATAGGACTTTAAAAACCCTGTCAGACTTGATTAAGACTTCATCTTTGCAAAAATAATATTATGTGGTCTCCACTCTATCCCTCATTCACTCATTCTTTCAGCCTGCGCACCAGGTCACACATATCACACAAGCACACAGCTCTTTCCTGTCATGAAGCGATAAGGAACATTAACTTAAGTGACCTGTGTCTGAAGATGGAAAGCCAGCGAGCAGATATATGAAACCAGCAGCGTTCCATGTATGAAAAGTGCTTCTGTAAACAAACCTCAGATATTACACAAAGATCTCGTGTCACTTGTTAAAAATGAGCTGTCGTAAGTAGTGCTACATAGCCTCATGTCTATATCTTCTTAGCCGTGAAAGGGGGACTCTACAGACTGCTCTGTGGGAGGAATGGCTGCAAGGCTGTAATGGAGTAAAGGTCAAGATTTCCGAACCTCTGCTGCAGCAATATGGACTATTCTTTTTTTAGTCTGTCCTTGCAAGTCCCACAGACTTATAGAAGTGTAATAAATAGAAAAAGCTGCAGTAGCTTCTTAGATGTTTTCAGGTGTTAACTGATTGCGTCAATGGTATAGAGAATTCTGACTCTGGGGGGGTCTCCTTTCCACAATTACTTTGGTTCATGTCACCACTCTTCTGCAGCTTCAACAGCATTCGTGCCTTGTGTGAAAGTGTGACTTTGTTCCTCGGGTTCAACAGATTAACTGTCTTTTCAGAGCTGTGGAGGTTTGTGCAATGAGAAAACCTGAATGAACTTTCTTTTTTTTATTGCACCTTGCTGTTCTGTTTCCCAATCAAAAAGTGCAGGCTGAAATGACAAAAATGAAAGGTGGCTGTAAGACAAATCTCTGAATACCAAACTGGTTGAAGGTCATCACAAATTATGTGTTCATTTAGTTCTTTTGAAATTAATATCTGCTCTGGAAAAAAAAACACAAACTGAGCAAATAAACTCATTTAGTCTCTTAGTCATGGGCAGAGTGTCATGTGAACTTAGATCAGCGCTGTGCCTCTGCCCCCTCAGCCTGCCTAACACGGGAGAAATACTGTGGAGCGGCTTCACTGTCAGTCCTTCAGTGCTTCATAGGACATTGCACATGATTTTTACTGGCCACTGCGCACATTTGTGGGTGAATCAGTCTACTAAATGTTTGCAGAATTGTCCAAATAAAGTTGCACTTGTTACACAGCATCAAAATAAAAATCCTAAAAATTGATGTACACCAGGGAGGGCTTAGTTTTTAGGTTATTGTTGAGAGGATGTAATGCAAACCAGATTCAGCTTTACGGCTTTTAAAATATAAGTTCACAATGGGAGCAGTCAACTTTCCTCTCTGCCTTGGTGTTTGTGAGGTAAACACGCCTGGCCACGAGTAGCTCTCCAGTTGACATGAGACTACACTGCAGAAAAAAGATCAACTTTTTTTTTTTTTCATTTTTTTGTTTGTTTACTGGAGTTGTCTGCCACGACACCCCCAGCACAATATGGCTGGCCTCATTCAAAATGAATGAAGAGGCTGCATTTTTGAGCCTGTGTTATTGTCAGTCTAAACATGGCCTCAGGGATACTTTTAAAAGTTAAAACCCCAGAAGAGGCAGTGTGTTCAGCAGCAGGCATGTCTCCCTTTTTAAAAGGTAATGAATAAGGCAGTGAACCTCAGCTGCTCAGTCACTAAGCTAAACGCCTCAAATGTTAGAGGTGAAAAATAAATACATTTCCCAGCCCTCTGACCCTGATGGGATTCACACTTTTGCTTGATCAACGTTTCACACGCGCTACTGTATGGCTTTCTGTATGAGGGTTAGTTTGTTTGTCAGTGGGAAATGGGAAATGTCATGCAATGAAAAGCTGCAGCAAACTAACAACCCTCTCCTGAGGCACACATTGAGTACTCCTAGGCACATGCACTAATCTCAGCAATTTTTTCTGCCATTGGAAACATCAGCCTCCTCCTCCTTCAGTCCGTGCAGCCTCCTAGCTTTTAATCTTACCTTTCCCTTTTTTCCATTCCTCTGATTCACTCACCTACCACCCATCATCCATCCACCAACCTATTTTCTTCTTTCTTTCTCACAATGGCTCTCATTCTCGCACTCTGCCCCTCCATTTCTTGGTGTGTATGGCTCTCATCTTGCTCACTCCTATTTTTTAACCCATGTACCATTACCACTGTCCTTTCACACACACATACAAACACACACACACGCACACTTACACACACAGACACACACAGACACACACACTCCCCATTTATCCCCACCCAGCTTGCTTGTTCGCCTTGTCCTCTTTTCAGCACTTGACCTGAACTTTGGTGGACGATAAGAGAGAATTAAGTGTGGCTAGGAAGTCCCCCAAGTGCTTCATACCTTGTTCTCATGGGGTGAAAAAAAATACTGCAGAAATAAAATTGTTCTCCTCCCTATGGCTCAAATAAACACTACACATATTTTTCATTGATATTTTCAAATAATTATATTGTACACTTATATTTTATTTATATTATATAATCACTATTTACAAGACACTTCTTGAACAGAAAGGTCAAACAGGACTGAGCAGACCAGATCTGTTGAGGTGTCACATGCCAAAGTGCTTTGCATGGACCTTGAATAAAGAACAAACCTCTACATTTCTATGCAGTTGTTACATAGCTTTACCTCCAAGGGCAGAGATAATTCAAGCCAAGTACATTAATTGCATTAAATACATTAAGCTGCTGCTATGTCAGAATTTGGACAAATTATTTGAAGTACATTTTTAATAGTAAGTTGTTTTACAGTAACCTGATTTTCATAATAGCAGGGCTGCACACTGACTGATATTCTACATCGCTTATCCAGTGAGGGTGCTCACTTTTTGCATGGACCTGATAGCTTTAGCCTGAGTATTTCAAGCTGTCATGTATGCAACCATCATGTACATATCAAAGGCTCTTTTATGGGTTATTGTATTATGGTTAGTTATTTAGAGATATTAAGAGGTAAGCTGGACAAAAAGTTTACAACACGGGAAATAAAAAAAGCTTTCTTTAGTTCTGCATGAAACTTAGGACCTATGTTTAAAAAATTACACACAATTCCAGCGGTACATCTCGCACAGCAACAGTAACTAAGAAGAGCAGGGCTCAGCGTTGGGTCTAGGAAAGTTACACAATAATTTTCTCAGAAATAACAGAGAATGCACACCGTATGCCAGCATGAAATTGAGGTGAAAATCTCTTTAAAGGTGTTTGATCTCTAAAAGGAAATTGCGTACTTTTCCGTGAAAATGGTCTGTTAGAAACACCACACCTGTCACTGCTCACTGTGAGAGCGCGTGCATGTTCGTCTAGGTTATGATAAGACTGTCGTCACAGCACTGATTCGAGTCAAGTCTAATGACAGGCAATGATAAGAGAGAGCAGGGAAAAGAGAGGCACTATGTCGAGCTGACTGACAGGCATCCTGCATTCAACACCTACACAGACTCCATCCAGGCATAATGAATGCTGAACGCTGAGCTTTTGTTATGCCATAATAATCCCACCCACAGTTAATTACCTTTTAAAATGTTGTGTTTCAAGCAACAAGGTCTGTGTTTTTCTCATGGTATCGAGACTGCTTGGATTTAAAACTGCGATAAGAAGTGATTTCATTGCTCAAAAATTCATTTTAAAACTGATACTGTCTTTGGAAGTCTTGGACAAGTTATTACCCTTTGTACTGGCCCTTACAGCAAAAATAAAATCACCTTCTCTCAAGGGAATGAATGTACTGGAGCTTGTGTTGAAATGCTGGAAGAGTAGCAAGTAAAGCCCCAAAATCTGTCGTGCAGCTGACAGTCAGTAGAGATGCAAACAGATTTCTAGTGTGTTCCCTTCTTTGACAAGAAAAACATCTAATGGCTGCATGATGCACCCTCCAAAAGAAAGAGATTACAGACAAGTTGAAAGTTGCATAAACAAGAAATCCTCGGCCAACAAAAGTGGTTATCACTTTCTCAAGATTTTCAGCATACATGACATTTTGACTTACAGTGCAGTCTGTATGTTCATTAATGCTATATTCAAATGTAGTGAAAGAAATCTCAAATAACTTAGGTAGTATCCCAAAAGGCTCTGTGACATGTACAAAAGGCCCAGTTGATTTTGATTTTGTATAATGATGGCAAGAGAAGTGACTTTGACAGTGTTCATTGTTGGGGCACTGATGGTAGGAGCCTCAGTCTCAAAGACTAAAGCGTCGTCTTAGGTCTATGAGAAAGGCACTTTGTCATAGACCTACTGCCCCTGTTTACTTTCTCAAGTAAACAGAAAGTAAACTGCCCCTGTTTACTTTCTCAAGTAAACAGGGGCAGACATTGTAGTAGACAGCACACTTGATGAGCATGATGCTTATTCACTGCTGAAATATGTAAGGAAAAACAGAAGAGCAACTCCTCCTCAGGTGAGTGAGAATGTCACCTGAAAAAGTCAGTCATCAGTCAGCAACAACAGCCTGTCAGCAGTTACATATTGTGATATTACAGCGTGGGCGCCGTGTATAAACACCTCCTCACAGAGACAAATGCACATTTGAGAGTTTAGTGGCGTAAAAGCCAACCTAGTACAGGTTTATAAAGATGTGGAACAAGGTGGTCTGAGTCATCCTTCACCATCTTCTCTACTAGTATTAGACACTTGAACCCTACAGTGGGAGGCTCTGGTGACCCTGTTGTGCTGTGGAGGACATTTCGCTGTCACTGCATTTTGCTGTCCACTTGTCTCCTCAAAGGAAAGGGTCACTGCAAGTCAATGCAAAGCTTCTCAGAGTGACCGCCTTTTTCCTGTGAAGAAACATTTCTCTCTTGATGGGAGGCGTCTCTTCCAGGATAACAATACCCCCATTCATAGAGCACATGGAGTCACTGAATGGTGTTCATCTCTTCTTTTTCTCTTGTCTTTTGATAGCACAGTCGTAGCACAAAGTCTCGTCTGCGCTCCCTGCAAAAATGCACAACTTCACCATTTCAAACCGTACACACTTTGTTGAATAATGAGATATAGTACACTCGCCTAATCATTGCTTTACATCACCACCAGGGGCCAAAAACTCTGACTACAGGATGCAGGTGAAGATTATGATAAGGAATTAAAAATGTCCAATAATGACAGGATGAAAGATGCTTACAGCCGCGTTCAACATGCCAAAGCTGTGAAATGTTGCCAGTGAACGTAAATTGCTAGAGCATATTAGTTGCATTTGAAAATAATTCATAGATGACAGAATTGGCAGAAGATACAGTAAGTTGGTGGATTTGTGTGGATTAGTTTTATGGTGGAAGAGTAACATTTATGAGATAAATTACAGTACCATTTTGAATTTAATGTTGCTTTTTCACACTGAAGTTGAGTCAATATTTATAAGCATGAAGAAATCTCCAGAGACCAGAGGCAAGACTCATCTCTGATGTCATCAAAATGTACAGGCTGGAGCTGCTCCATAGACACTGAATGGGATGCTGAATTAATGGGCTCATAAAATGTTTGTTTGAGCAGTTACACCCAAATGAGCTTTTAATTATAGTGGTGCTTTCTGAAGTGAGGCAGAAAATGTGCCCCTGTCTGCATAATATCATCCTAGTTACTGCCAGTGCTGCAGTCAGCATTTTCATCTCCTCTAGTTCAATTCTCCATTGTGGTATACACCTGTGGAAGATCACCGATGAAATGAGAGTAATTAACTTCCTTCACTGTGGAAAGTGATAATAAACATTCAGTAAGATATTTTTTTTTTATTTTGTAGATTCATCTCAGTCTTTATTTTATCTTCTAATGCTGTGCTGTCTGGTATGATTTGTTTTATTCTCCTTCTTTCTCTTGTTTTATTCACATGCTTGTTTCCCCCTGCATCTGTAATTGTTCCAGTAAAGACACATTTGAGAGATTATTACACATTAACCTGTTGTCCCTTTCTAACTTTTCTTTGCAGATGTCCACCTGGCCACATGATCCGTGTGAACGGGACTAGAAAAACTTGTGTCTACACTCTCTGCGCTACACGACCTTGTCACCGAGGAACCTGCGTGGCCCAGTCGCCCTCCAAATTCACCTGCCACTGTCCGGAGGGTTTTAGAGGACGCCACTGCGAGACAACACTGGCCATCTATCGCGAGGATGTGGGCCTGAGCTTCAGCTCTCTCTTTGCCATCTGTATTTGCTTCATGGCCTTAATAGGTAGGTATTGCGTCTACTGCATCTTACACATAGAGTAATGAGGAGCTTGTTGAAAGAAACATGGCTTTTGTTAAGTTTGTGGAACTGAACCAGTTTTTATTCATTATGACTAATGTCATTATGGCACTTACTGTCTCAAACTGACAGTTTTGCGTTTATTACATTCATTAAACATTAAACATATATAATGTGCTGGAATAGCAAGATTATATAAATATGTATACATATATATGTGTGTGTGTGTGTGTGTGTGGGTGGGTGTGTATGTGCGTGTATATGTGTGTGTGTGTGTGTGTATATATATGTAGATCCATACATTTAAAATACATATAATCAAAATTATTCTAATTACATTTGTATGTATAAAAAAAAGCTGTAATTGACAAGAAACCCTTCGGAGAGTCTGACTTGGAATTTCCACTCAAGGAACTGATAACCACACACAAGAGAAACGTGTTAGAACACATCTTCTCTCTCTCACACACAGGCACAGCACGATGATGTTTTTAATGATGAAACAGGCACCTTTTTGGTAATTAGTGCTTAACTTTAGCCCGAGAGGCTTGTTGTACCGGGCTGTGGATATAGTGCGAGGCCAGTGTTATCACACTCAAATGAACAGGGACCTGACAACATACACCACTTTGTAATAATTATTGTTTGAGGCTCCTTTTAGCTTATAGTCCTCATCTTCATCTGCATCTCTCACTAAAACTCCATTTTTTAGTACATATTTCTTAAACGTAAACAGTGAGCTTTAATTCATTTGAGGAGTGCTCCCTAAATGTCAGTAGCATTCATACTGTCTGCCACCCAGATGTAGACCATTATCTCGTTGACAGGTTGGCTGAACAACCACCAGGGATCAGTTTTCAACTTGAGGCAAAGATAGCACTATATGAGGGGACAGGTGCAAGCTGGTGCTCTGAAAACAACGGGAACCCGGTTATTGTAGTTTGGCCTGCTGATCTGGCCTCACTCACCAGCACAATCAACGCTTGCAGCAGCAGTGACTGACACACAGCTCATGGCAGCAATTTAGGTATTTTAAAAGCCTTTGTAACTGATGGCTGCTGTATTTGTGTCAAAATGGGTATGTCATAAGTCAATCACATCAGAACACTTTTTGAGCTTAATATGTGTCTGTCACCAATGATGCCTGTATATTTTTAATGGGGCATGTTTGTAATACAACATCTTTAGTAGTTGTAGCCCACAGTTAGCTAATTGACTCCATGGCAACGTTCTTGTCTCCCCAAAGACAGCGGTTAGAGGATTCTTATTATTATTATCCCCCAGGTTGTAGTAAGACAAAGATTAATACAGTACAATTACAAAATCCATTAATGTTACATTTTTTTTACTAGTTTACAGTTTTTGGGTGGTTGTTGTGTTGCATGGATGCAGTTTCAGAACCCCTAATCTAGACTCAGTAAGTAACTTTTGAATCCCTGTACAATGAAAGGGTTTCACTAATCTAAAAATATACAGTATTGTGAATATGTAAACCAACTAAACTCAAAACTCTGCCCCTTTGCTATTTTGTATGTTGCTTTAAGTCAGCAATGAACTGATCATAGTCTTCACTTTAGTCAGACTGTCCTCACAAAATGGTCAGTAAGTCTCTGAGGGAAACAGAGGTCAATATTACAACTTCTAAACTTCTGGAGTGGTAATACACAAGCACTTCCTCTGGCCTGTGGGTGGATGGATTGCAACACATTGCCGTCTAGTTCACTATTGTTAAAAATCCACATTTTTCTGTCTGCCTGCCTGTTGAATATTCATCTGCCGGTACCTTTAGCTCTGTGTTCCTATTCCTAAAGGAATCTCTGCTGAGAAAGCGCCTCAGGCGCAGTCGTATACAGAGAAGGAGTTGTCAGTACAATGACATGTTCCCCTTGTTTAATTGAGGACAGTACAACAGAACAGTAAAGAGCAGTATGAGACAGAGCACAGTACAAGAGAAGAAAATAGATCAGAGAAGTACAGAATAAAACAGGACACAGCACAATACAGTACCAGAAGAAAAACAAAAGGGAGCTGAAAAGATTACAGAGCAAAAGCAGCACACAACACAGCAAGAGAAGAGAAAGCAGAAGATCCCTAGTGCTGAGACAGATGGTGTCAATGTCACACTGCTGCTGGCCATGTCTGCTTGTCTCATTGATGATTCAGAGGACACACTCCTCCCCACCCCAAGACCAGACAGACACAGTTCAAATGATCATTTCTTCTTCTCCTTCACCTCCATTTCAGAATATCCCTCTTCAAACTTGGCTGTGGGCTCATATTAAATGCGACATCCGACCTTGATCCTGCTGTGGCTCAGTTCTGTTTTAAGTGTTAATTACTTGATTTGTAGGCGTATAAGGTGCTGTTTACCCAAACCTGCAGAAATTGAGATCAATGCTCCAGGGGCTTTGGTAGTAATTTCAATCGGGAGAGCATTCCGCGCTCGATCGGTCAAGCGTTCCTCACTCTGAAATTCAAGTAGCAGCAAGAGACTTAATGCCTTCATCCAATATTGCTTGTATGGCCTCCAAATGTTTGAATAGCAAGAACAAAAGGAGGGCAGCAACTCTCTTGATGCACTGCTGAAGAAAAATTGACTTTTCTTGTGACAAAGTTATGATCGGTAAAGATTAAAGTTAAATCCACTCTAAAACAGAATCCATCTATCTATCGATCTAGGTCACTCTCTTTTAACTTATTGTCTCATCTCATATGGTCAGCTTTGAAAAATACATGCAGAATGGTTTTATACATCAGAGCCCCTGGCATAGTGGCGGCAGACTCGTTGCGTTTGTAGTCAGTACAAATGAGGACAAAGACATTTGAAATATAAATCTAAACATCCAAAAATAATCAGCTTCACGGAATATTCAGGGATTATGTTGCCAATGACATAATACTTTTTATGTTATCAGTCATTGTCTGGCTTTTCCAAAAACTTTAAAAAATGATTTTAATTGTGAAAATCTTTAACAACAGACTATATTAGATGGATTGACTTTGCCATTTCTTATTAATGTAGTTGGGTTGATACCCCTGGTGTAAACAGCTATATCCGAAGATGAGTCTTGGAGTTGCTGTGTTGCGCTTCTATTGATGAGACTGGCAGAACTGACCCAGTGACTGTCCCCAGGGTGCTCCTCTGGGGTTGTGAGTTCAGAACAAAGTTTCCAGTTGAGAAGTGTCAGCAACAGCCACATCCCAAGTCAAAGTCCAATCGGGTGTCTCTAGACAATATTAATGATTAATAACCCAGCCATCTGAATTTATCATGTAGCTTGAATATTGATTTGGTGCTCGACTATAGAATTCATTTATTCTGTTTGCTTATTTTGGCGTCTACATGTGTGTAAATATCATCCACTCTTCATATGCACATCCTCACCCTGCTCTTGTGTTTCTATTAACATTTCTCTTTCAACATTGTTGTTCGACGCCTCAGTTTATTACTGCTGGTTTGACATGTTGGTCTGTATTCCCCTTTCTTTCCTTGGCCGAATACACAATATAGAAGTGATGCATCTATTTTATAGCTATTCTGAAAGGGATTTCAATTCACAGAGAGATGACCCATTTATTTGAACTGATCTGTGTAGATAATTTAGATAAATAAATGAATAAAATAAATGTATTCTTTAAGACTACCAACTGATAGCCTGGACATAATAAATAGAAATTGAAAACCTAGAAAAGTTCATTTAAACTGAAACTGTGTCAGAGTTTTCTTTTGTTCTTTCTGTTAAGCTAAGCTGCTAACTTTTACCTGCAGCCGTCTACAGATCTCTCTAATTATAGGCATCATAATTTATGGAGGCTCCACAAACGATAAGCTGATGTCTTTAGCGACTGATGGAGATCAGAAGCTAAGTTCTGTTTATACTTCATTGGTTGTCAACACACACAGACATGGTCAAAAGAGTTTGGCAGAGCAAACAGTCGTACATCTTGAGCTGCATATAGACAGTTTGCTCAGGTTCTCTCAGACCTGGTCTCCCTTCAGTCATTGAGAAAGGACTAATTCAATTATGGCCATTAAAAGAGAACAACAGCAGATAAACCTTTAGTGTCACTTGTAACATGGTAATCTGTAAAAGTACTAATTTATCATTATAATTACCACTTTAGTTATTCTGTGTGGCCTTAAATCACACACAGTCACGCAGACTTGGAGATTAAAGAAGGATATCAGATTAGGGCCACAGATGTTGGTCAATGAGCCGCATACTGAACATATCCGTACAATCTCCTCTCCCAGATGAGCTAAGCAGTCAGTTCGGTGATTGCTGCATCGATTCTATCCCACCAATGTCCGTCAAGGTGAAGATGTTTCCAAGGTTATCTGTGTGCACCGATGAGGATTAGGAGTAAAGATTCAGAAACGTCATCACTTTTTCTTCCTTTCTACCTACCTGTGGATTCATTGAGCTTCCTTTTTTGTTCTTTTATGTAAAAAGAGTGGCGTACGAAACTATCAGGAAGCAGACTTTTCTATTTTAATTGGTTGAAATGACAAACAACACATGATATTGACTTATTTGATTAATGTTTTCTGTTAGCAGCTTGCTCAAATACTTGAAATCTGGCTATGTAGTTAATACGCTCTAACAACCCATATTATGCTTAGCCTGCATCTTGAGTGTGTTCTTTTCCAAAGATGGTTAGTTAAAGACAAAAGACGACATTACAAGTTCAAATTCAGAGCGAGGATTCTTCATCAGTGAAATTTGTTTGCCTTATGTTGATTTCAGTCATCAATGTCTCACTGTTAAAACTATTGTGTACAACATAAAGAGTTATTGGTTCATCTTATTTTGAATTTAGTTATGTTAGGGTTGGATTCTACACAGTAAGCGGTTTTATATTGATTTGGCTCAATGAAATGCTTCCTAACTTCAGCACTAATCATGATATATGTAGTCTACAGATGAAGCTGTTGAAATATTTTACAATATTTTGCTTAAGACCCAGTGTCATAAATGTCTTTGTGAGTCTATCACAAAAATGATCTTGGACAAACCCTTGGACTTTATTAGAATCGTAATTCTCACATAGTTTTCATGGACTATAAGAGCGTTATAGTTCAATGTCAGCACAGCTTACATAGCTTATATATAGCAGGGCCGCGTAACAAAAAATAAAAAGTTGGCGGGCACAGTTCAAGAAGATGGCAGTAGTTTGTCTAATCAGTGTTTTACGATTGTTACTGAGGTTGCTATTATTTTAATTCACCTTTTTTCCATGAGGTCTGTCTAAAATATCCCCACCAAGAGAAAAAAATCAAACAATCAGCAAAGCTCAAAAGCAAAACACAGTCAATTTCACTTAAATGATTAGATGAAAGTCAATCTTTGCTGTGTAAGTGCTCCACACGGCAGTGGTCTGACAGCACAGCAGCAGACTCAGGGGCCAAACCCATTTTAATCTTGACTAAACACAGCAAAGACAACCCCTTATTGAGTCCTCCACCAGATCCCCCTTCATATTCTGCAAAATACCCAAATCTCTCCTGCTGAAAGTACATTAATACCTACTGAAGTCATGCAGAGCCGGATGAACTGCTAAGGAAGATGGAAGTACATTATGATCCACCTAAGAAGTGTGAGTTAAAAATAATTAGTCTGACAGAGAAGTTTGCTGCTGAACAAAGGTTATTGTATTCACTGTAATCTTTAAGGGGTTGAGGAAAATGCATGTTATGAACCAAGGTCAGTGAGGTTTGTCTCCTTTAAATCTGCATATATGGAGAATTGGTTTGGACGTAGCCCATCATTCAGCTGTAACGTCAGTTACTTTCTCAGTTGATCTTGTTGAATGAGCCATTGAAGATTCATCAAGGCAAAGTGCTCCGCTTCTGTCAATTTGCCAGCTAGTTAGCTCATTATCTGCACCACATGAAACGGCACATAAACTTCACTGTAAATGTCACTTAGATCCTTTACATACCAGTAGGGTCCTTACTACAATATCACTGTTACCAATGCACTGTGTGTCCATTTTTTGGAAGCTGCTGTGCAAATTTGTTTACTTTGTTCCTCTTTCCCCCTGCTGGGACTCAGTCTGCCAGCTTGTGTCAGTCAAACAGACAGCAATATGCCCCTACAGCTGGCTGAGATGAAAAGGAACATTGAATGCAAATGTGTCCAACTATTCACAAAATAAATCTCCATCTCTTCATTTCACCCCACCATAGTTTCATGTCAAACTACAACCCAGTTTACTCATTCAGTCCTTCCATTATGAGAAAACACCTTCATGCTTCAACACTAAAACACCCCTAAAAGTTTATCTTCTTTCAACCTGATTGTGTTTAAAAATTTATTTATAAGCCACATGGGGGCAGCGTGATAAACACTGGACACGTTTATATTTGAAAGGTAATGTGGCCAAATGCATCTCTGAACTCCTCCATCGCTACTTTGGATGATCTGAAATACCACATGCCCCAGAAAGGGGAATTTACACCTGGACTCAACAATAACAAAGTTCAGCGATGCAAGACGCATGCTGATGTGAGATATAGAAGGAAAACATTCACACAGAATTAAAAGCACTGCTTGAACTTTAAACAAGTTGATCTGTTTTGAAAGTTCACATCTGCACTGCAAGCGTTCACTGTAAGGGCTGTACCTGTTTGTACGTCTTCGTTAAGGTCGATTAATCACCACATCTTCGGAAGAGTGGAGCTGAGATACAACTAGATTGAAATGTGACACAGCAGACATGATCCAAGGACAGATACCCTGAGAAGATGATTAATACAGCACAGAAATAAGAAACAGGAAAATAGGGAACAGATGTGGTCTATGCTGATATATTGAACAGATACTGGGCTTGGAGTAAGTATTATGTGATATTTCCATGAAGTTTTATACTGCCTTTGAGTGAAAGAAATGCTAATGTAAATTGAGGGGTGCTCCAAAAGACCATGTGATCTACAAAGAAACTCAAAAACGCCAAGTGATCAGCAAATAGTTCAACCTTATCGTGTGCCTACACTTATTGGGAGCTAGAAACCTGTGAAAACTTCATTGCAACGACAAATGTTTAGAGACAGTTATGAGCAATATCTTGGCAATGACCTTAAAAATGGCACACAAGAAAAACAGCAACAACAAGAAGACTTGTGATACATTGAGAGTGTAGACACGGATGGCTGCAGTAAACAGAAGTGTACTTTGATGAGGCTAAAATCCATACTATATCATTGACTTGTGTTGATGTACCCATAGACACTGATCTCATTGCAGGGGAGCTGGGATATTGATTGCCTGACTGGAAATCCCATTACGCACATACTCATTCAGCGCCATTTGAACTGCTCAGGGTGCAATGAATTTCCCTACTCATCAGATAGCAGCACGCCGCCTCACTGTTCATCTGGTCTTAAAAAAAGCAGGCAGTGCAGGAAGTTTTGAGAGGCCCCTGCAGAAGGTTCAATCAACATATGTCTTTTTATTTTTGAGACATTTTCCCATTGGCATTTAATAATGTTGGCAAAATGCAGTCGTACTTGTGACATAATGACTCAAAATCAGTTCAATTTCAGTTTCAGGGATTTTTATCACTGTATCGTCATTTGAAAGAGGATTTTTTGGGGTAACATTTTGAAGAGTATGTATAATATCTAGAGTGGTGCAGCCAGCCCAAGGTGTGGTGCATCTAGCCCGGGGTGCTGCTGGAGATCTAGTAGAACCTTATCTGAGTTTGTTGTAAAGGGCTGAGAAAATAGACAATAGTTAAAGGCAGTTAGACAGAGGGAGGGCATTAGGCCGTAGTGCAAGTTAAGCAGAGAGAGTGAGAAAGTTAAACAAAAAAAGGAGTGATGGTCAAAGAGACCACGGACCTTGGAGGCAGTGTAAACAAATAAACACGTAATCTCTCTTTTCAGGCTCACTCTTCACTTACACACATACACACACACAGATACACACGCACACAAACACACACTGTCAGAAATACAGATAAAATTCTCCATTTCTCTGTTTGCCCTCCAGAGAGGCCCTTTGAACAGAGCAGATTCATCTTGTACGCCCTGACCTCCAGCTTCCTTGCTCACTTCCCCATGGAGCTCCCACTAGCCACTTCATACACACACACACACACACACACACACACACACA
>JAOXYL010000001.1:12333481-12355964 GCA_028564955.1 Terapon puta | reverse complement strand
GAGGATCCTCAAATCCAGGTGTGACTTGTTGCATCATTCCCAAGAAGACTCATGGCTGTAGTCGCTCAAAAGGGTGCTTCTACTCAATACTGAGCACAGGGTCTGAACACTTTTTTTAAAAATAAATTGGTTAAAAATTCTACCCTTTTTCTGTAGGGTGCTGAGTGTACATTAATGATTGAAAAATGAAAAACAAAAAATCTTTTTTGGCAAATGGTTGCATTGACACAAAGTAAATGTAAATAAACCTTCTAATGAATTACATTCCAGCCAGTAGATCTGCACCAAAATGTATTTATGATTTGTAAAATATGTTTTGTCCACAGCTGCTTTATGCTGTATTATAAACTTCTACTGCAGTTCATTAAATTCATGCAGCCATCTGAGGACAGTAGGACATATGTTGATAGATCTGGAGCTCCTGATTTGAGAAGTGACAAATATGCCATTACGCACACCGCCCATTGTGTTTACCTTCATTAAGTCGTGCGCAAATGACAGCAGGCTGCTACAAAGTAACCACACACCTCACACACACCTTGTAAACCAGTATAATGACGGCTTATGTTGGAGATGTTGCATCAAAGAGACAGAACATTTGTTCAGTGTGTGTGTGTGTGTGTGTGTGTGTATATATATGTGACTGCACAATATTTACATCATGACAGAAAGCAGGAGTATCAGTATTTTTTTAAATGATACCATACAATTACATTACAGCACACAAAATAGTCCTGTGCTGTATTTACTGACTTGGCAGCTCACTGTCCTGTGGTCAGGTAATATTACGTATCAACATATCAATGATAATATAGCTGATGAATGATTTTCACTCAATATTTTCACTGATGAAAACAAGATGTGAACCAAATAAAGATTTGATGAGACTTTTTTTTAAAAAAAGCGTTTAGACAGTGCTTATCTTTATCAATGAATTTCCAATCAGAACCATTGTGTTTAAGTGGAATAGATGCACTATAGTGACATTTCAGACAAATCATCCAAAATTTCATGCAAAGATCCCTTTAGCATGCTCAAACTTTGTTTTTGTTTTTCTTTGTTTTTTTATTACGGTTATTTTATCACCTCACCCAAGTGGGTGTGATTATGCCATACTTGAAATACAATTTAAGCCAAAAAAAAAAAAAGAAGCTGATTAGAGAGGTGGATGGTCCATATTTATTAATCTTAATTTATAAAATCAAAAGACTGATGTATTAAATATAATAATAAACACTGAGTGTCACCGTCCTAAAACTAAAATAAATATGTGACAAAAAGAAGAATGCACAGTTGAATATATGCAGTATACCTAATTTTAGACATATGATGGGAGAAAGAAACACTTATGTTAAAACAGGTTAAAGGAAAACCCAACATAAAGTGTCTCAGTAAAGTGTGTTGGACCTCCAGAAGAACTTCAGTGCGCCTTGGCATCGATTCCCCAAGTGTCTGAGGGACGAACTCCATTCTTCAAAGTCATCCCCTCATTTAGTGTTTTGATGATGGTGGTGGAGACTGTCTGACACTCCAAAATCTCCCACAGGTTGAGATGTGGTGACTGTGACGGCCATAGCATGTGATTGATATAATTTTCCTAATTTTTTCTCATCAAACCATTCAGTGACTCCTCGTGCTCTGTGGATGGAGGTATTGTTATCCTGGAAAAGCCCCCTCCCATCAGGATGGAAATGTTTCATCCCAGGATAAAGGCGGTCACTCAGAGAAGCTTTGCATTGACTTGCAGTGACCCTTTCCTTTGAGGAGACACATTGACCCAAACCACGGTGGAAAAATGTCCTCCACAACATGACAGGGTCACCAGAGCCTCCCACTGTAGGGGTCAAGTGTCCAACACTAGTAGAGAAGATGGTGAAGGATGACTCAGACCACCTTGTGCCACATCTTTATAGACTTGTACTAGGTTGGCTTTTACACCACTAAACTCTCAAATGTGCATCCATCTCTGTGAGGAGGTGTTTATGCAGACTAATAAATGCATCCTCTTGGAAAGTTTGGAAATTTCAGAAAAAATGTTTAAATAATGCATTACACTTTCATTAAATCCATTTTAGAGTTAAAAATGTATGACATTTAGTCAACTAAAACTAAACTCAAACAGAACTGAATGGCATTTTAGCCAAAAGCCAACTAAATTTAAAACAAAATCTGATGCCAAAATGAACACTGCAAACAACGCACCATGAACCTTCTTATGTGTGTCTGTGTTCAGCTCAGCCTCTGACTAAAATCCAAACTCACCAGATACTACAGTTCCTTCTGTTCTTCCCCTGCAGTCTTTTCTTTTGTCTCTGAACAGTTATGAAGCACATTCACAGTTCCCGCCACCTTGGGCATCTGTACATGTTATCGCCTCTTCTCTATTGACTTTATAAGCGCTCACACCCATTACAGTACAGTATAGCTTCACTACTTTGTACACACACACACACATGTACACACATATGTGCTGTAATTCATACAACTCAACATGACGCACTTGTATTGCTGACACTGTAATTATCGTCTATTTACTTAAAAATAGACACTTTTCCATTTAATGTGTTTGTGTTATATTCTTTATCCCCTCTGGTAGATTGCACAGCCACCCCTGTGTATATTTGACAATATAATGCAGCCTACAATACCTGTCTGGTCCTCTCCCGCAGGTCTTTATCTTCATAATGGGGGTGGTTGGTGAGAACTCTGCCTGTGCACAGCTTGATGCCTGCCAGCAGCTGCATGCTGCCCGCAAATACAGCCCGCTTAGGGGTCTTTGTGCTGTTGGACAGAGGGAACCAGGATAAAGGACACATCATTCACTATTATAAATATATAGATAACATATACCATGACAAGGCTTTGTGGGTAAAACAAGAGAAGTGAGAAAAGGGGGGGGGGGGGGAGTACAGCAGAAAGATATTAAATGGTTTGAAGGAGATGAAAAAGTTTGGAGGGTATTACCAGGTGCATCCAGTCATCCAAAAAGTTTGATTGAATTTTGCTTTAGTTTATTTTCTAACTTTGTTATTCAGCCCACATACTTTTGCTGTCTCCATTTGCCGCAATAATTGGGACATATTGATGGCATTTGAAAGTTTCTTTCAGTGATGTGGCTTCAAGGACAGTGGCCATCTACGTCAAATACAAGACATTCTTTGTACAGATAAATTAAAAGGATGGCAAACGACATGCAGTTACTGTGGCACAGGAGAATCTACAGGCACAGAGACAAAGCTTGTGAGGTTCTGGCATAATACATATTATAAGTTATGACACCTTGGTGTGTATGTGTGTGCATGTTCATCTCTGTGTCTTATTAAGCAAACTCGACCTTAACTGGCCTCTATTATAACAACACACACACACACACACTGACATAGACATATTTCTTACCTGTAATGTTAACCTCTGGGTCATTTTTAATCTAAACTCTTGCCTACACCCAGGACAGCACCGGGACTGACAAAGCTGATTGCAGGAGCTCAGAATACCGGACATTTTGACACTCGGGTTTCATACTGTCCCCTCAAGAACAAACACAGGATCTTGAGAAGGGTTTGCTCTCAGAGTGGTATAATCAAACTAGGACTGATACAAATCCTTTAATGCGTTGAAGCTTCTACTGTTTCCATGGTAATCCACGTCCAAATTAGTTTTTAAACATATACATATATATATATATATATATATATATATATATATATATATATATACATACATATTTACAAATATGCATTACCCCAACAATCATAAGCAGATCCTGATATAGGCCTCGATATGAGCACATTTGTTTTTATGGGCTTTTATGGGATTTATTTGATGTGATTTTTCCACATTTTGTTGCCGTAGTCTGATTTTTGTCCTTGTCTTTTATCAGACTGCACCGCTCAAAGAGGGCCAGTACTCACAGGTAAATCATTCTCACAGAAAGCTTTGAAAGACCAAAAATAGTCTTTGGGACGGTCCTAAATCAGACACATACTGAATACTATACATACACTTAAGACATATGCACCAGAACATACCCATGCACACACCACAGTGCCATTATAGATATATATCCTCTGGTTTTAGTCCAGTTACACAGAAATACTGGACAAAGGCTGAGGTTCATATCGTATGCTCTGTGTGTGCAGTATATGTGTAGGGCACAATAATGACTTGCCGCAAGCTTTAAGGGTGAAATAAAGACATTGGCTTGAGCGAATGTACACATATGAGTATTCTGCGATCGGGTATAAATGTGTGTATTCATACATGCTCTCGGGCGGATGTGTGGGTTGATGTCTTGGCCTCCTGACCTGCAGTGGAAGTGGGTTATTTCCATTTCTGCCTGTCTTCTCTCTGTGACTCTGTGAATTTAATCGCTCACAGCATCCCAGGGAGCAGCTCACACCCCCTCCACGATGATTTACATTTAATTTCACGTTTATATTCTCATATGTAAATGCTAGAAGGCACTGGCATGCACCCCACTGGCATTATAAAAATGAAATCATGACATTAATTGTAGTATATGGGGGGTCTGGAAGAGACTCACAATGGTCACTTAGCACAGATACAGGCTTGTTTGGATTTCCTCTTTACATATTGTTCGGGTCGCTGTGTACATGTTCATGCACTTGCATGTGCAAGTGTTCATTTGCATCCGTTTCTCAACTTCACAGATCACCATTAAGAAGGAGAAACACTAAATGAAGGGAGGGGAAAGTAATACAGGGACTGGGCAGCAAATCCTAGATACCTAATAATTCTTCTATAATATGGTGCAACAGCCAAATTCAATTCTTCAGCTTTGTAATGTGATTATCTCTCGACTGTGCACTGCATTCTAGCGTCTTTTAGCTGCTAAATGCCATTTTCCTCAGGAGTTAGTGGAGACCAGAACACAGCTAAAAATCAGGGACCATTTGACTTACATTTGTTGGGCAACCTGAAACACCGCAACAAAGGTGCAATGGTAATAAAGCAAATCCTCTTTGAAGGAGAAAGATTTGTTTTGATTGTGCTGGCTTGCAAGTGAAAGTGGCTACAATTGCTTTAAACAATCAACGACATTGTGGTAATCCACAGAAAATGAAGAGGGTATGTTTTTAGTGATGCAAGAGAGATGAGGGAGGCTACAAGAAACCCGCACTCTGGCTACAGTCTGTTCTGCTTAGGAATGATGGAAGAGCATTTGCCACCAATAAAATAAATGTTCAAAATATTAGCCCTGTTTTTTTTTAAACCCAATGCCGAATGAATAGAATAGATACAATTCAGCTGGTGTTTGTGACACAAAATGATTTGGTAGAAACTGATGTGGTGTTTGCGTCAGTGCTTTGAGAACTGTAAGAGGGTTTCAGAAAATATGTTAAAGCAATGGATGAAAAGGGTCATCCCAATGCTGGTATTTATGCTTTGTTTATCTGGGAGGAATAACAATGTATCTATAATGAAAAATACAAACTCATTTAATCTGTCTAAAAAAAATGTTCACTTGACATTTAGGTTTAGACATGACAACATTTGTGCAAGAATATGCCTAATTTGATACCTGTTTATAACAGCATGAAACAGGATGACATCCTACAGTAAACACAGCACATTAAATGCATTTCCTATTTTTATATATCCTCAGAATAAAAAATATAAGACTGTAAATGAGGATAATGTATTCCCTTTAAAAATCATCTTGTGCTACAGGTGAACATGTCTCAATCTGCCTGTATGAAGAAAATCTGATCAAGTGTTCAAAGGTCTGTTCATATTACATAGTTTAACTTCAACACTGATGCCTGCATACACCCCTGGATATGATGTTGCAGTGGGGAATCATGATAACCACTGCAAAGGCTCTTTTAAGAGTCCTGCCGGCATTTGCCTTCAAAGTTGTGCCTTCAGAGAGATGAACTTATCACCCACAGTCAAAAAAGAACTAAAACTACTCTATGCCCTCTTCACAACTTTGTTAGTTAGCTGTTATGACTCACACACAACTAGTTCACATTTAACTTGAGCCCCTTACACAGCCATGGCCCGTCCACACTGGAGATTCACTCATTTGAATTCTTTCTATACAGAGTACTGAAGACTAAAGAGAAGCAATATCAAAAGATTTTTTTTTTACGCTGCTACTTAGAAATGATTAGGCACAAGGCTGTCTGAATGAAATGCATAAAAAAGGGGAATATCTTACAAACATGCTGATAGACTATGAGGGCATCCACCATCCACAAGAAGACTTCTATGCTCCACACTCATTTTTAGAGGTGCCAGTGGGGTGGACTCAGGTGTGTGACACTGACTTTAACCACGTTTAGAAGAAAATAACCGAACATTTCTGCATAGGCATGCTGGATCTGTAATGTACCATGTATGAGTAGCTGCTTTTCTGATTATTTTAGTTACTTCACGCACAGACACACACAAACATACTATGAGTAGAAATGAAGATGATGATGAAATACAATGATAAAGTGCCAGCCTATCGATTCTCTACCGAAATCTCACTTTTCATTGTGAGTTCAATCAAAGACGTGTCTCTCCCTATGAGCTGTTAAAATGTAAAAGACGACACGTGCACAGATCACAGACACATAGCTGCACTTTGCCCTATTTAAGGACGAGGCCAAATGCTGCTAATTTAAACAATTTAAAACATGCCAGGGAGCGGCATGACAGGAAGGCAATTAAGACAGTGAGAAACGAGTGAGAGTAAGCGCAAGCAGAGGGTGTGGAAACTGGTGAGGATACAGTTTCACAGACGGAGCTGGAAAACGTTTGTTTTTACAAAAGACGAATAGTGGCAAATGTTTTCTAAAAATGGATGATGTCCTTGCTTTGAATAACACAGACAGATCGACACAGTGAGACAGATGTAAAAAACAAGTTTGAGAGGGAGAGAGGGTGTTGAGCACTGTTTGCACTGAACAACATGGCATCTGGGGACCCCATGTGAGTTAGGAGCTTAACCTTTACGGAGACAGAATGAATGGTCGAGACTGCCCGCACCAGAAAAATCACAGCATTGGTCATCTGAACAAAGTCTTAAAAAAAAAAGTTGTTTTCTGGCTTTGCAATAATAAAGTCTGAGCAGAAGGCAGAAATAAAACATTATACAAATGTCAAAGGCCAGCTAAAATGATTTAGCTACTGTTAGTTGTGTTGTTCTGGTGACAAGTGGGTAAAATGTCTTTGCTTTCTAAAAATAAAAAAAAGAGGTGTCTAATGCTCGAATTGGTTCTCAAATAAATATCTGTACACATACACATGCATGCACACACTGTAGTCCAAGACATATCTGTGGTCCTTGATGAAGACAGGACACATGCTCTGAAAATGATGTTTGTCAGGGTTGCCAATTTTCAAAATCAAGCTGCAGAGAGATACAGATTGTTCCACCACAGTACAATGGAGTTGATGGGAAATTTCACAGACCTCTCTCTGGATATTTCCCATGATATTATACTGCAATTATAATTCTGTAGATTATCTATTCGAAGGAGATATCGCTGTGAGCAGCAAAATTCAATCCCACATCATTTGTGTAAAAAAATTGGGAGAAATACATTAAAGAAAGGATAAATAAATCCACAAAAGTCTGCAGTTTAAATCCAATTTAGATTTACACTCCATTGTAATAGATGCTTCTACTCATTTTTGGACTTATGACCTTTTACTCTATTTTGTCAATATTATCCATGTTAACGATAACCAAGTGCTCTCAGTTATCATCTTTATTGAGACAGAAGATCAGGATAAGCTCATGCAAGTAATTTTTGGAGCGGTCGTAAAGGTCTTTTAGAAGGCACTTACAAGCAAGCTATTTTCGAGTGAGGACTTGAGGGATAAACAAAGTCAGTGTTTCACTCAAATATGCTGACTTTTTCATTTGAGCCTGTTCCTACTCTGAATGGGTCTCCATGCTGAGTAGCTAGATGAGCCTCCTGAATTTGCAGCAAAACTGCTGTCAAAGCTCTCATTAATAATTTTCACTGCAGCCTTCATAACTCTCGACCACAGACTGTATATCTTGACCCAGAGGAGGAGGTGGAGGAGGAGGAAGAAGAGGAGGAGGAGGAGGAGGAGGGTGGGGTGTGGTGAGGGAAGGGAGGGGGTGGGGGCATATCTTACAAATATGCTCCAATTATCACTACCCAATGGCAACATTCAAAGTACAACACAACCTAGCTACATTACACATCATCATCTCTCGTGTGAAATATGATGTGTGAGCTCCCACTTCCTGTTGCAGCCTGCAGTGGCGCAGTGAAAGTACTGAAAATGGTTATCTGTGAGCCCTGACGGTCTGAGAGGCAGCGGTTTATATTAAACATGTGCCCGAGCTTACACTGCTCCTCTCTATGCTGCACATGTAACACTTGCACCACCCAGAACTCCTCATGCCCTCCTTGAGTTTATGTGTCAGGGAGCAGGGCGTTGAAGCTTTTGCTAATCATCACCTCTTTACTTTTTTACAAGCCTTCATTGATTGACACCAAACTGCTCTTGCAACTCAAGTGTGCGATTGTGAATTTGAAAGAAGGTGAAGACATAGGCTGAGGAAGAAGAAGTAGAGAAGCAGAGCACATGGGTTAGAGACGCAATGTTGGTGGCTTGAAAAACTGCACACTCACAACTATAACTCAGAGTTGGAGGCAGTGGAACGACCAGGAATTGCTATTGATTTATTGACTGTCCATTTAAAACAGAGAATCAGCCTACAGCTGAGCTGTGGAGCTGCTGCCATTATCAAGTGGAAACTTGTGAATTATGGTCGTGCAAAATACAGATCAACTGCTACCAGTTGTTGCTCTCAGATCTCAAGCCCGTCAGGTCTAGGGTCATGATTGATTGCCCTGGGAATTATGATAATCCTCTCATCAAGTTGCCTTAAGGCACAGCTTTCTATAGACATAAGGGCTTAGGGCTTAGGACATGCATCATTAGCTGTTCTTAGGGTTTTCTTACCTCTAATCTAATACTAATCTCATCTCTAAACCTAATCCCAATTCTGATTTTAGAAACAAAAACTGGATAAAATAAGCAGGTCTCCTCCCAACTTTTGGGGACATTTCTGCCCTGTAACAAAAGAAGTACAAAACACGAGATAAAAATCCCTTTGCATTTGTATTTTCGTTCTGAGTCCAACAATGGGCCACATTAAATCTTTTTCTGAACATTTGCAACCATTATTAGTCATACATGATTCATACATGCAGCACATCCCCTGCAGCTAGAATTACCACAACAAGTCCCAGCTTTACACAAGTACACTATCCGGCCCAGAAACATCCTCCTCTATATGCGCACATCTGTCTCTGTTCTTCCCTTCTGTATGGCTGAGATTCATCCGTGATCTTTCCATAAAAAAATTAAATGGCCTGGGCTTTGGCAAGAGAATACAACGTAACGCAGATCCCCTTGCCCATCTTAACACTTTCATCTGGAATGTAATTAGCACAGCAGCAAGAAGCTTAGCGCTCCGCCCTGCTCTCAGCCCCAACCAAGGTAACTCTAGGCAGCCCCTAATCCTCAGAGCCTAATGGGATTAGCTCCGGAGGGAAAGGAACCCATGTCACACACACAAATACATTCAAAATCCCAACCTCTTTTCCCCGTCTCACTATCCAATCTCTCTCCCTCTCTCCACACCATTCCACAATATGTCTAATAGGATTTGATTGGCTATTTCTTAAAAATCACATCTGGTTCACTCAGTGTCATCATGCAGATGATGATAGGGGGGAAATAATAAGCTTTGAATTATGACTTATTCAGTGCAGATATGAATTACACTGATAATCTATGGGAAACGCCAAAATATTAACTGATTAGTATTTTGTACTTTTATGCTTTTCAATTAGCATCTTGTTTTAAAGTAGAATTTTGACAAATTAACAAAATGTTTGTTTATGAACACTAACAGAAATAAATAAAGCAAAATGGGGAAACAGTGAAACTTGGGCCTCACCCCCAAAAAGAAATATTGGTAAAAAAGGACACAGTAATTAGCAAAGTAATAATCATCTGCATCAGATGTTGGAAACCTTTGGTTACCAGGGTAACCTATGGTCTCTGAAAACTGTGTGAGGTATCTCACCATGGGAAGTGCCTGTCAAAGTCACCATTTACAACTGTCCACGGCCCCACACACAGCATTCTCAGGCGTATTTCTTCTGCATGATGTGAGATGCTTGACTTTACTTCTCGGAGAGCCAGGGTTACCCTGGTAACCAAACATTCTCTTTCAAAGCTTACAGTGTCTCACCCTGAGAGATGTGGCCCACCCCTGAATTGGTACTCTGAAGCCCATATCGACTTGATCCGGGAAGGGCAATACCACATACTCTCCCCATGGGCTAATACACAACTACTATGAACCCACACCAAGGACTGAGTGCGCCAATGAAGGCACTGTCACATCCAGGCGTTATAACCAAATAAGTGTGTTTGTGGATGCCCAGCTTGCAGTAGCATAGATATCACCGGCAGACACGCGTCTGAACAGGGCCCATGAGGTAACCATAACCTTGGTGGAATGAGCCTGCAGCCTCCCCGGAGACTGCAATCCGCAGCTTTCATAAGCCAAAGTGATAACCTCAACTATCCAGTGTGATAGACACTGGCAAAACAGAAGCTATGACAAGAGGCCCATGGTCCAAAAATGAGCTGTTGCTTTTTCTATATCCCTTGTCTCCCTTATCCCTGTATCCAAATAGATACATAAAGCTCATAGGAAGGGGGGGGTTAAAGGCGAGCAGCTCCTGTGTGGGGCAGCTGCTGGAAGACTCACTAACCTTAGGCATGAAAGCAGGATTACGGTGTAACATCACCTTCCAATTGCCAGGAGAGAACTGCAAGTAGGATGCATGCACAGACAAAGCATGTAATTCACTTATCCACTTGGCTGATTTTAATGACAGCGACAGGATAGTTTTTAGAGACAGCACCTTTAAGTCATACTCAAAAGGCTCAAAAGACACTGAGTGTGAAAATCCAACAACTTAGGGTTACACACAGCCGAAAGCTCCCTTCATAAACCTCTGTGCATTATGAAAGCCCGTATCACACACACATGGATAGCAAAGACTACCTTACGCCTGTCTTGTAATTCCTGTGGGAAGCCTAACATATTCGGAAAAGAGTTCCAAAAAGAGTTGATGCCTGGTGCCTTTACACCACCTTTGAAACACGCGCCACTTGACATCATACAATGACCGTGTAGTCTAGATGGTGCCTTCGTGCTCTGAACAGTCCCTGAAGGGCAGGCCTGATTCAGTCATATTTAACCTTTTATGTGCGTGCCCAAAGAGCCAGTTTTTCACGGGGGTGTGAGGGGATGTGTGCGGGGTGGGGTGATAAATCTGATTGTGCTCCTGTGTGACGACCCCCTGAGCAAGCATCTCCTCCCAGCAGCCTAATGGGTGGAGTTAGGTCGTCAGGAAGATTCAGCTCACCTGGTCTGTGGAGACTATATAAGCTGGTCAGGCAGCCCCTCTCTCTCTCTCCCTCTCTCCCTCTCCCTCTCTCTTCTGGCTTCCACTTGCTTGATTTTGATCATCTTCAGTTTACCTTCAACTTCATTTCCATTTTGGTTACGTCAAATAAAACATTTTTAGTTGCAACTCATGTGTGGTCCATTCTTTTGTCCAGCCTCGAGCCGGGTTGTGACGCCGGTCTCTGCTCAATAGAAGCAGCCAGGGCTGGATGCAAAGGAGCTGTACTGTGTATACGGGCCTGCTGGAGCAGTGCGGGGGCTATCAGACTGATCAGAATTAGCTACCCTTGAGAGCCAATTCCCTCTACTGTTAACACACAGGGAACATGAGTCGCACATAATGAAAGCAGGTTCTCGCTCCAGCACATTAACACTGGTGTGACAAAGGGGAGGGTTGTTATTGTAATAAATTTGAAAAAATATAATAATGAAGCTCATTTTCAGCAGCACTTTCTCCCTTCTGCACTCATGGCCTTTCCAGTTTGCTGACTGTTGTTCAATTGTATGTTTAATTATATTTCCATCCATAATAGAAAGATCTATTCACCAATCCAGAGCAGTGTCTGACCTGTGCTCAGATCAGATCTGGAGGAGGGTTGTAAAACCAGCTCTGCTGACACCTGTTGACCCGTTCAGATCAGCCACCAATTCAGGTTTAAGTCACTTCACTGTGCTGGTCTGAATGGAATATGACAAAGGAAGGTAACAAGCAATATGGGAGGCGGATTGCAGGCAATGAGATGCGTCCTTGGCCAGACACTGTGGTTGTGTAGTTACATGGTTTGCAATATAGACTGCTAAGCCAACATGAAGCCTAGCACCCCTCGTCCAACCTGATGAGCAGAAAATGACAGACACACACAGATGTGCAAACACAAAAACACACACAGCCGCCACAGTACGGAGCCGTTCCAAATCCCAGCTCCATCTCTGATCCCATCACGGTGACGCTCTCGATCAAAAGCTCGACCGCAGAGACCCCGAGGTTGGTTAGAGCTCTGCCAACAGCTGGGTCCTTTCCAGCGCCCCTAAGTCTCAATCGTGGAGACCCATCGGCTCTCATCACTCATCTGCCAGACTCCCCCGGAAACCAGTGCCGATACACATGTAAAGTCACATGCACACACACAGACTAATCAAGGACATCAAGCAAAGTGAAACTTGATCTGCTGAAACAGGTGGATCAGATATGCTTCGGTGGTGTGTATGCTCAGGATTTGTCACTGTGGGTGTATGGGTGTTTAGGTGTGTACCTAATCCAGGTCATGAGCTCCACAGTGTCAGGATCATAAAACTCCCTCAGTTCGGATAACTCCTCCATTAGCTTGGGCCAGAACTAGAGGGAAACAGACAGACAAGTGATGGAATACCCTCCGTTAACACTTATTAAGGTCTTAAAGCAGAGTATAAAAGCTACTGATATATTTTAAATAACATCTCATTACTACACTGAATATAACAGTGTATATGACAGCCATTTAGACTCTTCCAACAGCAAGATAAATAAAAGAAAAGCAATCTTTTTGGTATCCTGTTACGATCCAATTGCATGTTATCATTTTCTTCCACAACTTCCATTTCATGCATTTTCCTCTTCTCATATCATTGCACACGGTTTGTACAAACTGGCTCGGCTCTGTAATGAGACCATCGATACAGTGATGAACATAAACCACCAAGAAAACAGCATACCTTGTAATACAGGCAACCGATCATCGCCAGTGGAACTGCATATCTGACAAGCCTTAACTGCAAAAAGGGGGAGCGAAAAACAGCCATAATGAAATGACAGGATATAATCGTATCAGAGGCAGAGAAAGTGAGAGTCAAACAGATATATACCTTAAAATGAAGACAAGCACAGAATGAGATAATGCAGAGATAACCGACAGACAGAGCACCATTGCTCACGAGGATAACTTCTTATCTGATCCAAGCTGTCGGCACGTTATGACCACACTGACACCTAGTGGCCCCACTGGCAATGCTATCAGTCCTGAGCAGAGGCTGTGCATTCAAATCCAACTGGACATTAGGGAGCATAACAGTCAAACCAGCAAATAATAGAGAAGGAAAGAAGTAATGGGACGTCTTTCTATAGTGTCTCACAATGAGTTGAATATCAATGTGAATGATCAAAACAGATCAATGCTGGCCATTGACTGTTAGTTGTCACTACAGCTGGATATCAAACATCAATATTTTCTCAGAACTGAAAGAAATGTCAGCACTGACTATCACAAACAGTCAGGTATCAGAAGTTGTGACTGAATGTTCAGATTCTTGTTGCATTTGAACAATATGTGCTTCAATCGCACAGAACTGTGGTGTGACTGGATATTTCTCTATCGAACTGATCCAGTAATGATACAAGAAATGACAGATAACAGCTTTACAAGTAAATGTGTGGAATGAAACAACCTGTACAATGACCATACTTTCAAAAGTAAAGTATCACACTTTTCATATCAAAGAAAGAAAAAGAAAAACAGTTTGGACGTTTGGAGCAGTCGCTGCGAGTTCGTACCAGTACTTTGCTGTTGCAGCGGAGAGTGTTGAGGAGCAGAGTCCACAGCTCCGTCCCACACACACCGTAGGCTGCGACCGCACACATATGGCCGGTCCATATATACTTCATCCTGGACAGAGGGTGGGAGAGAGAGATAATATCAAGGAGTGCTTGGTGTTAATTTTTTGTTGGTTTTCGCTATAAATCTCCTGTGTCGGTGAAGTAGTAAATGATTGTAACGCTCGTGTGTGTGATGCTTTCTGTGTGTGTTTGTCTAAATAGGAACTGAACAAATGAGGAGATGATTAAACATTGAGTGAACAACAGAGAGAATGAAATGAGATTTAAAAGTGTTGACAGGTACAGAGACGGAGAGGTGAGACACAGGGAGAGGGGGACAGGCATAAAGAAGTGCAGCCTCACAGAAATAAATCTCAATGCGTTTTTAATGCAAAGGAGCTGTCTGACAGAAACGAACGGCTCTCTGCACTTTTGGCCTTTTCGGTCTTCATCAGCATTTTAGAGAAAGTGCTGAAATCAAACCAGTCACTTTCTGGGTTGCTGCTGTGTTATGCGCTCACAAGATTTTTCTCTTTTTTTTATGAGTTCAATCGGTACTTTAATTCCCAACTGTAACAGAAATGGCCTTTATGAAATATATGTTTTAAATGTACATGAACATGCTGTTCCAAACCTTGCCCACTTCATATACTGTGACAAGAACACAATAAGGAACATTTATATGCACAGAGGCACCTACCTACTGCCTATACTGCACTGAAAATCATATTCAAATTAAGCTACTTCTGTGAACATTTAAATGCTGCGTCTGTGCCTCTATGAATAAACCAGATAGGAATATATCCTCCCTTTTCTTTTTGACTGAGTAATTGCAGGTTTCTTTTAATACACAGTAAAAACGACGATGATTCCAATTGTAACCTCTGCGTTTTCTTGACAGTTCTCACAAAGACCCTTAAGTTAAAGGCAATTATACTTTCACAATAAGGAATCGTGGACGTCAAGCCTGGCAGCTTGTGCTTGTAGTTTGAAGTGCGCAAACACACCCTTACAATCAGAGACCCAGAAAATGTACTGATGGCGTTTGTAACTAACACCACTTGGCAATTGCAGAGGAAAGTTGGGACTCTGGGAGGGTTGTTGTGTCTCACATCACATAGATGTAAAATGGGAAAAAAACTGCTTGCTATGAGGAATACTAGTCAAGCTGTGTGGCACTACAGAGCTAATAATAAAACTATATGCATGTACAATACTGTACACCACTTAGTACGACATGTTGTGTCTGTTTCTCTCATTTTATTCCGCTGTTGTGAACCTGTTATTAACGCTGTGTGGGTCTGAATTGTTGAAGGCCGAAACTGAAAGCACAAGAATAATATATATAATTCAAGAAGTTACCATGCATCTGTCCAAATCTCAAGTGAAATGATCCACTGATGATGCAGGGAGGTGGTAGTAGCAGAAGTAGAGAAACAGTTGTACCAGCAGCACAGAATCCCTACTATTTCAGCTTCAGGAGTTTAATATTGTGAAGTGAATAAACACAGTCAAACGGACACCTTGTGGAAAAGTCACACAGGATTAACAAAGTTTGTGATTATTTGATAACAGAATCCAGTTGTTATACACACGGCCATGAGCTACACCGATAAAAACAGCCATCTAGAGCAGATTTCTATTCCCAGATTAGGAATGTTCAGATTGGTAATATTCAGATTAGGAATGTTTACATCCTGTTAACTCAATACCTTTAACATAAACTATCCATGAAGTGGCTTTAGCAATAAACCACAAAGGACGAATGACCTAATTATTGTGAGTACTGATGATAATCACATTTGAAGAGTAATTTAACAACAGGTTAAAGGTTGTGTTGTGCTGCCCTCTGCGGAGGTTTCCAGACTGTTTCACAGCACTGATGCTGGGTGTGGTCCTCAGCAAGGAACCGCTGGGGATCACCAAAACAAGATTTTCAAAGGGGGTTACTTACACAGATGCTAGAATGCATGACAACAGAACTGGACAATATTAAAATACCTGGGAAAGCTTTTTGTCCAGCCTCTCTGTTTTCATATAGAGAGAAGAAACTGGGGCAGCTGACGCAGAAATTCAGGCCAGTTTCTCTGTTTGGTGGTCATAGTTCTGGTGTGACCAATAAGAGCAAATTTGTCGAGCACCATCATGTCGCAGCAGTTGTAAAAGCTGCCAGCTCAGAGAACCGGAGCACTCCGGAAATGAAGAGGAAGAGGTGGCTGGATATGAAAATCGACTGCAAGAAAGATTTTCATTTGTAAGGCCTGGAAGTCTGGTATCTGTAACGGGAGCCTCGGCAGTGGTGCCGTTCCACAGAGGGAACCTGCCAATGAATGATGCAGCTAGGTGAACCAGAGAAATAGGCCACATTGTACGTGTGTGCCAATAGGAAATCAAAGAGAGAGAAGCAACATGAAACAGGAGAAGAATATGAGAGGAGAGGCTAATGGGGCTAATTGTAAAGGAGCGAAACACGAAATATCTCAGTAGACGGACAGTGCCAAGCGTAGTTCTTCTATTCTTCTTCTGCATAGTTGAATAATGAGCAATACAGTCATAGAAATACATTTTTTCCAAAAATCTGTGAAAATGCAAATGGTCTGGAAGAAAAACACGAGAAGAACATCTTGCTTGCTGATACAGAAAAATCTTACTCAGTACAAGTACAGTACAGTATAAATGTCTCTTCCCAATCACCTCTATAGTTTCTGACAGCAGAAAGGTACAGCATGTCCCAACAACATGCTTCTAATATCCCTAAAACGCCAACATTTACCTTTGTTTGTTTCAGATAGAGATATTTGCAGAGGGTTGACACGATTCGTAGAGTAGCACGCCTGGCTGAGACACATAGTGACTGTGCCAACAAAAAAAAAAACAAGCTAAACAGCCTCCAGTTCAGCGTGTAACTACCTCACTTTAGGTGCTCACAGTTCCCACTGACATTCATACTCCACACTCTCCACGCGGGCACGCTCATTCTTCTCACACACGTTTTCAGCCATATCTAAGACATGTTCTATGTTTCTGAGCCTTCTGCATACAGATCATCAGCTGTTGTGAATGTTTACTTTTTGTCTGAGAAGCCAGGATTTAGCCTCAGCCTTTTAGAACGATAAGTATGTACTCATGCAAAGCATCTTTTGAGTTTTTGACCTACCTTTCATCCACCTAAACTAAAGTGTTGATTCTTATGGGTTTGATAATATCAAGGTGTTAATTCAGAACATCAATTGTCCACTCTCTGTTGCTGCTGGCCATGGTGTGGTTATCTCAAAGACTGAGGTACAATGGGGTGTTGCCTGGTGTGAGTGTATGTGTGTGTGTATGTGTGTGTGTGTGTGGTGTAGGTGGTTGAAGCTTAAGTGGATCACTGGGATCATTCAGACACTTGGTAAGAAGTCCCTGTCTGAGAATTAGACCAATGTGATTAATGTGTGTGAATCCAAGTACCTGCATTAATGTGCATTGGTGTGTGTGTGTGTGTGTGTGTGTGTGTGTGTGTGTGTGTGTGTGTCAGCTCACCTCATAGTGCTGAAAGCCAAGAGGCCATAAAACAGTGTATGCAACAAATTATAGGCCACATCCGGACGAAAAGACACCGCATGCCCTTCTCCAGCTCCTTTCCTCTCCTCGGCTGAACTTCCTTTAGGTCTGCTGAGAAACAAAAAAGGCAGCGAGACAGAAGACAACAGTGATACATAAAACATTACAGCCAGACGCTTGAGAGGAGCGGCAGAGGGGTAGGTGGGTGGAATTGATATTATTCAGATTATTCAGATTTCAGTAGCTGTTATTCAGTTTTCATTAGCTGTTTGTGAACAAGTGGACGTGCAATGATGCACACCCACGACCGTTTCTGTCTGCAGGAGTGAGCGCACAGACAAGGCAAAGAGAGGCCCGAGGGCAATGATGTCACTCCCACGATTTGGCCTCCCGCACCGAATCAGGCGGACACCGGCCTCCATTTGAATACAAATCCAATCTGGCTCTTGCGTCTACGTGAGGTGGGGTAAACTGGATTAAATTAATTCCTGAATTGGCAAATAGCCCTTTGTTCTACGAGGTTAGTATTCCAGCCCTCCAACAGTAGAGGGCGAGTTGATATGCTAATGTGATTAGTTCAATGCGGCCCCTCACCTTGCACCACAGGCGAATGAAGCTTGGAGAGGCAGCTGGAAGAATATTGTGTTTTCCAGAGCATGAAGCAACAATGCCCATTACTAAATCTGCAGTGATGTGGGGCAGAGACGTGAGGAGGGTGATTACCGCTCTGGGTCTCTGCCTCCTGACGGCCATCTTAGAAGATGTCCTTTTCTTGGCTGAAACGCCCCATTAGTTCACACCTCACTGTCTCTTTTGACCAACTTTCCATCATTTCAGCGCTCAAAGTTTGAGCCAAATTAGTCACTTCTAAACCACAAAAAGTTAAAAATACAAAAGGACCTGGTATTTATTAAGAAACTGATTTTCATGCTTACACTATGTTGGTAACAGAGATAAACTTAACCACTTAATAATAAAAGAAGTTATATGTCCTATGATGCCTCCATGTTCTTTCCCCTGTTTCTTGCCTCACTTCCTGTCCAGCCAACACATACCTCAGGTTCTGCAGTGTGGCCACTGCCAACATGCCGCTGAGCAGCAGCAGCGTGATGATGTAGGGGTATAGCAGCAGGGTACCAGCCAGGCGCTCCAGTGTGTCCAGGGGCAGCAGGCCGAAAGCCTCCTCGCACAAATACAGACTGGCATCAAAATCCCTGCAGAAGGGGACGTGAAACAAATGAGAAGAAGGGGGGGAAAAGGAAAAGATGGACATAAAAATGAAGATAACACAGAGAGGACGGAGTGAAATGACCTGTTGTTGTTGAAATTGAAACATGAGAGTGTTGATTCAAACCACAATAATTTAGTTCTTTGAAGGTAGAATTGGTTTGTTAACCTTACTTGAAATTATTTTGATTAATAGTGCACTTTCATCTCAAAATAAAAGGCAACGTGTATAGTACATACAGTATAAAAACCAAAACCATCACTACACAAAACAACACAACTTTATTTGTGTTATGTTATTCATGTTACTGTTTTGAGCGATGTGCTTCACATTGCTTACACAGGTAGTCATTATTAATGAATACAGGCTATAAAAGACGTGGTGTGCATTATTAGTGAGTCTTTCTGGTGGAGGCTGCTGTCATTTTGAATATGAACCCTGTTCAATTATAAACCTCCAGCCAAAATACCTCATGACTATTCTACAACAGCAATTAAATTTACTCATATGCAGTCTTCTGTGTACTTATAATACAAATACATTCAACTTACATTAGTAGACAATGGGCCAATTCCAACCATAATCTTATAGGGAAATGCCATGTTTTGTGGTTTTATAAGAGAAAATCTCATCTTTCTCACCCAACTGCATTTAAAATTCGAAGTAAATCAACATCTTGGTAAAAATGTTACAAAAATAACATAATATTTTTATTTTTACTGATCCATAATATTTGACATATTTGTATTCACATCCAGAACATTTCTCTATTGTTTCATATTGCAATTAAATAATAAATAAATATAAATCAAGCTATTTCATTTCATATTTCAAATCTATATGTTTGTTTGTTTTAGGATTAGGCAAAAAGGTCAGGAGCCACTGGTTTACTCTTTAGCACTGTTTTGTATTTTATAAGCTTACTGTGTGTTTGTTTGTTATTTTCCGCAAATAAGTTAAGTTTATTGAGTGTAGCACTGTTCACAGACCAAGGTTACAAAGTGCTTCACCAGAGTAAAATAGTTAAATTATTAAGTAAAATAGAATACATTAAAATAACATAACCAGATATAATAAGGCGTTACACACATAGCAAATGGTACAAAACTCCTTGTCTTGACACATAAAGAAGGAATGAACATAAAACCGAAAAATTCAAGTAGAGATGTCACGTAACTTAAGTAAGAAAATATCTTTAGTTATATTAGTTCATATAGGAGATTCAACAGGTTTGGCTTTGTTGCTGTTGTTGATTTGCTGCTATTACAACAACCCCAGATTGTTTTTTTGTTAGAGCACTGAAAAATCAAAGCTTCCACAATCAAATTAAGTAAGTAAATTAAGATCAATCAGTGTACAAAGGAGAGCACGGCAGACAACTGCAAACAAAACTATAAGCAGCAAGACAATTCATTTTTCAGTCAGATTCCCAGAGACACAGAGACATAAATATGTCCTATTACACAGCAAATATTTCCAAAATAAACTGAATTCATTATCACAATAATGAATAATGAATGTACAATATTAACTTATGTTTAGTTTTCTTTTGTTTTTCTACAGCAAGCATTTTGCACAACACGATGGCAATACTGCCTCCGACAAAGAGCTGCGCTGATAAGTAATTGAACTGAGAATTGAGATATCGCAAAACACAGTACAAAACTCGAGGGATAAAAGAAAATCAGTCTCAGCAAGCGAGAGAAACAGGAACAGAGGGAGAGGCAGAGATAGAGCATAGAGTAAGCATTGCGTTTTCCACAGCCTCCTGAATAATTGAAGGGCCAGTTGTGTGCCGTTGGGTTGTGAGCTGTGTTATCTGCCACCCCGGAGCAGCTATCCAGTGGCTGAGCTGCTCAACACACACACGCGCTCACACAGAGTATCTGATCGATGGGAGGCCTGCTGGCATTACCCCGGCATCTATTATTCACACACACTAACACTCCAGGTGCTGCACCACTGGTGCTTAGTGAATAATGCAGTCACGCTGGATCAAGTCAAGAGGTGTGCACAGGTGCAGACTTTCTGCACAGGTGCACACTCAAAATTAGTGCACGCTCTTTTGTAAAAAAAAAAAAACGGGCTTCACGGTGTGTTCAAGAACGCGCGTCCATGTTTGAGTGTAGGTATGCGTCTGCAAGTGTGTGTTCATACCTTGTCGGCCCCAAGGCAAACTTTGACTTGATGAATTTAAAGATGTGCTCGTCTGATTTGAGCTGAAGTGCTTTCTGTAAACACACACACACACACACACACAGACTGATAAGGTCATCCTGTCAAGGCCAACGATCAGCATGCTGAAGTATATAAATAAGTAAATAAATAAAGTCAAAGATGATACAGTGACCTCACATCATACCTATGAGTTTTAGATACATGGAGGAGGAGGAGAGGAGGGCTGTAGTGAAGAGTGTCATGAAACAGGGGGTAAGAAAAGGGGGGGTGTAAGACGTAAGGAAAGGGAGGAGCAGAGGAAGGAGAGGAGGGAAGGGAGAGAGATGAGAGGTGCAGAGAACAAAAAGAGAAAATAAAAAGAGCAGAGCAGACAGGCGGGGAGACAAAAGGGTGTGGGGAGAAGAGGGAGATAGGAGGAGTGAGGGGAAAACACAAGGGGATAGGAGAAGAGGGGAAAGTAGAACAAGAAACAATGAGAGGAAAAGGAAAACTGGTAAAGACAGAGGGGAGAATGAGGAAGGGAGGATGGGAGCAAAGGAAGGGTAGTAAAGCACACCTTAGCCAGGTAGTTGATGGTGAAGGTCAGGAGGAGAACCATGGCAGTGTGGAGAACCAGTTTTCCCAGACGGACCAGAAGGCTTCCTGCCTTCAGACCAGACTGCATGAACAGAGAGCAGCAAAACATCAGGCGACATATCTTTTTATATTCTCAGCGCACTTAGAGATTTAGGAGGGCAAACACGCTCAGCTTCACTGAGTTAGGCACATGCAGCCCTCTGACAGGACATTTTCAGATTGTTAAATAGACAATTTAAGGACTCCAATGAATGATTTTTCAAATGTTTATTAGGAAGAAAAATAATCAGGTATGTTGGCATGTTATTTCTCTTACCTAGGTTTAGGTGAGAAATCATTTTTATTGAATAAATGTTTACAGCTTTAACATTTTTAACAAAAAGGTAAAACATTCTTAATTATTCTTCTTGCTCTCTTGTTCCTGAATTTTTAAGTTGATCATGTGTATGATTTGAATAAAAGTGTGTCTGGGAGATTCAGACAGCTGCAGTTGGAGATTCCTGTTAGACTACAAAAACACGGCGCGTGTCGTATCTTGCAAATGATTTTTAGCCAAGCACACACGTCAGCTTGCACATTAATCAGACACCCGCCAAAACTTTCATTTTAGCAATTAAGATTAGCTGCATCTGATATAATTTGTGGTCCCAGATGTTTTATATTTAAACTGGAGGTAAAAAAAAAAACAACTGAAAAACTTTCTGAAAGTTTTTTTTTTTTTTTTTTGGGATGTAATACTGTGTCTGTCTGAACTGCAGGGTGGATTAAGAGGTCTATGTGTTTTTAAGGAAAATAAAGAATTGATTCACTGAACTGTTATATGAATACATTATATATATATATATATATATATATATATATATATATATATATATATATATATATATATATATATATATAT
>JAOXYL010000001.1:12299591-12313761 GCA_028564955.1 Terapon puta | reverse complement strand
ATCACTACCGCCCCCTACCATGAGGCAGGAGAACTGCGTGCCTCACCCAGTGCCTTTTCACAGCCGTTTTAGCTGCTCAGCACAAGAAACACGTCACACACATACAGCTTTTGGAAAAAAGATAACAATCAGCTAAACCATAAAAATTTAGTTGATATAGCAAAAGTGTTAAAGTGTGAACATTTTAATAGCGACATACAGAGAGACAGCCATACGGCATCACTGCATAAGGTACCAGCACGGTCAGCCAAGTCATTGCGCAATCCCTGGTGAGGCTCAGCCGGCTGCTGCCTCATTGCACGTCTTTGAATCGTAAATGCGAAAATTCAGCGATTTTGATTAAAAATGATTATGGCTGAAGTTAAATTAAAAACAAGTGTATAGTACAAATCACTGGTTAAATATAACCATTTAATTTATTTTTTCATTTTACCTTTTTTTTCTTTCCTTGATGACAGGTGAGGCCATGTCTCACTTGCCTCCCCTGACTGCACTGTAGTTTTTAGAGTTCATTGTTAACCCTTACAACTTGTCAAATTTGACCCGTTTTGACATTTGACGGCAGAAAAATATTCTAAATGTCATTTTTTGTTAGCAGAGCAGTGATCATATATGGTGCACATGCACCTTTAAACTAACACAAGATCTGCACCTGCAAACACAAACGCCTGCAATATAATGATCTACAAAGTATTAAATATGAAACAGTTGGGAGGATGGTGGTTTCATGAAATTATAAAGGTACCTGAGCTGCAATTTCAGTGACTGACATCATGGCAGAAAGACTTAATGTGAAACAGGCCCTTGATCTGATCTTCCAAGATGAGGAGGTTGACAGTTGTTTGGAGGAGGATGTGTCAGAGCAGGAAGACAACGTGGAAGAAAACTCTGATTACAGCCCCTCTGATGAAGATGACTCTGATGGAGAGGAACAGGCAGCACAGCAGACGTTCATGTTGAAAAACAGCGCTATCTGTTGGTCCCTCCACATCAAGTTGCCGGTGACTTCAAATGACTCCAGGGCCCACAAGTCTGGCCATCTCCCATTGATATGACACTGTCAATGTTCCAGCTCTTCCTCCATCCAGCCATTGAAAAAACTGTCATTGTAATGACAAACATGGAGGGGATGGTTATGGTCAAGAATGGGGCTTCTGGGTGGTGTGAACAGGTCCCAATGTGAGACTGTCTGTGGGATACTGAGACAGGAAGACCAGTATGTCGAACCACAATGTCCCTCTGTACCATATTGCTTCAGTTATTGGTTAATCAATCAACTTTTATATATTTATGTAATAGTAGATGTTTTTCTCTAAAAACGAGTGAAGTAAATCTTGTTTGCACTCATACATTTAATGATATCACATGGGCTATTTAGGCATTTTGAATAGATATGTACTTTAAAATTTGGTATGGACATTAACTATAAGGGAAATCATGGTCCATACTGTGATGGTATAAAACATGAACAGTATGCATTTCCATTTATTACAACCTAAACTTGGATCCAGTCACTGTCACATTTATTTTTATATATATATGACAATCGGTTGCGAAAAAGGAACTTACAGACACTTGTGTTTTAGTTTTCCTGTGGAGCAGAGAGCCTGGGCAGTTGTAGGAAGTTGTAGGAAATCTTGTTGTCTTTAAGAGGTATAAGATACTCTATCAGTGCCACTAGTGTGTCTCCTTCTGTGGGATACAGAGAAATGCTTTCAGTTTTTTGTGTCATCTATGTGGCGCTGCCTCTGCCAAAAATGTGTTCAGAAGAGTCTTGATGACAAGTTTCATTTTTTTCTGAAAAGCTCAGGCCCATTGGTTTAGGTGCCATGTACTATTGATTTGAGTGGTTTCTAGCATAGGCAACAGTATTGCCATGGTGGACCATGACCCTCCCCTATCTGGAATAAGAGTAGATGTGTGCTTTCAACAGCGAAAAATAAATGTGGGCCTCTGCTTGGCCAAAGTTCACTCTCTGTATCAGACAATTTTACTTACCTTTCTAACAAGTATTCTGTTGCATACACAGCAGAATGACAGAGAGGGGACTTTTATTCTAGAAACATACAAAAACCCAATTTTGTACAGACACATCTTTTCAATGCTTTGAGAAAGCAATGAATGAAAATAACACTCACAGTTATATTTTTGCAAGAAAGGAGAGTGCAAGCCCAAAATCCAGAATACTGAGTGAATATGACAGAATCATTGAAATTGTGCTACTATAAATTGAATTCTTACACCCACATTATGTTATTATTCCAGAATTACTGACAAATGAGCCCACATGATCGGATTTAAAAGTAATTTAGGCTAAAGTTGTCCTGGGGCACAATAATAACAAGTCAATTCATAATAAATGAGACTTTATCCCAAATTTGGAAGCCATTCAAATATGTGACAGTCATATAAATGGTTTTACCTCCATGTTTGACAACTTTTTAGTTTCTCAGAATAGAAATAAACAACATCACATTTGGGTACGCCTCTTAACCCCAAGACTTATTTGTGAGTGTAATTCCCTTCAACTTAATTTTGTACTTTTATTAAATGTTGCTCTTAAACTATATTTAATGTGTGACTTTTGTATTATATACAAGGTATAATGTTTTTGTTCATTCATTCAGAAATCATTCATGTCCATGTTTACAGTAATATATACATAGTGGTAGGAACATTTTTTCAAGGGTTTTTCACTTTTCACTGGGAAAGTGCACATAGAAAACAAAATGTGATAGACAGATTGGTACCCAAAACAGTTAGCATGCTAAAATGAACAAAGACCAAAAAAATAGGACAGTATTTTCAAAAGAGAAACTTAAACCACCATACAAAGTATGGAGCCAGAGGAATCTTTTTTTTTTTCTTTCAGCAGCGCATGTTTCACATACTACTGTCAGATCATGGTGACAGTTTCAGCAAATACAACTAAAGGTTATTTTTACCTACTTGTGCTTTAATGGTATTATGTCATTATGTCTTACATTATAATGCTGTTTTATTCAAATAAAATAATCTGATAAGCCTAAGTGAACATGTTTTATGCATGTTTTATGTTTTATGCACTACCATGATTAGACCTTGTTTATGTCATAGAAGAGAGGCTTTGAACTGTTTAGCTAACATGAGGTGTGTTTCCACCAAAAGCACTTGGATATGTCAGCCAAAGGTCCCATTTTCAAGGAACTGAAAAGGTTCCTGGAGTCCACTGTTGTCTGTGTTTCCATTCATGCACTGTATGGGAGCTTATCTCAGCAATCATTTGGGTGAGAGGTGGGGTACAACCTGGACTGGTCACCAGTCAGTCACAGGGCTGACACAAAGACAGACAAACATACTCACATTCATACCTCGAAGCCAATTAGAGTCACCAATTAACCTAACTTGCATGTCTTTGGATTGTGGCGAGAATCCATACAGGCAACATGCAAACTCCACACAAAATGGCCCTACCCCACATGTTCAGAGCTTCCCAGCATTCTCCCTGGTGTTTCCTTTCCTTTCCTTTTTTTTTTTTTTACCTTTCTCGTCTGATCTCTATCAGTACTTTTGCCACTCTTCTGTGAATGACTGTCTGGGTTGTCAGTAAACACTCTTTCGTAATCCTATAAATTTGGCTATTCTTGATAAGTTCTTGCAGCACATCTATTTAAGCACAACTCCTTTCACTATACAGAGAAATCAGACAATCAAAAAAACTCAAAAACTGTCTTGATGAGTGTACCCTGAGACAAACAGGTCAAGTGGGAGAACGCTCGGAGCATTCAAGTGGAGAGGAGAGTGTGTATGTGCAAGAGCTGACATGAAAGGCCTAAAGATTATGAAAGAGATTTAAGAAAATAAATTGGCCTGGCTCCAGTTGGAAAGGAGGATTATTGGAGAAGAAAACAAATTGTTTAATGGCGATACTCTGACTCTGGCTCTTTAGGTCTTGGATCATGTCCTTGTGGGCTCACTTACACCCAGTCCAACTTTCTTCCCCTGTTTCTGTCCCTTTCTTCCCTCCTCCCCCACTTTATTTCTCTAAGCCTTGTCATCCCAAGCAAGGGAGTGAAACTGCAGGAAGATGGCCCATTAAAGATAACCCTCATCTCTCCCAGTGTGTCCAATCACAGTTGCTTTAGCCAGTATGGGATAAAAAAATCTTTTTCACTCAGTAGAACACAAAACAAGGTTCACAGTGCAAGAAAATCTAGGCATTAACAGGACTGACCAAGAATGTCCCTTGAACTGATTCTACACTATCTACAAATACTTGCCCTTTCTGCACCCTCTTTTTCTTGGCCTCATTTCATTTTTTATTTTTTTGCCTTGATCTCCTCTTTCATGGTGTGCCCCTAAAAGGTTTAGGTAGAAAACCTGATCCTGTAAAGAAATGAATAGACTAGGTTTTTTTCCTGCTTATGCAGTGAGAGTTTCATGTAAAAGTGAAAGGGATTACAGAAACAGATTTTTTTTTTTATTTCAGCATGACTGAATATGTATGTGTCTGTGTTTGTGTGTGTATGGCTTATGAGTGCACTGGACCTTGAGTTCTTGTATTTCATATATTTTTATTTAATAAATGATTGAAAATTGCATAAATATTAAGATTTGAATAGGGGATGTATACCCCAGCGATTTCTAACCTTCTTGTGAAGGCCTCTCATATAAGCTCTGTTGGCCTTTCTTTTCTCTGTTTACTTTATCCTCGGTTTACTGTTTATTTTTAATTCTGTTCTTCTGTTTCTTAATCCCAAATTACAACATATGAGTATACTCATTCTTTTTGTGCTTAGCTGCCTATACCACTTCGAATTTATGAATTTTACATGGCACCCTTGCTTTGTCCATTGTCTTACTCTTGTATTTATAAGCCATGTTGTTTGGGTTTTGTCCCAGGCATAATGTCAGCTTCAGTTTGTCTAGACCTACAATCTAATTGAAGCAGAGCTCTTTTTCATGTTAGAGGTTATATTTTAGATTTGTCTCTTTGTCATCTTTACTTTTTTGTTTTTTCCTGTGTATCTGGTACATTACCAGTGTCCAGTAGCTTGTATTTTTGTCTTGTTTTGCCATTCCCCATCACCTGACCTTCTCCACCCACCTGCACACCTGTTCCCACTTCCCTATCAGCCCAGTAGCATGTCTACACTACAGTATTGGCCCACTTCCATCCATTCCCTGCCAGATTGTCTATTGTGCCTCTGCTTCGACATTCCAGAAAATTTTTGGACTCTGGCTCTCCGGCCTGATCCCCCATTCAGTAAGTCTCATCTTCCCTGAATGCTTGCTTTTCTACTTGCCAGTTTTCAGGAGCGTTTTGTTTTAGCGACCTTATCACAGAGCCAAGCTTTTGAGTCCAAGCCTGCTTTCACTGGGCCTTTCTCATCTATATGAATAGTTTTTTCTTGCAGACATATCATGTGGTCTGTCTAAACCTCATCAAACTAAATACTTGAGTCCAGTCAAAATCAACTAAATTGATCAAATATTGTCTAGACTTTAAAAACATAAAACTGATTTCTGTCATCTTTAAAATAATGTTGTTTGTAGATTTCAACAATACGCAGCTATCATATTCTTGCTTTTGCAATTCTACAAGAGGAAGTTGAAGATGTGGGTTGGCCGCTGTGGTGGGGTGTGACCTGATTGGTTGTATAAAATCTCTTCTGTATGTGCGCCAAATTCATTTGACCACATAATCTCTGAAAATGTCAAATAAACCCTGTAACACTGATTGTGCCTTAATTAAAGCAGGAGACTTTAATGCTGTGGTTGACCCATCTATGGATTGTAGTTATCCTCTGACCTCTTGCAATCATAGTTATTAATTTAAGTACATTAACAGAAAATCAATCTACCGCATGAACCACTGTGTTCAAGTCATAGGGTTGGCTTATGCGCTTTATGTGTTTACTGGGGAAAAAGCAAAGAAGCACCACAGACTGAGGAGCCAGCAGCAGCAACTGAGTTGGTGTACTGTTTTCTTTTACAACAAAATGAAAATACTTATTTTTTCTAATTTTACCATATTTCATGACATACACATATTTAACAATTCATGTCAAAAAAAGGAAGACACTTAAACATGTACAAAACATTCATATTGAAGTTACCCAGTTCTGACATCTAAGTAAACCCTAAATCTTTCATGGTGACTTCATTGTAATGTGTATCACCAGGTAAAGTGAAAATCTCAGCCCAAAAAGAAACATCAGATCCACCCTCCTATCTGCTCTTCACATCAGATTAATCTGTAACTGGTATCCCATCGCTTTAAACTTTTCTAATGTCTGTTTAAACAGTATCTTGTGGTATTTGAAGAATTTGCCATTTAAGCTGATGTGCAACAGCTTATGTCCTGTATCTGTCCTCTTGCATCACACAGGATTCAGGGAGAAGTGGAGAGAATGATCATTTAGGGACTTCAGAAACAATCCCAAAAGGAGCAAAACTCAAAGAATAAACTCTCACTGACTAGAGAGAAGGTCCTTTGAGGAAAAAAATGGTTTGGTTTGTAGAAGTGGCTGCAGTATTCTTGTTTGCCAAAATGTTGCATTCTGCTTCTCATGCAGGCTCTCTGGGAAGTAAACAAGAACGTTATTACCAGCACAGCAGGCTTTTCAAATTGGAAACAAGCTTTGAACAGTGACAGAGGACGAGACAAGTACAGGACAAAAAAAAGCTTAAATGCTTACTCGAAAAGTTTCAGAGCCAGTTTGACAGAAAGCAGTATCATTGAGAAAATGAAGGTGAGGAATACCTGTGTAATGTTGTGGCTGTCATTGGCTTATTGGTAAAACAAGGCATGGCTTTCAGTGGCTGCGAGCAAACAGTCCAGAGACAACCGGGGAAGCTTTATAGAAATCTCAAAACTTCTGGAGGGATTTGACCCCTTTCTCCGAACCTACAAAGCTCCCTCTCATTCTACTGCGATGTGAAAGAGCAATGGGAGTTATTGATCACAAAACTGAAGACACATGTGGCTGATTGACAGCAGGAGTGGCTCTTGGCCGAGAGACACACTGCAGCAGGAATTAACACTTTGTTGCAGCAGTACAGCGCACTTAGGTAGGGAAGGTGTTATTTGCAGCTGTTAAAGACTGCAGGTCTGTTGGATTATCTGGGGTTTTCATTACTTGCACACATGAGCGCATGCATTAGAGGCTTTGGAGGACCCATTGTTGATAAACTATGAAATAAAAGTCATCCTATCACATGGAAGAGAGTTAGAGCCACACTGGACCAATTGTATTTATTTTTTCACATGTGGCTCTAATCCTCACCGGTACTATCCCATTTATTTGTTGGTGAAACATTACAAAAGAAACCATTTGGACTATTCATTTTTGTCCTCTTCTTCTATCCTCTTAATATTATTTGTTGTCTGGCCAGTCCCGCCTCTGTATGGCTGATCATGGCGCACATTGAAAGTAATGATAGTATTACAGAGGCATTGGGGAATGAGGAGAGACAGGAGACCAGGAATCCTAGTGCTAATCCTCTGACATTAAAATTAAAGTTTCACAGTGCTAAAACTTCAATGCATCTAAATGTGAGTCAATTGTAAATATATTACAGCTATGAAATATGCTTTCAACTGGAAATAGATAATACAGCATTTCTTTGCGGTATTATTTTTGGCCGTGCTGTCAAGAGGGTCCACAGAAATAGAAGACAGAAAGGCGAATATAACATGATATATAAGACAAAGACAAATAAATTACTCTCCATTTTCCACAGAGCCCTGCAACTACTCTTGTACAACTCCTCCCCTTCTTTGGCTGACGTTTAACTCTTTGAATGTGGAGCTCTGCTTTTTTAGGCAAAGGTAAAGGACATTGGTGGAATACCTCACTGCTGATATAAAATTCAAATATCAGTAAAACGGATGACACCATTGGAAAATATTTCCCCTTTGGCATCTGCAAGAGATAGCTTGCCTCCCTCCCAAAAATGAAATGATTTGAATTCAGACAGAAAATTGTGGACTGCAGAAAATGCTCCCACTGACACAAAGGAATTTGAAAGTATCATCACTTATGATGTGTTCAGATAACAACAGGAAATCCGTAGAGTTTCCAGAGTGTACCACTTTGAATGAACCCATTCAAGTTTTATAATGTACTTACCTACGTACTGTGCCATTCAGTTTCTTCACAAGGCCGTTGGTCATTGCATGGTAGATGGAACACAGACTTCTTTTGATGCTCAGCCTTCAGCACTGACATACATACTGGGGATTCACAATAAACCATTACTGACCTTGTTGCAAAAATCTGACCCCTAACCTGTCAGGTGCAACGCATTTGTAAAATGAATCAAGAATACAATCAGTCAACTCTTGTTCTTTTTTGCTCTTTAGAGGGTAGGCCTCTGCTCCTTTGGCGAAATAATCAAACAATACACATATGCAATCTCACATCCCTCTCTCTTTGTCTGTAATGTTGGCTCTCTTGGACTGATGCTGTGGATGTGGAGCAATCTAAACAGGCTAACATAATTTAAAAATTATGGCAACAGTGCAAAATTATCACCATACTGGAGGATTGCGGTACAGCTTTGAGCATATGGTTTCGGCAGACATTATCATCATAATGTTACATTTGTAGACAGGCTTTCTACATTTGCAGCAAATACACCTCACACTGCTCTGTGCTCTATTAAATTATGTTTTATTGTCAAGGTGCCACTTCAGGGACAATCACACACAGTACAGTGTACAGTGAAATTCTTAGGTGCCTAACTCCAGAATGGGTCTAACAAATATATAGATATCAGAATTACATGATAATAAAAATGACAAAGTAACAATGAATAATATGGTCAGCAATGATCATGTCTTCTGTACAGCTTCAAGTGCACTCTCTTTTAAATCTTACTGACTTTCACTTGAATAAGGTTTATAGCAGAATGAACGTTATGTTTGTTATATATTACAGCTATATTTATCATATTTACCTTTACTGGTTTGATGCTGACTAACTACTAAAACTGCCAGAGAAAAATTAAGACAGACAGTTATAGAGTTGGGATTAAGGCCTTTAAATTCATATTGTAAGTATATACTATCTAGCTGATGGATTGCTCAAACTCCTGCATCTACCATACCCACCAAAATAAATGGAAGCTGTAATGAGGGTCTTAAAAAGCAAAATCAACAGAGGACTAAACCACTTGATTTGTCATGACTCTTCCACCTGCTAACCACCTGTCTTGAGGTATACTGCAAGTTCAACTTGGTGGACGTTGGAAAGCTTTTTGGGAGGCTTTCTGAATTCTTTGCTTAACTGGACATTTTTGTGCCTGCTGTCATAACAAATTAGGATGAAGAAGTTCCAAGACCAGGGTGCCACTGCAGGGCAAAGAAACCCTTTAGAACTGTGCACCTGCTTGGTGGGTCACATTGAGGCACCATGTAAGCCGCCAGTCTGCAGACCATCTAACAGCCTGCTCTCAATAACACCAGAGATGCCACTTTAAAAAAAAATGAATGTGAGAAAATGAATGAATTTCATACTTTAACTGTGAACCTGATCTGCTTTGCCATTCTGTCACTTTCACAGTTCAAGGTTCATTTATTATTCACTCTACCACACAGGGTTGCACAATGAAAGATGTAGTGTTTTTATGCTCCACAAGAAAAATCTTTTCTTTGTATTTAAGTACAGAGCTTGAGTTGAAGAGTCTCACAGCCTGAGGAAAGAAGCTGCTCTGTAGTCTAGTGGTGCAACAGCAGATACTTCTGTACCTCTTGCCAGATGGCAGCAGGTTGAACGAGCTTTGGCTGGGGTGGGTACTGCACAGGTGCCCCAGCTCACCAATATCACTGATTCTGTGCTGGGCTGTTTTAATCAGAGCCCTTCTGTCCTGGGCCATACATGCCAGTTTGTCATGTTTTCTGGCAGGATGCTTTCTGTTGCCCCTCTGTAAAAGTGAATAAGAACTTGGCACAGGAGTGCTCTTAAGTTCCCTGGCCTTAACTCTGTACTTAACTTCACAAGTAAATGTTTGACCATACTCTCTTTTTAAGTGACAACTGTGTTATTCCCTTATCTGTTACAGCTGCAGTTACCTCATAGTTCCTACAACACGAGACCCCATCGAGAGGTATCAGCACGTGAATCTGGCAGCCGATGCCAATTGAAATATCAGTAACATTCAAATCATTGCATTCACGTTCCAATGCAAAAAAACAGGAACATCAGCAGCAGGTTAGAAATGTTAAGATATATGGTGACAGGACCAAATAGTACCAATAGAATAGTACTAGAAATTAGGATAATTTTCTTCTTCTCCAAGTGGAATACCTTGATACAGCTACACACTTATTAAAGATGTGTCACCAGGGGACAGGACCTCCCATGCTGATGTTGTACATGGGTGACCATGATTACTGTTAGTGTGCAAATTGCTCATGAAACAAGTTGATCAAAATAACGATTATAAATAGCATAAATAGCATGTTATTTATTTGTTATTAGTGTAAAGAAAACATTACCTTTAGTGTCTGCTTGTGCCAGAAGCAATGCAATATCTTTTTATTTCTGAAGGGAGCAAATGGAACAGATTGCTTGCAGTTTGGTGTTTGTCCTTAAATACAGGTAGGGCTTTAATTCAGCAAAGCTGTAAAGTTCAGTCTCTCCAGATGGAAAAGAAGAAGCTGTTTGAACATAACCCGAGTAAAGCACTGAGTGTCATTCTTTAACTCTTCCCTTTCCCTTGTACATAGTTACATTTTTGTAAATCTGTATAAAGTGAACTTCTTGTACATAGTTACATTTGAGAAAGCCATTGGCCTGTATTGAATACTGTTGATATGCATGTTTTTTGCGTGGTATGTCAATAGACTAATATCTAAATTTGATAATGTTTACAATAGAGTAACATTGCATTAGTGTAGATTAACTTCAGCATATGATTTAAAGTTGTTTCCTGTGTTTGTACTTGCCATGCCATAGCCTACATATTTTTTAGATAAGGTCACAGATAAGAGATCTCCAGAGGAATATGTCAGGATCTGTTCCAAGTTCAGATGCTTAAAATGTTACACTATCAGGACCTTGGTCATGTGAATAAAAAAAACATTTACTTAGCAACTAGCTACAGAGTTCACATTCTGAGAATTAATGTGAATGCTGTGTGAGGCAAATAGCTGTCTTGGAATTGGCCAATCAATTTTGAAAATGTATCAGTGTAGGGGCATGGTTATTCCAGAGTGTATTGGCAAAAAGTAAAGACACAGGTAATTGTTACAGAGTAAGCAGCAGGAGATGAGTCAGATCATTTATCTATCTGTCTAAGCTACTGTAAATGTAGTCTTGCTGTTTCTGTTTTAATCAATGGAATTTCTGACTGATAAATGAAACATCTGCTTTTCTGGCACAAAATGCAAATATTTCATGTTGTGACACTGACCACATAAAAACTGTATCAGAGCCCTGGCTACTTGTCCTGTTTTTTTGTTTCTAGTCCAGTACAACGATAACTGCCAAGTAACACGATGTTAATTCTCCAACATTTGATTAATCGTCCCATTCAATCAAATTTACAAGTTAAGATATGATTGAACTTAATTATTCCTACAGAGTGATGCTGAAGATGATGGTTATTGTTATTTATATGGCGTCTATTATTATTATGCTTATTATTGTTGTTGGCATCGTATTTTTAATTTGTCCTTTTATTCCCCCACGCCCCCACCACATTCTGTCTGGCTGAAGTACCTGCGATCAGAACTCAATAATGAATACAAAAAAATATCTGCTTAACTGCATTTGAATTATTTTCCCTGTGTCCAAAAGATTTAATTAAATGTTAACCTTGCACACACTTGCATAACAGTATAATGAGGTGCTCTCTGGGTCACCTTAGAAGATTCTTAAGTAAAATAGCACAGCCTTGTCAAAAGACAAAACCTCACCTTGTTCCTGCAGTAATAATGTGCAAAGAAGTAGCAAAGGGAACATGTTTTACACTCTGTTTTTCTTCCTGATGATTTCCTCCATTTTTTCCCCTGTTAAAGGGTTGTTTTCTTGGGGACATTTTCCTCATTTGAGTTGAGGGTCTAAACAGAGGGTTGTGAATGCTGGGCTATACAAATAAAAATGACTTGACTTGCAAAGAGATTGAAGTCATTAGAGTCAAACATCTTGTATGTGTCAAAATAACATGAAAAGTTCTCTGCTGACAGTCTATATATACACAGTACAATATGTGGCATTTTGTCATCTTAAAGACACGACCAAAGACAAGCAGTCATTTATTTATGTCTTTATTACCAAAAATACAATGGCAAAGTAGTGACATAATAAAGCCTATGATGGTCTAAAAATAAATAAACAGAGCAAGCGTCACACCGCAGCCTGAAACAAGTCCATTTTGAACCGCCATTACAAAATTGAATATAAGCAAAAATACACTGATCAGGACAAACATGTTAAATCGTCTCCACCGCCTTTGGTTTGGATGCACGCAGCTCATTTTGCTGAGTTTAGCTTAAAATTGTCAGTTTCCTCATATAGCCTGGGAGTAAGTGAGATCTTACAAAATTACATCCCAAATGTTTTTTTTTCCATCTCAATTTTTTGTTTTTTTTAACAAGATCATTAAAAAATAGATGTTATCTTTTAGAAAAGAAAAAAAAAATCAGTTTTAAGGTTCGGCAGTATTCATGTATAATATGTACACCCTCAAAATACAGTACCAAGAGTTTGAGCTCATTTATAGCTAGCAATATAAGAAAGGGATATTTCACATTCTTAATTTGTTGCTGTTCCTATGTCCCCCAAACTGCTGAATAGTAAAATGTTGATCTGCCTCTATGGATACTCATGTCTTCAACATGAAAATACCAAGACTTGTCAGTTGTCAAAATCAAGAAGCTTCCACTTCACCACCAATAACTGTCTATTCCGTGCCCAAATCTAAATATGAATCTATTGCTGGAACAGTGAGATATTTCACTAATCTTTGAGGTTTTGGCAGAGAACTCAAAATTCTAGTTTTAACACAATAACTTGAACCAAAAGGCACAAAAAATTAAAACAGAAGACATTCTACGCTTTCAAATATGGCACAAATGTATTGTTTCATAGTTGTACAAATTAGAATGGCAATGTGATGTGGTGAACGCTCTGTAAGTGGCACAGACATACCAGACACTTGCTTTCAAACTCAGCGTCTGCTGCCTGTGCTGACACACTTCTGCAGTTTGTGACAGTAAATGGGATGTGTCACTGCCTGCAAAATCCCACTTGACCTATATGCATTTATGCACTTACCAAGAGGGGAAAGACCCAAGATGCATTTCCAAGCAGTTCGCTAAACATTACAGTAATTCCTGAACAATTTCATTGCAAGTTGTGTTTCGTCCTCACCTAAGATAACCTAAAATTTATTTATTTTTATAACTTGAAATGTGACCCAACTTTAAATCACAGCAGAATACAAAGGCCATGGTACATGCCAACTTGTGAAATGCCTACTTGCTGTATACTAACTGAAAGTATGTAATTTTTTTTATTCCCAGTTAACAGACATACCGTTCATTACTGAGTTCAGTAACTTTATTACTTTTTGGATGATCTCTTTTTTAACTTTGGCCATCATTTTTATTGGCTATGATAATACTGTGTACACCACATTTAAAGGATACATCTGGTGATATTGTATTTATACATTTCTATAAATATATTTTTTATTCATTTTAGACAACTATCACAAAGAAAAAAATCTTTGCTAATTCGTCAAACACATATTTTAATATTGTAATACATCACACCAATTGTGCATTAAGGCACAGCTGAAAATAGTCCCCACCGAATGGCTGCTAAAATCAACAGTGATGAAAATAAAACCAAAAAGGAGAGAGTCATCTGATAATTGGTAATTGGTATTGGTAATAATCCGCCATAGGCTCAGCTATTGTTATTTTGTTTAACGCGACATGGACGCACTGAGCCACACTTCAAGGGTAATGTGCACCAAGCCGTCAGAGAAGTGATCTGAGAGAATGTTTTTACATTCAACACCACAGTCGAGAGAGAAGTCAATTCAAAGGTGAGGCAGTTTGCTACCTTACAGAAAAGTTTGCGCATAGCACGCGTGAGGCAGCGTGAATTAACACAGCGTCAAGCCTGCAGCAGAGTTCAGGATGAGAGCTGTCTGATGTGTAAAATATGAATTT
>JAOXYL010000001.1:12285310-12299491 GCA_028564955.1 Terapon puta | reverse complement strand
GCAGCGTGAATTAACACAGCGTCAAGCCTGCAGCAGAGTTCAGGATGAGAGCTGTCTGATGTGTAAAATATGAATTTGTTCAGAGCCTTTTTTTAAGTGACAGCCTTAGTCACAAATGGACCTGAGTGAAACAGAAATGACATTTAAAGTTGAATCCCGGTTTAAGGTGCCCTGTGGATTTTTTTTCTTTTTAAACGTTCAGTGTTGTTCTTTGGGAAAAAAAAAAAAAAACTTCAAACACTGCGTTAACCCAGCACATTTAAATGCATTGGGTTTACTAGCTTTCCTTCTCCTCCTTCAGCGCCTTTGCAGGCACATCACCTCTACCTGTGGATCAGCGGACATGCTGTGTGTGCTTCAGACAAATAACACACAGGCCTGCTCACACAACAACAGCTCTATCACGCCACCAGAGGTCAAAACTCCACAGGTAACCGGAAAGCAGGATTAATTTTTGGAGTCGTATAATTACGAGTCGTCAGAGTAATAGAAGAGACTCCTCGGTCTGAGCGGGCCGAGTGCATCCGTGTGTGGTTGTGGTCTTTAACGCTCACTGCTCATTTACACGCATGCCGAGTTAATCAGACGAGAGGGCCATTGAAGTCCCACTTTTATTATTATTTCCTTTCCATTATTCAGACATGTCACCATATTCCTTAATTCTGCCACGTAGAATTGTAAATTAAAAGCCAGACAATAATTACCTGCTTTGATAATGAGGATTCCAGGCCAGGTAACAGGTCTTTGAGACAGAGATTTAATTTTGTTTTATCCACTCCGCTACACACACGTGCAGACACAATTTCAAGCCGCTATGTCAGGCGGGGAAATGGGAGAGAGGGGGGGGTGCATGAATTATGGATATTCCATTTTATCTTCATTTCCTCAGCCTCTGTCTGTGAGGCTGGAAGAAAGGGATGGCATACTGATGAATTAATGTGACATATTGTGTTCTGCATGGCAGGCCTGCATGACACATTAGATGGGCCGAAACTTTGAAGATAAGGATTATCCGTTTAAGCTTAACACTCAACGTCAAATTTAATTTTATGTTAATTTCAATTATTTGATGCGATCTTGAGTTTTTTTTTAAAGACGGTATTTTCGCAGAAACAGGAATGTGCTCCTGTAAAGCCCTCAACTAATCGGCACAAATATTTTACTTTGTTTCCTGAACGAGTAGCGTGGTCTGACATGAATTAACATATTAGTGAAAGACATATTTTGCTGGTTCCCAACATGCATCTGGGTGACTAGGCGCTTAGATTTGTGCCAGTACTGATTTCACTTGCATTAATCCCTAGTTTTCTACACAGTCAGCATCATGTGAGTTATAAAGGTTCAACTTTTCCCTTCTTTGAGAAAAAGTAATTTGCTGCAATTCATTTTCTATGAAAAAGAACTTCCACACAGTGAGACAATCCATCACTGTAAACATGAAGCTCTTATGGAAGTTTCTGGGATTTTTTTTTTACCATCATTACACTGTGCTGACTTGAGAGTTTCCACATAAGAGCCGCAGTAATTATATTTCGATCGTGGTTCAAGTCAGTCACACGAAAAGAATCGCCTTCCAAACTCAATGTTTACATCCATGTGTTTCAGGTATGTCTGTTATCTGGGACAGCAGTCAGTTCAACTCATGTTTGAAATGAGGACGTTCCTATTTCAAAAACACTGACAAAACAGAGTAAAGGTTATTATAAAAAATGTTATTATATACAGCATAAATTGCATGGGCTATTAAAAAAAAAACTGTACCTTCAATAACAACTCTTAAAGTGAGCCTAGCACCACAATCACAAGTGAAAGCAGGCGTGTCCGATTCAAAGCAACTTATTCCCACTTTTGAAGATCGAGGCACCGTTCAATTAAAACAGTCCTACCTATGCTAACTTCCCTTTTCATCATTCCTTTTGTCCACATGCCCTGAACCAATGCCTCTGTCACCGACGAACAACAATCACATCAATCAAAGACAAATTTTCAACTTCCACTCCTCCCTTGAAAACGATTACCTTCTACTTTAGAACGGAGCCAACAAGTAAAATTACAGTCACTCGTACAAACACATAGAACAAATGCGAAAAAATAACATCTTCCTATTTAAATCACCATAACGGAAATTAACATGCATAAAAATAAAAAAAGATAAATATGAAATCATATTCAAGCGGTGATGTCTGCCTTTAGGCATCGGTGAGTACATGTGCGTCCTCAACTGGGCTAGAGCTTCAAATGTGTCGGATTAAATACATTAAATATTACAGTAGCAATAAAACAGCTGCCTTATGGTCAATAGAAGAATTAAAGTGGAAAATGTGAATCTTTTTTCCCCCATTTCTGGTGAGGAATTGTATGGTTTTGTGAGGTATGAACTTGTCCCTGTATAGTGAAAAATCTAACTTGGGCGAGAGCTCCGGCTTTTCCCTTCAAATCAAAGTCACTTCCACACAGACACCTGTTGTGTCTGTTTAATGTCAAATTATTTGACAAACTTTAACCATTTACAACACTGATCTATGTTTCTGAAACATTACTTTCAAAATGATACGCCACTCACAAAATCATTTCATCGTCTGTCCTGTTCAAGGCGGCTGCACAGTCTCACGGTTGCAACCCCGCGACCATTCAGAGGAATGACACTTAACTTCTGTGGTAGAGACGTGACACGGTTACACCTTGATATCCACCACTGTCACCTTGAGGTGAGGGAACATAATGAAATACTTCAGTGAGCAGCACCATCATGAAGGGTCAGTGTTAATATAAAGGAAGAGGGGTGGGGGAGGGTTGGGGGGGAAGCAGGTCTCACTCTGCTGTTTGGAGGCTTAGTTGGGCTTCTGGTTGCTGCTGCTCCTTATTGAGGATTATGCTGATGATGTCACCCTCGTGCTCCTTCATGTGCTCCATCAGACGCTCTTTACTGGTGGACTCAAAGCCGCAGATGCAGCAGCAGAACAAGAGCACGCAGTACTCCATGCCAGGGCCCGGGCCGGGGGCCGAGGCCGGGCCTGTGCGGGGCTGGCTCTGGGACTGAAGCTGAAGCTGTGCGGGCTCCCTCCCCTGGGGGCTCTGGGATTCACCAGGCCACTGTGAAGGGTCTGTGGTGGGGGTGGGGAGGCCCCCCGAGCCGTCTGCAGCCAGGCCGGGTGCTGTTGTCGTCCTCGTGGATGCGTGCGTTGGTAGAGGAGGTTCTGCTGGGCTCTTTGCTTTGTCCTTGGAGGGCTGAGCCACCGGAGGACGCTCTGCCATCGACTCCAGCACCGCAGACAACTTCTGAGGAGCTCTGAAGAAAAAAATGGACAGAATCTAAACTGCTGGATGACAGATATACTAAGTGTCCAGCTGTCAATAATCTCTTGTCTCCTCTGACATATTTGTAAGACAGCTGGCAGCTACTGATGTTAAAACACATCCTTCAAAACATGAACTCAGGAGCACAGTGAGGAGTGATGTTGAAGTTCAATCTTTGCAGTTAGCTGAAGGTTATTTTCCATGAGAAAACAATAAACTGGAGTACAGTGGCCTGCTTGAGGTGTATCATTGTTATCAAATTAGATTCATCTAATTATTTAATCAATTCAGAGAAGATTTTCATTTGTCAACTTGCTCCTCTCCAGTGGTCTTTGCCGAGGGAAATCAGCTTTTGGATATATCTGGCACAATGAATGTATGGTGCATTGTCCCTGTTTAAGAAACAATAAATCTACATCAAATAAATTGAATCTGTCTGAAATTTCCAACTACTTTTACCTTAACGTTGGATTATTTAGAGTTCTAGTGTAAACGAAATCCAACAATTTGCTTTCAAAAAGGGAAAAAGCACACAAAGGAAGTGCAATATTTCAAACCTGAACAACATAAATACTTTATTTAAAGCTGCCCTTAGCAACCCTACACAGCGGGCCGTGGAACTCTGCCGGCGGATATATTCTGGAGATATTAGCAATTCACAGATGAAACCTCGGAGAACCTTGGAGAACAGACAGCGCTGTGCTCGAGTTGGTGCGTTTACCGGCTGCTCTGCGAGATGGCCTCGTTAATGGCTTTGTTCACTTGCTCGTAGTTGTAGTTCTGATCTCCGGCGTGCTTCCACATGTGGGATTTGAGCGACGGGGGATGACTGCACACATAGCCACACAGGGAGCACCTGGGAGAGAGGAGGGGTGGAATAAAGAGAAACAAAAAGGAAAGAAGATTAGCGACAGAGTGCGAGCGGCTCAGGTCGGGGTTGGTTTAATATGCGTACTGAGGTTCTACTAATCCTTCTCTGACTTTCTATCAAGAGGAATCATCCTGACTCAAGACTCCACAGGGGACACTGAGTGGAGAGAGGAAATAGGATTTACAGCACTCTGGTGAAGTAATTTGTCAAAATGAAAAGAATTATGGATCATGTCTTTTTTCAGCTATTCAAATTCTTCAAGTTGCAAACAAGATTTAGGATAAAGAACTCAAGCGCGCTTCCCCATGACAGCCGACTGGACGGAGTCTTGTTAATCATCAAACAACTCAAGTTATTGTGAAAAGGCCAAAGACAAATGGTCCTCAGCCTGTCAGTGCTGACATGCATAATTAAAACACTGCACTGGGCTGGTGTATAATGCTGCTACAGTATTTTCCTAATGTGCAGTGAAAATCTCACATTCTGAGTATACCGACTACAGGCCTATGATCCCAGTCCAGACTCCTAAAAAAGGAGCCGCATGTTTAGTTTTCATCATCGTCTCTAAGATGTGATCGGGCCTGTTTATTCTGGATGCACCAGCTGCTTCCTGACTCCACCAGGAAAACAAAACTCTTTTGGACAGGTGGTTTGATGTAACGCGAATCAGCGTCAGAGCATGTTTGGAAATTCAATACATTCGTTCGTCTAAAAATGGATGATGCATATCCAATCCACTCCGCGCGTTTCCATCCTTCCACTGGCTTCACGCTCAACGCCTCAAATGCTTGAGGAGTTCCAAATTTAAGTTAATGAAATAAAAGGACAATCAATCAAAACAAAGAGGAAAATCTACTGAATATTAATTCAGTGCATCAACATTTTCCAAAGAGTTAATTCCATCACCCAGCCTATAAAGCTCAAAAATGAATTTAAATGATATATTACCCATTTTGACATAAATGCTTTGACATCAATGCAGTTTTTACAAAATCCCACTGAGACAAAACATTGTCGTTCTTTTGAGAGGATATTAATTTGTCTTTTGAATGTGCGAAGAAAGAAAGTTGAGAATCTACAGATTGAGGCAACAGATTTTCTTTTATGGTTTGGTGAATGTCAAACCTTAAAAAACATCAACATGTCAGGGGTCTGCTACTCAAAAAAGTCAAGTCTGTCACGCTGCAAAATAAGCTGAGATAACCCTGACAATGTCTTCAGGGTTATCTTGGCTTGGGCAAGGACTTTACATATTCAGGAAACAAAGCCTGCATGACAAGTGGAATATGAAAATATGCTGTTAGTTGCATTGTGGGAAGTGTAGGATAGAACCATTTGATAATAGATATGTGACTTCAGCATTAATTGAAAAGAAGGAAGCAGTAAGTAGAAGCGTCATATACAGCACCTATATATATCACTCGATCATTTAGTAAATTGAGTGCATCTGACTGAAAACAGGCGTGTGACATGCTGGTTTCATGCATAAGTGAGTCCACAGCCACAGAGTGACTCTCCCCCCACCCTTTACTCCAGTAACATAATAACTTATTTTTCATGTTGTGTCATTACTCATGTCACAGACCCACTGTGTATCTGAACTAATATAGCTCATTAGGTATTTCTTAGTAAGTGGTTTGTTTTCTGCAAGAAGAAGCAAACATTTGTTTTGGTAAAGGTCAGTGTGACTCTGATTTTCGGTGTCTGTCCAGAGCTGATGACACCAGACCTGTCCAATCACTGACTTACTCCTTTTCTTTAAAAAAAGAAAAGCAAACAAAAAAACACCTCAACCTGAACTACATGGGTCACAGTGCATCATTTCTTTTCCCGTACAGACCAAATGAAGCCATCTGCAGATGTGACCTTACAGTCGGGATGTTTCTGCTGCTTTTATTTTGACCGGTCTTTTTAAAGTCTTTCCCTCCGAAGCGCTCACACTTCAGGAAAGTGCATTGAAAAATAACCCCTGTGGCCTTTAACAGAAAAGGGACTGCTTTGTTTCCACTGTGCAGAGACATGAGTGTTTCAGCCTTGCAGGTACAGGCAAAGGTACGATACAACATAAAGATTCGGAGAAGGAGAGATCAGCAATCAGTGCTTCGGTACAGGAATGAAGATACTCAACCTTTTAAGGAGGGAAGTCTATACACTCCCATTCGCTTTCTCCACCCGCTATCCACCACCCACGGAAACAGAAGCCCGTTTTCTCAAGTGTCTGGGCTGTTAGCACAACGAGAGCGCACCACCGTGGTCACATGCAAACTCACACCCGCGCAGGCTCAGATAACAGCAGCTTGTTTTGGCCAGGTACGACTTTTCATCCTCACCTCCGAGGTCCAGGGGTCATTCTTATCATCCCTCTGTGTGGTGGAGTTGCTGTCTGATATTTCTCACCTGTACTGCTCCAGCAGCTGCACGGCCTGGTGCTCCTGGGGGTGCCTCCTCATGTGGCTCTTTAAACTGTTCATGTTGGTGGTGGCAAAATCACAGCTGCAACACCTGGCAGACGGAGGAATGAGAGACGAGAGATGAGAGGAGATGGAGACAGAGCCGCCGCTTTAACAAGCTGCCTTTTGAGGTCATCGCGTTGCTTCTTTACACTTGTAGCCTGGGGGAGATAACGATTTACAGCAAAACAGAGAGGAAATTGCCACTTTAAGAAAAAGAATAAATCACAATGTTTTCCACTTTGCTGCACTTTGGATGTTGCGGTTGGATGATGAAACCGGCTTTCTAGCTGCTTGGAGGCAAATACTGTACAAGGTCTGCAGACAGAGGCTACACTCCACTCACGGCCATTTGAACTGCATTAAAATAAAGGAACAGACAAAACAGAGAGTTGCACTTTATAATGGGAGATTTACCAGGGCTAAATATTAAAAAGACCAACCAAAGGCAAAAATAATCTCTGTTTTTTTTTTTTTTAAGTCTCACAGCACTGTGAGCAATTATCTAGATTTATTTCATTTAGACTAACGGGGATCACAGATTACTTTTGCTAATAAAAAAATAATAATAATAATCTTTTATTAAGATTGTTACACATGAGGAATATTTTGAAGTCGCACATTGAAGCTTCTACCGTAACTGTGCAACTACTCAACAACAAGCATATGTTAAGCTGATTATTATTACAATTACAAATCGACAATCAACAAGGAGAAGATGTTGCAACTGTTCTGTAACACACATTTTAAAAATGCATTAAAACTAAGGCCATGGTTCCAGCTTTGGACAATATAGCATGACACTATTTAGAACAAGAGTACAAACTACTATACAGTGGAGGTAGACTGTAGTAAAAAAGAGAGGTGTGATGAGTGTTTGTTTCTTCTTTCTTCACTGAAAACACCAATCAGTTTTATTCACGATCATAACCGCTGCAGGTCGGGAGCTGCTGTTTAGACACATCTAGTGTAAGCACACATGACCACTGAGTGTCTTTCTTTCTTTTTCTTTGTTGTCAACGTTTAAATGTGCTCTTGCCATTTGAATGCGCTCGTTGAAATATTTATGGCTCATCCGATATTTCCCTGCTCCTCTGTTGTCCTCACACCACTGGCTAACAGGTTGCTTGACCATTCTGGCAAGAAACAGCAATTAAATGTCATCTGACCTTTTCCAGAGGTGTGCAGGTGTATTTCTGAATGTACATTTGACCTTAAAGCACCGGCGACAGGGTACTGTTAAAAAACTGCCCCCACCCCACGCCCCCAAGGGTTCACACCTCACAACAGCTTTGTATTCGCACAAAGACCAAGTGTTAATACAGAGCAGGAGGAGAGGAACAGAGTGAGAAAGTCTGCTCAGTGGCACCGCCGTGCTGGTCTCAGTATTACTGCGTATGCACTGCCATCCAGTGGAGCTTTTCAAAAGTACAGGTTTCGCACGTCTCAAAGTAAGAACGAGCACATTAAAAGCTCGGCTCTCTATGAGGTAACTCTGTGGTTAGCTCACTCTGTATGAAATAGGAACCGAAATCTTAAAATGTAATTTACTAACCACTGACTCTATAACCAGAGCAAAACAGAAACACACTAAATTGATCGTATTGGACTCTAGAGCCCTGTTTAAGCAGGGCAATGAGAGTAATAATTAACTCAGAAGTCTGTAAAGCTTATTTCTGATTTGTGATAGGAAGAAGGAAACTAGTCTCCAAAAATACACGTACTGCTGTGTATTGGTGTCATAATATCCAAATATCAAATGGGATCTCTTCAACTATCGTTAATAAATTCAAAAGCAGCATGACAGCAACAACAAATGAGAAAAAGCCACTGGACCAGATTTTTAAACTTTGAACTGACATATCACAGCAGATTTGACTGTGACCATAAATACTGCAATAAAACCAGTATTGCCCAGACACACTGTCAATGGGACATCATATTACAGTGTGTATAGTATTTTTCAAAGACAGATTTGATCTTGGAAATACATTTCAGAATGAACATCATTGAAAGGTTTGCTCACCAATCCAATGTCGAAAGTTTGAATGTTACGTTAGCATGATAAATAGTTTTATAATCACTATTGATATTATTATCAAAGTAATTTTTACATGGTAACTCAATAATTTACATGGTTTAGTTCTCCTTCAACCAGAATCTGATTCAAACAGCAGTGCAGCTGAAGCTTTTAAAGTAGAAAGACATTTTTCTTTTTAGCTAACTGCAACGCTTGCGGCATACTTTCAAATATAAACACAAAAAACAGAAAACAGAAAACTCAAAATCTGGAATTAGGAGCTTCAACATCTTTGTAGCCGTTTCAGATATGTTCAATGTCTTATCATCGGTTTGTGGAAATGTCATCAATTGCTAAGATTTGCTTCAATTTCTTTACCCAGATTTTATTATCTGAATTTCCTGGTTTAGATATGGTGGTTTACGTGTGTTTGGCTCCATTCGCTCACAAAGAAAAAAAAAACCCTTCTTCACCTGTAGGTCTCCTCTGATGTGTGATTGACATTTAATAGTCTGATTGATCCGTGTTGAATTCTCAACCTCTGTGAAACGTAACACAGTGCACGCCTAACACGGGGGAGCGCACATTTGAAAGATTTTACACCACAGAACTTGTGTGAATTTTAAGCAGAGCTGGATAAAAACAAACAGCCGTAAGCGGTTTAGCTTAGGAGGTATTATAGGGACTCTTGTGGAGTTTTTTCTTTTTTTTTATTAATAGTGGTTGACATCAGAATATCTGTTACATTTACTGTTGTTGGAGTGAACAGGAAACATCTTGTTCTTCCTCTGTCTGCTGCACAGTTACACACAAAAGCTTGTTTAATTTGCAGTGTGGTCAACTGGACTTGTGTATTCGGTTTCTGGTTGTTGGGGCTCATCCTGGTATACATACGGTCTACATCTATCAGACAGTTTGTGGTTATATAAACCTAATGAAATACTAGCCTGGCATCTGGACTTCATTACTTTTTAGTTGATATTTCATGTCATCATCAACATCAAATGCTTTGTACAGTACATCCCAGGTACTCCCACAGACAGATATGGAAGAAGTAAGTTTCCTGAAACTAGCTTTGGTCATTAAAACAGATTCAAAATGTTAATGATGCACCAGTCGCTGCAAGAAAGTCTAAGACCTTTAGTTTAATCACAGGTTGAGTAATTTCAGGGCTTCATCCAGGACCTGTGGACATTAATTACTCTGAGCTACTCAGTGAGATTTTAGTACTTATACTTCAGTGATAGTTCTACAAGTTTTTGCACAACTCACCGGTAAGGCTTGTCAGAGTTGTGAATCCGCCGGTGGTTCCTCACCCCAACATACGTAGAGCTGGTGTAGTCACACACGTCGCACTTGTACATCTTCTGTGCGCTGCATTCTGTAACAGAGAGCAGAGCAAACAAGCTCTTCAGCTTTCTGAAAACGCTGACAGGGGGAAAGCTGATGATGGAGGGTCAGGAGTGTCGGCCGCTCATCTCAACATCCAACTATCTTCACATCCCAACGCGCGAGTCCGTTAAAACAGATCGTACCTTCTTCTGTCACCCGCTCAGCTTCTTCCACCGTGGCCATGGTTTCACTGACCGATGTGAGGGCTGCCACGTCACTGCTGAAGCTATGGTGCTCCCGTTCATGATTTCTTAACTGACTCTAAGAAAACACACACACACAAAATTACAATGAGGAGAATATGCAGTTGACACCAAAACAGCTTTTGTAAAAACACCTTTTCCCATCTTGTGGACTGACAGCAAAATGAAAACCTGCCAAATCTGATGTTTTTTCCTGCTTTTAACTTAAATAGTCAACTTGCTAAATGCAAGTAGATGAGGTTAAAGAAGATAAAACAAATAAATATAAACTCTGTGGTTTCAACAATGGTTTGCACGTTGACTTAAAAGAGGTCATTTGAGGACACAACGTAACAAAAAATATGATTTAAAAAGGCGCAGCAGAGGAATGAAAGATGAGAAAAATAAATATCTAAATTCTGGTAATTTACTGGAGTGTTGACAGACACAGTGCAGTGATCTTCGGCGACGCACCCTGTATTATGTTTAATAAGCCCTCTCGCTCTCTAAAGCCCCCTCTGCAGCAGCTATCATAGCAGTGAAGCAGCACTCAACCTTCACAAGTGGAAACTTTCTTGGCCCAACTCCCAAATGTGATGGATAATATGATGAACTTGATGAATGGAGAATAATCTCTGCTGCAAATCGGCACTGGAATCCCTCGATAGCACCGGAATCAATAGTTTTCTCCTTTGCCTGTATCATCAAACTTTCACTGCAGTGCCCCACCGGGCTTTCCCAACTTTCATTTCTCACTAACAAGGTCGATCACTTTACGCCAATAATTTAACTCATCTATTTGGGCCTGAACTCATCTTCACTCGTCGGGCGGTTGAGAAATAAAAACAGATGTCGACTGCATATAAGAAAGATAACACCAAACAAAAAAAACCTGCCAATACACTGAGCACATATTCTGTGCAGAGTCTATTTGGTATTTTAACCTGGAAACTAATCAAAATCAATAAACTAGCATACCTGACAGCGGTCAACTAATTTTCTTTCCAGTGACCCACAGTGTAATGGCTTCAGCTCTAACGTGTCATTTTAGGTTGTGATATCACTGTGCAAAAACTTAAATTCTTAAGAGAACAGTTTTTGTTCACAAATAAAAGAACTGCGATTGCCATTCTGTTCTTAATTTGCAGAATGAAATGCCAGCAAAATCAAACAATATGCAACATTTGCATGACTGTCTAACACATCCAGGGAGATTAAAATAACAGATTTAAATCAAACTGAGCAAACAATTCAAACTCTAGTGGATATATCCATCTAGTCAAATGTGGCTCATAAAAATATGCTTTTATAAAAATCTGTTAAATAAATGCTGTGAAATAAATAAACCAACATACATAAATCCCGTGTCTCTATATGGCCTGCACTTCTCTCCATCCTACCATAATGAGGTCCTGTGTGTCTGGTTCTGACTACAACTGAATTTACCTTAAAAGGATTTCAAAACTCTGAACGTTATGATGAAGTTCTAAAGAGAATCTGACACCTGGATCAAATTTAAAAGTATTAAAAAGCCGCGTGTTTACATCTCTTTACCTTATAGTGGAAGGCATCTGGGCACAGCTTGCACTGGTACATCCGGGTCTTGCAGTGGTGGATCATATGGCTCTCCAAGTCCTTGCTGTCCGAGGCGATGTGCTCACAGATGGGACACTGATACGGCTGCCTCTGCCTGTGCACCCGCAGGTGCTGCTTAATGTAGCCCTTATTGCCGCTGCTGTAGCGACACAGGCGGCACCTGTACGGCCTTTCGCTGCCAGGAATGTAGTCCACCAGACCGCCGTCAGGAGAGGCAACCAGCCCGTCCATCCCCGGGATGCTGCACATGTAACTCGCGGCTCCGTTCCCAGTGACCACGCCGGCCACACCTCCGTTTTGGAACTGCGCGTTGTCCTGAAGCTCTTTCAAGATGTCCTCATCTGACGCATTCTGGTCGGAGCGCTCTCTGAGCCTTTCGATGACGGTGAGCAGTGACAGGCTAATGCCGGCTTTGGTGGCAGGGCCCTCCTCGTCTCCCTCCCCCACGTCTTCCTCCCTGTCCTTGCTATGAAGCTCCAAGTCCAACAGAGCTGCTGCTGTCCCGACGTCGGAGGCTTTCTGTCCAGCTGCAGTCACCTCTACAAGTTTCGGTCCCGTGTTTGGGCTCTGCGTCTGGGCCATCATGTTCTTCAAAGTTACTTTGGTGCTATGGGTGGGGAGCTCCGGGGTCCTCATGGGCATGGCCACCAGGGCCTCAGCAGCCAGTGAATGCAGACGGAGAGACTCAGAATGTGTCCTCTTGCGACCAGCCGGGGGAATGTTTTCATCCCGCGGTGAATCGCTGCTTATTGCAACAGAGGGCTTGATATCAGCTCCTGATGGCTGGCTGTCAGTCGAGCAGCCGAGAACCACCTCATCCTTTGCAGTTTCGACATGGTCCTGCTCTTCCTCCTCTGCATCCAGTAGTCTCTCGTCCCTGTCCACGTCTGGGCTGAGAAGAAGGGGGTTCGTTGCCATGACTGAATCCTCGGCTGAAGGGAGGCGTTCTACAATCACGTTGATGTGGCCAACGCTGTTGGGGCTGCTGTTAATAATCTTCTGAGCTGATGACAGCAAGCTGTCTGTGACAGAGACGCCATCTTGGTGAGTGTCAGTTTCCACCTCAGACTCTCCCTCCGTCGTCACCTGCACCTCCACCATGGGCTCCTCGGAGGTCAGGTCTTTGATTGGGTACACGCTTACTTCCTCTTCCTCTGTTTTTGGACTGACATTGAGATTGGACGTTGGATGACTCAACACATCCTGTTTGGTCTCAACAGCCAGTGGAGCAGTAAGCAGCTGGAGTTTGAAGGCAGCGGGCAGTTTTTGTAGACTTTTATCTTGAAGGACTGGGGAAAGAACGACTATTTCCTCTCTGGTTGGTGCAGCGTTAGCCACAGCCTGAACCTCTCTCCTCGCGGGAGCCCCACCTTCATCCTCAAAGATTGGGTAGGAGCAGTCGACCAAGCCAGCGTGCTTCCAGGCGTGCGTCTTGAGCATTCGCTGTTGGCTGCACACGTAGCTGCATATCAGGCAGCGGTACAATCCATACTCCTCGTAGCTGTACCATTTCTTCTTCTGCTGTAGCTCCTTGGAACCGTCCCCTGAACTACTGACCACCTCGCCTCCTCTACTGTGGCTGCTCCCTGTCCAGTCCCCGTCCTGTTTTATTGTAGGCTCCTCCTTCCCTTCACCGCACGCATCCGACAGAGTGGAGCTGCTCTTCAGGTTACCGCTGTTGTGAAAGTGCAGCCTGACGTGTGCCTCCAGCTGCCCCTGGTCTCTGGAGGTGAAACGACACTCGGAGCACATGAGGATGAGGTCAGTGTGCTGCTCGTTGTGCTGCTTCAAGTGCTCTTTCAGCAGGGGCAGCGTTTGGGAGAGATACGGGCACAGGCTGCACTGGTAGCAAGTCACCGTCCGCTTGTGGTCGCTGCCGTCGAGGTTGCCGGCCTCCTCTGTTAGCGCTGAGGTGATGCTGTTGTTGTTGCTGTCACCTGACGCCGATAAAGAAAAAGCACCATCGGCTGCACTGCCCTCTAATCTCACCTCCTCTATTCTCTCCTGGTCCTTACTGTTCCTCTTCGTTTTTTTATAGGGAGACCCTCCTCTAGTCCCCCTCTTCCCCTCCTCACCTACCCCTCCTCCTGAAAGAGACGTCTGTTGCAGCGCTCTTTTCTGTCCCGCTGCGGTGCAGCCGCGCTGGGGCCGCTTCTCCACGATCTTGCTGAGTTTCTCAATGACCTGGATGAGAGAGTCTGCTGCTTGTTTCTGCTGAAAACACTGAGAGGTGTCTTCATCTCCCGTTTGATGGGTTTGGGTTTGAGAGAGGGATTCCAGGGTTGGCGGCGAGGAGGAGGAAGAGGAGGCAGAGGAGGAGTGTGTGATGAGTACAGCTACATTGCTGATCTCCTCCATGACCTAGCAGACAGC
>JAOXYL010000001.1:12268313-12281247 GCA_028564955.1 Terapon puta | reverse complement strand
TAATATTCCCTGAGCTCCTTTATGATAACTGCGTCCTTAAACTACAACTTTCAAATCTATGGCCATGACCTGTTATGTGACTTTTGTTCTCCTCCAAACATCACAGGACCAGGACCCATAGACCAAGGAACAGAAACGGAAGAATTGGAGGCTCTGCAGCTGTGTGACTTATCCAGGATCAGAATCAGCTTGATTGACCAGGTATGTGTATACATACAAGGGATCTGACACCAGTTTTTTTTACAGTACTCTCTCATATACATAAAAGGTCAAGAAAATAGAAATGAATAAATAAAGTGTGACTATGCAGTGCAATAGATTGGTGAAACTGCAACAATGCATGTCTGTAGCTCATATAGAGAATAGCTTATGCACAGAAGTGTGTTATGTACAGCATAAACAGTATGTGTAAAGTATATACACAATGTATTTAAATACTATTCCTGTGTTTGTTTGTTTTGCTGTAGACAGCCCTGTACTGCCTGCTGGAGCGGAGGAGGTGAAATAGGTTATGTCCCGGGTGTGATGGATCTACAGAGATGTTATCTGCCCGTTTACTAACTCTGGACACGTACAAGTCCTGAATGGGGTGCAGGCTGGCATAGGTGATTATTTGCTGAGCATTCGATGCTTCTCAACAGCTGGACCAAGAAAGTCTGTAAGGAGCCTACATCTTACTGTGCAAAGTGCTAATTATTGTTTACTGCTGGCCAATATTCAGTGAAGTTGACAAATATATTCAAACCTGTATAGGATAGGAGCGGTTACATAACCTATAAAGTGAGCCACAACTGTGTTTTGTAGGTGTGCTCCAGTAAAAACGCTCTGCAAACAGTGTTAAATAAAATAGAGCATTTTAGGACTTTTATGAATCTTGATTGATGAGATAAAATTGAAGGTTTAGAAAAAAAAGTAATTGTCTTGTCTGGTGCATTGGTCATCGCGGTAACAGTTGTAGCAGTAATTGTGTGTGTGCGTGTGTGTGTAAGTGCTGTAAGTGAACACACAGTCAAAGTGCACTAATCAGCTCGTCTCAATCAGCTGTGTTTTTTCACTTTGAGTAAAAGGTTGCCATGGGAAATACAAACACTCTTGGCTCTGACAGTTCACAGAGGTTAATCTGAGACCTCCTGAACTCCTGCCTCCTGCGACCAGACAACAAGGTGTATCCTTGTATTGCGATAGCAGATTATAAAAAAATTTCTCCAACGTGTCTCCTCTAATTTGTAATGGGAATAGATAATTAACCATGTGAAGTGAAAAGTCTGGCAAAGAGAGCCAATTGAAGAGAAACTTTACCAAAGATTTTCACAGCTCCTCGAGCTGTTGATCTCATCCTTTCTAGTTATGAGCATGTTTACAAAAACTTTACCTCAAACAAAGCTGAATATTTATATAAGAGTTTGAATGGGATTTCAGTTGAATGATATCCTGGATTTTGAACATTTTGGTGCCTGAATTGTCTTTTATAGCTTAAAGCATTGCTGGAAATGCAGAAATGTGAAATGAAATGCCTGAAAAATTCTGAAAGCTAAAATGCATTTGCAGAATTGGAGGCTAGACTGCATTACTCAAAGAAGGTAAGGGCAGTAGAAAAACTAAACTGTCATAAATAGTTGAAAAAGGTAATTATTTTTAAAAGTTACAAAAGGAATAAAATGCCTGGATACAAGCATAAATGTCTTTGAGGAATTGAACATTATATTTGAATGAGCTCTGTAGTTTAAAACATACAACATAAAGCAACTGCTCAACCAGCCCTCACAGTGTTAAAACCTGAAACAGCTCAAGGTTTTAATAAATTAATAGCTCAAAAATGGAGAAAGAGATCTAACGGCAGGAAATAACTTAACATCAATCCACCAGTCAGTACACAGGAACAAACTTCTGCAGCTTTAATCAGTTAATCAATCAATCATTAATTAATTGATAATTAATGTTTGTTTAAAACTGTGTGGTCACTGTGGTAGATAAGACTGTAAAATTTCCTCTCAAACAAAGCAAATTTAAGTAAGAACTGAAGTTTATATCACTGAAATATCCACTGTGTGCACCAAAAGGCTTTTGCAAGGCTTTTGTAGATGTTAAATTTATGCCGACGAAGTAAAAAAAACAAAAACCCAACAGATCACAATTTCAAAACATTTGAATTATTGCTGAAGATAAATTGAAATAACATCACAGTCCATGAGAGGGGAAGAGGGATTTCTCAGTGCTTTGAGGTAAATTATTCAAAGACTTAGTCTTATTGCTTAAATGATGCTGTCAGTGGACAGTTTACCTACTGATTGATGTAAAACGTGTGTGTGAATAGTGACATTTGTGGGAACAAGAGCAAGTTGAATAGAACAGTTCAGAATAGTACTCTAGCGAAGATGTCACCTTCTCTAGAACTAAACACACCCTAACCCTAACCGCAAACACACTCATTATAAAGTCTGAAAACGGCTGAAAAAAGACAACTGTGATGTTGGGAAAAAAGCATAAAAGATTTCATTGGATATGACAGAAGCACCAGACTTGGAAATTGCATACGAATGAAAAATGATAAAAATCCAGTTCTCCTCACAAGATGTGGATGATTTAAAAACATTCAATATTTACACCAAATATAATATCTGACATACACATAAAGTAATGAAATGTGTGCCTGTCCTGTTTTAACATTGATGATGTTCCTAAGGACATTCCTCAGGGATCCATTGTGGGGCCTTTTCTGTTATCCATTTATTTGTTCACAAAGTACTTTTCCATGTGTGATTCAGAGGTTTTATCTTTGCTATAACAAGTTTTAATACTGAGAGATCCCTCTTTTATCGAATATCTCATATATTTGCTTGATTTTGTTAAAATATAAAAGTCAATTTCATTCTTAACCATTTACCACCCCCACATAATCAAAGCATCTGCCTTTGAAATGATTCCTTACTCATTTACTGAGGATTTTCCTTTGTCATCCATCTGACCAGATGCAGCTCACCACCAGATGGCAATATTTTTTAACATATTCTGTCACAGGCCATTTTACATGGCTTTAACAGTTCAGTCTAACACTATATCGACAGTAAAATACGGTATTGATCAAGCTGTTATGACTTTAAGTTTTTTTTCATTTCATTACTGCAGCTGGTATTGAATTACTTTGAGTCTCTGCAGGAAGTGTATTGCCATATCTTCTAAATGGAAGTACCTTGGAAACCTGAGCTGCTGTATGTTGACTGTGATATTGAGCTGGATAGTGATTGGGTCTTAATAACGGTACAGCTTTCAGTTGATGGATTCACACAAGAGGTTTGCACCGGTGGCCATGTGCCCCACTTTTTAATTCATCCACACCTGGTGAAGAGAACTGGATTTTTAATTTTTCATTAGTAAGAAATTTTCCACTCTGGCATTGCTGTCATATCTAAGTCAGGAGCCAGAAATGCTTTTTTGCAGGGTAAATTCAGTCTCTTACAGATAAACAGGTGTTTAAACATTTTATTTCAGCTGTCTTGCTCTCAAATCTCCCTTATTCAAAATAACATCCCGGCCTGTACATTTGCTGCTAGATTAAATAATGCACTGGAGAGCAATTTTTTTTTTTTTGGCACAATCTATACATCAGCTTCCAGCGTTATGTTCTATAACATCCGCACTGGGGTTGTCTGCAGGTCAGGCGTTCATTGCTATCACAGAGACACACAGAGAACCCGCTGACTCCAGTTTGCGAAGCCCAATAACGTCATGTAACCTTGTGTTTTATAACAGTGGCAGCCTATTAAAGGAGATATTGCTGTACAGCAGTATTACTAGTATAACAGATGGGCTAGGCTTGTTTGAACTCTGAGAAACCAGAGAGCCTATCACTCTGTCACTAAAGGGAATGGTGTCGGCTGTATCTCAGGCTATTACAGGTCTGAGGAATACCTATTGCCTGTCTGTGTGCAGGCATTCATTCCTGAGCACTTGCTTTAAATGTGACACGGGCATTGAGTAGATTCCTGCATGCATGTTTGTAATATTTTGGTCTGCTTGCATGCATATGCTGTCATTCCTCCACTCCATACACTCACTGGTTGAGGGGGTTCAAAGCAGGGATATCTCTGTTGCCATGACAACAGCGAGGCCACACCTTGTTTCTTATACCCAACCCCCCAACATGCTCTGTGCAGAACAAAGCGCTGAAAAGAGGGTCTGGCTGGTGGTACAAGCACTGAGGGATATGAGCAGAAGGATGGAGGACTAAATAAGTCTTTCTATTGTAAAATAGAAATATAAAATTCATATAATTTGGATTTGCCTGTACATGTCAGTAATTTCTGTTCAGTGACTTGCTAATTATTACCAAATCATTAGACTGCATCTTGTAAAAGGTTCACTTAAATACTATAAATAATGAACATAGTACTGAGACCACTAGTTGATTGACTGATCAGTGGACTGGCAGAAAATGAATCCAAAACTATATTAATTGGATATTATAAGTAAAACTGTTAAATATTATCTGGGTCAAGCTTCTCAAAATGTGAGGATCTGATGCTTTGCTTTTCTTTGTTTCAAATAATTGTATTTTGCATGTCTTTGGGTTGTGTGTAGAAAAAAGTAAAAAATGTGAAAACGTCCCACTATACTTTACTTGATTAGCATTTAATAGTCATCGAATTAATTTGTAGGCAAATAATTATCCTTTGCAGTCTTCATTAAATTGAGCAGTGAAACAACTAATCAGTTAACTGACCTGCGTACTGTGGATTGACAAAGTGTTATTTGTTGTGGTTCTTATCTTATGATATCATATATGACATATCTTTGGGTTGTAGATGTTGGTTGTACCACAAGATCTATATGAAGATGTTGCTACAGGCATTTTAATTTACACTTTTGTTCTGATGTTTTATTCAACAAATATTTTATCAAATAAAAGAAATAACTCAATTTCTATAAAGACAACGATTATTAGGTGCTGCTTGAATTAAATGTCCATGTTGCAACTGGGAGTGTATTATCATTGTGCATTCATGCTCCAACTGTTACATTTTACATGTCTCTTGCTCTTTTCTTTGACTCTGGCCTATTGCACATCCTCTGATGTCCAGGAATAATTCACATAATCTGAATTATGTAAAAATTACAGGATCTGTCCTCTTCCTCTCCTTTGTCTGCCGTTGTGCTGATTTTGTCCTTTCAGCCTCGCTCCTGCTGGACAGTGTGAATGGCCTGCAGTGGCAGAGCTGGCTGCCCCGGGCTCATCTATCTCCCCTCCGTCCCTCATGATATTGTTCCATTGTGTGGCGGTTCATTGTATCGTCATTGTTGTTGTATTATTGCTCTTGGTAGTGGTATTTTTCAGGGCTAGGGTGGGATTATTTTTGTTTTCTTTTCATTTTATGATTATTTGTCAGTGAATTGTCAGAAAATAGTGAATAATTTTCTTTGGCAAAATGGTGCCTTTTTATAAATAACAATCCTTTTGCTTTTCATTTTACCACCATAGAACAAATATCCCCACCAGAGATGTTAAAACCAGTACATTTTTGCTTTTAAAAATAACTATTTTAGACTTGTGTCTCTTCATCATTTTTTGCGACTGTGCAAATTTCAGCATTTCTGATGGACTCTTATAGTAACAGGAACTGCACTACACATGTTTTAATTGGACAGTTTTGGTGAAGCGAAGGCATTCATGGGGGAATTCGAGCAGATACACTGAGTTGTCTGTGTAATCCTTAATGAAACACGTTCACCGGAAAGCATAAATAATTGGCATATTTTTAAACATCAGCATTACAGCAGAAAACGCATTTTTTAAAAACCACATGTGGAGACATTTGTGTGTCGTGGAGGGCTCGAAGCTGGGACTAAATAATAATAATTGATGCTGGCTACAAATTTTTATACATTTACTACCTCCAGACACCATCAGATAGCCAGTCAGCATTCTCATACAGCGCTTTGTCAGTGCGATGGAGCAGTAAACCTTTCTGGAGTTATATCGTTGAAGAGTAATAGAAGAATGGATTTGCCAGTCTGTCAGCTTAACTTGCATTCAGTTTAGTTCAGTGTTAAACTAGCTGTGTATTATCTTCCCATCTCTCTCCCTCTCTCTCGCTCTCTTTCTCTGTCTGCCTATCAAGTCTCTTTCTCTCCAGCTGAACCAACAACATCAAAGGAGTGTGCTTCAAATCGCAGGTGTTGAAGGATTAAGGCCACCGCAGGATGGGGTTTTATTCTCCGCCTCATCTTTGATGTAGTGTCTCTTTCACTCACTTGTGTCTCTAACCTCTAATATGGATTGGTAGCCTTCCGGTGTCCACTGTTGAACTGAAAATATGGAGTGTCTTGGCTCTCACACAGATACATTAAGTGGGCTCAATTCAAAAGGGCTGCTCTCAGGAAGTGATAAACACGTCCTGAAGTGACTGATGTCAGAAGTTGCACAAAACGAGAACAGCATCTGACAGTAGAAGGTTGGGACGGGGTGATATGGAGATATGTACATTCAGACAAAATAAAAGTGTCTGTTTACAGCGTAGCCCTGTGATTGACTGGCGACCAGTCCAGGGTGTACCCCGCCTCTCGCCCAATGATAGCTGGGATAGGCTCCAGCACCCTGTAATCCTGCATGGGAGGAATAAGCAGGTACAGAAGATGAATGAATGAATGAATGAATGAACGAATGAATGTTTACAGCGTCTTTGTCATAATGTTGGAACTATCCCTTTAACGTGAATTGGGTCACTTCCAGATCCAGAGAGTTGTATGTGATTGATTTTGCCATGCACGTGCTGCAGCTTTATGGATAGCATGTTACTCTGTGGGTTGGTCGATCCAGATTGAAAAATCTAAATAACTGTTTCATATAATTGTACGTAATAACTGGATGGATTGCCATCAAATTTGTACAAATATTCTTGGTACCAAGGGGATGAATCCTTCTGAAGTTTAGGTTGACACCTCTGATACTGTGTAATGTGCCTCTATAACTACTGTATGGTTTACCCTTATACTTGATGCAGACATGTATGACTCCCTCACAATAATTTTGAACAAACTTAACTTTTCATCTTGCAACTTGAAGTTCTCTGTTGTCCTGTATTTATTTATTATAAAAACTTAAAACCTAATTTCTTCTAATACTTTCATCACCCTCGGCTTTGTTTTGTGCTTAGTATGCTAAAATAACATAGTGAACATGGTAAACATAATACCTGTGAAACATCAGCATGTTAGCATCATCACTGTGAGCATGTTGACATCAGCATTTAGGTCAAAGCTTAGCTGTGCCTCATAGAGTCTCTAACATGGCTGTCGCCTCTTGTTATGTGATTTGTGCTCCAATGTGATGTAGTGCTTTCATTTGGCAAAAACAGGCATTCCTGTTTGAGTTACAAGTTTAAAATGTTCATGCTTATTTTCTTAGCCTGTCACTGTTGAGTTTAATAGCCTGAGCTGATTTGCGCTGAGTCAAATTAGCCAGCTATAATAATAATAAAAATGTGATAATTAATGCAGTGCCGCTCTTGCTTTATTTTGGGATTAAACAGAAAAGAAAGATGTAGGACGGCAGCTGACGCACACCGTTAGCTACAGAGAGGTGTTGGCGGGTCTGTGTTTTCTCTGTCTGTCAACCTGCAGAGAAAATGTAATACATATTTAGGCCAGAGCTCTTGAAACAGTCTCTTTGAAGCACACAGGCATTTCAACACCAAAAGGTCCTGCCATTAAACTTGGATTTAAATTTGAAATTTGCTTTCAAATTCAATCTAATTTTACGTATACTGAGCAACATTAGTACTAGTGCAAATGACAGTAGAGAGCTCCATGAAGCTGTATTGGAAAGCTTTTAGTTTGACAATTACAGTACACATATACAGTAACCGTGGTATTTAATAATTATTCAGTCTAATCCAGCCTACACAGATGCAGCTTATCTATCTTGCTAGATGAGACCCTGCAAAGTGAATGTAATGACATGTTGGCAAAACTACACATTCACCCAATCCTCCCCTACCTGACCTTTTTATTCTCACGAAGAGTTAAAACCAAACTGTGAAAAATGTCCAAATATTTTACAGCTCTGTGAACTCCCACTTGTATCTCAGTGAAAGTGAAGCGAAAGTGAAAGAAACTTTTTTATATCCAGAGTGACCGCTCTGCTGCTCGCTGTAGGCTCTGTGCTGACCTTTGACCCTGGCTAGGTCACCGGGGTGTGTTGGTGTGCTGAGGAGGGACAGGAGGGTACATTGCTCCCCAGACCGTTAAGAAGCCATGTAGGCAACAGCTGAGCAGTGCCTGACAGTAGGGCGGGGGGGAACGTCGCAGGATCCACAGGCTTACCTTTAGGGGAACAGACTCACTCTTCGGCGGGCGTATACTGTAGACTCATACGTGCATCACATTCACGTGCACATCCGCGCACGTGTTTGTACGTTCGCAGGGCTGCACAGAGGTATCGGTTAGGCAACACGCGGGGTGAAAGATGTGTTTGAACAGAGGACACCTGCGAGACAGAAACTGCCAACAGAATCAAAGTTTTGACTGACTGCAGTTAACTTTGTGTCTCGCCAAGGACTGTCGTGCTGCTATGCCAGACCATGTGTGAATGTTATTTGCCCTCTTAGTTACTTGGGACCACGATGAGTCATCTTTTGGAGTTCGGAGGATGGCACTGCTAAGAAATGGCCGCACCGTGGGGTTAACACCCCGTTGAGCACCAGCCATCTAGATTAATGACCTGACTTCCTTTTCTTTTTCGCTTTCCTCACATCGTCTTCTCAGACTGTCTTCTCTAACTTTGACTTTCTGAGTTTATGGGCCCACATTTCACCCGTTTTATGTTTTTTGCACCACAGAGAGCAGCGGAAGAAGTGTTTTTTTGACCTTTACTTAATGGTACCCCGTGGAGTCTCCTTGTAAACGAACAAGTTACATTTACAGTTGCTGTTTCTCTAGAAAATGCATCGTGTGTACTTGTATAGTTGTGGTCTAAGAGACGTGGTTTTTCTCATAAAGCCTTTGCAAAAACAATTTTTTGAACACTCTGAAACCTGTGTTGTTTACATAGTTATAAGCTACTAGTCTTTTTCTTTCCATTTGTTGGCATATTGCAGCATATTGCGGCACATTACAATATATTGTTATTTGTCAATCAATGTGCACTGTGTGAAAGACCAAATTAAAAATGTAAACTGTACTTCAGTTCACTAGGGGTTTTTTTTGCCTTGAGTATGTGTGTAACCATGATGAGGCGCAATACTGATATCGCACAGTAAGTATTATCAGAAAAATGTGATTTAAATGTAAGTGTATGTGATGCAAAAGCATTATGTCCAGAATGTCAGTTTTCTATTATATATTATGTTTTATTGATTAATTGACCACTATTTGAATATTGCAGTTGGTCAATTTAGAGGCCTTAAATTTTTTTCTTTTTTAATTGTTAAATTAAAAAACATATTCTGCAAAGTAAGAAGTCAGAATTCATGTCAAATCAACAAATTAAAATGCAGAATATTTTCCCTTGAAATGTCGTGGAGGAGAAGAAGTGGCACTCAAAATGTAAATTCTCAAGTGGGGCATAAATCCCTCATATATGTACATTAGCACTTAAAGTAGTGTACTTTGGGGTCAGATCAGTTTTCTTTTAAATCGAAATTTTCTAATCATTCACTTTGGTTTCTCAGATGGTCTTTTACATCACCCATAATTGCATGTGTTGGGACATTAGCGTGACACCTGTGTCCATTACTAATGATTAACAGCCACTTAAATGTTTGAAATGTGTTCGTCTTGTGTTAACAAAGTTTACATACGACATCACTGACAGAGAAACCGACTGGAGTGCCAGGCTTTTCCATTTATCACAACACAACGTAAACAGAGAACAGTTGCGAACAACTTAAAGAATATTATTGGACGTCTGGCTTCCATCTTGTTCTCTGAGACGCTGCAGTGTCGGGTCCTGTTCCCTCTTGTTGCACCAGCACAGGATGCCCGTGTGTAAACACAGGCCCCGTCCTCCTCTTATAACTCTCGCTCACACAACTCGTGTTTTGGCAGCGTCTCTCAAACTTAAATCTCTGTTTCCTGTAACCTGCTGTCAGAGAAAGAAGGGAACAAATCTAAACTGTATTTCTTCTGTAATAGGCCTCTACCATGTTGGACTGTTAGTGTGAAACTGGTACGGTCAATTAGTAGGAGATTATTTACAATATCAGCTAAATAGCAATACACAACTGTTGATAGTGTTGCGTAAAAGGAATACCAAACCTCAAAGTAGTTTATATATGGGTGCTCATTTTATGAGTTTTCTCTTGCTTGCCAAGACCAAATAGCAGGAAAGCTGCAGCTATCATTATTGTGGCAAATTCTAAACTGTTGAGACTAATCTGCCAGTTTGTGTTACTCTTGTAGATCTCCGCTAAGAGGCAATGAGAGCAGGGGACAGGCTGACTGGAGTTTTACATAGACGATTTTGTTAAAGCGTTTCTGACTGTTGCTCTTCGTGCCTCCGGAGGGCAGGAACATACAACTTGAATCACTCCACAGTCAACTCTCCAACTGAAATGGCCCACTAATTTGCCTGAGGTCATTCATGATTTCATCAGTAACCTGTCAGTCCAAAAGTTTAACTTTCTGCTGATTACCTCACGGATGATAAAGAAGCTGGTATCTTCCAGTACGGACATCTTTGTTGGCAGTTTGCCCTTGTAGAGGGCAGAGCAGAGCTAATGATTATTTACATTATGGATTCATCATTTTTTTTACTAAAGGAACAGTTTGACATTTTAAAATACGTTTTTTTGCTTTCTCAGAGAGAGTTTGATGAGAAGATCGACAGCACACTTATATTCATATAGTTAATGTGAAGCTACAGCCAGCAGCCTAATAGAAGCTCTTGTAGAATAGAGATGAGGCACAGGAGAGACTCATGGGATTCACCGGCAATTCCAAGAAATGATGCTGCAAATACCCCCTGTAAAACCGCAACTTGACATTTTTACACTGTTTTTTGTATAGAGATGCAGTTTTTTTTTTGTTAGTAGATTTAGTTTCCTTTGGATGGATCCAGGCCAAATGTTTTCCCTGACTTCCTGGAGTCGACATTCATTGGGACCTCATGGTGATGACAAGCTAATCTGCTACCGATCGTACCTTCATATTTACTGTACAGACATAATAGTGGTATTGATCTTCTCATCTTAAAGTCATCAGCAGTGTGGCTGGGAATTTTATAATCTAGTGACCATGTGTTTTATGCATTCAGAGAGAACTTACAAAGCTGTTTTCCAAGGCAGCTTGCTTATTGACAAGCACTAAAGTCATTCTGTATCTCTTTGCACATAATGACAGCTGTGTTTGTTTTCTGAACATGAAGTCAGACACATCCAAGACAAGCAGGGGAGGCTTTAGGTGAGGGTTCATTTGACATTATTTTGCTATCTGTGCTATTTGTAGATTGCTATCTGTTTTTTCGGAGGGGGGGTTACCGAGCTAGCTTTGCTGTAATCTCCAGTGTAGTGCAGGGTTGTTTGGAGCTGAATGTGTGCTGTCGGGATGAGAAATGACACCTCCATGTCTGAGGCCGTTGTCCAAGAAAGGTGACCTGTCGTATCTAGCAGCCACCCTGAGAAGAGACTTCCAGGTATCTAAGGAGATTATGCATGAGTGAGAGAAAGAGTAGTGACAGCCCGTTAGTGCTGCCTGGTCCTGTGTGCTCAGGTTGTCAGGAAGTCCATCAGTAAGATGGCTGACACCTGTGCTGGCAAAACTCTCAGTTAAGTAGTATATAAGCTGGTGGACTCTGTCCCTGTCGCTTCTCCAACTATTACAACTAGGCCAGGCTTAGTGCTTCATAACACAAACATGTCAAATGTTGGTTGTCTCATGTCAGCCAAAGTCTGTTCAAGATTAATGCAGTCTAATTTAATGGATTTACAGTTGTGTTTTACGTCACACTCATCTGTGTATGGTACATACTATTTACATATCTTGTATGCTTTTATTTCATTTTAAAACCTTTCAGTTATCCCCCCATTGAGAGGAAAATGGTGACGTGGTCTGCAGCTGAGAGAAGATCCTTTGATAGTGATGACCTCATCCAGAGGGAGCTGAAAGAAACTTTGGGGATAAAATACAATACACATGACCAGGGTATATTAGCTAAAATATACAGAAAATATACAGATATATGCATAGATAGATGTACAGACAGTGAGGTTAGATTTGGAAATAAAGATACAGGATAGCTGAACAGTTACAGCGGTTCTTGTATAGTCTTTTGCTGAGTTTTTAACTCAATGATGCCTCTATATGGCCTACAATTAAAAACAATCAACAATGAGAATGGTTAGTTCAGTAAGTTTCTAATTCTTGTAATACTTTATGCTTGCTATTTGCTGCAGTTTGCCCCAGGTGAAGTAGGAGGGAACATGTAAGAACATGAGGGTAGGTCAAACACTATCATCTTTTTCCACAGGGAACACCAAAATCAACACAAAATGAAAAGTCCACTTAGCTTGTTTATGGTCTAAACCTGAGTCGTGTTTCACCAGTAAACTTTCGATGCATTATGATGCCTCACAAAGCTTCAGCAAACTGCAGCATTCAGGGTTTAAATCCTGGCATGTCTGTTAAATAATAACTCTAAAGCACATTTACCCGCTAGTTCATCATATCAAGAAAACATGGAACAAGCATGATTACTGATGTCCAAATCCTCCTTGCTCCCTTCTCACTAAGTCACTGAGTCACTTTACTACACCAACATTAAATCTAGGCTGTCAAAGCAAGGTGCATATGGCCTCTCTAAGGTTTTGCCTTATATATTAAAGCGCATGAAGGAACTATTAAGGTGAAGCTTCACATGTAGAGTACATGAATATTTTATTCACTCTTAGGGTTCCTGCAAATAAAACACATACAAGGGAATTATTGGATTAGTTGCTATATT
>JAOXYL010000001.1:12137478-12163452 GCA_028564955.1 Terapon puta | reverse complement strand
AGCAGCTTGTTTCATTTCCTCAGTCTTCATGCGCTCGCCTCACGTAAACCAGGACAGATGATGCAGATCCAATGAGGGCCTGATGCTTTGTTTCCTATAAAAGATGAACCCGCCCGAACTTAAAAGTGACATTTAACTGATTCTCTCATTCACTGATAATATGATGAATCTGTTTTTCATGAAGCTCATCTCTGGGTACGGATCAAAGCCCAACACGTTTTCGTCGCGCATGTTTTCCCTTTCTTTCTGTCTTTTTTTTTGGATGCTGCCTGGTAGTAAAGAGCCCTCCTCCCCTCCTCCACTCTCGTAGTAAAACAGAGCCATGTAGACGCGCGCAGTGGCACATCTCCAATGCGCAGTGTGCACCTCCTGTCCTGGCTGCCAGATCTGCTGTCGTCTGTGAAAAAAAAAAAAAAAGAAGCCCCGCGACCAGAGAGCCACTCTCTACGAGACGCTACTGCGGATATTTAGACACGGAAAGACAAAAAAAAAAAAAACAACATCCCGGTTGAATTGAACATTTTTTATCTTCAGTCGGTGCAGTTTTTTTTTTTTTTTTTCCTTTTCGCGCACGCGTCTCACTCGGGCTTCGTCTTCTCGCTCCTGAGCGCTTGGAGAGGCTGCAGGGGCGAGCATGACAGCGTGACAATGGTGCAAAGCTACCTGCTGACAGCGGGGTGATGCGGAGCTCTTCCCTCTGCGCCCCCCCCCCTCCTCCTCCTCCTCTCTGCCTCCGGACTTTCTGAGGAATGGGCTCCGCGCTGAGCTCCGGCGGTTCTTTCGTGCGTTTGGACTCGACACCATCCCCACTTTGTGCGCGTGTTATGGTAAACCCCCGGCTCCCCGCTCCGTCCTCCTCCACCTCCACCTCCTCCTCTTCCTCCTCCTCACCTCTCTCCTCCCATCCGCCGCAGCGCGCCTCTAATTGGAGCCCCTCCGCGCGTCTTAATTGATGGGACTCGTCCTCGGACGCTGACCCTCGGGCTGCTCCGGGCTGACGCACGGCGGCTCTGCTGTCCGTGGATGGTTTTTGTTTCTCCTCCGTCGGTGCTGCCGTTTTCTGTCGTCTGCCTCTCGGTGACAATGCCGGTGAACGCGCTGCCCCGCGGCGGCGGCGGCGGCGGCCCGGGGTCCCTGAGCCCCGCGTCTCTGTCCCGCAGCCTGTCCCGCCTGAGGGAGTACCGGACCCGGACGAGGATCATGCTGGCGCTCGGGGTCTCTCAGATGGTCCTGGGGAGCCTCATCCTGGCCGTCAGCTTCGCGGCTCTGGCTCTCACCACGTCGCCCAGAGTCCGGCACTCCTGTCCCTTCTGGGCTGGTTTCTCTGTGAGTACACAAGGCAGCGAGCAAGTTTTCACCTCCTGCAGAGAAACCACACTATCGAGTCAGCACCGCGATGTGATGAGAACACTGGAGATTTTGTTGTTTAGATTTAACCTGTGTAGAGTTGTAATATCCCCTCTGGTTACAAGAGACTCAAAGAAACCTGGTTTGGTATTTAAGGAGCATCATGATGATTGATTTCGTTTTTTAAAGCAGTTCAGTTTTCTAGTCTCAGGTGGGGAACTAATCTAGTAGTTGTGCCCCTGCCATGAAAGAAAAGAAATGAGGAGAGCAGAGCCAAGCTGAGAGGCCTCAGAGCCTCTGTGGTGATCAGTGATAGGGCACACACTAACATTTTTAAATACTACACCGCGCATCTTCCTCTGTGTACAGTGGGACATGTTGTGTTTTTCTTCATGTGAAATTTTCATGGCGGTTTCTGTAAATATTTATGAATGCACACTTCCACGATTTCCTGCCAGAGACCCGGAGTCCATTAATTATAGAGGCGGTGGGGCAGAGTGCAGGGGTGAGGGGAGGTCTGTGGCACAGGAGCCATCTGTGTGTGTGTGTGTGTGTGTGTGTGTGTGTGTGTGTGTGTGTGTGTGAAAGAGAGATGGAGGGCATGTGTAAGTGCCTGAATGTGTGGGAGTGTATAGTTACAGGGGAATGGTAAGTAACCACAGGGGTCAAAGAGCAAAGGTCAGTGCACATTCTTGATCGGCGCCCCGAGCTGATTTGACCAAATCAGGCCAGTCAGCCTGCTGCCTTCTGTTATCTCCACACTCCAAAGCCTCCTGCATCTTTGCATCCTGACAGGGGAAGACTGGGGAAGACGTTCTGTGTATCTTGTTAGTTGGTTAGATTATTTTGTAGTCCTGACCCACGCAAACTTATAAAACACCATAAAATATGGCTACTGCGGCGAATTGCATCAGCTTTATTACCAAGTAGATTTTCACACTGGAGAAATGTGTCGTAATGTTTTGGTGCATAGCAATTAAACATAACAAGAGAAAATAGAGGTTGAAAAAATAACCTGAGCACATGACTGTAAAGGTGAGAAATAAATTAATCCAGAATAAACCTTTCACCTTTCCATCATCCAGGGTTATCATGCTAAATATCTCCTGTTAGTTTTGTCTGTGTCTGCATGGAGAAGTTACCTCAGATTAGAGGCACATGTTAGACGTAAGGAAAATGACGCTGGCGAGCAGAGCTTTCATTCGGTTACTGAGGGTGAGTCAGGTGCTGAAAACAATTCGGCCTCCAGCGGAGAGAAGCATTGTCCACAGTGGTGCAAAAGCCCACAAAATGGGTGGGAGCCCAGTCCCCTATCTGGAGACTTTGGCAGTGGAAGTGATTTGCCCATGAGCAATAAGACAGTGGGAGCCACTCTTTGTACAGAAAGGTCTAAACTGATGAAAACACTTTTAAATAAGCCTGAAATCTGCGAGGCGTTTATGTAAAGCATGGCACCTGGTGTCTGGTTTTACATTTGGTTTTAAATGTCAACTTCTAATAGTAGAAAGTGCTGGTGGTTTTTGGAAAGCGCCTGAAAGCTTGGGGGTTTGGGTAAATAAGACAAATCAACAACATCTCAATTAGGTGGGATGGGATAGTTTTTGCGGCTCCGCTCTGTGATTTAGTCTAATAAGACGAGCGCATTTTCACAGAAAAGCTCTGCGTATGTAGCTTTGAGACTCGGTAGAGCTAATCTATTCCTAATTTTAGCGAAGGAAAGTGTTCGGTCTGTCTTGCGGGAGAAAGAAAGAAAGAAAGAAAGGAGGCCGTCATCCTGAATATCTGCTTCAAAAGAGTTTTAGTGCAGCAGATCCATGTTACGGTTGAGGTTTTATGTGGGTTAAATGGTTAATGTGAACCAGTAATATCAGCAGACAAATGTCCTTAAACTGATTACTCTCAACTCCCTCGATAACATGATTCTCTGAGCGTTTAAGTGGTTAGCATTGACCACTGCTGCCTTTATGTTGAGCTTCGTGCCATGAGCTAAGAAGGAAGGTGATGGCGAATCCTCGACAGTTCTGCACTTGTGCGTGTGCGTAGCTACATTTGTGCGTGTAAAGCGTAGGAGTCTATGCGTGTGGTCACAGTAGGACGTCATCAAGGATCCCTGTGTGAGGACTGGTATTGTGGGATTTCATCACAGTCGCAGTGAGAGAAGGCGTAATCTTCACTTCCTACACAGAGCAATCACTGTTAGGCCCACACACACATTTGTGTGTACTATACTTTTGAGGACCATGTATATATATTTACTGTGTATATGTATAAATATAAATATATATATAGATACATACACACACACTCAGCAGTCTGCACACAAATATATCCCATAGATATGCATTTCAATGCCTCTGTCTCCCTCATCCTGTTTTTCCACACTCTGGCCAGCAACATTTTTCAGAGCTCTAATGTTCAGAGTCATGTGTTTTACAGCTTAATTCCACACACACATACACATACGTGCAGTTTCTGGCCAACAGAGACTAATCCTGCATACATTTAGCTTTTTTTCTTGCACCTAACCCCAATGCTTGTAATCATCCCACACCCCTGCTGTAACTCTTTAGCTCTGCAGACAAGCGGCCAGGCACCGTCACTTCCTCGAGATGCGATTTTGATGGCAAAAGATGACGCAGAGCGATAAGCTCTGCAGACTCCGACGCTGCAGACCGCACGAGGCCCTGGCTCACAGTCCCCTCCTCTCTGCCCCGCTCATTGCCAGATTACCAGCGGGTTTACCTGTTGGCTGTGAATCACGCCGCCCTGCCGAGGTTTTGGCTAATAAATGAGGCGTCGCGGCCGGGAGAGCCAAAGGCCTGCTGCAGCTGTCAGCGCTGACATGCAGAACAAATTACCGTTCACCTCGCATCTACACGAATTAAATTCAGGACTGATCCAGGTGTCCAAACACGCAAACACAAACACACAAGGCACATATTTTTCTGTTTTCATTTGCTTTTGCAGAAAAAAAAGACTTTAGGCAAATGTGTGAATCCATCATAAGGAGTTACTGCAGCTATCATTTAACAAATTCACATTCAATTCTAAAGCTTTCCATCTCTTGTTTTTCTTTACCGCTCTGACATTTCCTCTCCTTTTCCGATGCTCCACAGAGGGATTTACTTGCTCTTTTTCTTTCCTCCCCCGCTCTCCTGGTTGTGTGGTAGAAGATGAATGTGGATTTTGTGTACAGCCTCTCTAAAAGTAACACTCCAACATCCTCAAATCTACGGACCGCCGCAACAAAGGCGGCTTAAGACGGTATTCTCGGCGCGTGTTGTGAGGCAGCATTTCAAACATCGACCGTCAGCAAATTCTGCGCTAATCTGTCTGAGTGTGCGTTTGTGTACGTGTGTGTTTGAATAGAAGTGTTTTGTAGGGGGTTTCTGTGTGGCAGAGGCATATTGGGAAGCTTCCAACGTCTTTCTGCCTGTTTGTGCGCGTGTGGAAGGAGCAAAGATCCACATTGGAGTTAAGAGAGCAACAGCTTGGTTTGAGGTGACACCAACAGCGTGGCTGCAGGCACAGTGATGTCAGCCTGTTGGTGGGTAGGATCTCTACTTTGTCCAAAATGTTTGTCAGATGAATTACCATCGCATTTTGTACAAAAAAATTATGTTCCCCAGAGGTTAAATCATACTAACTTTGACTTTCCTGCAATTTTTTTCATGTCAATGTTTCCAGTTGTTCGGTGAAATATCTCAGCATTTGATGGGTGAATTGTTTTTTTTTCCCCTGACAATGAAATGTGCTCTGCTTGTGATTTTTCCAGGCAAATTACATCGACACATATGTCAGAATAGTGCAAATACAAAGGCTTCCATCAGTGTGTTATGGGTTACTTTTTATTTGAATGAAAGTCTTTAAGTCCAATGTGAACGAGCTGCGAGCATGAGCAGAATCAGTTTTTAATGTCGAGTGTTTTGTGCTCTTTGAGATTGGAAATCGAGGAAAATACAAAAGATAGTGCAGACTATGGTCAACAGTGACTCCGGCCTCTTTCAGAAACCATTTTAGTGGAAACTTTGGGCATGTATAATCTGTCACAGGATAATGTGAATTGTCATATTGCATGTTTGCATGCGCAGCCTTTTTTCTTGAGGATGAACACAAAGAGGCAAAAATGTTTGATACGGTTGTTTAGTGTCTGGGTTCTGCTGTTTCTGTTTTTCTGCAGCAAGGGAGTGTGAATCATCATTAATTAACTGGCTTATTAGGCTTAGGTAGTATCCTGGCAACAGGTCTTAATACACAAACACACACAGGCACACGCATACATGCACACTTACACGCAACTTCAAAGAGTTGAACATCCTCATCATTTCAATACAGGGACTTTTCCATCTGTTGAATATGAATGAAGGAAATATAGAGGTGGTTGTTGTCAGGAATACTCAGACACTATTCATAAAAAAAAGTGTTTTTGCTTTTGATGTCAGTCCTGACTCGACATCAAAGTGAACACCAGAGTTACATTCAATCAGAACCTTTCCCTGCCCTCAAAGTGAATATCAATATATTAATCCCACAACAGTGTCAAATTATTGTGATTTTTTTGTATTTTCACAAAATGTGTAGTTGAGTCACAGTTTCAGGTCCAATCCTAATAATGTAATGCTGTGCACCAATAATCAATAATTGTGAATCTGTGGGATGCACATTGATCTCTGTTTCAGTAAAGTTGTCTGTGTCCCTTTTGAGGAGCACTTGTGGTTCTTCACTTTCCTGTGGATTCCTCTGCTCAGTAATTGGGAACCTTTTACTGTCTTCTTGTAAAAATCTTTGAGTCAGTAGGTTTTGCTACAGAGTGCTGGATGAAAAAGGAGATTTGAAATGTGAATAAGTAGAGGACCTGTGTGGAATATTCATTTGGATGCAGGGAACTATTAAAGGGTCAGTTAACTTAAAATAGTCTCTACAGCACCTTAGGTGATATTTAACCACGCAGATATTTAAGGATTTATTTGCTCAGGCTTTGGGGGATTTTGTTTGTTGCGCTTGAAATGTTATATTCAATGCATTCAAAAGTAACACATCTTTCGCTAACGATGACTTATCTCTAAGGGCAGAGTCAACAGGTTAACTGTTTGTTCAGAAGAATGCCAGATAAATAACGATATGGGCAAAAATAATCCAAATCTGCCTGTATGTACAGATACCCCCCTTGAACATGAACACATGAAAGAGAAAACCTGCCTGTGTAATGTTAGATTTAGGTTACAACAGCACATTATGCAGCCCCATGATGATTTACTCATCTTGTCAGTTTAGATTAAATGTAGTGATCTCAGGCCAGGCCGCTCTCTGCTGGACCGGCCTATCTTAAACCTCCTATTGGTGGTTTGCTAACATCTCTGCAGCGACCTCCCTTGTGTGATTAGAGCTGCCGCCACGATGTGATGATGTCACGTAGTTTTAGTGCTCAGTCTGTCCGAGGTGTCACTCAACATATGTAATTCACTTTCCTGCCGCACCTTTCCAATAATAAGTAAGTAGGCACTCAGCCTACTGCTACTCATTACTCAGAGGACCCTCCAGTGCATCATGCCCCCTCTCCAGTGCAACCAGTGAGAACCATAATGGGGGAGAGAACAGTTTGTCCTTGCTACCACTTCAACACACACACACACACACGCACACACACACACACACACACACATACAGCACATTCAAGAGAGGCTCTAATATTTCAAGTTGTCAACTTCACTTAATTCCCTGTCTCGGTGTGCTTTGCAGGAGACACAGCCAGACTTTCTGCCTCATCTCGTTTCCTCCATCCACTTGTACTTTGATATTTTTGGGTTGTTTCATGATCCGTGTTGAGAACTAGGAACAGGGTGATCTGAGCCTCCGAAGTGTGTGCGTTGAAAGATTAAACTACTCCCTTTTGTTACATGTCTCTCCTTCTTCCATTCGCAACATATAACCTAATGAAGCAAAGAAGCAACCTATCGGAAAAACTGGCATCGTGCCATGCCTGGCTGACAGAGCAGTCATCGGTGAGATGCAAAGAGTAAAGATGAATGATGGGTTTATATTTCTGTGGAAAATCTGACAATATTGATTATGTCCATTGGTGTCTAATGAAGATTGAGTAGGAAAAAACACATCCTTTGCAACACTGTGTAAAAAAACTCTGCATGACCTTTTGCTTTTAACACATGATCACCTCACAAAATTCAAATGCAAATTATTATAATCACCACTGGCCAGTGCTTTCTTGATGAAAAATACAAAGCTGAACAGTATGTGTATGTAATACCTTGTAAAAAATTTACTATAATTTTAGACTAAAAAACTTAGGGAAATCTCCCATTTTAGAGCCATCAATTGTTTGCCATCTTCTGAAGGAGGAAAGTTTCTGTCTGCTCATTTTCAGTAAGTCAGTGATTTCAGTTTAATGTGATATTTTTGCTGCTTTAGACATTACTGCACCACTTTTGTGGAAGCCAGTCATCCTCCAATATGGTAAAACCTCCAGTGCACACACTTTTCTGCAAAATAGAGAAATGGGAGACACCTTGTGTCCAGCAGTTTAGGAAAGTATCAAGATTTGCATATTGATTATTGATTGATGTAAAAGAATATTCTACAGGTTAAAACCATATTGGTGACCCATTGTTGTCCCAAGTAGTAGTTTTATTCAAATGTGTCTGGGGGGTATCTTTAAACACAGCAGAATGATCAAACACATATCTTTGCACCCACATTACATCTCTGTGTGTCCCCCCTTCTTTTGTTCACAGACACTTTCAGGCATCCACACACCCCTAAATATGCACACATCAAACACAAACCGCCTCCATTATGCATCATTTTGATGTTTGAGGAGCGACGCTGGTTGATGCACGATGAAAGTTCAGGTCAGTTCAGATGACATGAACTGACCCCACAAATACATTTGGGAGTACAGAGAGGAGAAGAGAGGGAGAGAGAAAGACAGAGAGATGGGGTCATGCGTTTGGGGAAATTTGTTTTATGTTTTGAATGCATGATATATTTGTGTGCGCATACATCACAGATCTCTCTCATAAATCCTCCTTTTCTGTCCTGAGGCTGCTCTTGTTTGTAGTACGCCGTGTGTGTTAGTCTGACCTGCAGCCCAGGACATGTCTGACAGAATGCTTGATGCTGCACTTCTTTACAAACAGCCTCCACCCGGCACAGCCAGGAGGTCTGCCTGCAGACTGTTGAATAGAAAAGGCCAACAGGGCTGCACCCGACCAGAGAGCACAGAGAAGAGAGGGAGGCAGAAGATGACCGCAAGATTCCTGCTGCTGGTTTACAAGACGAGGGCGTCACAGGTGCCGCAGCTGTACGACATCTGTGTTTACGTTTATTCTGCCATTATTTTCTGTCAATCAGACAGGAAGGAGACACTCTCATGAAGCAGAATCATCTTTTATTCCGACTGAATGGAGATTGTTAGTTTCCATTGAAGTGACAGACGCCCACTTCCTCCTCCTGGTTTCGACCTGAGCCAAGACGCCTTTTAAACAGATAAAGAGCTTTTCAGTGGCGTGCTGCAACAGGCCACTGCCAGTGTGAAGGTCTAATATCAGCGCCCGCAGACAGACAGACAGACAGACAGACAGACAGAGCTTTGTTGATGTGCTCGACTTCCATCCTCTACCTGCTATTGAGCTGTATCTTCTTCCTGGTTTAACAAAGCTGACTGTCGTCCCTCCCCGCTGCCTTCTATAGCTGATCAATGGGAAAGCCTGCTGACTGGGGCCTTCCTTTGTTCTATGATTAGCAACTGTGTTGTGTCAGATGGTGCTTTTATGCGTGTACACATGTGGGAGGGCAGGTCAGGAGCATGTCAGTGTGTGCTTGTGTATCTATATGGAGCTGGAGTAGACATAAAGGTTGCGTTTATCTGTTTGAATGCAGGCCACAGAGACATATAGCTAGCTGAACAACAAGGTGGTTATTTTTTATTTATCGAGGCTGCAGGTACAGAAACAGGAAGCAGGGGAAGATGGGAAAAAGAGACAATCAGTGTGTGTATATCTATATGGGTGTGTATTGTAATATCAATCTTTAATATTTTGTCTTCTATTTAACTCTCCCATGCCCTCAGAAGGTGGCCCACCACTGTGCTGAAAGCTGAGGTTAATCAGGCGGTAAGAGAGATAAATCACGAGCCTGAGGACAAATCCGAGAGGCGTTTTAGCTGTTACATAAACACAGCTTGCCCTTTCGACATTACAAGAATCTAACTTTTAGTCTAATTTTGAAATAGATAGCTGAAGTGAACCCAATACTTACTATTTGAAATTATTTGTGACAGCGCAATTCATTTTTTAAAAGAATATGATAGTGTTATATATGAAATTCTTTGTTTTACACAAAGACAGATGTCTATCAATATCAAAAGGTTGCTGGTTTGATGTAATTATATTAGCAGCCTTCAGTGGCTTTAGCTGTGGGGGATAGACTCTATCCCCACCATCATCATCATCATCAACCATCTAACACAGTTGTTGCAGTTATAGACAGCAGAAAATCCAGTCCCAATCGAAAGCTTGTAAAGAGAACATTGGTGGGTTATAGGTCAGGGAGAATGTGCCCATTTTGAAGGTATAAATATTTTTGCTTAACACATCAGACAGAGATTAATAGACATATACTGTAAAACATAGATTGTACTACTACTACTACTCCTCCTCTCAGTTTTCAATTAAAACCCTTTGACGAAACATTTCATTGAATCAGAAAAGCTAAAAATTTCTAAACTTTGATTCTCTATATCATCAAAATGCATTGAGAACACCATGCGAAGAAAAAAAAACACTGATTGTCAGGAGGAAATGGGTATGGATGTAATCTGTCCGTTGATACAAATGAGCCCTGAGGATAAATGGTCCAGGTCAGAGGTCAAACCTTTAGCAGCAGCTAATGGTGTACAAAAGGTCCCCAGATCAGTGAGAGCATCGGCCATTCAGTAGAAAACACGCACGATCATTCAACTTTTGGCGGCGATCAGATTTGTCACCTATAATGTAGTCGCCACTGGCTCCTGGCTGAGTCCAGCAGCATAATCTTAAAGTCATTTTTCATTGATAATAGCCAGAATGATGCATTTCCGCGGGGTTTCCTGCAGTCCCTGTCGTTTCATCAATAAGGATGGCAAAAGAGAGAAAGGCCAAACAGTTAATGTCTGGACGTTTTCCAAGGACTTTGTGCACGCATGCATGTCCCTCCATGTGTGTATTTGAGCACGAGAGACTGAAAAAAGACGATGGAGGAGAGAGAGAACAAAGTACGGCACTGATTGATCTGACAGTCTAACACATCTGCCTTTATAGAGGAGCCTCAGTGGGAGTTTAATAAGAGCAAAAGGCTCTGGACCGGAGAGGATCTTGCTCTCTCACTGGAGTTGTGGTTCATTTGTAAAAACGTCTTCATGCTTCTCAACTTCCCCTCTGCTGTTGTGGCTCTCTATTGGCTCCTTGTGTCTGCGCACACTTTGGATGTAGTTTTTCTTTGTGATCATTACATAATCATCAATGATTGCATTACTGTCTTTTCAGATTAAGAAAATAGGCTTTTATCTTCATGTTCGGTGCCGTCTTGGTCTTTCTGTGTCTGTTGTCGTAGCTGTGGTGCATTGGAATGACACTGCAGATTTGGGGGAGAAAAAAAAGCCTCTTTTTTTCCGCACTGTTCCTTGCTAAAGGGTACTGCACTAAACGCTCATTTATTTCAAACTGTCCTGGGGCTGGAGTGGATTGTTGCAGTTGCTGTGTTTTTTTCTCCCTAAATTCACAAGTTGATTTTTCTTTTTTTTCCCCCTTCAGTTTGGCTTTTTAAATTGTCCTTTAAAAAGAAAAAGGAAGAGGCTTTTTATGCAAAAAATGAAAGGAAAGAAAGATATTGCTGCAGATCTGGTGCTGCAGGGGATGATAGGGAATCTGTAGGTGTTTGCTCAGCATGAAGGACGCCAGCCCCCCACCCCCCCAGGGCCATCAGCTCCTCCCTCAGGTTGATATTTCGGCTCTTCAGCTCAGAGTGTTTCTTTTGGCACCGCTACAGCTTGGTTAGCATGCCTCACCCCCCCACCCCACCCACCCACCCGCTCATAATCGACACTCTATTTGATCCGACTCGCTGCATGTTTCTGTCCCTGGAGGTTACATCTCTGTAGGATCCATGTTTCAGCCGCGGCTCTAGGAGTGCAAACGCCTCCGGGATTTTACTTCAGGATTTCAGGAGCGCACACGTCTGTCATAGAAACATGAAATTTGTTTCCTTTTGGTTTGTTCCCTTCTGTCAACCTTAGTAGGCAAAATAAATGATCCATCCAAGTCTATAAAAGCCACATCAGCAAACCATTTCTGCTTTATTAACTCTGTATTCAGTGCAGGTCTCCTTCACTGCCACAGCACTGCAGTGCAAAATCTAAAAATATGCTGTATACGAGCTTTTTTTCCCTTTTTTTTTGCACTGATCAATAACCCCCGACTGTGCTTAGTAAGGGAAGACCAGAGCCAGTGAGACCTCTGCATGAAAACCGCATGTGTGTGTTTTGGAGATTTAAATTTGCCAACAGAGAATTAATCTGCAACTATTCTGCTAATCATTCAATCATTCGTCATTTTTGAAGCCAAACACTTCAAACATACCAAACATTTATCTAGTTTGCACCACTTCATTGTGATGATTTGTGTTTTTTCTGTGTTTTACATTATTGTAATCATTATAAACCACGTTACAAATGTCCAACTTTTCTTCTGCAGTGGGGCTTTGTTATTACAAATCCATCCTAAAGGGAGTTATAGATATGCAATAGGACAATTTCCCAGTTTGAAGATATTAAATGTAAGCAGTCTACTTACTCAGTGTCGACTTTGATGAGGACCTCGTCAAGGTTTGGTTACTATGGCAGCCAGAGACAGTTACTATGGCTTGTTGCCAGTCCACATCATTTGAGGGAGGTGAGAGAATCGGGGGTTGGGTGAGCTGCTCTCTCTCTCTCTGTCTCTCTCTCTCTCTTTCTCTCTCTCTCTCTCCCTGTCTTTGTCGCCTGCTGAAGCGAGCTTTAAGGGGAAGAAGAAGCAAGCGTAAGACAGAGAGAGAGCTTGTAGCACATGAAGATCAGAGCATGGAGAGGCTCGTCATGGGTGAAATGACAGACAGGCTCTGAGAGGGAGAACAAGAATTATGAAAGCAAAGGCACAACAAAGGGTTCAGAGAAGAGTGACTTCTATTAGCGGAACCAGGAGGGAGAGTGAAATGTTTTGGTTGAAGTCAATTACAGCCGCGGCTCTGAGGAGTAATGAGTCTGGCCGTGTCTCATGCCTCTGTATCCCTCTCATTAGCCGGCACTGGAGGACTAAAACAGTGTTTTGACAACTCTAGTTTATATGTGTGTTTGTGCTCCTCCTGTACTTTCTGTACTTTCCTGCGCAGTAGTTTGGCCGTACACGATAATAAGTGTGAGGCTTTTCTGTATTCTGATCATCTGTGGTTAACATGCTGTTTTCTCTCTGTGGCTGAGCCTTTTTCTCAGATTGCCAGTCTCTGATCCCTCTGTACAGCTAACCATCGAGGTCAGGAGGTACAGCGACGCCATCAAACGAGGTGGCATTTTGTTAGGAGTAACACCAAATTTATGTCCATATTGGATCATTCTGCAGCATGACCTGCATCTGCAAGCCGTAATGGTGCTACTTTTAATGTAGTGGTGAATAATGAGGGGGAAGAAATGGGTTTGTGTTCTGTATCAGAGGCAAAATTGATGGGTTATTTTTCACATAAATGTGTATTTTATCAGGACATCAATCATTATCAAAATCTATGGTGGCCTTGAGAGCTCAACTCAGTTTAACTTAACCTTTAAAAGAAACTTTAAAACACATGGAAATAAATAAAACACAAGCAAATTAATTAAAAAAATCTTCAGCAAATTAACAAGCAACAGCTTGAAACACTGCAACTTACACGAACCTAAGTTAAGTTTAGTCACAGTTCATTAACACTTTTTAGTGCTCCCTGAAAAGTTCTGCTGCTTTGTAAGTCACTTATTGTGCTCTGTGTAGTGCAGTAATTCTCCATTTTGTTTTTGTATTTTGTCCTGTTATCTCACTTTGTTCCACTCTTTCCTGAATTTGATGTTAAACCGGAGAGGATGTTTTCATTTGCTTGTGTTTTGTCTATTTGTGTGTTAGCGCCACTGTACTGTACACAGCACTTTACTTTGACTCATGGATTCTTAAACTGAGGAGCAGGCGCACGACTGGTGTCCATCTAAAGTTGAATGGATCTTATTTATGGTGGAGCAGCATCCAAACAATCAGTCTTCATGAAGGGACACGTTGACAGACAGACAAGGACAACAGTGACGCTTATTGAGCAAACACGTCAGTCCGCTTGTGTCTTTTGTTCCTGAAACAAAGAAAAGTTGAACATGCTTTTTCAATTTCTCAACAGAAACTGATGAGTAACATGCATGACACATGAAGGATGTGCTTTGTTTTGTGTTTTTATTTCAATAAAAGAGAAAATTTGTGCCCAATCTTGTTAATGGTTGATAATAATTAAATCACTTCACAAGGGAGGGGGTGCGAGAAAATTACTGCCTTACTGAAGCTTATACTTAAGCTGTCATAAACAGATAATATGAGAGTAATTTGATAGAAATATTATTTAGGAAATGTCCAACATCAGTGTTGTGCTGGGGGCGTGGGTTGGTCAGGACACATGAAAGGAGACCTCGGAGCCTGTTTGAGTCTGTATCTGTGGAGATGACGCAGCCGGTGCCTTTGAACAGCTGGAGTTATAAAACAACAGAGGACCCGTGGGCTTCAAACATGGTGGGGCAGCAGCGCTTTGAAACCTGACAAGTGAGGATCTGATCAAAATGTCACTCAGGCAGAAAAAAGGCAGAGCAGAGTTGAACCTTTGAGTATAAAAGCATGCTGCTAGTGGTTTAACCTACACAGGAGGAAGAAGTCACTTTATTTGCAGTTGAACAATGACGTCTTGAACAGATTTGCGTGTTGCTTTTTGTTGCATCGCCTGTACTGCGGTCCTGTAACTCCCACCGGCCAGGTGTTGTGGAAAATGCAGAGACAGATGTTGCAGACTGACGAACCAACAGTAGTGCTGCAACAAGGACTTGATCCTTCATCAGTCAACAAAAATAACTGTGTTCGATGAGGCTGGAAGCACCACGGCTGGAGGCTGAACGCTGCTCTCTGCAGTGTAGCACCACCCGGGCCCTTTAGTCACTCAGTCACCTCAGGTGGCTTCAGTATCCACGCCCCTTTTTTCAGGCCGAACTCATTCAGATTTGTAGTTTTAAGCTAGATAAAAGGGTTCACGTCTGTCGGCCTATTGTAAATCCATTCAAACTGGCGTGAAAAGTACTTGACAATACAATATAGTTTAATTCAAATACCTCAAATACCTTTCAAAACATTTAGTACTTATTATAACAGTACTGTGTGACCGCTCCATCAGCAGGATTGGAGTGACAGGAAAACCTCAGACTGCTCCATCTTGACAGTGTTATTCCAAGATAAATAGCCTCATTTGGTTACTTTTGTTGTGTTATGTACTGTCTGCTTATCAGCAATTTGTTAAAGGAAAACAGATGAAAACTGAACCGTTCCTTTTTAATTTAGATGAATTGATTATATTTGTGTTGATATTAGATGTGTTGTATGTATGTAACTGCCAGTGGTAAAAACTTGGAGTCCACCATGCCAACAGTTTGTGAACACTTGATGTGAATGGTATTTCTAACATGGTTGCTTTGTAGTACTGAACACTATGACCCAAATATGGCATAAGAGCTTAGAGTGTGCAAATCTCACCTTGCTCCACAGGATTGCTGCTTGTTCATCTACGATATGGGAGGAAGTTATAAGATTATGTTACTTCTGATGCAGAACACATGGGTGGCTAAAGCTTGGGTAATCTGTTTCTGTCCTGCAACATTCGGTGTTAGCGTCTCCTCCATTAGAACAAATTACACTACAAGAACATGGCAGGAGCACAAAGAGTGTCTCTGTTCGGTCCCAGCAGATAAACACTGCAATCTTATTGTTAATGCATTGTGTTCATTTGCTAAAAAAAAAAAAAAACAATAACTCTGTTTTTTCCTTAATCATTTTGTGCACTATAATAATAGAAACCAAACCCATTTTAAGAATAGTTTTTGTCTGTTTTTTTAAGATGAATTCCTCATATTAGCCTCATAAGTTTTGCCCTTTTTGGACTTGATATCTGTTCTCTTCTGTTCTGATCTGTTTCCTCTCACCATTTTTAAAAGGAAGATGAACGTTATAGTCTGTGTTTTAGAAATAGAAAAGGGAAAAATGACAGTGAGGGAAAGGGTGGGCTGACCCAGCAGGACATGATGAGCTTTTCTTCAGCCTTTTCCCCTGATACATTTTGTCATTCATCTGCATTATCTACTCATTTTAAAATTTTCTGATGAGATGACACTTTCTTTTTGATCCAAGCCGCGGCCACGACCGCTGTAAATATCCCTCATTAAAACTGCAACTTTACAAGTGGAGAGGAGCAAATGTGTGTCAGTGTGCGAGATGAATAACAGCAGAGTGTGAGAAGTGTTGACAGGACTCCCATTATTAGCATCATCCCCTCGCAGTGTGTGTCTGACTCTCACACCCGCTGTGTCTCTCTTTCCAAGGTCAGCTGATGTTCATATGCGCACACCAACGCCACGGCAGCGCTCCCTGTCCCATTTCTCGGTGGCTCTCTGTTTCCCGTGAGCAACATTTGAAATTTGCTCTCCAGTCAACAACGAGGCTACTCTCTCTTTCTCCTCTGCCTCAATCTGAGGAGTGTAAATGAGGAGCAGCGGGTCTCAAACACGAACGCTCAATGCATCGATCCTGTTCACGTGCCGTTGACTTGCATTACAGCCAAGGCGGTGCCGCGGCTTCAGAAGAACCACCTCTCCTCGCTTTTAATCGAGTTTAGCACTGAGGAGGCGCTGCGTTGTTTGTGTTAGGGAATTAAATATCAAGGTAAAGAATATTTTGAGTAGTGTGTGCTCAGAATGACTGTGGGGTTTAATATGATTATCAGCGGATTTACCTTCACAGGCAGAGGAGGCTAGAAAATCCATATTTATAAGAAATAAAAAAGAAATGGTTCAGCCATATTTTTTAAGGGATTGCAAAGTAAGAAATAGTTTTATCTGTTTGGCAAAACAAAGAAAGAACCTTACCAGTAGTAGAACCAGTAGTTTTGGGAGATGTGTGTTATTCTGTGAGATTTCAAGGTGCTCTTAGGTAGATCTGGTCAGCTTCATAGAGTCAGGCTAACGGTTTCCCCCCGCTCCCAGTCTTTGTGCAAAGCTAACTGACCACTGCCTTTGACTTCATATTGAACAGACAGATGGAGGAAGTGGTATTAATCTTCTCATCTAACCCTCTGCCAGGAAGTGAATAAGCACATTTCTCAAAATGTCAAACTATTCCGGTGAGGCTTAAACTGTGCACCCTTCGATCGCTCAGCTTATCTGAATTTTGCAGATGGTTTTGAAGCTGCAAAGTTTTCTCATCACTGCAGAGTGGCAGCTGCACTGACATCAGACAAGGTCACACCCACTGCTGTGGTGGAGGTGTTCACCATTTGGATTACAGGGATAATCCCTTTATTATTTGACAATATGTTACCTGAGTCTAGTCTGACCTCCACACTGATGTGATTGTGTGATCAGGGTCTGTTTGTGCGCTTGTGACGCGAGTGTGCGCCCGTGTGTGTGTGTATATTATTATCCACACAGAGATTATGCTTTTGCCTTTTCTCCTTTTTTGAGTTATTGCCTAAACCAAGACACGGTTATCTGATCTTTGCCTGTGATTTGATCAATAGACAAAATTACCGCAGCCTCCCAAAAGACCAATATTGTTGTGTGGTAATGGAAATGCACTGCCACATGAGCAATGCTTTCTCCCAAAGTAATCCACATTGATTTGTGGGGCCACTTTGATAAATTGAGGGGGTTTTAGGTTTCGTGTTGGTCCATTGCACAGTGCTTGGTTCCCTCTGTGTTGTGAGTGGGTGTTTTGAATTGAAGCTTATGGATCAGCCTACAGCACAAATTCCTTAAGGGCCCCATGAAACAGTATCTAAATCATGTTAAAAAAAAAGATATTTTAAGTTTCTTTAGATTTTGTATTCTAAAAGTTTTGACCACTTAAAATGAAAGGAAGTCTACACTTGCTTACTTGACTGTTAACTAGTTATTTTCATATGCTAATGATTACCGGGTGGGTGAAAATCCCTGTTAATATTTATGAAAGTGTGGGGGCTCAGTTGTGCATTCATTTGTTCCAGAGACTGGCAGTTAGCAACATGCAGTTCATAATTCAAAGCAGCAGGAATACAAAGGAAATATCTTCACACTTTTTTTGTATTCAGTGGGAGCTCCTGTAGGTGGGAGACATTTTATCATCAGTGTGGCTGAAGCCGACTGCCTTTTCTTTCCATTAGCAAGAAGCTGTTGCCAGAGATGAGAATGTTAAAATACTCTCAAATGCATGAGTGTGTGTACGAGTCGGTTGACATTTACCTAACGTGTTCAGCAATGCTTTATTCAGGTGTTTCGCAGACGTCATTGTGGTGGGACAGAAATTAATTGGGGCACAAATGCCCTTGAAAGTTAATCACACAGCCGTGAAATTAAAAATGAGGGGGCAAACAAAGCATATCCGCGTAGAGCCGGCAGTAGAATAAAATGCTGAGTCGGCACGAATCAAACACTCTGCATCGACAACAAACTGAGCAACTAATGTGACTAACTAACTGGGACAGGGAGAAAACAGAGGCATCCTTTTCCACCAGGAGCAGCTTTAAATAGCACACATTAGATTAGCGACTGCAAATTACGACGCAGATTACACACAAAGTACAAATGAAATACTTACTAGATATTTGCTATGAGGTACAAGGGAATAAGTACAGCAATTAACACGGGTAACAAACAACAGAACTGCTTTACAGTCATCTCAAAGTGATCAGCCCACATTGGCTGACAAGACATTTACTTATCTACAGTGACAAGAAAAGTACATCATATCAGATATAAACTATAAATGAAACACACTAACACTGTAATAAGACATCTCTCTTACACATTTATGATGCTTTGTCCTGATTTTGGTCTACTGTTGCTAAAAAGTGACCATTATTATGTATGCCTTAAAAAAAGAGTAGGTGAAACAGTGAAAAGGTGAAAATTTATGCATGCCTTGTCACAGTATTCTTTGAAATATAGGTTTCCAGTAAACTTTGAAAAATTTAGGGAGTGCAAATGTTTTCTTCCTAAACCGATCTGATGAGATGACAGGACATAAGAGCTTGTCTAAGTGCCTCTCTGACGTCAGCTTTCATCCTTGCTTTCACCCTGTTGGATTTACTGTTCCCCTGTAATTTCTGTATCATCTTAAATATATGCACATTGCTCTTCTAGAACTGCAGCTGTAGAGCTACAAGCTTCTGCTCAGGCTTAGTATAATGTAAAAACAATAATATTGTTATTATTAATTCAGTACATTTTAAATAATAAATAATCCTCTAAAGCATTGTTCTGTAAATATAACTACTTTTTTTCACATTGGTCTGTCCTTGTTATCCAGTGATAATTTTACTATGCTTGTACTGTTACTCCATTAGTCCCTTACCTCTTGCCTTCGTGTCCTGTATATGTGTCTCGATATCTCTATCCAGTTAGTGTTTTGTTGACCCTCTATAAACTGAATAATCACACTCTTATTTGTGGGCCGTAATCTGAAGCATTTCCAGGAAACAAATGTCTCATAAAAAAAAGGAGAGTTTGCAAGATGTATTTTTTTCCCTACATCTCTATAAAAAAACAGTCTCTGAGAAGAAACCATAAATCACGTTGCTTGGCGAAGGATTATGCCTTCAGGGCGCTTTCATAGCAATATGATGTAGCAGATTTTTTTTAAGGAGTGTATTTCTTTGTAAAACTGAGACCTTTGCAGAAGGGCAAAAAATGAAGTTATTCCAGCTATTCTCAGGGGAAATTTGAGATAATGCTTCTCCATCAATCTCTCTCGCATGCATTCAATTCCAAGCTCGCACCTCCGCGTCCCAGCGGATTAAATATAGAAATAATTAAGAGGCAGAGATCTCACATGAAGTCGCAGAGCACAGCGCTGAGGTGTGAATCTGCTCCTCTGGTTTCGGCTACGCTCTTTGTTTTGTTTCTGTTCTTTTCTTCTTTGTGTGACGCTGCATAATCACACAAAGTGTAATTATTGTTCCTGTGTGATAATTGCTCTCGGCCACACTGGTAATCTACAGCGAGTTAGGAGTCTGCGTTGCTCGTTTGTTTATGCCTTCCTTGATGAAATGATGAATGTGCTGTGTGGGCGACTGTGGCCGCATGAAGCTCAGTGTGTTCATTAGGGTGATGCATGCTTTTCTTGGGCGTTGTCGCACAATTATTCTGGTAATGAGCTGGGGGAACGTCTCACAAACCCCTCAGTCAGAGTTGGCTGTAAAACCCCTGGGAAAGTATAGATTAGCTGCTATTTTGTGTCTGTTTGTGCTTACAAAATGGCAGTTTTTTGGGGTCTCCTGGAAGTGTGGATCTGAATTACTACATGGCTCACTGGATTTTAAAGTGAGAAAACTAAATTGGGTTCAATTAGATGACAGTGCTGCCACATTAAGATGTGGAGGTTTAAGATCGTCGCAATTTATGGTTTTGAAATTCCCCACTTGCGGAAGAAACCAGGAGCCAAACCCAAATCCTCCCATAACTTCACAATAACAGGGTCCAATCCTGTGTCAGATACAAATAAACCCTTCTTAAAATGAACTTCATATATTATTGGCCATATGCGCCATGATGGTGGTTATACTTCTTCCTTTTCTGTTATTCCTCAGTTATCTGCTATCCAAGTAAAAATTAACGCTTTTTACTTAAAGTTAAATAAGCCTCCTTAATGATATGGTTGATGTAATAGTTGAATTCATTGCATGAGCTGTCTTTCCATTTCAGGATTTTTTAATGTTTTGTGCATGAACATGGACAATGATGAGGATTTGTGTGACATGCTGACATGACTTTAAACATGGTAAAGAACAACAACAAGACCATTCACAGTAAAATTTGTGCTGAATCTCCATAAAGGGATCATTACTACGAGTGACTATATTAACTTTGTCACATTGTTTTCACACCACATTGTTCGATATATTGTTGTTGTGATTATTATGAAAATAATGTGTGCTAGAGGTTAGGGGTTGTTTTGTTTTCTCAGTCAACTCATAATGTGATTCTTTCTGCTCCCTTTTTTTAAGGGGGCTTAAGGAAATGAGAAGGAGAGGCAAGAGACAAGCCCACCTAATGTTCTCACATATGCAAATATCCTTCTCATATCAACGCACCAGCCAGGCATAAAAGCCATTTTTCGTTCTGTCGTTTCCATTCAGATTTAGTCAAATGTGCAACTTTGAAGTGAACCAACCATTGCATCAACATATGACTCAATACATCTGACAGAGCTTTGGGGCTTTGAAAATGGCGTGAGTGAAATATGGTCGCTCGTAGCGGCCATCTATTTATGATCCAATGAACAGCAGACTAGTTTGAGAGGTTTCCATGTTTTCATCCTGTAACTGAATTTAAGCTAACCACGGCTGCTGTCGCCCGTAAAGAAGGAAACTATAAAGTTTTTTGCCTCCACTTTCCAAGCCTAAAGGAAGCGTTTGCTACCCAAAAGATGTCGGAGCTTTAAGTCACCTGATTTTCCTTTTTTTTCCCCCCTGGATAGAATAGTAAAGTAAAATCCTTGTGGGTGGATCGGCCTGTCTCCTCCACTCTCTTCAAACCTCGTGTAAGGTCGTATCATATGAGCTGCTCTCACCCCAGGCCACAGCACCCAGCTGATATGTAAGTGAGAACATTACCCGGTGGCAGGCGCGCATGGGGTCTATGCAGGGAGACAAGGTTTCACTGGAAATGTTTAAACAACCATAAATTGGCTCTTTTATAAGCAAGAAGATGGGGGAAAAAAAGATAGCAACAGGCTCCGATATAGCAAAGGCAGGATCGCTCAGGCAGAAGTAAGAGAGAGGTTAAAGGCTGCCGATGACACCTGAAGACTGTATTCCTACTTAGCCCAGAGTCTGTAATGTGGTGTGACCGACACGCCACATGTGTGCTCATAAAAGCCTGGTTAACTGATTAAAGCACAGACGCAGCTTTGAGCTTTAATCACGGTTGCAGAAAAGCAACATTTGCCAGCTGCCTCCGCTCGGCGCAGCCTTTACAGTTCCGATGCGTCTCCTCTGCAGCGGGGATATCATGCCCAGAAGTGGAAGCATCTGAAACCCACCAGCCGCCATTTAAGTGTCACCCAAATTAATTTCTTTCAAATCACGGCTGGCGACACTCAGGCTGAAAACCTGGTTCACTGAGCTCGAGACAAGTCATCTCTGTGTTTCAGGGAGATCTGTCGTATTGTTTGGGCGAGACATTCGAAGGCGCTGAATGGAGCTTGTGGCCGTAATCATTCAGAGGGCTTTCGCGGCGTTAATTACTTCTTGACTTGAAAGTGTCGCTCAGTCGCCCGTGAATGACGGTTTGATGTTTTGTTCTAATGACTTGCAGAGTTTTGCGGCCGCAGAGACGGCAGGCTTTCCCACCAACGCAGAGAATACAAGTCAAGTCTCTGAAGGGATCATCTCGTTAGGATATAAAAAAAATTTGCAGCAGATGAAAGAAATAGATCCCATAGAACAGAGTTCAGTTGACTGTTTTCTGTTTTCATTTATATATGTTAAATATGGGAGTCTATGTGGTTACTTTTAAATTGTGAAAAGTCTCTTAATTAAAAACATACTTGGAAGTCAGCCTGAAGTTAAACTGTTAGTCTGTTGTTGTAACTTAGAACAATTCAGAGAAAAACTAAATAAGCTGTTGATTTTGCACACACCCCCTGCTGTACTGGAGGCATTTTCTGACAGTATCTTCCTGCAGCAGAAACACAACGTCTTGTGGTTGAGATAAAACACAGGTGAAAATTGTTTTCCAATTGATCCTTTCTCTCTAAAAAATTCAGAGATCTGACTCTCTGCAAGTCCCTGTCTGAGGATTTGCAGCAAGGAATTCAGTATCCTCTTTTAAATCCCTCAGACACAGTGGCGGACAAAAGCATATTTTCCGAGGTCTAATCCCGTCTCCCTGTCTTCATTTTTCAGTGATCTCTTGTTTTACGTCAAACGTGTGTCAAGAAATACATCTAGAGCATTTAATTTCAAAATCCCTATTTTCTCTTTTCAATGACTCGTCTTACTCTCAAGGGGGCGGAGCATGCTACACATTTATCCAATCAAATGAGATTTGGAGATACAAGCTAACACTGCCCAACATATCAAACTATATTATATATAATGCACTATATTATATTTACATATTTTGTGAATCTCTCTCAGAGATGAATAGATCTACCTACCTACCTACCTACCTACCAACCAACCAACCAACCAACCAACCAACCAACCTATAATACAAAAGTATTTTGACAGTGGATCTAATTGACTGGTATCTCCTTCCTCTTTCTACTGATCTAAAAAACTAGGTGAGGGAAGATTTGTTTTTGAAAAGTCAACATGATTACAGCCTCCACACTGGGGTATAACTTCTCAATGTACTGCAACAGTAGTTTCAAAAAGTAGAAATATTTGGGGGTATTTTGGTCAGATTCTTAGCCAGCCTTATGCAGATGAGAGGATACAATTTACACACACACACATACACACACTCTCTCTCTCTCTCTCTCTCTCTCTCTCTCTCTCTCTCTCTCTCTCTCTCTTTCCCTGGCCACCACCCTCTCCTTTCAAATCTAGTCGGCTGCAGGGTGAGATTATCCTGTCAGCACAGGGCTGAAAGCCTGATTCAGCTGTTGGTGTCACTGCGGCCGTTTCCAGGATGGATGTATGGCTGGCTCGGTGCTGCACGCCGCTGAAAGCCGCAGCCCTTTACTCCTGAATTATGACCGTTGAGGCCCAATCGGGCCCAGCAGAACTTTGAGCAGAAGTTTATGGATCCTGTGTGACCCCCAGCGTTTAAGGTCAGGTTATGGCACCTGTCGCAATGAAAAAGAAAACAAAAAAGACAACTATACTGAAAAAGAAGTCCCTCCGTAATATAGCAGTCTAATATTCATACATGAAAAACACAACATTTTATGTGACCCTTCAGAGATATTTTTAGTGGCTGCCAGATCACTTAAAGTCAAAGTTAAAGAGTCAAAACTTGTCAGAAGTAGAGATTACAAACCTCTTTCTGCAGATAAGTAATATGCTGTACCATCCGGAGGTGAAATTGTCATCTGTCTATCATTCAAAGACAGTTTATTGTAATGCTCTGAAATCTCTCCATGTATGTTTGTTGTGTTGATTGTCTCGGTTTCTGCCTCTGTAACAACCAAAATAACACAGATTCTGTCGTGCGTTGAATTTCAATCCAGTAATGCAGTGGGATCCCAGAGTGCAGACACATCTGGGTAATTGAAAGGAAACCGTTCATGTTTTTCTTTCCATAGTCCATGTTCATTTGTTCATCGAAGAAGCGCTTGTGAAATGAGAAGTGGCAGTCCGTGTGTAACTGTGTATGTGCGTGTGTCGGCGCTCACGCATGTGTGACGGACCTGTGTTGCAAGACTGAGAGAGTCTGATCAAAATCGGGAGGAGAAGCCGGACAGTCACCGAGCAGCCTCTCCTCTCCTCCTTTGTCTCTCTTTCTTTCTCTCAGCTCACTTGCAATCCAATTGGACCTGCTGTGTTCTCCCGATGCTTGTGATGCACGGAAACAGGTCAAGGGTTTTTCACCCTCACCAGTCGCTCCTTTCTCGCTTCAGTGACTTTGTGTTGCAAGAACACTGTGACCGACCAAGCACACCGATTGCACATCACAAAGAAAGGTATCATGTTTAGGCTTATACTTGCTTTATTAGTGTGTAAGCATAGACAAGTGGCATTGTTCACCTACACAACTTTGTGTCTACCTGAATGATTAAACAGTGCATCCATTATAGGCAGAGCTAGTCATTGGCTGATACAGGAATATCTTCTTTGAGACCTTGAGATTTTTCACAGTATAAACACCTAAACATGAAATTATTAATGCATAGATTACTGCAGAAAAAGCTGCAGCTACAACATCATAACCAGATTTTCTTCTAGTGTCCATGATGAGATGTCCCAGAGTTTTATGACATGGACCATGAAATCACATTGTCTCTGGTTTAAGTCAGTCTGTTGCACCCCACCCACCTCATATTCACACCTTGTCCACTCTTCTGTTAGTGTCATCCGACGATATGTTCAGGCACAGTACTACTGTGTCGGTCGTCTAATGTTTCGCAACAGCCTGACACAAAGTCACTGGAGTTGTAAAGAAAGAGGGAAATGGTGCTTTGTGCATCACGGACGTGAAATGTATGTGTAACGCAAGCTGTTATGCAGCATGTGAAGATCAATAAGTGTTTCATCAGCCTCAGTGAGCATATGAGAAACGTAAATGCGACCTGTGCAAACTAAGTGAGTGATGATGAGGATCTGTCCTAAGTATCTATTTTCAGGTTTATCCTGGTGAAGCGTGTGCGCCACCATTCATCCCTCCCTTTACATTGACGCTGACATGCATGCTAATGAATTTAAAATATGAGGTTGAGGTATGACTCAACGTTGAGTTGAAAGCAAGCCTGTATCTCTTAGCAACCAGGATCTTGTTGTCTACTGAGCAGATATACGTGTTGTAAGTGTAAGCGTTGTGTAGGGGCATTGTCACACTTCAGTTTGTAATGCGTTGACCTGCAGTCTCATTTCAGCTGCTGCATCACAGCACTGTTGATAGCCTCGGCGTAGATTTCCCCTCTGGTTTCTTGTCTTTGAGGTGTGATTCTGGCTGATTCACATTCAGAGGGATGTTCCTGTCTCGATTCATGGATTCAGCAAAGGTACTAGAGACCTCCATGAGTGAGAATAGAGGAGCGAAGGGTGGCAGAGATGCCACGCCCCCCCTCAGGCAGCAGCAGCCAACCTGCTGTTGTTCCACTGTTTCCATGGCAACGGCAGCGAGGTGCTGCTGAGCTCCAAAGCGAAGTGATGATATACAAGATGGGGGGAGGGGTTAGGAAGGAGGAGCAGGTGGTGGGTGGGGAGAGAAGGGACTACTGTAGGAAACGGATGTTTGGATAGAAAAGGGGGATCTAGAAGAGGACTGCCGCTACTGTTGGAACAGCGGGAACACGAGGAGGCCAAATGTACACGTCTGTTAGCTATGTCAGCGGGAGCCTCAGTTAGACAGGCTGCGGCAAAGAGACTCTGTGGAGCCACGGCCACAGAAGCATCAAACACCTCATGGTCCCTACAGTGTAGTTCACATGCTCTCTGCATATGGTCACACATACATACAGTAAACACACTTACAGACACATTTTGTGCCGCTCATTCATGGCCAGCAAAGGTTACTTGAAGGTTACTTGAAGCCGAAATTGTCACACAAGCATTAGGAGTTCAGCTCCCCCGATGGTACAGCTCACCTTCATTTGTCTTTCATTTGAGGACTCCAAACACACACACACACACACACACACA
>JAOXYL010000001.1:12054258-12105204 GCA_028564955.1 Terapon puta | reverse complement strand
ACCTCAGTGACAGTTATGGAGAATTACAGTGATACACCTGAACCTCGGGTCTTATATTTTAATCTATGAGTGTGCGTCATGGAGATGAATGGTGATTGCATTGTGGTGTATTGTCCTCCGCAGAGAGTGTTAAACGATGTGATGATGACACGCAGCGTAAATCTGCCTCAGCTGTTGCAGCGGCCCGAACGTGCACGTGTGTAGCTTTTTGTGTGTGTTTGTGGTTTTCCTCTTTGACATGCAGAGGGCAGCGCAGCAGTAATTAATGAGTAGCTGCTAAATGGCGCTATGTGATCCTACACGGTAATGAGAAGGCATCGGTGTGGGGCCAGGCGTGACAATCCGCTCGGCCCAGAGAAAGCACGCAGGGTGCACAGGTGACACTCGGGCCTGGAGGGGACTGTTTAGATATCAAAATGATTTACTGAGGGACTTTTCCATCATTGTTCTATAAAAACACAATTCAGTCAGCATGTCTGTCACAGTCAGCGGGGAAAAGATGGCATCATTTCTGTTGTTTCATGGTCGTGCACTTTTTATTGTATCTGTAGAATTACAATAAAAAGGTAATTGGAATATCTGACGCAGATTTATAGAGGAGTTATGCAAATGCACCCAACAAAAAATTAAATATCCTTTTAAAGCAGCATGGTTTTATGGCAGCATGCTCTGGCAGTCACTGGAGTTTTGATAAAGAGATCGTGTCTCCCTTAGTTGGAATTGCGGCTGGTTATTGTTCGAGACACAGCATTGTGTCCGACTGGCTCAGCTGGCGAGGAGGCGAACCCGGGGAGGTTTCATTAAAATGCAACTTATTGCGTGTGTGTCAGGGAAGGAGCTTTTACTGTGACTGGTTTGTGCATCACAATATCCTCACCATGATAGCTATTGTCATGGCATCAATCGAGTTAAACGCTTCTGCACTCCCAAAGGGAACCAATGGAGACGCTTCCTGCTTGTTCCCCTCTGCAGAAAAGCATCCTGAAAATGTTTACTATTACCGTCACACATGGTAATCTGCACTATATGAATGACTCTCATGTTATGACTAAAGACTGTCTCTCTCTGGATATCAGGGACAAAGTGGCTACAGTATTCCTCTGGTATACCAAGCTAATTCTCACATTTAAAGGAGCTCAGGTTTGTTCGTTGTTGAAACGTGTCTGTATATTTTCAGATAGATGTTCTTGCATTAGCAATATTTCACAGCTTGTGCTTCTCATAATTCCCAGTGAGGGACTTTCAAAAATCTCTCATGACTATAAATGAAGAGAAACATCGTTCATTAATTCAAATGGGCCACCAGTAACAGACAGGGTGAGAAACTTCATCACAATGTCCACAAAATCAGCCACATCTTTACTTACAGCAGCATCCAGTCGATGGAATGCCTTTCATTTTCTGTCAAGGTGATGGGGGGTATTTAACACACCACAGGCCCATGATGTTTTCAAATGCAAATTTGACTCACTTGAATGAACATGGCACACGTAATTCAGTAACACTGTCAATGCAGCTAAATGCTTTTTAATTTTTGTCATCAGTCAGTGAATACCACCACTCGTATCAAATAATGATTAAGAGTCATCTGTATTCTTTGAGTCTATACAGTCTTTTTTATGTGTGTGTGTGTGTGTGGGGGGGGGGGTAATCCTATCCATTGTGCATTTTTCATCATTGCTCGCCATTGTAGAGCTTGTGGTGACTCATAAATATATATTAAAGACTTACTTGTTTTGGGGATACTTACTTACTTTATAAGTATTCCAGGTCTACCATGGCTATTGTGTCGTGTGACTTGCAGTTTTGACGGCGGCCACCACACATAAACCTCTGCCCAGCTCAGTGCTCTTCCTGGGGCCATGATTGCATTCTCATGCAGCTGATGAAGCAGAGAACTAGACAGCTTTCAAATGAAATGCTAATTAATCTGATCTACACATCATCCCCACCGATGCACCATGGGACTACAGAGTCTTGCCCTGTCTGTCTCGCTGTCTGTCTTCTCTTCTCCCTCTTCACTCTTTATTAATGACTGTCTTGTTCCTTTTTTATATGCTTTGTTGTGTTTTCCTCCGCTGTTTCTTTCTTCATCTGATTTTCCTCCTTGCCATCCAAATAGGTGCTCCTTAAACCCACCCATCAGCCTCTCAATCTTTCAATTTTCTGCCATGGTGAAAAGCACTTTAACTTATCACTCCATCTGTTTATTACATGCCACCTCCACTTCCCTCCCTTCCCCCTGGTCCTCTCTCCTCCTCTCCATCTGTGTATGTGAGTTCTCGGCAACGTTAACATTCGTCAGACTCCTCCCACTATTGCCCTTTACTGTATGTCGTCCTCCAGCATTGTTCCAGGGATTTATTTTCTAACGCTTCGTAAATTTTGTAAAATAAGCTATAATTATGATATTCTAATTTACCAGGAGCTTGTGAGACTTTTTCACAAAACCAAGAGTTGTGGAGTCAAATCACAAAGTGCTGGTGTCTGGACAGAGAGGGCGGGTGTCTGTGTCATTTTAAAACTCTCTCCGTCACGCTTGACCTGTAATTTAAAGTACCAGAAGTGGTAGCCATTTTTCTGCTAACGGGATTGATATCCACGGGGCTGTCAGCTAGGGCATAAAAAAAAAGTCCTGACTACGAAAAAGGGGCCAAGGGGACATTTGGGGTGAAAGAACATTTGGCCTAAACAGCCAAATCAATCAGTTTAGGGTGTAGAGAAACACTGATAAACAAGAAGTATATGAGCGTTTCATTCTTCTGCTTCACAACTGCTCTGATGTTGAGGAATATAGAAAAAAATCCAACTGTGGCTCGAGAATTTCCATCTGTCAATGAGCTGTTTCTCATGTCATTGGGTGAAACGCATTCCTGTAATTATGATTCCTCTCGCCTCCAGTCTCTGGGGGTCTGGGGAGAAACAGGTTATTGATTTCTCTTGACATCAGTGCTAATTTCCTCTTTGGTGATCTGCTGAAATCACTTTGAGTGACGATTCATTAGCAAAGTACACCGCGCCTCTGGTGTTACAGCTGCTTTCAGGCACAGTATCAGAAAGATGTGAGAGCCGAGTCAGTGTTAGTGAGCGGCAACAATCTGACATTATGTTGTGCTTTTTTTTTCTCTCTCTCCTTCTCTGTCACAGATCACGTTCTTCATGCTGCTGTCAGCTGTGTGTGTGATGCTCAACCTGGCAGGCTCAATCCTCTCCTGCCAAAACGCTCAGCTGGTCAACTCCCTGGAAGACTGTCAGCTGGTGAGACCAACTGGACTTTAACCCATCCACTCTCCGTCTTTATGCTTGGCTTTATATGTGTGGGCAAAAATATGCCCGTCTGAACAAGTCGTTTAATGTGGCTGTCAATTTTTGTGGCTTCAAAACTTTTCCCATATCTCTCTGACAGTGGTCGAAATGAACAGAGAGGCTGGCCCAACACATTTATGCACTTTCTTGAATCAGACGTCTGAATCTGATTGATGCAATATGCGTCAAAAGTCACACCCCTTCTTCTCGACAAGAACTCAGGCACATCTCACACACTGATAGAATCAGGACAACTTACTCTTTTTGGTGGCATCAGTATCTCTGACTCTGGTGCAGGTTTGCCAATATGTCATGAAATAAAGGCTAAAAACTGAGAAAAAAATCATTAAAAAGAGCTTTTTTATGTGTTGCGCTAACTGCATATTCTTCGACATTACTAACAAACATCAATAAGATTTGAATTTATCTTATTCTGAAAATAACAATTCATGCTCGATGTCAGTAATACAAGTAGTGAATCCGCTATAAGCCTGTAAATGAAGGTGAAAACAGGTTTAAAGGGTTTATGGATGCAATGAGATGGATCACTTTAGAAACCGTGAGACGTGACAAGACTCGTGTTGCATTCTGTGTCATAGTTGGTATCAGCCGTGAAAACCAGCAACACTAAAGTCAGTGAGTAATAGGCACGTGCCCGCCACGGTCTGTGTGCAAGTCCACATTTAAATTCATGAATATCGGCACGTGGCAGGCTGTCAGGCAGCACTTCTGTTCTGAGCAGCCTGTAGGACTGAGTCAACATAAAAGTGGACTGAACTATTTGTCTGTGAGTGACTAATGGCTCATGATTATCACATCCATCTCTGCCAGAACCAAACAGAGCTAAAATATGGATAAACAACTTTGATAGAGTGCTTAAGCTCTGCTCCATAAGGTTGACTTGAAAGAGAGTGGTCAAAATCAAAGCTGCAGGGACAGAGATGTTGTGACTTTAACACATACAGATACATGAAAGAGGCCTGTATAGCTCATCAAAAGTGCTTCTTTGATGGGGGACCAGCTATGGAAACCCTCTGCACTCCACGCTTTTCCATTGTTGGAACAGGGGGTGCTCTGCCTGACCATTGTTGTAACTCTTTTCATTCTTTACACAACTATTTCTGTCATTTTTGCTCGTATAGCAGAGTTCAACACGTTTAATAGGTCTTTGAGGTCATCTCTATATTGCCCCCCTCCCCATATATTTGCCCTTTTTTTTATGTTTTGGCCTTTTGGAACAGCTATAAACACCTCTACCTGATTGGGTGGTGTAGAAAACAACCATGTGCTTCAGTTTCAGGAGGCAATAAAAACAACATTTATATAAAGCTTAACCTTTCTCAACTTTCCCCACATTGTACCGCTGGATAACTTTCGAGTCTCTGGGTAATGGTAGGTGGTGCCGGCATGTTTTCTGAGGTTCAATTTATAATAAATGGCATCCTGTCACATATCCAGTGTCTGAGTCCACATGCGTAAATGGTGCATTAGTTCCTTCATTCTCCAAACTGCTGGATCCTTTACTTACAAAAAGACATCTAATGGAGTTTTGTTCCTTACAAATGTTCCTTATCTATATCAGCATAGCCCACATCAAACTCTGTAATCCCAATTAGACTTTCTGTCACATTTTTTTCATCTACAAGCCAAAATCCAAATAACCCCTGATGATATCATGAGAATTGATTTCTCCGACACACATGATAAAGCTTCTCCAGAGCCACAAAAAGACATTATACAACTGATTTTACAAGCTGACAAGAACTCACCTGTGTTAAAAATATATAATCCCCCTTTAACTAGAGCTTAATATTGAAAAAAAATCCATATATCCCTGCTCTCCACACTCAACAGCTGCGTTAACAGCACAGAAAACATGAGACTCCCGCGCACTTCAAAACACGTACATTAAGCTGTTCCTCTTTGCAGCTGTGATCAGAAGTATCTGGACTCAGAACACTCAGTCTTCACATTTTCATAATGAGACGCTAAGCTGATTTTTTAAGCTGAATTTATACTGCCAGGGGTTTCTATCATTTTCGCGACTGAAGGAGCCCCTCGTGATTCATCCACCACCCAACCCACTAACCCGACCGCTTCCACATTAGAAGCTGCTTTTCTCCTCACACAAGTGGGACCAGCCGAGTAGACCAACTTTGCTGCTTTATTTGGCTCCCCCGAGACCCTCCCCCAGTCGTGACTGAAACGTTAATGCCTCTCATCTCCTTTCCCCAATGTAATTAACCCATACTTGTTGGGTTCATGTCCTGCTTTCTCTCAAACTGGGACACATAGCAGAGGTATGCTCTACCTCCATATCTCTCTGGGTAGCTCCTCATATCTCACAGCCTCTCTTCTTTTGTTGTACACTTTTGATCAGCCACGTGCAGCTACCTTTCTCAATCACCATTTAGTATTATATTCTGTATCTCATGTGTATTTAGTTCATGTTTTTGAGAATATGGCTCATGTCCGGAGTATCCTCCACCACATTAAATTTAAGGACAGTGCAATGTCAGAGCACCAAGCCCAGGTCTGATCTCTGCGTGTCTTTTTGTGTGTGCGTGCGTTTGTGTGTGTGTATGTTTGTGTTTTTGTGTACGTGGCGTGCATGCATGAGTGTGGATGTGTTTTCTCCCCTCCTCCCCCCCAGCTTAAGTTTGACAGCGATGGAGTGTGTGTGTGCTGCGAACTGCAGCATCAGAGTTCAAGCTGCAACAATCTGGGAGAGACACTGAAGCTGAATCCACTGAGGGACTGCAATACCATTCGCCTACGTCTCAAGGTGGGTGGGAGCCAGCATGTGTTTGTAATGTGCTGATAGTGATAGATATTATACATATATTTTTAAAAATCATCCTACACAAGTTGATTGTTCAGACCACAGGTAAATTGGATTCATTTGTAAAATCTGGTGCAACTGATGCAACAATACTGGTAGCTATGGTAACAACATAATGTACCATATTTACTGACCGGAGGAGTGTTTTTCCAATTCAGAGAAAACAGTGGAAATGCATCTTCTTGCTTTTTATGTTATAACAGCATTTCATCTCTGTAAAACACGGTCTGTTGCACCAGTCAAGAATGGTAAATGCTGATTTATACAGCCATGCTTCATGCTGCCATGATGGCTGCATGACCTCACCCGCAACTGATGCTACTATTTTAAATGACTGAAGTTCATTTAAGTGGCCGTGTTATCTCGACAACTCAAGAAAAACAGTTCTCATCACACACAAAACCATGATGTATTTTGCAAAAATGTGATGTATGTATTTATACTTGCTTATTTGTTTTTTTTAATTAAGTGCTCTAAATGACTTGATTTCAAAAGGCATTGCATATCAAGACTTTACTGTGGCATGGCTTTATGGGTAGCAGTGTCAGCTGGTCAGCCCAAAGTATCACCAACAAACACTGGATATATTGAAATGTAATTTGGTTTTTGACATTGCGGTCCTCCTTAGCATGAATTTCATGTATCATAATGCAAATTCTTGACTTTTGTTTACGAGTCCATACATGCAAAACATTTCTTGTTTTTTTCATTCAATGCTGATTTGCAAATGTTGGCGTTAACACAGTAGACTAGTGTACGAGGTGATCATCATACCTGCTTAGCATCAGCATGTTAGCATGTGACTATTAGAAAGCACAGCCTCAAAGAACCGCAAGCATAGTTATAGACTCATTACTTGTTAATTCTCCAATCACGATGAAACCATTAACATGAGTAACAATCAGTAGCCACTCAAAAATAATCGTCTAGAAATTGTGACAATCATCAAGCCTACACTGACATCTCCAGGTCTCCTCTCTCACTGTGTAACATATTGTATATGAGAGCAGTCCATTGATGCAGAAAATACCCAAAAAATGTAAGTGTTCAGTCTCAGATTAATTGGGCAGGAAGTGGTGAATGGCAACAGCATTTGTCTTACCCCAAGAGGCAGACCTCTTAGTATGCAGGGTGTATCCAGCCTGCGCTGGCTCTAGTTTGTGAGTGCATGGTCTCAGTAGATTATCTTGACTCAAAGTGTCTGCAGGAATGATATACAATATGTGCCACTGTGCCTTTATTGGATAACGACAATCATATCCATTCATTTTATGTCCCTGATTGATTATAAAACATTGATAACCAAATAAAAGACTTCATAGGATGAAGCATGCGTATGAAAAGTGGAAAGATCAAGCACATTTGTCATTTTGATCATAGCTCATTAAAAGAGATGTGTGGAATTGGTGCTGTAAACCTTTATTAAGTGCCAAAGTAGTCAGATGTGTTGAGTTATGTGTAAGTGGAAGCTGTCATACCCGAGTCCCTGGAGTCCTCGGCCATTTCAGATGGCTGTTAGGCTTTCGCTGGTCCTAATGAACTCATGATGCAGCTGCCATGTAGTTCCTCCATCACTTAGACGTACAGCATATGGGGAGGACTGAGTCGTCACAGCAGGTAGGCTCAGCAGCAGTTATCCTCCATTTAAAAGTTTTGTTTTTACAAAAATTCAATCAGCACTATGCACATTGCAGCCGATGTGTGCCATTTGTTCTTTGCAGACATGTTTAATTTCCACTGCATTTTTCTTTTCATTGCACTGCCTGGGGCTGTAAACTATCAGTGGGAGGGAGTATTGAGATAATTTGCGATTTCCTGTGAGGGGGTGGATGTGTGTAACCTTGCTTGCTTGCTAACCTGGTTGGCTCGGGGCAAGGTATCTTCTGGAGGTTAAATATCTGGTGAGCAGGCATGTTAAACAGTTGTAGAGGTGCTATTACTTTTCTTTGCCTGGTAGGATTTATTATGTCATTATGTACATTGTGGTCACAAGGGAAATCACAGAAATGCACCGTCTCACATCTGCGCCGCAGATGCATTCCCATAACAAAAATTACCTCCAATGAAGATGTCATGAATATTTCTTGTTTTGCCATATGCTGGCAGGTAGACCTTTCTATCTGTGGCTTTGCTGTTTGAAAAAGAAAACTATACATACTATGATCAACCACCAGATCAGGGAAGCGGTTGTATGCAGGTTGGTCAATATCATAACTGCTCTGTATTCAATAAATACTGCACTTAAGTGCAAATTCACAGAACTTATGCTTCATTTGAATATTAACATTTTATGTACCTCTATACTTTTACTCCACCACATTTGTCGAATAGCTTGAATTAGCTACTTTTTAAAGATTTTTTTAAGATAAAGAGTTTTCAAACCCTTCCTATCTAGTGAAAAACATGTGACTCCAAATTCTAGTGGGGTTGTTTTTTGGTGAATTTTTCTGATAAACTGCTGGATTAAATGTTCCGTTATGTGTTGAGAAAATTCTCTTGCTTCTTGAGCTAACCAAACAGTTTAAACCCCCCTTGGATTAGCTGTCAAATGCATCATCACACAGCTGAAAACAGACTGTTTATCACATGAAAAGTTGACTTTTCAGGGATGTGTGGCTCTCACAGGACAAGAACACTACAAACATATAATGAGCTCACAGACCATGATGCATTGCTGTAGGCCAAACTTCCCAACATTATTTTAAATTGTTTAAAATCACAATCTTAAACATGAGCAATAAAACGCAAAGTAACCATTAATGTATCATTTATAATATTAAAAAAACATCTATACACATAACAGATATGAAAGTTTAACACTGACAGAGAGCGTTTTACTACAAGTGTATGAGCACTTTGTAATTTACATTAGAGACTTTAAGTCTCTGTTAATAGTTACATACTGATTCATCTGTAGTGCTGCGTTTGCTCAGATTTATCCTAGGAAAAAATCAAAGCTGCACAGCAGGATGTATAAATGATCGACAGTGCACATATTTAAGTTGGAGTTCTTTTTAAATGTGAAAATAATGTACAGACTTGATGTTTCTGTTTTGCATCAAAGCACTGATCTTGTTTTGCGAGCTGTCAGCCAACTGTTGCCTGTAGTTCTGTGTGCTTGACGCCGTTTGCTCCAGTTGTCTAAAATCAGCAGCCGTTGATTTTGACGATTGATTTTGCTGAATAGGTGTGAAAAGAACTGCCTCACTGGTTATTCAGCCTCGAGAATCAGAGATTTCCTCAATTTCATAGAATTTTCTGCGCAATTTTCTCCTCTGGTATGTTGTCTTCCGTGAGTAAGACCACTGACTGACAGCATCCGTCCACAGGAAAGCAAGGCCATATTCTCAGGCCTAATCTCAGTTGGTATTCTGGGCAAATCATGAGACGTCTGTCAGAGTTGCAGTGAAAGATGTGAAAGTATTTCCCTGGGATTGTTTTCTTTTTCTTTGACAAACAGAAACAGAATACTGACCTTTTTGGTTTAGTTTGGCAGCACATTGCACTTTGTCGGATAGAATGAAAAAAGAAAAGAATTTTTGAGGGATCATTAGCTTTCTGTGGCTTTCAGGTAAAAGTCCAGAAACGATGGACTTTGTTCTGATCGGGGTGTCACTGGATGAGTTGTTTTTCATCTAGGAAGACAGACTGGGTGTGGCCTGAACTGTAGGGCAGAATCTTTCCAGCTTCAGGCTGTGGCAAAATAAAAAAAGGAATAATTTTTTGCATAATCCACGATTAGATTATTTCAGCTGCGTGTGGAGGTCAAGACTCTTTTAATGTTTAGCTTGCACATATTGCACTTTATGAGAAGTGGCATCACAGCACTGGAGCATCTGCTGCTTCCTGTCATTGGAGGTTATAAAAAAGGGCTTTGCCAACAGTCAGGACTGATCCCCCCTGAAACAGCTGTAGGGCTTCCTGAGGGAAGCGCTGGGTTTTCTGTCAGATGCTGTAAAGGGCTACTTGAGGATGCCAAAGAGAGCAGAGATCAGTGTTGTGCCCTACACTCAGAATATCAACAGAAACTCCATGTTGGCCGGAGCACAGCAGGTCGCTGCCCTTTGCTACTCTGAGCCTGTCGCTCTTTAGGGAAGTAGAGGGGGCAGCGAGAGGAGGTCCGTGTGTAGAACTTCATGGCTCAGGAGATAAAGCTCAGAATACTTTATCAATCTACTGCTGTATTGTCATGTTCAGTCCACACAACAGCCGAGTAGAAATAGTTTTAGCTCCTACAAATCAGTATATTTGACAGAAATGTCGGCTGTTGAAAGAGGTCTGACTTTTTCTGTAAACATTATAACTGCTCTTTTATTTTTATTTTCTTTTAAAGATTTGTTATATTTTGTCTGCTAACGATTGAATTATCTACACATGATGTTTACTGGGTTACCAGTTTCTGCAGGTACATTTTCAAAACTTACTGAAATCAATAGCTGCCTGGTCATCGTAATCACACACACACATTTCCCCAAATGTTTTCTCATATTTTGCCTTCAGGCATTTACAAAAAGATATACAATACCATTTTTAATACTTCATGTCAGAAAAGTTGGTACCTTGTGTCAAACTTAAACACTATGACTTGCTTTGGAAAAAGGTCAGCAGTAGTGACAGGAAATTTAATATGGATTTATTAGGTATGATATGACAGTACAATGGTGTGAACCCTCGAATCTCTTTGTAGCTCACTTAGCTTTGTTCTGCATAGAAGCTGAGAAGTCCTTTATTCTGCCAAATGTCAAAACTTCTTTTTAAAAAGTAATTCTCACCAGGTTAAACGCATTTACACTCTCCTTTCACCAGTTCTGTTTCATGGTGGTGATTTTCTATGTTTCAAATGTCAGAGAGACTTGTGCTCTGTCCGCAAGTGCTCCAGACTGTCCTCCTACACAAAACATGTTCCAAATTTGTCCAAGGCAAACATGCGTTAGTCGTGTTTTATAATTGCAACTGCTCAACTTCAACTTCAACTGGCTCCAACTCGTCTCTGCTTCAACTTCCATCTCATTCAAACTTGATCTCTGGCGGCTCATTACTGGACACGAAACATGTTTGAAAAACAGTCACAGGGCTGGCAACTCTAAACTGATCAGATGCCAACTTGATGCATTTTTTATCACAAGCTTCGAGATGTGAGTAATGGGATGTGGTTGGTTAAAAAAATAAAGAAGTTGCTGTTTGCTTGAATCTCCTCTTTGAAAAGTCACAAAGTTCGACAACAGACCGCCACCTGGTAGATCTCAGTGGGAGGAGCGGCTGCCATCTCTGAAGATTATCAGCAGTGTAATACAAGTGGGGTTTTGTAATGTCACTGTTAATTATGTGCCTTCTGAACCCAGTGAGTAATCTGTGTGACAGGCCGGAAAACACTTTTTGTGGCGACTGGGGAGCTTATGTCCACAAAACATAAAAAGGAGTGTAGCAAGGTTACAATGCCGGTGCACGAAAGTCTCTCCTTTCATGTCTTGAAAGAATTACCCCTTCACATTCATAAATATATTGCATCTGTGTGTACGTAGAGTAAGTTTGTATTTGTGCTGGAGAATTTCAAAGTTGTTTTGTTGTGAGATATTTCAAACATTTAGAGTCTCTGCTACATATTCACTCCAGTTTGTGCCCTCTCTCATCCTCCTTGCTATCATCTTTTGTCTTATGCTGTTTGATTATAGCAGCAGCATTGTAGTATTTGTATAAGTGAATATGTTGTAATGGATGAAAGTTGTGAACTTTATACCAAAGAAGAACAGCATATATTTTGTGACTGTATTCAGACATCTGAGGGGGCCACACATTTTGAAGCAGCACTACAAGCCGCTACCATCATCATCTCTCGTCTCCTTTCTCTCTGTGTCGGACAGTTGCTATTCCCAGAGCCAATTTCCAGCCAGGTAGTAATACTGTTCCTGTGCTCTTCTCCAGGAAATTAATTCATGTAGCGCAGTTATTATAGGCTCATTTGTTTGGACGCGCAAAAGTCAATGTGGTTTAATAAATGGAGCCACTTAAAGATGATTATGTCCCACCTTTAAGAAGGATAGCACAAACAGCTGCGTGATGGGACTGCACTCATAAGTCCTTTCTTTGATTCAGGGTGCCAGGCTAGTATTTCACCAGCATGCACATTTATTTTTGCTGACAGATTCAATACTGGTTTGCTCCCCCTCACCGTTCACCGCATTGCCCGGGTGTGAATGTGTATATGCTCGTGCTTAACCTTGGATGTTTATGAGGTTGTTTTCCCTATTATTGAGTTTGTATGCCAGGCTTGCATGTACGCAGACATCAGATTTCTATTTATCAGCATTTCAACCTTTTTAAATGCATTGTGAATATGTTAACAGTGCAGTCTTACCAAACCAGATATTTATAGAGGTGTTCTTTCGCTGCAGTGCCACCCGTCTGTGCTTTTCTAAACTTGGTTACCTTGCTGGTGACGTCAGCGCCATTTGTGTCACCTTCGATGCTTTCTGCATTTTCTCCTCCTGTTCCACATTCACATCTTATTGTTTCTCTCGGTCTTTAATGTTGACAGCGTTGACTGTCTCCTCCTCCTCTCCCACACCCTTCTCCGCCACCTCTTATTTTTCACCCCATTCCAGTCCTCTTCTTTCATCCCCTTGTTCCTCTAACAGTCTTCTCTCTCCCCGCCACCCCCACCCCTCCCTCTTCTTTAGGAGCTGCTGTTCAGCGTATGCGCCCTCAACGTCATCTCCACCATTGTGTGCGCTCTAGCCACTGCCATGTGCTGTATGCAGATGGTCTCGACTGATGTGCTGCAGATGGTGAGTGTGATGGAAGCACGGGCGGGAACAATGGCTGACTTTATTTTCTTTTCACTGACCACTCTGCAGTAAAAAAAGAAAAAAGAATTGAAAGAAAAAAATCATTTTCAGTCTGAAGATCGCTATCTTCAGGTTAGGTAAATGCATACAGCTGGGGAATGATGAGCCAGCCTTTATCCATTTTAAGATAGTGGAGAGTAAAATAGAGTTTTTGGTTGATTCACCCGGCTTGGTAAATACAAGCTAATTCAAACATACACAGTGAAGGTCAATTGCCTCAGGACCTCTCTCGATGTCCTGCTGCATCTAAAAAATCTGTTGTATTTGGAAGAAATGACTGAATGTCTCGCTGGATTTTTTCTCCTCAAAGGTATACGTCATCAGTATGACCCTCTTTTGTCATTTAATGTGGGACAATGAAACTGTTACCAGCAGCTAAATGGTTTCAGTCATGAGGGAAATTAGCATGGGCAAGCTCCCTTTGTGTTTCACGCCAACATTACTTATTTCATGCCTCTAAACACATCAACAACTGGAAAGGTTGCGCTGCCAGTGTGGTACCTAATATGAAATAGCTTTGCAGCATTATCTATTGGAAGAACCTTTTACTTGTTTTATAAACTAAACTGTAAATTTTGCGCATGCTGAAATCAGTCTGGAGATTAAAAAATATCAAATTGATATGAAGTCGAAGTGGCAGGAAATCCAGTAGAGTTATATAGGAGCTTGTAAAATCGATTAAGCTGAACACAAAGCACAAACAGTACTTTGGTTTCACCTTAATCATGTCACAAGTAAAAAAAAAATCAAAATGAAAATCAGACCCGCTCCGGTTAAATTAATTTAAACTTTTTACCAACCAAAATTATTATGTGTGGTCACTCTTATTATTATTATCATTATGATTAAGCTGCTTTAATCAATATTTTTAACCTAATAATCTTTCAGCTCACTGCTTTGGTTTTATGAACCTCATCTTGGTTCATTCTCAGTGTGGTCTCCAGATGCAGCAGGCAGCTTCAGCAGTTTTCATTAAAAAAAAAAAAGTCTCTGATAAATCAACTGCTCACTAGTGGCACCTAACAGCAGCCAAACAAACATAGTTAACCATTTAGCTATTGAAGAGCTCCTAGGAGCTTGTAATTTACCTCCAGAGTTGGTGGAGAGTCCAACGAGAGCTAGATATTGGACTTAAATTAACCAGATACATCAAGAAGTGAATAATAATGCTGCCCCATGTTGGCATAGTGTGTAAATAGGCAACATATAATGTTGATTATATGTATGTCCGTGCGTGTATACATATTGTTTCTACTCCTGTTAAATGGATGTATACTTTTTTAAGTACCTGAGACAGTACCATGGAAATAAGCTTATTACTCCTTTATATCAGTGACTGTCTAAAAGGAGACATACAGATGATTAATCAAAAGCCATTTGAACCTATCCAGCTATTAAAATGTTGAGGTAGACATAAGGACTTAGTGCACAGTGGTCCCTGCTTCAGTGGCCCAATTTCAGATTATCAAAGCTTTTAACACTTCATTCTCAGAACATCTTATCTATACCTGTGGAGAGACATGGATATCAATGCATGTCAGTGGGAATTAATGAATAATTCTTTTCTTTACAGTTTTTTTATTGACTTACATTGTGGAAAATCTCTATAAACTGAAGTGGCTGAACACAGTGTCATCTAGACACCATCTAGGCAAGATAATTTGTTTTCACCTTTCATCCACAAAGCAATTCAAAGAAAAAATACATAAAGAAAGAAAGTTTGTACAAGAAACAATGGCGATATAAACACACACACACACTGTTTTAAAAGTAAAAGAAATTAGAGTTTAAAAAAGAAAAAAAAGCCCAAATAGAATCGGACAAATCACACAGTTGAATAAATAAAAAGACAAAAGTACTGTGTCTTATCTTCAACAGTCTTGCAGAGTTTCCAACAGTGGCCTCGTTTCCCATTTACCACAAGAGGTGTTAACCTTTTATTTAGCTCAGTAAATTTAGCCAAGTCAATAGCAGCAGTGGCAGCCTGGAGATTAGAAAAGCAGGCTGGCTGTGACTGGAAAGTTGTCCCACTTAGAAAAGTATTGAAAGCAAAAGAACAGCACTTTTAGGACTGCTGCTGAGGTGCCCCTGAGCAAGGCAGTGAAAAATGTTCAGTGGCCAACAGCACAGACGGAAATACATCTAAAACAGCTTGATATATTAGCAGAGAGCTGCTGTGAATAGACACTTTTGCTTAGTCATGTGTGCCTGGATAAATTATAGTCTGAAATAATTAATAAACAGCTCAGTATTAAAGGTAATAAAGGCCTGATAATGATTGTTTTTATGCTGTGTTTCAGTTTATGCCGCACAGAGCGCGAGCCCTGAATGCTGACTGTATGACCCCCCATGGAACCATCCTCCACCAAACACTGGACTTTGATGAGTTTATTCCCCCCATTCCCCCACCACCATACTACCCCCCGGAGTACACCTGCACCCCCTCAATGGATGGACAGAGGTGAGAGGCAAATCTATCTATCTATCTATCTATCTATCCATCTATCCATCTATCCATCTATCCATCTATCCATCTATCCATCCATCCATCCATCCATCCGTGATCTTGGATTATCAATGACAGTAGCTTTGATTTTTGCAGGTTTTTACAGGTTTCAAACAATACAGTTCAGTTAATTGTGACATTAATTTATGTGCACACCCAAACAGCTATCAATAATCAGTTATATGTTAATTAAGTACAGTGTAATCTAGAAAATCAATCAACATTTGCTACATTAACTGTAATTAACTACAGGGTATAAATTAGGGTTTGTTGTGCTAGCGATTCAATTGGGGTATGAAAGCCCCCATGTGTTTGTACGTTTTCCGTACAAACACATGGGGCATTGTAGGGGGGATTTTTATGAAATACATTTCAAGAGCTACAGGCATGTTTCTCAACATTTTCTTCGATGTGTACTCAAGGTCGAATTTGTTGCAAGCAGTCAGTATTTCCCATTAGTCCCCGTTCCTCAGTTGCATTTGTAACTTTGAGGGAAATGAAGTGGAACTTGAAGTCAGGTGTTAACACTTTCTAAAGTTTCCAGTTTTACACAATAGATATTTTTCAGCATTCTTAGGGATTAACACACTTGAAAGTCAGAAAGTCAGACAGACACTGGAGGTACATATGCAGCACAGACAAAAAGAAATAGAAACTGAGGTGAATATATTTATACTAAAAGCAACATTTGCATGTGAGCAATTAAAGTCCCTAATATTAAGCAGCAACTGCATGTGTCTGTTTACTATCTGACTGTAATCATCACATGTGGCGTTAACATCCATAGTCCGCTCGGAGCACTTTCTCCCGTCAAGCAGCTGTGACATCCGTGACTCTCAGCTGTTGTGAGGGATGAGCGGACCCCTCCCTCATCACTCCCTCCATTTTCTCAGTCTTGCCAGAGAGAGTGCTGCTGATGTAGCCATTTGGCAGGAGGCCACATCTGTTTGTCAATTATGCCATAAATATCAACAAGGCAGAGGAAGCATTTATGGTGTCCCTGCCCGGGGCCAGGGATGTGTCATGACATCATCATGCCTCAGATGATTGGTGGAAACTCTCAGGTTGTATTTCATGCTCCGCCACTTTAGAAGAGAATGGGGTTGTAATTAAAAGATATGACTGCACGCATGGCTGCTTATTCTTAATTGGCGCCAAACAAATAAAACAACGGCAGTGCACATAGAATAATACAATACTTGTATATGAGTGTTGGGGATAAAAGGACATTTTGGTCCTGTCTTTTCTTATGTTTTATTAAAAAACATTGTGATTTTGACCTTCTGTGCCAGTCTCTTTAATACTTGTATGTGGCTCTCTGGTCTTTGTATTCCAGTAATGTGTGGTATTATTTGGATTATTAGGCTTTTCTGTTTGGTTGAAACTCTGCTGTTTTGCCCCTGACAGAGGCCTGCACCTGGACTTTCCCCATTCTCCCTTCAGTGCCATCTACGGGGTGCCCATTAACAGCCCAGGGACACTGTACCCAACTGACCTGCCTCCCCCTTATGAGTCTGTGGTGGGGCAGACTCCTGCGAGCCAGGTGAGGAGAATCACAGGTCTCTGACCTTAAAACAACACTTTCTCTACAGGCCCCCCTGTGTGGCCAATTAGGCATCGGACAGTACATTCATTTCTTTGTTTCAGCAGAGAGAGGGCCATTCCACAGAGCAGTTCCCTCAGAATCGTAAACACAGATATGTTCCACATATATGCAGCAGCAGTAACAATACTAAGACAGCTCTGTGAAACTACACTTGCTCACATCAGTGGTTTGAGCTAAATGCTAACATCAGCATCCGAGCATGCTGCTAACATGTTGATTATCACAGTGAGCAGGTATCCTTGAATGTTTACCACATCCACCATCTTGGTTCAGCAGACTTGCATCCTCAAACATAATTAGCTTTAAACACACGTTTCACATTTATAATCACACAGTGAAAACAAATTAAGAACAAAACAGAATGAAAATAAAGAATACAAGAAATAGATAATAATGTTAACAGTAATAATATCTATGAATGATAAGTAATTAAAATAGTCTTAGGGCAGTTCCTAGGCAGTGTCCTCATTTAGGATTCTAGTGGCCTGAGGCTCCTCCTGAGCTTGTCGGTGTATCTGATACATCTGGTATATGTGAGCTGAGGTTTATGGGGATGTCTTTAGCTAAGCAGGGGTTTTGGGCATAAACTGAAGAAGAGGGAGAATTTTGATTAAATGCGTCTTGAATGATTCATTTGATATTATAGACCACAGGTACTATAAAAGTTTATTTTACCAAAACCATTTATTTGTCAGCTGTCCTTGTCATGCTTTTTTTCACTTATGTCAAAATGGTTCTGCTAGTGTGTTGTGACTTCTCAAGTCTTGAAGTAAAAAACCACAACCATCTTAACTTAAGTAACGTCTGCTCTTTCAGACTCACTGAGGCGGTCTCCCTTGACTGTCATATTGAGCTGATCAGAGCGTTTTTCAGGGCTGAGGCTTCACTGCATCTCATTGTTCACAGCTAAAAATAGCTGTATAATGTGCAAGCAAATCCTTTTATCTTCCATTATATTCTCAGCATCATTTAACACCTTAGGCTTTTAATCCCTTACTCCCATTATACATGTTAAATCCATAGCCCTCTTCACATCCATTTTGAACAGTGTCCTTCAACGAGGAATCAGCACAAGCTTTTTTCACCTGCAAGAGATCATTAGCAATTGCTGTAAATAACTATGGGATGCAGGAATTGATACATTGGTCGTATGAACGGACAGGACAGGATAGGCTACAGGAACGTCAGCTGGTTATTTCAGACTTCCCTTGATGTAAAGGTATATGAACGAATGTACATCACAAATCTCACCTTTGTGAATCTAAGTCAAAGCTTCCTATCAAAGTCTCTCTATGTTGCAGTAGTTTTCTCTTTTAATCTGAGAAATGTCTCCTTGTGTGTTATGGTTTTATAGTGCCCTCTACTGATAAAACTGTGGCACCGCACAGTTACTTCCACGCAACACACAGTACATACTAAATGTCCACAAGAACTGGTCTCTTCATGTTCTTTATCCTCTCAGTTTGTTTTACTCAAACAGTGCTACTATGTTCTCCATCTATCCCTCACTAATAATTTCCTCCTTGCAGGTCACCACCAGCCTAGAGCAACAGGCCACTGGATCAAGCCTGTGCGAGAGAAACACCACTGCAGGACTCAGCACTCAGGGTAAAGACAGTTAGAAAACTGCAGCAGACATTGCGAAGCATTGCTGCACGTATTTGCATACTAAGAGTCATGCTGTTGACACTTTATTCCTCTGTTTCCAGCCTCGGTGGACAGTGCTTCACTGATGGTGTCGGAGGTGGCTGATCAGGACCAGACTTGCTCCTCAGAGGACTTGTGCTCTCTGGAGGTCCAGGGCTCTGACTCTTCTCCATATGGCACGCCCCACACGGCCCCCATGGATGGAAGTTGCAACAGCCTGGAACTTTGTGCACGCCATCGTGGCCTGCCTAACACTGACCCGCGCCCCAGTGATACAGGATACAGTGAGTCCTCTCAAACCCAGGAGTCTCTGGAACGGTCTCCGGACTGGTCTTCAGAAAACTATAGCAATCTGGACCAGGAGGACTCAGCAGACAACACACATCCATGCGAGGAACTCAGAGCTTCGATGCACATATGTGACGAGCTTGCATCGGCCAAACATTTACCAGAGGAGCAACCTAAAGCATCAACCCACTCCCTAATTAAAGCACGAATGATGAGCCGGAAGCTCACACTACCTGTCACTCTCCCCCCGCCACCTCAGCCTTGCTCCCCCACCTCTGTGGCCTCTTCTGGTGGAACTTCAGCTATCAGCCCCATGGCTCCTTCTCCTTCCCCTTCCCCGCCTAGCAGGCCACGTGGCCCCCGGCTGTGCTTCAGTGTTTGGTCGCCCTCCTCCACATCACAACCCCCCTCTACCTCAGCGCAGAGTGGTTACTCGCCCTCAGAGAGGCCTCGGGTTCTGCGAGCAGCCCGGAGGTACCGCAAGTTGGCACGAATCGTCCGTTCGACCAGTGACCCCATCTCCTGCTCCTCTTCGACAGGAAGTGAGTGCACCAAGAATGTTACACGCAGCTCATACTGCGGCCTAAATACTCTAAATATTACTAGATTGAGCAGCCTGTTAGAGCTTAAACATTTGTCTTTTTTTATTTTACTTGCAAACTAGTAAAAAAGTATGATCTTTGCTTCTTTTATCTGTTCTATGTAATTGTAAACTGACTATCACTGGGTTTGGGACTATTGAGTGTACAAAACGACATTTGAATTGAATATTTGTGCTATTTTCTGACATTTCACAGACAAGTCATTGATTAAAAAAAATAAGATTCACTGATAATGAAACTAATCATTAGTGGCAGCCATGAAGCCTCTTATTATCAAGAACCAGTACTGGATCACTCGACAGCAGCAGCCAGTGCTGTTATTGTTGGTTCACACTAAGTTTCTTGTCTCCCTCTACAGGAGAAAATTTAAGCTGCGCCTCTGCAAATAATCCACCTGCTGAAGATTCAACTCATACATCACCAGAGCAAGGTATTATTGTAGAAAATGTGAATTCATATAATGAGGAAACATCTGTTGCAAAATTACTATTATAATTTGCAAAACAATGAGACTAGATAAATCTTGCAGCACGTGGAGCTAATTTAACAGTTTATTGAAACAAATGTTAGTTATCCTCAATGTTCAGTGAAAGCCAAGGAGTATCTCGGAATCAGATGATTTTTTAACTGAACAAACTGGAAGCTTATCCCAAGTCAATTTTAACTGAGCTGATAATGAGAATGTTTTCATGTGATGTTTGTTATGTAATGTGTTTAAACCATCCTACATTTCATCTTCAGAGCCTACAGATGCTTCAGCAGACACAGCTGGGGCTAAATCCAGTCGCACGTGTGTCAGAAAGCAGCAAAAGGAAGGCAGGAAAGTGGACATCCACCTTAAACCCAGAGCTCTGCATATGCACTCCTCCCATGAACGCCCCCACTCCCTGGCTGACCTTAAGATGTACAAAGACACCAAAATACTGGTGGCCAAGTTTCTGGAGCATTCAAGCTGCAGTCTACCTCCTGAAGTCCAGCAGGTCGTCAACAACATCAAGTGTGTCATCAAGTCAGATGAAAAACACATGGAGGAGGCCATTTTTAGTGCCAATGTCATAGATCAGGTAATTGAATCAGATGGTGTAAAATGTCCAGTCATAGTTTAAAACGAACCAGCAGTGTGCCTGCCTATTTCTGGTTTTACTGGTGAGTGTACAAGACTAAAAGTAGATATCAGGCTAGCAGCCCTGTGAAGCAGTAATGCTTATTACACACCAGCCAACACATCAGATGGATGAAAATACAGTGGCAACTTTAATATCTTAAAAGCCTTACTATAAGTGGAACAAAAAGGATGACATTCAAGAAAAGGCATGGTGTTATCCAAATCAAAAAAGGCTCATCCTCTGTACAGCTGGACTACTTCAAGATATCTCAGACTCAGGTTATTTCATCTCTGCTTTGTCAGATTGGGCTGTCTCAAAACTGAGCTCAGCTCTGAAGTATGTTAGTACACCAACTGAAAGCATGTTGAATGCATGTTATTAATATGCAATTATTAGATATCGCTGACATTAACCAGCACTTGCTAGTGACAGTGAAGTAAGATGGTGTTGATGAAATGGACATGATATAGAATTCTTCTTTTTTCTGATGATGAGTATAAAATGCACGATAGAGCAAATTTCATTCATAGAAATCAAGTAAGCACTGCTGTAGCCTTGTGATACTTTTTGATGGATTCTTACACAAGGACATATAGGAATCCAATCCTTTCAGTGTGTACATGCAGCTTGATTCATTAAATTAGATTTTAACATGCTGATTTTTGTTGGGTAGTTGTATTGAGTTGTATTGTGTATTTCAGCTGAGTTCAGTCAAGTGTTTGTGATGTAAAAACAGAACACTAGTTATTTGTGTCTCTCTTTCATTTTTGCCTGTGTTTTTGTTATACAGGTGATGACCCAGCGCATCATTGGCAGCCCCAGGAAGCGTGGCCATGATGATCTTCACCTTCAGAGCTGCGGTGCGTTGAGTTCGTCCCCTTCCATGCGCCGTCCAAAACACCTCCCACAAACAACCAGCGCCTCCACCAACCCACTGGACTCCCCCTCTTCTGAACAAAGCCTTGAGTGCAAAGAAACTATTCTCTGACCGTTCTCTCGACAAGAACTCGGATCAAAACTCTGAGGGCATTTCAGGCTGCTGATGTTGCCGCCAGGCTGTGCTGTGCAGCAGATGTCTGTAGAGTAATTAATAACTCTTCCACCACTGAAAGATCATTTATTTTCACAGTGTGACTGCAGCACAGGCAAACTGAAATGGTCTCATACTGTATCTCCTAGTGCCCTGTGAGACCGTGCCAAGTCATCAGCAGAAATGGTAGCAAACTCAGACTGAGCCTGCCAGAGTCTGTAGTGGCTTCTTTCTCATCAGAAAAACAAAAGAATGTTTCTCCCTCAGGGGATCTTTTCTACAGAGTTTCATCTCTTAAAAAAAAGGAACAAATACACAGTTGGTAAGTTTGGATCTGTAACTGCAAGACAAAGGAGATTGTGTCATCGGTATTCCTCTTGTCCTTGTCCAGAAAGACATATGTTTGTATTAAACTGTGAACTGAGAGGGCATTACAAGCCATTGTTTGCAGACTTTGTGGAATTGTTACTGATAGGGTGGTGAATATTTTGTGGTGCCGCTGGTTCAAGAATATCACAAATGTGGATTATTTAACTTACCTCATTGTGTTACAATTCTTATCAGTGTTACAATAAAATATGAGTTTCTATGTTGTGGTTTGTTTATTTAATTAAATATTTCAAGATTGTGCATGCCAGTGTGAAAGCAATAACATTTTCAACATCTGGTCTCTTCAAACAAGACTGGTTGGCCAAAATAGAACCACTGGTCAAAATTGGTGAAACGTATTAATATTTGTTTTTTGTCGTTCAAGTCAGTGATGTTGACTGTTTGTGAGAACTGTTTCTCATTGCAGAGCAGCTTTTCATCATGATTTTTCAGACTTTTCCATTCAGAATGACATTGTAAAAGAGACAGAGGGAGAGAGAGAGAGACAGGGTAATTGATCATTTGTCAGCCCGTGATTCCTCAACTTGATTACACTTTTTTGTTGCTCTCACTGTAATTACACAGTCCCAAGAACAAAGGACAATAAAGCTGAACGAAGATGGATAAAAGAACGACTATGCACATACAAATATGTGCTAAAAGTATATGAGCTTAAAAAGAAATCTGGCAACGTCTCTTAATCAGGTAGGGCAATTTACGGAGGTAGAAAGAATCTAGGCAGCCTCTGATTTACAAACTAGTCAGACTGCTTGTCATCATTAAATAAAAGGTAGCAGACTTCATGGAGATTTGGGGTTACATTTAGATCATAGGAAACAAAAGTTGCTTTCTTTTTATATATAAAATAATATCCCTGTGCAAAGGAAAAACACACATTGGATAAGTGTTTGAGTTTAGTTGTATAATAAGTACTCCCAGACCAATGCGTTTACAGACTTTTGTTTTCAAGCCTGACACCCAACACTTACTTAATACCCAAAATATGAATATGTAATTAAATCTGGACCTGGTTTCCTTGCAACTGTAAAGTATTCTTTCATTCAACCAATTGTTTCCGGTTTGTTGGCACTACTCGTCATACCTGCTTCGCCTCTTTTTATATAATCGTGTATAGTTTTCACATCATAGCCAGCGATTTTTGTTCAACACTGAAGTCATGTGTGTAGACCTGAAATCGTACAAAACCGCCTCACGGGCGTCGATCAAAGCCGCGCTCTCTTTGTGCCCCCAAGCCTTCACCTGGGACTTTTATTTCGAAGCGCCAGCACAGGGCGGAAGTGGCGCGGCCCGATCGCAGCTAGCTTTACCCAGCTTCAAGAAAATCACGTTTAATGAGCAGCGAGTCGAGGAGTCTCATACAAAGCCCGAGCCCTGTAGCGCCTGATGGGATTTTAAAGACTATATCACCAGGACTACACCCCATACTGCACACATATATTTTTGTATTTGTCTGACAGCAGCCGCTGGTGCCCTCGCCTTTTGTCGCTGCCGGTGAAGTGGCGGTTAGCTGGACGGCGTCAACTGCAGCTAACCGCCGTCATGTCGGGGCTGAACGGCAGCAACGGCCCCGTTTAATGTCGACCAAAGGAGCTCCGAGCCTCTGAATGTTTGGTTCGGCACCGCAGAGACATGTCCGTGAAGTATCTGTGAGGTTGTGTAGCTAACCGTGTGATCCCCGTGTGTGTGTGCTTGCGTGTATGTGTGTGTGTGTGTGAGTGTGCGCGCTGTCCACGTCTCTCCTCTTGTTGTTTCACGTCGCCAGCTGAGCTAGGCCACGTCCCTGCGGGCGGACCTCATCTCGCCCACTGACATCGGCCGACGAGCTGCGGAGGAGAGATGCCCTGTGTGCGGAAGGAGGAAGGAGAGTAAAGCTCGGCAGAAAATGTGAAGGGGAAGAAGAAAAAAAAAAGTCCTGAACATTCATGACTGTCTGCCCGTGTGCTGTTCGCCTTTTCCGAGAGGTTGCCGCATACACGCGGCATGTCACGTAGACGGATGTGTTTTGCAGCCGGAGGATACTCTCATTGAGATCTGCGGTGACGTTACACGTAGTTTTTTTTTTGTTGGTTTGTTTGTTTGTTGTGGAAATGGTCGGGTTTGGCGCAAACCGACGGGGAGGCCGCCTCCCGTCCTTCATCCTCATCTTCCTGATGGTGATCATCGCCGTGCTGTCGTTCAACTACTGGACGGTGTCCAGCAGGCACGGCCGGCTGCTGGACGAGCTGGCCGAGGTGCAGACGCAGGTGAAGCGGACGGACGCGGCGCGGAGTCGGCTGGAGAAGCGCAACTCGGAGCTGATGGTGCAGGTGGACTCGCACAGGAAGCAGATCGACCAGAAGGATGGCGACTACAGCGTCCTGGAGGGCAAGCTGCAGGCCCGCGAGGCGCTCATCAAAAAGTGCACCGACGAGAAGGTACTGGAGGGAGAGCAGTGCTGGGGGCTTCCTGGAGAAGCGGTCGAAAGGACACGTGTTACAGGCAGCCAAAGTTTTCACAGGCAGACGAGAGAACTGTCAGATGTCAGCCGGGTCGCAGGAAGAAAGCCAACGCTTCAGTATCTCTGTTAACTTTATATTAACTGAGTTTTCTTTCCCATATGGTGGGATGTGTGCTCTCAGAGAAAGCAAATAGGGATGATGACAAAGCAGGCATACTGTTCATTTCACCAATGAACTATATGTAGTCAGGTATTTTTAAAAATAAGTATCAAGACGGTATTTCAATCACATCACAATAGCCTCATCTTCCTGCTCTTGGCCAGATGTGCTTGAGAACTTGTGTAACTCACAGTGAAGGGGGATGAGGTTTTTGCAAGTCTGTTCTTTAAAAAAAAAAAAAAAATCTGCTGTAAAGAGACAAAGGTTTGTCTCGAGCAGTCCGTGGCACCAAAGCAGCAGATGATGCTTGCGCCTCGTCCTTGGCCGGGGAACTCATTCATTCACGCGATTTCATTCACCCCAGCTCTGCTCCAGCGACACGCTGTTTATCTGAAGGGTCGCAGCTCGTAGCTCTCTGAAGTGTTGTAAACATCCCTTCAGGGTTTCAAAGAAAAATGCGTGGAGATGGTGTATCGCTGTGCCCATGCCTCTGAGCCTGCAGATGTAGCTGAGCTGAGCCAGTCCATAGTTAGTCCACACAATACAGATTTTTGGAAAAGAGTCAGTTTGCTTGATGGTTTTGCTTTGCACAGTCTTAGCTCTTTAAAAGAATGACTTGATCACGCTCGCAGAGAAAAACAAATAGAAAAATAGTCTCATTCTGCCATATGTTATTGATTTATTTTACCAGCACATTTTCCTACATTTGTGGGGCTCCATGTGTTCAATGTGAGAAGCCCCTCTGTACGTTAACACAAAGCCATTCCCACCCTCTGTCCTGCACAGTCACCCAGCCATCAGCTCACTGTGTTGTGTGTCCAGCTGCCCTGGGAGGTGTTTAGATAACAGATGGCGTGGAGGTTTTCATGTAATTTGCATCCAGCCCTACACAGGCGGACATACGTTTGTTGAATGTGCGTCTGTATTCTGCGCCGCCGGAGCCTCCATCCAGTAGAGCTCAGTCAGGACACATTAGACATGACGTTTCTGGCGCCGTGAGACATTGTTTTTTCAGGAAGCAGCGGATGACTTTATGCCTGCCCGCGAGATCACAGAAAGCTTTAATGTGCGAGAATGTTATCGCTGGTCATTGATAATTAATGACGCGTACCCTATTGACACTTAAATATATTTGCAGGGATATGCAGTAATATCTGGGTGGAGGAAGGTCACAAGTATCAAGTTCTGATCAAAACACACCCGACTTCCTAACAGCTTCTAGCAAGATAACGTTACTTGTAATCAGCCATACATTCATAATTACGAACATAACGGATACAGCAATCACGGTTCAAATTAAAGCCAGCCAGTGCTGTTTAAAAGAAACTCCCACTTGTATAAAGAGAATCTGAGATGGATAAATCAACAAGACTCACCCCTCGGCTTAATGGGGATGTTTAGCAAATGATTTCCCACTCTGAAACTTTTCTTTTGCTGACCGTCACACACTGTATTTGTGAGCCAAATCCCCCTTTCTGTGGCCAAATCAAATCAGAGCAAAACAATGGCCTTGTAACAGTTAGCCTTCTGTTTGGTTGCCTGTTAGGCTGGCACCATCTAATCTTCCACAAACTGAAATGTTTTTGCTCTCTTTACTAAAGCCCCTCTTGGCAGCTAAATTGTTAGATACTGTCACTAAACCTTCTTTGTGTGAGAGATTTCTTTTAAGCAATGTGGCATGAGTTTATTTGTTTTGTTTAGTCTTTTTTTCTTGTTGCTGAGGCGAGGGTAGATAGTTAAGTGTGGGATAAAGACGAGCCTGAGCTCCTTAGTTTCTTGGTAGTGACTTTAGTGTCCGGCTTCCTGTTTCCATAATCAAGATAAAGGCAGGTGTTGAATGGCAGTTGTTCCACTCCTTTCCTCTGTCAATAGCCCAACCTTGTCTCAACAGAGATGCATGCTACCTACAGTGAGAGGCCTGCAATGCAGAGAGAAACAGTGACAGTCTGGCTTTCACACAGTACAGTGTATACGGGCTCCTACCATAATGTGCAAGAGGGAAATGTGCCAACTAATAGTTCTTCGTACCGTTGGTGGTAACAGTTTCAGTAGGCTGTAGGGCGAAGCCGTTAGCCACTAATAAGTGGGTGACAGGACGAAGCTCTCGTCTTGACAACAGTTGTCAGTGATTCTGTAATTCCTGTCCGTTCTTTCCTCACTCGCTTTCTGTTCACAATAGACTCCAGAGGTGAAAATGAAGGAGGATAAAAAACTCTCCTGCAGCATGGTTAACTACACCACAGTCAATTTATGTGCCGAATGTGTCATTGCTTTGCCAAAAGATGGCTAAATGCATTTAGCATTTCCCCTATGAAGCAGGAATTGTGTAGATCTTTTTCTGTGTGTTGTCAGAATATACATGACAGGAAATCTGTGTAATTTATCAAGGCTGGGGTTTTAAACCACGCCCTTGTGACATAAGGGTTCGGAAATCATTCAAGATAACCACAACTGCTGTTTTGGATGTTTAGGCATCACTTTAAAGTTCAAGTTTCCCTCCACTGCTTGCTCATCCACCTTTCAAGAGTGGATGTATACAAACGAGAGCTTTATTAAAAACACAAAATAAAGAGCAGCCAACAGTGTCACTTAATAATTTGGCAGTGAGCACCAGTGTGTTTGTGATTTTCACACCATCCCAGGTTATTGCAGAGGTGTCTTATTGGATTGTATTACAGGGGTTTCTCAGCTCAGGTAAAGTGCATTAGAGAACCCCGCTTAAGAAATGGTAAGTCAGCTATGTATGAGCCGCCAGCTTTCATGCTGCATTCTTTTGCACATAACAAAGGCACTTGTTGAGTTAAGTTGGAAGAGATGCAGTTTTCGATCACCGGTAGAAGTCCTATAACATTTCTCAGCACACAGGCATTTTTTCAATGCCTGACACTGCGCTCTGGTTTTGACAGGCTGCTCTTTTGTGGCAACCAAATGAAAAGTCACACTGGTTGACACCTCTTTGTGCTCTGAAGATTCGTTACGCAGGAAAACAAGACAAACCTGTTCCCCCTGAGGTTAATGATGGTGCTGCCTAGTAATTAGTGAGGTTGTTGTGCAGTTTAGTCATCTAGGCTAAGCAGGGTGACTCTCAACAAAATTAAACCGGTTTTAATTCTGTTATAAGGCATTTAGCTTTCTCTACGCTGACAAGGTTGTTGATCCTGTTTTTCTTTTTCCTCTCTGTCTTTTATGCAGATGAAGCTGCAGGGTGATGTCACGGCCCAGATGACAGAAATCCAGAGGCTGAAAGGTAGGATGTCGGCCTTGTGTGGCCAGCAGAGGGCACTGACACATGCAAACGGTTGTGGTTAATTTAGCATAGACTAACTAAACCTCTCCACCTGTATTGTGCGTGTGTGTTTGTATGCATGCTTGTGTTCCTGCAAACAGAGCAGCTGAAGGAGCTGAAGCAGGAGTTCATGAAACAAGAAGAACAGCTAAGAGAAGTGAAGAAAAATAGCACTACTTTGGAAAGAAAACTGGAGTATGAGAGGTAATTTAAATCTTTACAACTACCTGTCTGCATCCTTTTTGGCTTTCTTTCGCTTTTGAGAAACAGTAACACGATCACTAAACCACTTCTCAAATTCTTCTTTTTTATTTCTCAAATGATTCATTATTACAACATTTTTTTCAATTGGATATATGCTCTAATCAAATGGTATGACATCACCAGTGATCTTAATCTTCCATTTGCATTTCTCATTATAAGGCTGATCTAGTCACTGTGATATTTCACTTACACTGGCTTTTCTTAGACATTCAGAATAGATTTATGCCCAGTGCAGGTATGCAAAATAAATATTTGCTTGTGGTATGGGCAAAAACAGCACATTGTGTGGATGAAACTCAAAAGGAATATGTGTCAATCAGTTTACAGTGTGGACGTCAGATTGCACAACTGAAAGACGAGTATGAAGAAACAAAAAAGACCCTGGAAGAAGAGGCATCAAAGTTAAGACAGGTTAGTATTTTTAAAAGCTGTGAAGAAGATGGCAATCATTCTTAAGTGCATAGCAGAAGATTGTAGTTATAACCCCCTGCCATCTGATAGTTTGCCTAATTTAGCATTGCAGCATGTATTCATAACTCTCAAATATTTACAGTTAATTAAGCTTAATTAATTCCCTTCTGTGCCTCTATTTCTTTTTAAATTTCCATATTCAATAAACAGAGCCATCTAGAGAGACATCAGAGACATCTACTCTCCATTTTCCAAATGCTTCTTTTTCTGATTCACCTTTTTGATTATTCTTCAGAGTGTAATGGACGGCCAAAAGGGTGTAGTGGCAGGTAGACGTGCAGATGGGGCACCAGGTGTGGAGATAGCTGGAGAGCGCCATACAGTGGCCACTCGCCGCCACGACAGTCTAGATTTAAAAGGTACAGTAGATGAAACGGGTGTCCACCAAAGCCTCACTTCACTGTTTTTCTTTATATTGCTGCACACTTGTACACTAAATGCAGACATACACTAGTGTAATTATGTCCACTTTCTAAATCGCATGCCTTCTGCTCTTTTACAGAAGAGATGGGTAAGCCTGGCAGTGATGCTGGCATGCCAGGTATTGAAGACAGTGAAGTGGGAAAAATTGATGACATGCAATTTGGTAAGTAAACCATCTAAACCTTTTAAAAACAATTAACCCTAACCTCAATGAATTAATGAGTGAGAAATAGGAAACTTATGTAGAGAAATATACATTTACAGTGACATTTGGGCACATTTCTAAGGCATTACGGGAAGAGAAGGTCAAGCAAAACAATTATAAAGATGATCCTAATGCTAGTGTAAAGATGCATTTATTTTTAAATACAGACACACCCATTTATCACTTTGAACTTGCCCTTGTTGAAGAGACTACAGTGATGAGAGAATGAAACTCCAACAACTCTATAAACACACTTTGCAGACGCATCCATTTACCTGCCTTATTATTTTTTATGGAGAAAATAACCCACCAACAGACCTGCTACTGTGCAAGGTCAGGAAATGCGACTTGCTTACGTGGCACTGAGTTTTTAAAAAATACCCCAGCTTTTCTGGGGTCGAGGCTCCAAACTCGTACTGTATTCCTGTCTTCATGGCAGTTTGATCACAAAAATTACCAAAGTTGTCTCACTTTCCAAGGATTTCTCACTTTGCCTCTGTACTCACTTATCTTCAGCATTGAAGAAACCAGCCATCACTCAGAAACACGATGACGCCCCTGATGTCGTTGTGGGAGCTGGTGCTGGACCTGGGGTCGGGGCAGCCGACGGGCCCGGGGGCCAGGGCCTGTCCCTGGACCAGCCCAAGCTCCAGCAGGACAGGGTGGAGGGCCGAGCGGCAGTAGTTGCACCCCCAGGCGTCATCAAGCAGGCAGATAAGCCGATCGTATTTGAAGAAGACAACAAGGCAGGTATTAAGGCGGACGAGCTGGGAGAGCAACAAAGACAACTTCGAGGTACAGATCACACCAAATCCAAGTAATTAGTGGTGGTTAGTTTTCTGTTTGACAACAGGACCTGAGCTTCTTTCTCCTCGTCAGCTCCTGATAATGTCAAGGCCGACAACGAACGCATGAACGGGATTCTTCTACCCCCCAATCCTGCCCAGGTGCCCAACCCCATCCAGCCTCACCGTGCCAAAGACCAAGTTCCAGCAGAGCCAGTCCATCACCGCCAAAGTGAGTTTCGTCCTGACTAGTTTGCAAGGGAGGTTGTGGTTGGCTTTTTTTGAGGGGGACAGATAACATTACACATGGAAAGTGACAGCTATCCCTGTTAGCTCTGCCTTTGTGCTTAGCTACTGCCGCCCAGCTCTCTGTGATGTGTGTCAACGCGGAGAGTAAAATAGTGTCAGAGGTGTGAGTTTCGCCCATTGCTAACTGGTTCCACCCTTACTTCTATTTAACAATTTTCATCTCTTTGAATATGGGTAGGAGCAATGTCAGGTAGTAGAGAGGGCTCAGTTGCGGAGGAGACAAATGGCACACACCTGGCTCCCAGATGATCTTTTCCTGCTGCCTGGCTTCTGCTCTGCCCTGTTGCCTTTTCTCTCTCCTTCTCCTCTGTTTTCATATGTTCTGTTCTTTTATGTCCCTCACATATCCACCTCAGTCTCTGCAGCTCTGCTGCCAAAAACACCAACTGCATTCAGTTCACGTCCTCTCTTTTTTCCCCCCACTGTAATCTTCTGCCTCTGATCTCTTTATACTTGCATCCTATTATGGCAAATTAACACCCGACACCCACCAGATGTCTCGATTTTGGCAGTGTCTGGTGCTCACTAGACACTAGCGCTGCGTCTGGAGTCTCCACCCAGAACTGTCGTGATCAACACTGCCTGAAATCTGTAGGAGGCTGGGTAGAACATAAACTGCCTCAGACACTCGTTTTATAAAGATTAGTCAGCCATTACAGATCAGAGAGGAAAAACACTATTTGGAGTTAAGTGTAGTCAGACATTTCATTTTGATTCCTTTTTTCCCCTCAGATTTCCTTTTTTTTATCTCTAAATTCATTTTGATTTTTGCCTGATTTGTTCAATTACAACATCTCTCGGCCACCTGTAACAATGGAAATGCCCACTTCCCCTTCAGTATTAAACCATGCAAAACAAAAAATGGAACCGCATAGTAAGTTATAAAATTAGAAACTGTTTCACAATATCAAGATAAAAAAAACCCTCAAATCTTTGCTTCTTTCAAAAATGATTTTATGTTTTTGCAAGTTTCCACATGCAAGGACTTTGTTTTGACTGTGTTGGTGCATAACAGTAAACATAGTAAGTAGAAAAATATAAGAAATACTAATATATATATATATATATATATATATATATATATGTAGCGCAGTACAACAAAACCCTGCACTTACCCTAACTATGGCTTTAAAAATGACCCTCAAATGGCATCAACACCTCTCAGTGCCCACAAAAACTAAGCATAGGACAGATAGGATTTACTACAGGGGTATTGTATTTGATTGATTGGGCAGTACAGATGATTAATAGGATAACTCAATTAGCACTTTCCTAACCTCAAACAATCCCTCATTACATGCGACCCCCATTTGTTTCTACTTGTCTCTCTGCTTTCATGTCCCTGATTGACTTTTCCTTCACTCCTCAGAAACACTTGTCTTCTAATTAACCTGCCACCATGTATCCATTCACCTCATCTTCCTTATCCTTTGTCACCCTCTTCATGTGGTCACTCGTTCCTTCATGCATTCATTATGCAGTATTTCACCCACTCTTCCCCGTCTCCCCACAACTGCCCTCGCTTCCCTCCCTTCCTGATGAGGCCCTTCTCTGCCTCCTGCAGGCCGGTTCTTTGATGAGAACGAGTCCCCAGTAGATCCGCAACACGGCTCTAAGCTAGCGGACTACAATGGGGACGATGGGAACGTGGGTGAGTATGAGGCCGACAAGCAGGCCGAGCTGGCCTACAATGAGGAAGAGGATGGTGATGGTGGGGAGGAAGACGTCCAAGGTGAGCCAGGTCGGGGGACTGGATTGACAGTCCAGATGTGTATCCACCATTCCTCCCTTGCTACCTCCCTCCAACCCTGTCCTGCTGCCGCCCCCCCCTTCCACTTACATTTGTCCCGAGACTTAGAATAGCTCACAGTACCCTGAGTTTGGTCCTTGAATCCACCAAAAGCTACAGATATTTAAGATTTTTTCAACAAAACACCTTCTAAACGCCTTCAGGGTCAAAGCAGGACTGCTGTGCACGCAGTTCAGGATGAGTAACTGAATTGTGTCTGGCATTTTTTTTACTGCATAGACACAATAATCATACCAAAATCTTGACCCAGGAACTTGCGGTTCTGTGAGAGTAATCCAGTTGCCATCTAGCGTTTTCTCTCCTGCCTGTGCTTCATTTTAGCTATACCACCTGTCTGTGCCCACCAAACATCTGACCCACATCTAGACCAGTAGATAAATATAGCTCACTGTGTTTGTGAATGTGTCTGTGTTCTCCGTTTTGAAATATTGAAATGCATGCCAGTGTTGTTTTTCGTTCTTGTTTCCTGCTATGAACCTGTGAGTGCTCATTAGATAAGAGTTTAAATATTTGATAAGTCTAACAATGCTGCATTTTGAAAATGTAACTTTTGTTTTCATCCATCTTAAAAAAACAACTTCAGTCATGTCAGTCTGGAGGGTTTAGCTGTGATTATTTTTTTATTTAATTGTTCTCTTTATGTATAGCCCTTGATTTCAATAAAAGATAAGATGTCCTTATTCAAATAACCCACAGGGAAGATAATATATTATTTTGATGTGGTAAGCATGTCCTCCCTAAATTTAATTAATCCTCACAATGAATTCCTTCTACTTGCTATGACATAGTTGGTACAATCAGGAAATTATGTACAATATGGGCTGTGAGCCCCTCACTGTTCATGACATGAACATACTCAAGCACCCTTAAAGCTGAAAGTCAACACTATGACCTGGAGTGCTTATTTAATATCCAGTGTGATCTATATCCAGAATAATGAAAAATATAAAGCCTGACCTGTATGTGACCATGTGTTTTATGGCTGTACACTGCTGACAGATTAAAATTAAGATATTCATGTGATTGGAATGATAGTGAGGACATAGTTTCTCTAAAAATATCAGTTTTCTTTTACGATAATGGAGTACGTTTACAGCACTTCATGAAACATAGTCTCTATTTAATTTCTAATGTTGGTGTTGCTTTCTTTTTTTCCAGATGATGACGATCGAGACATGCAGGGAGACCGAGCTGTGGATTATGGGAAAAGACATCAAGCCATTGACATTCTCTGAATGGGAACTCGTACAGCTGTAACTCGTTAAAAATATTCAGACCTTCCTCTTCAACCAAGGTCTTTCTCGACAAAACAGTTAGAACATCAACATGTTTAAGAATTTATAGGGCGCATCCTCAATGTCATGGACTACTTTGAAAAACAGACATTGCAACTAATTAATTAATTCTGAATAACGTAACATAATACAAAGAAAAATAATCATGGCATTGTCCTGAGCTGCTGTTGATTTGCTAATGGTTCTAAGTTATGACAGTAGAGAGAGATCCTGTACACTGACTATGAAGTTTTGTTATTTGATGACCGCCTCAGCTCATGCCAGCGTTGTCTCACGTTGACTCACACCTGAACTTCAAGGTCGAACTGTGTTTTGTTTTTGCTACTTTTCTTTTCAGGTTGCTGTTGCTTGATATAAACAAACTCTTCACCTGAGATGTTTTATCAAAGAGACCAATTGGGAATTCTGCCTTTCCAACATAACTTTGGGACTTTCACATGGAAGATGTTTTTTTTTTTTTTTTTCTGGTTTCCTTTACAGGAGTGGGAATGCATTACAAATGCCAAGGACCTTTCTCATGGCCTATTAAATCAAGTTCTTTTCTTTGTGACAGACACTCAAAACTACTCCTCATTCTGTTTTTTTTTAATGATGCCATTGCATGCATTTGAAACCTTTTTTTAAATTAATAATCAAACTGAGCAAAATACTGATGCTTAAGCAATACTTAGAGCGACGTTAGTATCCTCCACAGTGTGCAAAGATTAACCAAGCACATCCGGAGCTGACATACTGTACACATGCTTCCATTAATGAGATCTCTTGTACATATTGTAGTTGAACTGTTACCATTTGTACCGAGGAAACCTAATTCCTCACCTTTTAGGGAAATCCGGGAACATGAAATCAGTTCTGTTTGTGCAGCCGGGAAACTCAATTTCTCATGGAAAGGCACACTGAATGTAATTTAATTTTATTAAAGGTGATGCTTCATGTCATTCCTCTGTTGTGATATGGATGTTAACGTGAATGTTATGTCATGTGCGGTGAGTGGATTACTCAGGTGCTTTTCTAAATCGTTGTCTTGCAAGTGAATGCCTTGATTCTCGTGCCTTGTGTTTTTTTTTTTTTATTATTATTTGTTTGTTTTTTCAATAACATAAAACGGCATATGAAGCAAGATTATCATAAATAATTTTCCAGGCATTCGGGCTCTATTTTTAAGAAAGGAGGCATAAAAACTAGCAGTCCTCCACCTTTCTTTCTTTTTTTTTTTTTTATTCAAGCTGAGGGATCAAATAAGTCCTCTCTGCAGCCTGGTGTTTGTGAGAGGTGAAGGGGGTGTGTCTGTGTCCATACGGGTATCTGCTTCTGAGACACCGAGCAGAGGCGGGAAATGGCGCCTGGCAACACGGCGATGTGTCATTTCGGAGACGGCTGGTGAACATATATATACACCAGAGCGAAGGGAGAAAGAATAAGATAAAACGAGTCAGATCGGATCGCGAAAACAAAACGCCGCCTCCGTTGTGATGGTCCATCGGTGTTGAGTCGTTGTCTCCAGAAACTGCGGGATCACCGTAAAGTAAGTCGATGTAACGTTAACCAACCATGTCCGTGTGTTATCTTAGTATATTTTGTTGTTGACGTTATGTTGGGTAACTGCGTGATAATTATTTCCCTTCCCTTGTTTGCGCCCTTTTTATTTTTCTATTTTTTTTTGTAGAAGGCTATGCGGGGTTAACGCTAGGCTAACGGTGCTAAGCTAAGGGCAGCTAAAACACGGCCTGTCGCGGACCTGGCTAATTCCTGGTCACATACATGTTTTTAGCTCATTTTAGCCGCCTACTACAGTTTCAAACTGAAGCGCATAAAAACACACACAAGGACCTATATCGTAGTAAGTGCTTATATCGTATTTAAGCAACAAACAAGACAGGTCGAGCGTTCTAGCTTGCGCCGAGGCTAACACATACCACAACACAACTCTGCTACCTTTGCATGAGCTAATGTTAGCCAACACCGTATTTTCCAATAAACGTCCCTCAATTAAGTCTTGAGTTAGACGTCTTTACTACAGCATAATTTACTAAACAACGCCCAACATCTGCAGTTTTATTCGAATTAAAGCTGAGGTTGATCGGAATTTACTCTCCGCGTTAGCTAGCTATTTTGATGTCTTTTCTGGCTGACTAGTTTTGCTGTCAATTTGCATTAAAACGGGGATAAATTTACACAAGGAGAGGAGGACAGTCCGAGCAAATGGCTTGACAAACTTCGCTACAGCTAACCAACTAATAGCCCTCGCTTAAACTCACGATTTTAACCTTGTTTGTGTAAAATTTACGACGCCGCGGTGAGTTAGCCCGCTTCGAAATGCTAACGCTGCTGTTTGCTAACCAAAAAAATAAACTGGAGAAACGAGTCACATTAACAGACTGACATAAGCTATAAAAATTAATAAAACCCAATTTATGTGGTGTTAATACTCCGTTACTTGTAACACATTTAACCAGATTTAGCTTCGTGGAGCTAGATAGCTGCTCGGTTAGCCACCTTTTGATACGATTTAATTTAGCTTTCACAAACCCCGGTGCCTGAAGCAGCGGTACCACATGTGTCACCTGCCTGCTTTTTCTTTTTTTAAAATCATAATGATACATGTTTAGCCACATCATGGTCCAATTACCAGACCTAATCACCCTCTCAATAGCTTTCTGCAGCTTGGACTGACTGTCCACAGGGCCTCTCTCTCGTCTCTCCCTCTGTTAGCGTTTTGCCTGCTAACTCACACAGACTCAGCTGCATGCATGTTTCCTATTTCCCGCTCACTTGCTCGTACCTAGCTGTGTGCATGATCCGAGGTTTGTGGGCGATTGCATTGAAACGTGGGTGTTTAGCAGCTGGGGTGATGGTGGTGGATGTTGCCAATGCGTGAACTGATCACAGTAAATATAACAGTCAATTCATTTTGAGTTTTATTGTTGAAAGATCCACGGCTTGATCATGGGACTAAGAGAGGCTTAAAGTACAAATAACAGCAGGTATAACTTAATGATATGTAGTGAACATCTCTGTAAAAATGTCTATAAATTATAGATTTTAGTTAACCATGTTAACAGTCAATGTCATGTGGTAAGGTACAGGAATAATATAATTAAATTGCAACATCTGTTAGCTTTTCTATCAAATTTACAAGGTCAGTAGGCCACATAGTTCAAGCTGTTTTTAATATGTGAAGTGTAGTAAGGATGCTAACCAAATGCACACAGTCAAAGACAAGCAGTGGTCACAAGTAGACCTTCAGTAATACTGATACAGGGCAACCTGTGGGAGTTTGGGGCATTTCCTCAACGATAGTTGGTACCGGGGCTCGAAAGATATGTGACCATCTGCACCAGCATATTTACATATATATTATATTTTCAAGCATTCTGTTATTTTTTTTTCCTATTTTGTCCCTCTACTGCGTTTGGGTAAATAAAATCACACATTAAACGAGAGAACCATCGTGGCAGCGAGTAATATTTTCCTGTAATATATCATGTAAACGAGGGAAGTGGAGGTTTACTGGGGCTGCAGTAGGTTTTTAAAGCATATTTTGAACCTGGTGCTGATATGTGCAGCTCTGAACTGCAAAAATAACTTCTTCCTGCCAGAGATTTTTTTCTATGAATATGATTAATTATTTTAATAAGCACAGTGTCAGTGCTTTGCTGTCAATATCTATGCTGTAAATAGCTTTTTTAGATTGTTTATTCTCTTTGAACTACTATAGGAAAACAAACTTAAAATCTGGAAAGGTTGCTTGGTGAATAGTTAATTTTTTCCCCTCATATTTGGTTTACAGTCAGCTATTCCAAAGTAATAATTTAGTGGATAATTTAATGCAGTATTACACATTGGCTAAATATTATGTTGCATTGCTTCCTGCCAGGTCAAAATGCTTTGACTGGGAGGAGGAAATGTATTTTCTCCTCCATTTACTGCCATTGCAAGGCAAAAGAAATAAAATTAAACAAGCTATTTTAGGATAAATAAAGTTAAATAAAACAGTATCCAGTAGTTTTTTGTTTGATTTTTTTACTCCCTGTCAAGAAGAAAAATATCTACTAGTATGTTTTGTCATAATGTTTTCCTTCATATACGTCCTACTAATTTGCCTGTTTGAATAATAAAAAAAAAGCAACAGTCTTTCTTGGATGGATTAAAAATTGTATACTCCAGGTGAATAAATATGAAGAGTTTGTATTTTCCAAAATGATCTCAGATAGTCTTTAAATTGAATCTTTCTTTATTTTCATTTGAGGATGTATCTTGAAAAGTTTTCCACCACCACATCAGGAACGTTTTGTGTGAGGGGCACGTTGGACTAAAATCAGGGGGTGTATCCTCTTCAGACTACTACACAGGCATTCATTTTACTCACTGTCTCACTTTTCCTACATACCACTTACTTTAATGTTACCGAGTGCTTTGGTGCTGTTACAAAACATGTTGGTGTTTTTCGCGTGTGTGCACGATTGAACAACGGCACGTATACCCCTCGTGTGTTAATGCACACACTCCTGTGTAAATGTAAAGCAGATGTAGTGAAGGACGTGTACTGTATGTACAGAGAAGGTGCTATTGTGTGTTTCGGCTTCCTGACAGGTTGTGGATATGTCCAGACACATTTTCAGCCAGCTGCTCTTACGTAAGCGCGGGAGGCTGACTGACAATTCGTGTTCGCCAAATAGTTTTTAAATTTTCCCTGTGCATACTCGGGGACAACAATGACCAGTAAAATTCCATAACTCTAGAGAATATCCTTTTAGTTTAGATTGGCTACTTTAAAACATTTTTTGTACATGTTGAGTTTTTTCCCTGCTACTGTTATATCAACTTTAACGTTGATCTTACATGTACATTGGGGATAAGAGCAAAGTTTGAGAGTGTGTACTTAGTAAGTACGTTTTTTTTTTCCCTCCCCTTTTTACTGTACGGATGGAAGTAAAGCCAGCTGTGGCTGCTGCGATCTACTGTGATGTAAGTGAAATGGGATCTTGAATGCATCCAGATGTTGGCAGAAAATGACTTGTTATTACTCCACAACATATACAGATACAACCCACAGACTTGTGCGTTTCTGAAAGTTCAAACCGTTACAGCAACCAACTTAACGGTAGAGTTTATGCATAAATGTGCTTCGTTGACCGTACAGTCATATCAACTTCCTGTTTCTCTTTCTGTATCTGTCATCTTTCTCTAAAACAGCCTTACATGTGACTGCTAAAACAATGAGGCTGAGAATGCGTAAGGCGTCTCAGCAGCCGAACCCAAGTCTGGCCAGCCGCCCGTCCCGTACCAAGCGGAGGCATTCAGAAGTCGAAGAGGACACTCCTACAAGTGGAGGGAGGGGCTTGTTCTCCACCATCAAGAAGTTCATCAGAGGAAATGCTGTCAAGGTAACTACCTGTATGATCACAACAACTGACCCTGCCTTGTCATTGAGTTAAATGATAATGTGAGTTTGGTGCCCCTTCTGGGAGCATTGAAATATTGTAGCTGAAGTTGTCCCCCTCCTCTTGGTGCATTTGGTTCAGTGGTGTCACCAAAGCTTTTTGGCACCTCTGTTTTAAAAGCTGTATTCGGCACTGTACTCTCCAGGTCGCTGAGTTAAATACAGTGTTTCTTGGTGCTGAGTGTCATGTTTCCCAAGAAATGTCTGCTGGAATGCAGCAGCTTGTCTGAGAACTCGGACTCGCCTCTAATTTTAGCTTCTGGCTCACAGAGTTGGTGTGCAGGGACAGGAGGTAGTAACAAGTGGAAAAGTCAACTCGGCTAAAAGAAGCTTTTCCTTTGGAAAGACATGGGGGCTTTTTAATGTTTTTACATAATATTTTCATGTCTATATTTCCCTGTTAAATCCTTATTTTAGAGTTGCCGCATATTGCTTCAGTTTTTTTGCCTAACTGTGTCTACAGTTTAACACCTTGTTGAAAACAATGTTATTGTTATGGTAATGTAATGGTAATTTTTTTTAGATTTCTGTGAGATATTATGGCCTTTACTCTATTTGATAACAGGGACCTTGGAGATAATTGCTGATCATATGTAATGTATGTCGCCTTGGCCAGGGTGTTCTTCATGTATACCGATTAGCAGTTACGTGGTGACATCCTTATATTCTGTCCATGTCACATTTTTTTTTACCTGCCGTGTGTTTGGTCAGTTAAGTTTGCAATCGGTGGACTGCTGTTTTGTATTGAGGACTAAAGATTTCATCAGAGTTGTCTATTTTCATCATCCGAAATCAGAGTTTAGGGGTGCTTAAACTTTTTTCATTTTTGTTTAATTACTGTTTTATTGCGTGGTGTCTTCCCCTTAAGGTGCAGCAGGAGAGCCCAGCCAAGAAGACACGTCTCCACTGTGATGTGGACAACAACTTGATCACCTCTACAACCCCGAACACCAACACCCCACGCAAGACTATCAGTAGGGTTGGCAGGAGAGGCTCTCTCAATGGACGTGAGTGACAAAAAAAAACGACTTCTCACTAGTCTGTTTTTGATATTTTTATTTTTCCACTCGGCCCTGCTAATTCTGTCAAAAAATTTTACTTCTCTGCAGAGGCAACCAATCACGACAGGAGTAAGGAGAAGCCCAATGGCAGTCTGGAGGAGACAACGGCCGTTGAGGTGGCCACCAGCCCTCCCAGAACCACCCTTCTTGGGACCATCTTCTCCCCTGTTTTCAACTTCTTCTCACCAGCTAAAAATGGTAGGCAGACTCCGGGGAAGCCTGAGTGATTCATGGCTAGCATCGCAAACAGACACAATGTTCAAACTAAAATTAAATGAGATATGGTAGGCTGAACTTGTGCAAGTTGCAATAAATCATGTATTAATGAAAGCCAGCAACACATGTGAAATCCCACCAGTAAGTTTCCCTTTCATGTGTTCTTACTAATAATTTGATGTTCTGCCACTGTATTAAATGGTCTGCTGTGCATTTTTTAAATGTCATTTGTCTCTGTTGTATCAAGATTGTACACTCAGATGGCTCTTTGAATGTGTGTTCCAGCCTCTTCTGGCTCAGACTCTCCAGACCAGGCGTTGGAGGCTGAGGAGATAGTCAAGCAGCTGGACATGGAGCAGGCTGTGGAGACGGCCACCAGCACAGCCACATCTACACAGGAAGTGTGTGCCCCCACTAACTTCTACTCCGGCGTATCACAGCTGCCACCTTTGCGACCTCCCCACATGCCCGAGGTCTCACCTGCGGCAGCAGAGGGGGAGCTTGAGGCCGACCCTGACCTTCCACCCCTCACAGGTAGATATAGAAGTTAAAAACATGTAGTTCTAAAACATCTAGCATTTCACTTCATGTTGAGGCAATAATGAACTGCTGGCAAGGCCTAATTTGCTGTTTTGTGTTCCTGTTTCTCATCTTTCTTGTGGTCCAAGCTCCAGGTTCCAGTCCAGATATGGCATATGTGGATTCACCTCCCACCACAGTACCACCAGAGGCAACTTATGAGGAAGACTGGGAAGTCTTTGACCCGTGAGTCAAATGCTGCACTCAGAGAAAGCCAGAGCCCAGATAAACACAATTTACAGCAAAACCCGAGCAAGAAGAGCTTAGGGGAATAGGTGGGATAGCTAAACCATGCGTGTGGTAAGCTAGGGATGGGACAAGAGTTGAAAGTAAGGTTACTTCCTACAAATGGGGGCAAAGGTTGTATCACGGTGAGACATTTGATTCAACCAGGTCAAGACCAGAGTTGAAGCAAACGATATCCAGACCCACCTACCTGACACCCTGACCTACAATGATGGAACAGTGTCAGTAGCACAAGTTTGAATGTTACCAGTTTGACAAAATACAAACAAAAGTGTTTGACTCCAGGATTTTAATTGCATTGCATTTATTAGAATACAACAGTTTTATAAAGAAGTGCACATGGCCGTCCCTTTGTGCTACACCCACACAAAACAAAAGCTGTTAATTATGGTGGAGTGTGAGGGATGAATTTCTGACTTCGAGTGTATATGATGATTTGTTTTGTAGGTATTTCTTCATCAAGCACGTCCCTCCGCTGACAGAAGAGCAGCTCACCCGTAAGCCGGCCCTGCCACTGAAGACACGCAGCACGCCTGAATTTTCTCTGGTCCTAGACCTGGTCAGTCAGAGCGCAGCAACAAATTATTAATTTATTATGCTCAATTAAAAATATCTAAAAAAGTAGATAAGATTTAGAAGAGTTTCTTTGTAATTTTTTTTCTTTTGTGTTCAAAAGGATGAAACGTTGGTTCACTGCAGTTTAAACGAGCTGGAGGATGCAGCACTGACCTTCCCTGTCCTCTTTCAAGATGTCATTTACCAGGTAAGCAAACACACACACACACACACACACACACACACACACACATACACACACACAAAAGAAGGTTTCTCTCAGTATTTCAGGATGCCACTAGAGGGCGATAAAGTCCCATCTGTATAAAAACTAACTTAACTTGACACATAGGGAACTATCCAATTAAACCAACAAAGTGAAAAGTATTTTGATGAAATGTTTGTTGCAGCACTTCCTTACCTGTACTGTGTCATTTGCAGGTGTATGTGCGCCTGAGGCCGTTCTTCAGAGAGTTTCTTGAACGCATGTCTCAAATCTATGAGGTAAATACAACTTGGCTACTCCTATGAATTAATCCCAAATGAATCTGTTATATAAAAAAAAAACTTTATTTTCTCCCCTTTTCCAGATCATCCTTTTTACCGCCTCTAAAAAGGTGTATGCAGACAAACTACTCAACATCTTGGATCCTAAAAAGCAGCTAGTGAGGTATGGTGTGTTTTTGTTTTCCTCTATTATAATGAGCAACAACTTGAAAGGTTAATGCAAGCTCAAAAGATCAGAGATAGAGCTCTAAAGCGCCGTCCTGCACCAGTGTCGGCATATGCTGCTGCTGAGGTGTCAGTGTTGTGTTTTTTCTGAATTATTGATTACTCTGACCTTGTCACTGATTGATTGATCCACTCCCCTCCCCTTCTTTGCTTTTTATTCCCCACTGTAACTGTAGACACAGGTTGTTTCGTGAGCACTGTGTCTGCGTCCAGGGAAACTACATCAAGGACCTCAACATCTTAGGCAGAGATCTGTCAAAGACCATCATCATCGACAATTCACCACAAGCCTTTGCATACCAGGTGAACTAAACAAAATAAAATATTGGAGCGTTTGCGTCATCTGGTTATCAACAAGGATCAGTAGTTTGGTTTAGTCAGTAGTCAGCCAAAGGAGAAATGATTTTTATAAAAATAGAGATGGTTCAAAATTCCTTATTATGATTTTGGGATGTCCATCCTGTTCCTGTAAATGCAATATTGTGACAATGCATTGAGGAAAGTTCCTAAAAATTTGATAAAAACAAGAGAAGATCAAGGGTAAAAATAACTGTCCGCTCTCTTCACTTCCTCGCTCTGAATGACAACCAGGACAGGGACCCCCCTGTTTCCTGCGTTAGTCTGGCACAAGTCTGTCTCACATCCCAACTGGATCTTGACTGACCAGTTGTTTTCTCTCATTTAAAATCCAGAAACCTTGTTTTCTGTCTTCCTGATAATGTCATGTGCTGCTTCTATTAATTACTGTGAAGAAGGTACAGGACGTTGGTGATTAATTACTGCACCCTACTGAGCTGAATCAGACACAGCTCTCAACTTGTAATCAATTTATTTACCAGATGACTATCTGGACAATCATCTGACTCATTTCATATGTGGCATTTGTGTGTGCTTTAACTCCCCAACTTGTTTTTCCTGAAGCAATATTTCATGAAAGTTCTGACATTAGTAGATGTGTTCTTTATGATGATGATGAGATCCTTTTTAAAAATGTGGAGTTTTGAGTTCAGTTGACTTTACATTGGATAGGCACAATGGATGTTAGTTAATAACACTAAGATGTTAGTTACAAACGTAATTGTACATGTTTTTATTGTCCTTGCAGTTGTCCAATGGGATTCCCATAGAGAGCTGGTTCATGGACAAGAATGACAATGAGCTGCTGAAGCTTGTGCCCTTCCTGGAGAAATTGGTTGAGATGGTAAGATGTCTTGTTGTCCAACAGTTATAGCAGCTACAGCAGAGTAATATTACTTCACTAAATGTAATTAATTTGTTCTTTAATCTCTCCCATCTTGGGTCTTCGACTTGCTGGACTCATCAGAACGAGGATGTGCGGCCGCACGTTCGAGAGAGGTTCCGGCTTCACGACCTGTTGCCCCCTGATTGAACTTGACCACAGTCTCAGAACGGGACAACATGAAAAGACTGAAAACAACATGCGTGTAAAAAGCCCCTCTTTGGATTACAAACTACAACATTGCCATTACTGTTAAAATTTTAACCTTTTTTTCCTCTATTTTTTGGTTCAAGTATTTGTTTTTAAACCCACCATTGCTTTTAAAAAAAAAAAAAAAACTTCAAAAGAAACATTTTTAAAGATCTGGGTGACATTTTCTAAATATCTAAATGTATAGATGAAATCACACACACTATGAACAAGCCCAGGTCGACTCCTCTTTTTGACTGACTCTCCAGCTGTGGAGCCGGATATCTCCTCCACACTAAATTCTGAAGTCTTGGTGCTGGTTTAGTGGATCTGAAAATGCCACCTGGTAAAGAGGAACTCCACCCCCGACCGAGTCCCTGAACCCAAACCACAGCGACCCCCTGGTGCTCACGGTGTTGACACTGACGAATAACGACACTCTGAGGCTACAGACCATTTTCAGCAGGAATGAGTGGCCTGTAAATCAATCTGTGCATGTGTGTATGTTTACTCCCAGCCACACACACACACAAACACACACACACACACACGCTCACTGATTTGGTGTTTGGCAAACCTACAATCTGTAGCCTTTTAAAAATCATATGCATTCCTCTGTAGCTGAGTCTAGTTTCTATTGTTGGTTGCAGTTTTTTTTCTGGTAAAACTGGTGTTTCATTGTTTAAAGAAAATAGAAAAAAAGGAAAAAAAAGATAGCCTTTCAAAATGTTTTACTTCTGTTTGTAAGATATGATATTTTAAAAGGGGTCATGTAAGTTTTATTGTAAGCCTTTTCCTGTGTAGGAGAACATGGGGATATTAATGACGACAGTCCACTGCGTAGTCAGATGAAAAGGAAATAATCCAGGACTTTTAAATGTAGGTTGTTCTCATTCTAACAAATTGAGGTTTTAAATTAGTGTTTTGGCTTCACTGTGGACACAACATGGCTCCTTAATTAAATGTTAGGATTAAGAATCTTCTTACCTGTAAATCTGACATATTGTAAAGGTTCGAGGGCATTCATTTTCAAAGTCACACGTGTCAACGTCGACATTTTTCTTTAATAATAGTATTTGATTTGTCTATAATCAGTATTGTCTTTTATTCCTAATCAAGTATTCTGGCTAAATCCGAGCTCGGTTTCTTTTAGTTGTAATGTGTGATTTGATGGCTATGTCGGTAGCATTATGACTAATGTAGCACATCTCTGCCAGTGTGTCATGAAGTCTACCCATGGTAGAAGTCTATGGCCAGACCTTGTACCAGCCATATCTGGCACCAGCAACATACTGTTTTAACAGTCAGCTTCACTGGCTGTTTGTCTACCTGTCTGTTTCATACTTTTTACTTTGTACTTTTAAACTTTTTGTTTTTTTTTCTTTTTATGTTTAACGCAGTTTAACGCATTGTGTTTAAGAATGGTAACTATATGAATGTGTATCTGCCCGACTTCAGCCTGGACACTCAAGCCAAACTGACATTTTACTCCTTTACTGATTTATTTAACGCTGAAACAAAACAGTAGGCAGAAATGTAGATGTTGTGTTGGCATCCTTGCTAGCCTAACCCCAGGATAGAAAGCTCAGATGTCCGTCAGTCATGCAGGGCCATCTTCTGTCGCCGCCCAAACCCGCAAAGAGTTCACTTGACAATTTGACATGTATTGTTAGAAACCTTCTTTCAGTTTGAATTGAAGTGCATTTTATGTTGAAGCAAATGTGAGTATTTGGATTTTTCTGGGTTGCCTGTACAGTGCCATACGACCCTCCCATCTCCCTTTGGCATCTCCTGTGCTCCCACCCCCAAAACACATAGATGGAAAGAGACAATCAGACCTCAAAGCTCTGCAGATATTGATACATGGAGACACCTGCCCTTCCCCTATTTTTTTATTTTTATTTTTTTTAAACGTGCTGTATGTGTTGTGTACTGTGATTCCACTGAGTTGTAATTTCCCCGTCCCCCCTCGCCCCTGTGAGTAAATTTGTCAGGTGAACCCTGCTGTGCCCTGCCCAAACAATCCCTGCTGCTCACTCAACACAGGTTCTGTTCACCGATGGTTTCCAGATGCTCGCCTGTCTTTGCCTTTTTTTTTTTTTCTTTCCCGACCGGAAGTTAGAACCTCTCCAGAAATTAGAATTAGTTTGTATTCAACTAAAATTGTTACAGGGCACAACTGTGTTAACTCGGACGCAATGTCATGAGTGCACATGTCCAGACTATGAATGTAAATTGTACATGGGGAGTCTCAAGTGTCTTTCCGAATCCCTCGTTGTGTTCTCTCCTCGTCAGCTTGAACAAATAGACGATGGGGAGCGACGGCAGCTCGTTTCTGCCATTTTTAATAATGTTGACAAGGAGGCAAGAACGGTGCGCACGGAAGAGGAAACACGTCTTGATGTCCCACCATGGTAGCCCCCCACCCCACCTGACCCCCACCCTCCCCTATGACCTCTCACCTTCCTGACTGCCAGCTTTTAGTATGCAAGCCTCACCGTGTGTGTGTGATGTAGCCCAGGTGTGCTCGTCTCCTCAGTGGGCTGTGTGACTCTAATTATCAGCTGTCGCTGGTTTCTGAAGGATCGGTGGGAGGCATTTGATACTTTTCATCCAGCTTATTTTTATGTGCATTACCAGTTTATTGTACACTGAGTGTTGTACAATACATGCAGCTTCATGTTTAAAAAAATCCTTAAAGTAAGGAAAATCTTTTGTATTTTTGATTTCAAAAGGCATGTCATATCTACTTTTTAAATGTATTAATGAAGATTTAACTTTACTTCAGATGGAGTGTTTTCTTTTCTTACAAATATCTGTATGTTTAGTTTAGCGCAATGTTACTGAACTGTTAAACTTAGCATGTAGAGAATACCGCTTGCTTTGTGGAAAAGTCCTGAATTAAATTTTAATCATGGCACTTTTTCTGCAGAAAAGAGCAATCGTGTTAATGATTTTTTTTTTTTTTTTTTTTCAATATCCGTTAAGCCATTTTACTTGCAAGAATTGCTATTTGTGCTGAAGATGTATTTAAAATGTTTTAAGACATCTTTGTTAGCCTTCAGGCTAAATGCTATTGTAAAGTGTATATACAGTTACATTGAATTTCTGAAACAAAGTTTTAAAGTTAAAAACCTCTTGCATGCTCTTTGTTTTTATTTCTCTCTACTGTCGGAGATGATGGTCATTTGAGAAAAGAGGAATGATTTAAGAGTATATTACATACACATTTATACTTTTGAGTTTAGAGCACTGAGTCTATTCCCCCCTTTTCCATAAATAATATTGATAGACACACACACACTCATGACACATGATTTTGGCTCGGTGTTTTTCTTTTCTGTTTTTTTGCTAGGATAACTGTTAGTTTGACTGTTTTTACTGTGTAATTTTAATTTATCATAGGATTCAGGAGGAACATCTGTATATTTCTACCTGATGGTTCAGACAGACGCCTCAAACAACATCAGCAGACATGTCTGCGTTTGCCTGTGGTGTTCACATGTTTCAGTGTTTCATACAATTCGTTGAGGGCTTACCTTCATTGAACACTGTAAACCGTGATGGTGTGCCTAAATTTTACACTACATTCCATTTCAAAATGGATGTTTTAGTGCGGAAAACGTGGAACATTTGGCGTCACGAGGAGTCTGACAATATGCTTCCACATTCAGCCTTTGCACTGCCGTAATGAAGCGCTGCAGAAGAGCAGTGAGCTGCTGTGTCTGATTGTACTTGAGAAAGCTGAGGGGGGAAATACAGAGTAAGACCAGTGAAAGCGCGAAGAAATGACCGAGCCAGAGGAGATCCAAGTCAGGTAATGAATTCGGAGATTTAGAATTTTTTATTCTTTTTTTTCTTTTTGGTCTTTTGGAAGCTTTTGAGCAATTAATAATTGTTTGAAATTTAATAATGTAGATATAAGACAAAGTAATCTGTATGTAGCTATATTGGGTGATAATATAAAATCAACTAGTTGAGTGAGTGATGATGTAGTTTTAGTGTTAGCTCATGAAAATCTGAGAGGTGTTGCAGTTGTAAAATTTGAAAAAATCCAGTCTGAAGTGACTGGCCAAAAAATGTACTTTTTATGCATGGCCATAAAACATAATATGTTGATTCCGTTAAAAAATGTTTTGAATGGTTATGCAGGTGGTGAACTGTGGCTTTCCTGGTGACTCTTTAATTTGTTTCGATTCACACTTTCATTGTACTATTTAGTTCCAGCTCAAAAAATAGGTAAGGCAGTTAATTATATATTATAATACTTAATATATTGAGTGGTATGTTACCAAATTAGGTGGATCCCAGTTATAGTGAACTTAATTTCAGATGGATGGATTTGCTCAGCCCCTAAAACCGTTATTTAAGTTAGGTTATTTTAAAATCAAACTTTTGCTTACTTGATGCAATTAAATGCAATTGAATTGACAAGTTTGTATTAATCATATAAAGTCACTTTTGTTTCTTGCTCATTTGATAATAGTGAATAACAGGAATCCATGCATTAATCATCATGGGTCATGCATTATGCATTACTAAGTATACGATTTGTACCCTTATTATGGAGTGTTACCATAACATCTCCCGACCCACTTCTCATGTTTTTTGCTCTCAGTCTCCCATGTGAAAATTCTGATGAGGAATCAACTGAAGCTGAAGAAGAAATGACTGAACCAGAGGAGATCCAAGCCAGGTAATTAAATGAAGAGTAACTTAAGGGCTGGTTTAGATTTTTTTTTTTTAATCTGTAGGTAGTTTTTAATGTTGGATTATGTTTGATTATGTTTTTTAGATTTGTTTTAATAATAATTTAATCATGTTTTAGATTATTTTTTTGTTTGTTTTGTTTTAATAGCGTATATGACTAAGTCATCTGCTTGTGCACAATGTGATGATGTTGATCAAGGCGGGGTGGGAATTTGATGCAGTAACCATATGTTAGCCAGTGAAGATCTGGGAGGGAGAAAAGAGAGCTGTAGTTTGACAAAAAAAATGTAAAGTAAGTAAATGTATTTTCTATTATCAAATCATATATATGGATATATAATTTACCACACCAAAATATGTTCATTTCAAGGTCTGGCAGATGAGGAATACTTGCTTGGTATTTTTGCTATAATATTAAGAATATTAAGAAGAATATGGCTTTTACATGAAACACAGAGAGATCTGGGTATTTGTATCCTTGTATAAATGATAAATGTAAAAAACATCATGTGCACTGGGGCGTTTATGATGTTTTAATTTCAGATATGACAGACAAGCAGCTGTGGTCAATAGTGATAAACACCGTTGTGTCCACAGCTAAAATTTCATCTCTAAGCAGCCCTTTACATTAAAGTGCAGAAAGCATGTCAGAACAATGCATGACATGTGAAAGGTCAGACATTATCACATGTCACATGTTCCTATTTTACATTACATTACATTTACACGTTTTCTTCGTACTAATTAGTTCCTACTTACTAGATAATCAGTTGAGGAATGTTAATTCACAGTTACTTCATACAATAATTGATCAAATTATCTGGATTCCAATAACATAAACTTTGTCTCAGACTGATGTATTTGCTCAGCCCCTCTGAAAGCAGAGCAGCATTTGTTCTCATAGCAATGTTAAGCTACCTTTTTAATGAAACCGCTTGTAAACTGCAAACATTTACATGAAGTTAAGTACAGCTACATAAATCCACTCTTATGTAGTTGAAACCTCATTAACTTGCTTGCATATCAATGCACGAATTAATGTATAAAATAACTTAACATTTCCTATCTGGTAAAAGAATAAATAAAGTTTGAAATAATCACATAAAGTCATAGTTAACATAGTCATTTGTTAATGGTGAATAACAGAAATTCATGATCTTTCATTAAGCCATGCAGTTAATCATCATAAGTCATGCATTATGCATTACTAAGTATACAATTTGTACCGTTATTATGTGGTGTTACCATAACATCTCTCAGCCCATTATTTCATGTTTTCTGTTTTCAGTGTCCCATGTGGAAAATTTGATGAGGAACCAGCAGAAATTAACGTTCAAGAAGACATGACTGAACCAGAGGAGAACCAAGCCAGGTAATTAGTAAATCAAGAGTTAGGTTTGCGAGTTAGGGATGATTTGGATTTTTTTTTATGTAGGCAGTTTCTCAAGTGTTGATTGATTAATATTTGTTTGGAGATTTAATAATGTATAGGATAAAGTAATCTGTTTAGTGCATATTAGGTAATATTCTTCATCAACTAAGTGAGTGTTTGATGTGGTGTTAAATCTGAGATGGAGAGTTGGTAGCTGTGTTTTCCAGAAATCTGGCAAAAATGTCAGTCCAATCAAAATAAGTGTGTAAACAGTTTAGGAGATTAAAATGTTTGAAAATGTCATTTATATAAAATCATATATTATCTAAAACATAAGAATAATCTCAATTTCATAGGCCTTTATTGTGAACCGTTGAACATGTCTTAACCCATTTTCCTTTTCTGCTCTTAGTCTCCTTTGTGTAAATTCAGGTGAGAAACCAGCGGAGATTGAAGTTCAAGATGAAGAAGGCAGAGGGGAAATGCAGAACAACTTGTTGAATAGGCTTCAGTCCAGTTGGCAGTTTATTTTGTTTGGGGTTTTGGTGGTACTTCTTTGCAGTGTTGCCGGATTTCTCCTCGTAAAGCAGCAAACTCGGACAGCAGAACTGCAGCAAAAGGCAAAGAATGCGGAAATGGAAAACATTCACCTGAAACAACTTCTGAACTCCACTCGGCAAGCCTCCAGTCTTCTGAGAAGTGAGAATCGCCAACTGAAGCTGCTCGTTAACACTACGCTGCACAACTTCACCTTGTTGTCTGCTGAGAAGACACAGCTGAATCTGGCCTTGAAGAACATATCACATGAAAAGACGGAGCTGAGCCTGGCCTTGGAGAACATGTTGCAGGAAAAGACACAGCTGAGCCTGCACTTAAAAAACACATCGCATGAAAAGACGGATCTGAGCCTGGTCTTAAAAAACACATCACATGAAAAGACGGAGTTGAGCCTGGCCTTGAAGAACACGTTGCAAGAGAAGACAGAGCTGA
>JAOXYL010000001.1:12018859-12040571 GCA_028564955.1 Terapon puta | reverse complement strand
TGTGTGTGTGTGTGTGTGTGTGTGTGTGTGTGTGTGTGTGTGTAATGGGAGGGTATTTTTTGTTGGTACTGAAAGAATGTAGAACAGAACAGTGTGTCCGTAAAGCAGTACAAATATGCTATTTATGTTGTAGTCTTAACTGTTAACTGTATGATAAAGTACAGTTCAAGTCTTTTTAGTGAAAATGTACCATAAACATCTTTATAACCTGCACCCAGAGACCAGCAAGTGAGATGGTAAAATAACATCTAAGATTAGAACATTAACTAGTTTTCTTTAAAATGTAATCAAACACGTAGCTGGAACCAGGAGGCCTTTTCCATCTTTAAGTAAAGCTTAGCTGTATGCTTGAATGAATACATTTATTTAATTATTTACAAATAAATTACATCTCTTTTTAAACTATTTTTAGGGTTTTGGCTGTAGATTCAACAGAACTATTTTTTTTCCCAGGAAGGAGACCATTAACAGAAACTTGTGGCTCATGACTCTGGACCAGCAGCGTGCATTTGGCTTGTGGTACAGCAAAGTCATGCCCCCATCCAGCATCATCAGAGGTCATCAGTCACTCATTAGGGACACTGGAAACCTGATCACCTACCTGCCCTTCCACAACTTCCAACACCTCTCACCTGCTCAGGTAACAGCCCTCTGAGCTCTGACACCTGGCCGGGAAACCCAAGAAGCCGGGACTCTGTCAGTTCGATTAGCCCCAGGACACAGCAAAGCTACTTGTCACATACCGGTCAAAGGAAAGCACAGACAGCCTCTTCTTTCTTTGTCACCGCCAGTGTGTGTCATATGCTTGTTACCGATGTTCAATAAGTAAAGATAGGAACACATGAATTAAGAATGACCAGAAGATAAAGGGGTTACTGACCTTTCAGCACACAACCATGACTTTAATAAGAAGGTTTTAAAAGATTTTTTTTTTTTTGGTAATGTCCTTACTTGCTTTCTCGCCTAATTAAATGAGTTTGATACCACCTTCCTTTGATACCAGCCAGAGGTCTGTTGGCTTTGTGTAGACCCTCAGGTTATACACAAGATATACTGTGTTGCTTTAGAGATGCTTGATTTTGTTTGCTTCAGACAGAGCCAGACCAGCTGTTTCTCCCTGTTTCCGGTCTTTGTGCTAAGATAAGATAACTGGCTACAGGGGGAAACTTCAGATGTCATGCACAGGGATTAGAGTGGTATCCATTTAACTCTCTGCAAGAACATGGAAAAGCATGTTGTCCCAAAAGTCTCACTATTCCTTTAAAGATTTGTGCCTGGCTCAAAGCAGAAAATGTTTTTTCCCAATCTTGCAAGGAGAACATATATGAAAAAAAAACATTTCTTTGAATGACTTCATGATATTTGAGTGTGTGAAGACAGCTGAATTATTTTGTGATTGCTGGTGCACATCAGTGACCCTTCATTATATTTATCCTCAGCTGCTGGACGGGCTGGACGTGTTGCAGAGAAACACCCTCACCTCTCTTAAGCAGGAGTTCATAGCTCACGTCGTCATCGGCACCTACAGAAACCTGACGGCTCAGGATTTTACCAGGTTGGGAATGACTGCATGAGGGCACCTTCAATCTTTATGTCATGTTCTGATTTTGCATGATTTTTCAAGTACATTTTGACCTCTGTTAGTATATATAAAGTTGAAACTAAAAATGTAAAGTATTCATTTGTCATATAAATGCATTGTTAGTACCAAGCGGCTATAATTAGATATTCCAAACTGCATACAGCTACTGCAACTAATGCATACAACTTAAAATATCCTGCCACTTATTTTTTAAACAGTTTGAAAAGGTTTTAATAGTTACTAGTAGCAGCAGATTAAAATGACGTTGTAGGTAATGTATATGTGTAAGTATGTACTATAATGAAATGTCAAACAAATAGATTTATGTAATAGCCAATATAATACTTTAATCATGAGGCCATAGTGCAAAAGACTTGACTTTGAATTAAGGGCTTTTTTAACAAAATGTATATTTTGCTCTTTGGAAGGAAACCTCTCATCTGCTCTTAAGTGTGCATTGTTGAAACAGTGTTTGTAATTGTAGGTTGGGTAAACTCACATGCCTGGCAGACCCAGAGGACCTGCTTGTGTATGAAAACACTGAGGTCTTCACTATCATCCGGAACATTGTAATGAACTGCACACGTGATGGAGTCACTCTGCCTAGTCGTCTGGTAGGAACAGACAAAATTTTCCTTCTGCAAAGGTGTGCTTTAATGTAACAATTGAATTTGGCATTACAGAGTTTATATAACATATGTGCGTTCTTTGTGCTTTTTCTGATCTTCTGTCCAGATTTCCAGTTTGTTACTGAACAGCACAGAATTAAAGGTCCCTTCCTCTCTTGCCTCTGATCGCCTGGCAGAGCTCTCCCACCTCCTGCCCTCGCTGGGTGTGCCTTTCCTGCAGGGTCTCACACCACCACAGCTGCTGTCTGTTCTCCCGGCCCTCGACTCTGTTTCATTCAGCCCTGCACAGGTAGAGGAGCAAACTCAACCTGTAATATACGGTGGAACCATCACCTCTAACTTGATTTCTTCTGACATGTCACATCCTCTGCTGTTTTTTTTTTTTCTTTCGTACAAGTGATCTGATGTTGTGTAAAATAAAGGTCAGGTTTCAGTGAGTGGGGGTTTAGTCAGTCCCCTTTCACTGCTCAATCCCCTATTTGTTGTACATGGTTTAGTTTCGTGGCAGCTGGCGGGGCCAGATCAACAGCTGACAGACAGTCGATCTGAATCACACTGACCCCTGAGCTGAGATGGAGCTTTGCTTCACCCTCAGCTATCACCTGAACCCGAGCCCTTTACCTTTACCTCAGCCTCACAGCTGTTACCCCACTTTTATACAACTCAAGGAGTCGTCAGGGGAATTATTCCATCAAACCTATAAGTAGTATGGCAAGTAGATGTATGTCATAACAGTAAATTACCAATTAAAATGACCACTGGAAAGGTAGTTTTATTAATTTGTTGTCATTCTGTTTGTGTTTGTTGTGTTTGTGTTTCAGGCTTCCATAATTATAGATAAGATGGCTTCAAGTAACACAGTGAGTTATTTTGTCAGCACATCGCAATGTGAGTTTAGTGTGCAGTCGCTTTCTTAGATTTGTGCCCTGACCCTCACGCCTGCCTCTGCTCTGCCCCAGCTGACCGCTCCAGGCCAGCTTCAGCAGCTTGGCTCTCTTGTCATGGGGATGAAGACGGAGACTTTGCTGAGCCTCACCCCTGACAGGCTGCTGTCGTCCCTGCCCGCCATGGCCAAACACACACCGGGTCTCAGCCCGCCGCAGGCCAACGCCGTCTCCACCAAACTATGGGTACAGCAGACACACACACACACACACACACAAACAGTGGAAAGATATGCTCATGTTGTATAACAGTTTAAGTGTTCAAGTGTTAGCAATCTCAAGTGTTTTCAGCTTCTCTTTAGTAGAGACAAAGCAGAAGATGAAAGAAAAGTAAGATTGAGAATGAAAAGACTGTAATATCATCTGTAATTGATGACAACAATGCTCTTCCTTGCATTTTCTCACCAGGGCTTCCCCCAGGTGGTTGGCTGGTTGGACGATGTGGAGCCTTTGCTCTATTCCACGCCCCTGCTCAGTGTCCTGCCCAGGACTCGTCTTCTCGTGAACAATATCACCACTGCACGCACGAAACCCTGGAACACACAGCAGGTACCACACATCATTAGAGGCCATGGCTCTCAAACTTTACTTCTTTGTACATCTTAAAAATGTTGAAGATGCAAATGACAAATATGCAAATATAGAGATTATAGAGATTAAGACAAAAATAAATGGAAATTTTTGCAAATGTTTCACCCAATGGCAGAATAGGCTATGGAGTCAGAAAGGATCTCACCATAAGCCTGTGACTCATACATGGTGTTACGATCTCTTCATGCTTCCTCTGATTAAATATGCTTCCTCTCTTTGTCATGAGAAGGTTTGTATGACAGCGTCTTGATTAGCTGCTAAATTATTTAGCGGAGAAGCAAAAGCAAAGACGTCATCATCGCTGACATTGTGAATGGACTTGCCTGCGAATACAAGCAACAAAGAAAAAAACTCTCTTCATATCAGATTGCCCTTTTCTCTAACCATGGAAACCAGGAAAGAAAACAGCCAAGAGCAACGACTACATAACACAACATGTTTTCACTTTCTTCCCCCAGGCTAAAGCAATTTTCAAAGACGTGCTTGATACCAAACCAAACCTAGTCAACCAAGATTTTCTGTGAGTACAATTCATTTGTGTGATAAATGTGTACGCAGAATGTAAACACTGTATATTTCTCTCTTTATTCTATCTGCCTTCAAAAACACCTTTAGCAGCAGATGCTCTGATTTTTTTTCACTCGGTTCTTTGAGTGGTATTTTGCAGCCTTACGGTCTATGTAACAGCTACTTACATGTGTTGACTCTTTATGTAATCAGGAGTCTGGGAACATTGGGCCAGGGTGTGAGCTGCACGGTCTTACAGGAACGTTTTCAAGCCGACTCCTCGCCTTCTTCAGTGAAAAGAATCCTGGCCTTCCTCAGGCAGCAGCCCAGCCCTCTTCACACCTCACTGGTAAACTTGCCTGCCTGATTGATGCCATTCTCCTAACTTTATGCATGCGATATACATCTATATATCATGTGTCTTTGTTCTTCTGGGCAGAAAAAGTGTGTGATCGATGAGTTGTATCAGTTTGAGTTCTTCCCTGAGCTGCTTCAAGATCTCGGAGCTGAGATTGCCCTGTCCATGCCGTAAGTCAGAATGATCATGTTTGATCTATTGCATCCAGAAATAGTTGACCAGACACATTTAATTTATATACAGTGTATGAATAGTGAGTTACAGCTTCACTGACAATTTAATTCTAACATTTTTTTCCTGTGTTTCTGTGTGTTGCTTGCAGGGTGAGCACCATTAAGAAGTTTTCTGCAGATGTGATGGACGCTCTAAGGAAGATGATTATTCAGGAGCCTCGTCACTTTCTGCTGCTGTCAAGAACAAAACAGGAGCTTCTGGTGGACAAAATGGTCCAGAGGATGGTCAGTGTGTTGCCACATGGATCCACTGTGTTGTAAAAAGTAGCACACTGAAGATGGACGGAGTTAGTTGTTTGTCATATCTGCTGTGTCATCTGTGTTTTGTGGACTATTCCTCTGCAGGGCATGTACACAGGGGTGTTCACTGGGGAGGAGTTTCTCTTACTCGGTATTATGGCACCATTTGTGGTGGATGAAGTTTTCATTCAGCTGGACCGCAGTTTCTTCATTGACAATCTGGATTTCCTCCGGGGCCTCTGCTACGGCATCGGCAAGATGGACATCGTGGCTCGTATCCTTCAAGAACCTGCTGTCTTCGGGTAACAGTATTTATTGTTGCAGACTTTAACTGTTGGGAAGGAATGATTTTATACACAAGAGGGCAGTGTAACCATGCAATTACATGTCCCTGGCATGTAAAAACATTTAGTAATGTAATGTAAGAAGAGAAAGAAAAATTAAATTAAATAGATAATAAACATATATAGTAAAAATAGTTAAATAATATGAAATAAATAAGAAATTAAATAACACAACTGGTCTTTAATTTCAATGTAAAGTCACCTTGACATTTGAATTTATAATATCTTACATTAATGTCAGTAAATCTCTTGCAGATTTTGAATTTGCAGTGAACTTGGCTTGATGAATAAACGTTGTAATCACGTACAATTAGTTTATAGTGGAGTTTAAGTGGGGTGTAAGTTTGCAGTTAAGTGAAAAAATACGGAAACTATTAAACATGCACTGGAGAGGTTTCGTGTGACAAAAGCTATTTGCATACCAGCTGTTCACACTGCAGCAAACTGTGCAAAGATGATTAAGTGTGACTTATGTTTCCTCACAGCCCAGCCAAGAACTGGAACCAGACAACACTCAGTCAGGTGGACCGGTTTCTCTTTTTCTTGCCTGACAACAAACTGCAGGAGATTCCCCTTGTGAGTTTACTGCTGCTTTTTTATACGTTTGGCATTTAATCATAATTGCGCCTCAGATGGGACAGTTTCCTTCTCATTTTGAGGAAAGTGTTAAACTTGTTCCACTGAAAGAGTCATTCGATGTCCAGAAATCCACAGTGCGGTGTTGGGATTGTTACTCGATCCTATGGCGGGTTAGGCCAACAAAGGCTGTAAATAAATCCCTCAGGTGTCACATCTCCAGTAGGTGTCAGGATCAGATGCTGAAGTTCCTGTTTTCCCGTAAACCATCAGTGTGCATTTTTGTCTTTACGCGTGCATATGTGTGTTTGTGTTCCTGCAGGCGCTGATGACCGTGGGCCGCCTCGAGAAGCTGTTTCTGAGTCAGCGTCGGTGGGAACGTGGGGATGTGGGGATGCACTGCTTAGACGAGAATGAGAGGAGGAGATTTTTTGAAAGGCAGCAGTTTGTTCTGCAGTTTTTCCTGGGATTCCTTAAATTAAATCCTGCATCACGTGAGCAATGCATTGGTTCCTAAATCTCTGAAATGACCCCGATGATGCTCTTTAAAGGAATAGTTTGACATTTTGGGAAACATGCCACGCGTCAGATTCTGTGACCAAGAGATCCTTTGACCATTAATCAAAGATTAAAAAAGGAAAAAGGATTTTGAGAAATACATTTATTCACTTTCTTACCAAGAGTCTGATGAGAATACTCACATCAGCTCTTATATAAGCCAGCAGCTGTTTAACTCTCCAGTTACCTCCTGGAGTTCTCAGTGTGATCGCTAGGCAACCAGCAGATGCTTTGTGTCCAGTAACAAACCATTCCTTCAATGCGCAGCAATCTTATCCACATTCTTGTTGCTTTTTATATATAAAACACAATATAAAACTAAAATATTTTACTCAAAGTAGAAGTTCATATTTTTGCTTCAGATTCTGGATAGGCATATGTTATATATCAACACTGAGTCCTGATCAGATATTTGTGTCCTTTTCCAGCGACTCCAATGGTTCCTACCTGTGAGATTCTGCATACAACAGCCCCGTCTGCCTGGACCTCCAACAGCCTGACAAGCATGTCTACATCAGCCTTCTCCAACTGTTTAGAGCTAATGGGTCGGGATCCGTTTCTTGCACCATACCAACGGAGCCAGGTGCTCAAGAGAGTCAAGAAGGTGAGATTTGTAGTCAACTTCGATCCATTTAACAACCTCTCAGATGTGTTTAAGAGCCGATACAGGGTGGTTTTACCATCTCAGTCCAGAGCCTAATACTGTGTCTTTTCTGTCTTTACCGGGTCCCTCTGGATGTATGAAGATATACGGACCCGTCTCATCCTTCTCCCAGTCTGTGATCTCTCAGCTGGGTGGAATAGCAGTCGATCTGTCTCTAGACGAGCTGAGCAGCTTCCAGCTGACTGAGCGAAGCAGCATCGCTGCTATGGGTGCTGTTAGCACCTGGAGTAACAGACAGGTAACATACAGATAAAGATTTAATGTATTGCCCACATCAATTACTGAACATATGAACTCATATAAATGTATGTTCAAAAAGCCAGTCTGGATCATAATTCTTGTTTTTCTCCCCAGCTCGCTGCACTGTTCACCACCGTGTTAAACTCCACCAAGCAGAGTCCGAGTCAGCTCGACTCCAGCATGCTGGTGGCCATGGGACACATTGTGTGTGGGGCAAAAACCTCAGAGATTAATTTTTTCAATGCTGTAGAATTCAGGTGAGGAGATAATGAAACCTTCTTAATACCGTCTATTAGAGCCCCGATGTTGAACGCTTTAATCACTCTGCTGCTGACGACGTGCAGTCATAGTAACGTCCCCTCCCTCCTTCACTTTCTGTGCTGTGTCTCTCCCTGGTGGCTGCAGCAAGGCGGTGCTCTGGCTGGGTCAGCTGAGGCTGTCCTGCTCAGAGGAACAGCTGCTGGCTCTTGTCAGGCTGCTGACCCACAGCCTCGCCTTTGGGCCCGTAAGTTCATGGGAGACAGATGTCTTCATTGAGATCGGAGTTCTGGCAGGTAATATGCATTCACTGTTTTCACTGTGTGGCTTATAATATTTCCATGCCAATATTTAATAATACTATGAAAATGTTTTCATTCTGTGAGTAAAACCATTGTAGACAGGTGTACTGAGTTACACGGTACTGTCACTTCTCAGTAGTTGAACATGGCTTAATATCCATCTGTCTATGTGTGGTCGCAACTTTAATTAAAGCCATCTTGTATTTACTATTTCTTTTCTTGACTCCCTTTTAACATTTCATGTCCCTCTTATATGGCTGGATTTCACCGTTTATGACTCAGGCAAACTTTTGCACTACTCGCTCTGAAACATTTTATACTTTTTACAGCTGGTCTTCAAGACATTGATATGTCATCTTTGGTGCGAGAACAAATCGAAGGAATCACACCTGTGGCTATCACAATGATACCACCTGATAAGTTTTCTGTAAGTTGAGATTCAATCAAAACCACCACCTCATTTCACATTTCTCACAAACTCACAACAATTTGGATTTGTGACGTTTGTTCGCAGGAGTCTGAAATACCTCTCTGTCACGTTAGTGCGTTCGTCTTCACTCAGTTCTCTCCTCTGTTCATCTCTTCCTCTGTTCTCCTGTCTGTTGCATTTCCTCCTAAAGGTGGTGTTTCACCACAGGCAGATCAGCATGTTCTCCTACGAGCAGGCCGCAGCAGTAACTGAGGAGCAGCTCTCTGCTCTGTCAGAAGTTCAGAGGACAGCTCTGGCGATGGTGCTGACACCCTGGGAGAACAGACCTGTAGACGTCAGAGGTGAAGTCTTGTCCACTGATATTTCTCCACAAAATTCTGTTTAGATAGCAACCTCTCTTGTATGCATTAAACAAAAATTGTGTCCCAATTCCATACTAATACTAGTATATCATCAACTGCTATTTGTGTGTCTTGGAACGTAGTGTAGAAGAAGTAAACTACTCGATGTTTGCACCATTTCCAAAATAAACTTCACAAAGAGAATGTGCAAGACGTTTCTCCAGAGATGTAATACTTGTTTGTGTTTTCTTGCCTGAGATCATTCTGGAGCTGTTTCACCATCATCTGCAATTTGTTATTTATTCCAGCTGTAAGTAGCTTCTCTATGTCCTTTGTGCATAAGCAAAATGCTCAATAATTTAGAATGCAAAGAGACATGTTTGAGGGTACTTAAATCTTCTGTGTGGAGAAATGTAATACAGGCTTTTGCTTGTAGAACTGTATAAATAAAGGATAAAGTCTTTCAGTTGATTTCCACACTTTATCGTGGGAAGATTTCATGTTATTTTTTCATTTTAATTTTTAATGAAAACCCTGGTTAGAGTATGTAGTGTGGAATTGGGACATGTCATGGGACACAATTGTGACATTTATATGTGCTTTAGTGATCTCAGAGCTACGTATACTTGTTATATCTGTCATATATCTGGACTCAATTTGTGAAATTATCAAATTTCTAAAAGCTTCACTTTACAGCAATACATAAATACTTAATTTGGGATAGATTCAGATGATGAAATTCTTATATATTTAATAAAAAACAGAAACAGGTTCACTTTTGATAGATATTGATCTATTTATCACATCCCTTTGTTGTCATAACAGCCCTGAAACAGAAATGTACCACAAATACTAGAATATCACCACTAAACAACTCCAGAAAGTGTAATGAAATAGCCTGAATTTTGTTTTACAGTGTTTCATGTTGTGTTGCACAGAGAATAACGCACAGGGATCATATTTTGCATGGCTCTACATTTGTACTGCTTTCACTGTGTTCCTGCAGGGAAGTCACTGGGACTGGCACTGAGCCACAGTCCTCTGTGTCTCATACTGGGACTGTTGACGCTGCTGATCGTCCTGCCCTGCCCTGACCTGATCGGCACATGACCCCACTCACCCCCCGCTGAATCAGGAGACACCCTCGTCTCCCACATAACCAAGATGATCATCTTATTTCTCTGTGCAATACCATACCTCCTTGAAATAAGCAGCACTTCAGGATTTCTATATATGTATATGCGTGTAATTAATTTTGTGCAACTTTCACTTACAATTCGACATTCAGCACTGAAGGAAACAAATGGATAGTTTAATTTTTTTTAAAAAACAACACATTTTAACAGTATAAACAGCATATCCACCATGCTTATCGCCCACAGAATAACATTTTATTTATTTGTTTATTTATTTTTTTGATAAACTTCTACGAACTCCCAAGTGTCCTGATATATCCTCTCTCAGGGATGTGACGCCATACCCAGAAAAGCAACCCAAACACTTAAAAGATTTAAATATATACAGTTATTGTTAGCAATTTAAAGTTGTATTGCAAACCTACAAAGATATATATTTTTGTGAAATTATATAATATTTTTTGACAGAGTAAGAACTTTAATGTTTGCTACATTTATAAATGTATATCCATCGTGACTTGTCTTGACTGGATAGCAGGTACACAATGGTCAGTAACACCTGACTGTATTAGTATTTGTCACCTTCAATTTGTTTTTGCTGTGAGTTTTCTATTGTTGTGCACACTCTCTGGTGTTATTAATATGGTCCTAAATTAATAAAGGGAATCATCCTGTCTGTAATTAACTTGTTCAAGATTGTACTACGGTGACAAGAAAAGAGAAAATATTGTGGACTATTGTCATCACATTATTCACAAAGTATGTAAATTGTATATATACTTATTGCTATTAAATATATTTTATGTTAATATGATGAAATATTAAGTTAAATATTACAATTATGACATGGTAAAGTAACAAAATGAGGACTCAAAATTAGATTTACTCAAATAATGCACTTTGGTAAAAATTTGAGGTCTTTTCTTTCCACGACACTTTCTGCTTCTATGCCACTATATTTCAGAGTAAAATTCATGTATTGTAATTTCTAACTTTATGTATTTATTTGACTGTCTAGTAAATACCTACTTTTTTTCAGTGTATTTTTATTCCTGTAGTAATTTTAGAACTTTAGAATTTAAAAATACAAGTAAAAGTTCTGAACTTTTTCTTTGACTTTACGAAAATTAAATACATTTTTTCAGCTAAATGTAGTTAAAGTAACTAAAGTAACTATACTACTATGTTATTTTTCTGAGGACTGGCTCTAATCAAAGTGAATATTATGTTATTCTGTTTTATTGCTCATAAATACAAGTGGTGATATTTATTTATGTAGTTCATCAATCAATATTAATCCTTTCATGTTTTCTATTTATTGCCAAGGGTCAAGTAAATGTAGTAGAATAAACTGCTGTATTCCCCCCTGAGGTGAAGTAGAAATATCAAGTGGAATAAATAGAAATAGGCAAGTTATATAGGTATGTATAAATAGATCTACTTGTGTAAATGTGTTTAATCACATCCCACCAATATTTTACCTCAATAAAGCACACTTACTCAATTACTGGTATGTGTATGTAAATGCTGCCACAAACGTGTTAACATTCAAGGTTTTATTTGTGGTGTGAACAACAATAGCGTGGAGCTGTCAATAGCAATGAGGATTTCATTGACTTCTAACAATGCTCAAAAGGTATTTTGGAAGAAAACCACAAAAGTAAAAACAAACAGGAACAAGGTAAAGTAGATAAAACAAAGTAGAAAATTAAATAAAACAGAATATACACAATAATAAAGTTGTGGGTGATACTGCTGAGAGACAGAGGTGGAATAATCACAAGTCGAAAGAGAAGATTTACAAGGTGGCATTAAAATCTAAATGTCCTCACATCGCCCTCCTAAAGTGTACTGTGTAATTAATAAAAAATGAGCGTCATGTTTCCTGAAGTCGTGCGGGGGGAAGTCATGTCATGAGATAATCCCACGGAGTGACGTCCAGAAGGTGGGAGCAGTTTCTGATCGTGGCCATCGGGCTGCAGCACCGACTGACTGCAGCCTGTCAAACACAACCAACACAGCCAGCATGGCGGACTGGGGTGAGGAACTAACTTGGGGAAAGGATCGATTATCTGTATCCGCTCCCCTCTGCGTTTGATTTTTTGTTTAACGAGACAAACATTTAGTCGCTGTCGGTGCTGTAGATGTGGCTCGGCCTAACGGGTCTCATGGTGTCGTTTTTACAGACGCTGACAACTTCGAGCCGGAGGAGCCGATTAAAAAGGCGGCATCGGCGACAGCAGCGGTGCTGGACAAATGGGAAGGCGAGGACGAGGATGAAGAGGTTAAGGTGAATGAACACGGAGGCTCACGGCGCGCTGCCATCGTGGGTTGAATGTAGCGACGATTGAGCGGTGTGTTGGTCCGGTTCCGGTGAGGCTAACGCCGGGCTGGAGCACCGTGGCCCCCCGCTGTGGTGCCATGCTTCAGCGCGGTTTCCCCGGCTGCCTGTCAAGTCTCCGAGCCTGTGGTAGCTCGGTGCTAGTTGAAAGCTAACTCATGTGGCGCCACCAGACTGCGTTTAGTAACGGTAGCTAGGCTATGCTAGGCTAGGCTAAGCTAGGCCAGGAAAGGTTAAGCTAGGCCAGGCTAGGCGAGACGAGGCTACCCGGTTTTCAGTTGTCGGGATGTCCCGTTAATTTAGTTGATATTATCACGCCTCTTCACGATTGTCATGGTGGTGATAGTTATTTTATTAGTTGAATGTAAGAAAAAGTAAATTAAGATAACGTAGCTCGAGGCTAACCGTTTACCGGGCCACCTAAGCTAACTAGTTAGCTCCCCTGTTAGCCTACGTCTGAAAAAAATGCTTTAGTGTCCATAACGTCGACGATGGCGTCGTCAACTTGAGTAGCTTGGAGTACTTTACTTAAGTGTGTTTTATACCAAGGGTTACACGATCGCCGCCCAGAGTAGGTCACATCAAATGATTAGAAGAGATTAGCTGAGTTTCCCCAGCTTGATAACATGCGGCGGCGTTAGCTCGCTAACAGACTTTAGCCACAGTCAGATGAAATCATCATCTGGGTCGATGACTCAACTCAGCCGAGAAAAGGCCCAGAAGTTTCTTACTTCACAACAGGAGAGCAGCAGGACACTGGAGCTAAGCTGTACAGGTGGTAACTGCCTGCTTGTCCAGAAACTTCAGATAATTGACCCAAGAGAAAGTGCTGGCAGAGGCCTCTGATTGTGTGGTTTTCTGTCACATATGGTGTCCAAACTAACACAAAGTGAGGGTTTTATGGCCCCTGTAGTGCAAACCGAGGTCTCATTCAGAAGCAGGATAAAGTGTCTTTGAAATATCATGCCTGCATAATTCATTCCAGCTCATTAAATTAATTGAGTTATTGTTGCATTTATAGTCTATTCACACACGAGATAAAGCTCTCTGAGCAATGTGTAGGTGTGTGTGCCTGTCTTAGGTGTGTGTTAAGTTTTTCCATTTACTGGTTGTGAAATATGTGAATATTGCAGCTATGATTGTGGGAAGTTTAGTTGTAATTGCAAGAAGGTAAAGGATGGATTCAAATGATTAACGGTGATCATAGAGATATTTTTGGAGTACTCTGACTAACCTACTTGGCAGAGCCTGAATATCATGTTTGAACCTGACTTTTGGATCAGACCTCAGAACTAGTGGCGCTTCAGGCAGTGTCAAGTGGAGCTGGTACATTCAAAGTCATCTTCTCAATATCACCTTTGATAGGCATCACTACTGAAGATGTACTTAAAATCACACATGAGTTAATTGGACTAATCTTCAAAGCAACAAAGCATGCTCCCCTGTCACGTATCATCAGATCCTTTAAAGTCTGTTAAACAGAGACTTAAATAGTGATTATTTTTTAACAGCTGTTTCCTCACTTTTATCTATTTGACCACAAGAGCCTTTGGTGCAATAAAGATGTCTAATCACAACCTGATTTCACTGAAATTTGATAAATCAGGATATTCAATTATCCACCATTATTATCTGAATCTTATTGGTTTACATGGGCTTGGGACTACCCAGTATTGTGTATTTTTTTTATTTATTTTGAAACAAGATACTTATGAACTGTAGCTGTTGTGTAATTTTGTGTTGTCTTTTACTGTAAAGCTCTCTGAAAACCTTGCAATTCAAATTGGTACAATAACTGCACTTCTATAAATATGAAGTCTGTTTTTTGTCATGTGTATGTATATTTCATATTAAATGGCAGCCATCTTACCCTTTTTTATTCACAGGACAACTGGGATGATGAGGACGAAGACGAGGAGAAAAAACAGGTGACAAAAATAGGTGTGTATGTAATTGCCATATGTCTCACAGTAACACGATACATTGTATTGTACGACAATCTGTCGCAAAGTTGTCTGCTTTTCTTCCAATTAATTGTTTTTCCATTATTTTCAGAGACAAAAGTGTCTGAAAAGAAAAAGTTGAGTGAGAAGATCAAAGAGAAAGAAAACCGACTAAAGAAAAAACAGCAGGAGATGAGGGAGCGGGAGTTGCAGGAAAATGTGAGTTTTTTTCCCTCTTGGTTGTCATTTATACTTTATGAACAATTTTCTATATAAATCTGTTTTCTCTGTCATCTCCTATAATGTTATATTTTTTCACTTTGTGGCATCCCGGGAAGTACAGCTGACCCCTGAAGAACAACTGGCAGAGAAGTTAAGAGTCAAGAAATTACAAGAAGATGCAGACTTGGAGCTAGCAAAAGATGCTTTTGGTGAGTCAGGGTCAGTTTTCAGATAAAATCAAATCTGAAAGCTCATGTTCATTTTGCTCAAGCAGAAATCTAGTAGCTTTCTCTATTTATACTGTAAACTACCGCATGACTGTCATAAGAGTGTATGCAATTTCTTATCTCTTGATTTATTCTATTTTTCCCTCGATGTGATTCAAAATGTAAATAGTTACTGCAATTCATGATTAATTCAAATTTGCTCATGTGCTTGTGGTTAGGTGGGTTTGTGGTTGTGTGTCCAGCGCCTTTGGAAAACCTCCAAAAATGCAATGTACAACTGTCACAGTTGATTTTGTTTTTACTTACAAAGTCCATAATGTAACCAGATTGGCTTAACATAAAAGCATTTCAGAGCTCCCATCACCATTTTCTGAGCCTGTCCCTGATATGTGTTGGTCAGGCACTAAAAGCAGAAACATCATTGTGTGTCATTCATGTGTTCTGTTCTCAAATCAATGATTTAAAAATTAATTTAGTGTTTCCATAGTGTTTTGGACGTCCTAGAATCATAAAACTTTGATATAATGTATTTAAATCTACAAATTCTTGTTTTAAATCACTGTATACCAGTATCTTAGCACCTCCTGCCCAGCTTTATGCCCCTTGAGCTCAGAAACAAATTCCACAAATCCATTTCAACAAATCCAAAATAAGACTTAGCATCTGTCACTGTGTGTTTGTGTGTTTGGAGTAGACACTGGAATTTGTTTTTGTTTTTCAGGTGTCAGCAGCACTTCAAACAGTGTCTCTGGGATCGATGCCATGTCCCCATCTTCCAAAGAAGACTTCACAGAGTTTGAGAAATTGCTGAAAGAAAAGATATCCCAGTTTGAAAAATCTGTGCATTATTCCAGTTTCTTGGATTCATTGTTTCGGGAACTCTGTATTTCATGTAAGCCCAGCGCCTTTCACTGTCATTTATCTTAACTATATTGATTATTATTGACCAATAACAATTTTTTGTCTCCCTCTTTCAGTGGAAGTAGATGACTTGAAGAAAATCAGTAATTCTCTGTCAGTCCTACTTAGTGAAAAACAGAAACAAGAAAAAGTAAGTGACTGAACACTTGTATTTTTTCAGTGAAACTCTTAGCTCTAGTTATATATTCAGAAGGGGGCACTGTTCACCCAGTACCCAACATGTTCTCATAGTAGAAATCAACTGTCAGCCTGTAGCTTGTCCTTAAACATTCCTGTTGTGTTGACCTCAACAGTTACATATTGATTAATTCAAGAGTAATAGATAAAATGTCTCTTTTTTTTGTTGATTTTCAGATCAAATTACAAAGCTGTTTTGTCATGTGTTGTGATGTATAATGTGCACTTTTTGTCTTTAACAGCAAAACAAAGGAAAGAAGAAGAAGAAAGGTGTCGTACCTGGAGGCGGTTTGAAAGCACAGATGCGAGATGACCTTGACTATGCAGAATTTGATGGTGGCTACACCCAAGACTATGAGGACTTCATGTGACACTGGCTCCATCACCACTGCCCTTTACCCCTCTCGACCCTCAGAAATGCAGCTGTACCTTCTCATGCTGTCCAGTGCCATCCTGGAAAATCTGAACTATGTGTTGCCCCCTTCATTTTGCTTCAGTGACCAGAGGGACTATACCAGGGAGCATCCAGTTTCACCAACTCTTTATGTTCATACATACGGAATTGCCTTTTCTCTGTCTCATTCAGCCTCGACTCACACACACAATGGAGAATACATTATAACCGCTGTTGTCTGAGTTTTGCGGGGGTCATTTTTTATTAAATGTTGCTCCTGTCAAAATGGCAGATACAGTATTGCAGTTATAAGTGTAGTGACATAGAAACACAAGGTTCTATGCAAATTCTTTAACCAGAATGTCATGTATATATCATAGGTCTCACTTACCTGTGGATGGTTCTCTTACAGGAAAGTATATAGTATCTATACCTTTGGTTGCCAAATTCAGAACAATTATTCAATACATTATTCATCTTTATCTCTAAAGGTTGCATTGTGGGTGATTTGAGACTGACGCAACAATGTAAGTAGTAATTTTACAGAGAGCACATGACATTCACTGTAAGCTAAAAGGGATAGATAAGTATAATAAATGTGACTTTAAAACCTCACAGCCATTCTCTTGATACATCTCTGGAATATCCTTGAAAATACGGAGCAAAGAGTGCTTATAGGTATTTTTTTGTGCATGACAAAATGTAATTTACTAATTTGATTTCTACTAATGCAGAAAAAGTATGGATCAGACAAGTGGATTAACCTGCTACGACTGGTCTCCTAATCATTGCTTCTGCAGGCTTGTATCAAGTGTGATGAGGAGCGGGGGCTTATGGGCTTCACCCCACCATGTCTTCATATAGGCTACAGTTAGTTGAAAGGGGCGTATTTCTCCTTTTTCTTTTCTAGCAATTGACCAGTTTCAATGTTACATGGACAATTGGATACATACAATGTGGAAGATACAGCATCTGCAGTGTTTTATAAGCATCTAATTTAATAAATCACTGGTCAAAAGTAAATGTTGTGTTCCTGTGATTGTTTACATCATCAATGGAAGAAACTGATGTAATAACACCACACCTGGCTCTCTGATTACTGACTTTTAAGGCATGTGAAATAAATACTCTATTTACAGTTTCAAGTAAATATTTACCACAGTACAGTTGAAAATGTTAAGTAATACAGAAAAAAATACAACCATCCCTTGTGTAGAGGCTGCAAGAAATAGGCCTAATTTTGTTTAGTTACATACTCAGTTAAGTCAATACAAAAATGTTCTTATCAAAACAGGTTATCCATTCCCAATCCCCATTTTAGGTGTTGACTATGTCTACATGTAGAGCCTTGACCCTCAGTGTTCGTCGTTTATCCTTTGACTTCTGTGCGTCTCCCTGTAGGATTTCTGGTGCTACGTCGACGACTGTTTCTTGGTGCATTGGCCCTCTGCCGGCGTCGATTTTGTCTGCCTTCCCCTCTCACTACACTTGTTACTACCTGACTTTGAGGACCCTGCATAGCCTGGAAGGCACTCTGGCGTGTTGCCTCACGATCTCCACAGGTGAAAGTCAGTGCTACACCCTCATTGCTCTTCATGACGCGAGATGTGCCGTCAGAAGTGCCATCAAAGCAGCGTCCAAGTGCAATCTCTTTGGCTGTGCGGGGATCCTGGTCTGTCACTGTATATATTCCGTAGTTGTGGCCCAGAGGGTCAAGAGGTGCTAGCATGGTGAACTCATTGGTGTCATTGTTGACAGGTAGAGGCAGGTGGTTAACCAGATACTCCTGTAGCATTGTGTTAACAAGATCCCTCTTACAGCTTCCTTGTGGAATCACCTTCACCAGGGTACGATCTACACGTTCCTGATCATACAGCATCCCACTGCACTTGAACTCCAGGCACACAGCTGAGACCGTCGCCTGATCCATGTCACGGATGCTGCGAGTGTCTCGGAGGCCATACAGTTGGCCTACTGTTTTTGGGTGGGTGCCACCCATATTGCGGGACCTTACATTGATTTCATGTGGGCTGTTGATTTTAACTTTAATATAGCAGGCTCTGTATTCCATGGGCTTGGGCCACCAGCTCAGGTAGTCCTCTGTCCAGCTCATTGGGTCATCTTCATTGAATGGCACTGTGTTGTAATCATAGCGGTCTCCTTCCACTCTTGAGAATCTAAAGTGTGCCGCACTGAATGGGGCCTCCTCACATTCTTTCAACTTCTCAAATGGGTACACCGGTCCATTACTTTCCTCAGCTGTGTTGGAACTTGGTTTTGCCACATTAATGCTGAATGCGGTCTTCTTCACTCTGGGGTCCTCATGGTCAGTCCGCCTGTAGTTCATCTTACCCAGGTAAGGCTGGGGGACTCCAATGAGGTTGGGGTTGAGTTTGGGAGAAGAAGGAACAGCTTCTAGCTCCTCTCCTCCTAGGTTGGCCATGACATAGGCTGAATAGGCATCTGCTTTTTGTTCATCGCAGAAGGCAGGAAGACAGGCTCCATTGGGCCCAGTGACGACGCTATCAAAACGGCCCCAGGCACGTGGATTAGATGAGTAGCCAGCTGTGGGCTCCATATTTATAAGACTCACCACAACTCCCTCCACTTGCTCACTGGGCATGAAGCGTTCACTGCGGAAGGCCCTCACTTTCACGTAGCACCTACGGTTCTCTGGGACATCCAGGTTAAAAAGACGCCTCTCTCTGATCTCCATGTTACCAATCAGGAAGGTTCTCTCCTCTCTTTTACCTCTTCTTTTCTTCTCTATCTGCAGACTTCCTTCCTCCTCCCACAGGCCAGTATCAGGGTTGAGAGACCACAGCTTCATGGTACTGAGATGCTCAGACATCTTCACCTGTGCAGAATCCAGGAAGACCTTCACTTCACCCGCATTCAAGGGTTCATTGTTTTCTTCACCTCTAAAGTCAACTGAGAACATCCCATAGGTTCTCAGCGGCAGGGTATCTCCTTCATCTCCTACAAAGTTGAGATCACTTTGAGCTGCAGCAGCTGTGGAGACGTCTCTGGGGTCAAGGAATGTTATGCTAGCATTTACATTACCCGTGAAGACTTCCCCTTTTTCTGTATAGAAAGAATAGGGAGGAATCTGGATTTGAACCATTGCCTCCTGACCCTCCACTTCTCCAAGTTCTAAAGTGTTTATTTCAGTGGAGCTGATGGTTACAGGAGCTTTCTTTCTTAGAAGTTTGATCTCATGGTAAACAGCCCCTCCTTTGGTGTTAAATGGGAGTACCTTTGTGGTATTCACAAATTTCTGCATGTTGTCCACAAAAGTCAGGACCAGCCTCTCAGTGTCTGGAGGAACCTGGATGGAGAATGTACCTTTGTAGCCAGTGCGACTGATTCTGACTCCATTCATAAAAACATGGCCAAATCTCATGGGCTCACCATTGTCTGCAGCAATGGCTCTACCGTGCACAATTGCCTTTGTGTCTACACATTTCTGACAGCCACACTCGGTCACCACCATAGTGGGCAGTTGGTAGCCCTGACATGTCAGCTGTCTCTCCTCCATCTTTTGCACACCACAGCAGTAAGACACTTTGTCTTTGCACCTGATGCCATTGTCCAGCTGTCCAGCACACGTACTTGTAGGGCACTTGCCCACATTGTAGTAGAAGGAGTCTGTGCTGTTTTGGTAACAGTCATGTGGAAGACGGATGAGGTGGGATTCAGGCTTTGGATTACACGAATGCTCACCTCTCCCTGTGCAAGAGATGTACAAATCAAAATGATCATAATGCCATCTTTCTGAAGTAAACAATTGACTGTACACGCTTGATATTACTCAATTCTCAAAAGCTATCTATATTTGCTGTCCTATATATTTTATATGTTTATCAATTTATTGAGTACACACCTAAGACTCTGAGTGTAGCCGGTTTGGACTTAATAGCCCCAGATGGGCCACTTGCCCTGCAGTAGTATTCTCCAGTCTGCTCAGCACGCAGATCTTTTAGGATCAAGGTGCTGTCAGACTGCTTCTCCAGGAGACTGTTGTTATGAAACCTGTTGAGTTCACACAGAGCAAAAGAGAAGCAAAGTCATTAATTGTACCATTTTATCAAACATTAGATTAACCTATGTGATTCAATATAATTTTTGGACTTTGGTTTCACAATTACAAGTCCTACCATTGGTACTTGTCTGGTTGTGGTGTTCCTGCCACTTTGCAGCAGAAGGCCACAGCTTGTCCCTCTTTCCGGGCCTTGCTCTCAGGATTGCTCAATACATGAAGGTTCTCTGACAAATCACAATTGGAGATAAAAGACCTTTGCTTACATGCTTAATAAAGTCATCAATAATTTACAATGCAAATGAACATTTTGGTTACAAAGGCAATGTATACTGAAATCAGATATTTAGACTGAAATAGTCTGCTGTACCTGTTCTTTTCAGCTGGACACTGAGGACAGGGGTGAGATCAGTGCTATGGGGCACAATAACACTAAGAGTGGCATGACCCTGCAGACTGACCATCAGGGTAGTGTTTCCATCTGGGCAGATACCAGGGATGCGGAAATGCCCATTGTGGTCTGTAAGGGTAAGGAGTTTGCCAGTGTGAAGGATTGCAGCCCCCTCAGCAGTGAGACCACCAGATCCACGAACAGAACCCAGCAGGACGTGGTCTTCACACATGCATGCGTCACACTCAGCATTCACCTTCCCCATCACACACTGCAGGGAGCAGTCTTAGGGTAGAGAGAATAAAATAAGGTAAGCCATTTTGATGTCTAGTAGAAGTATAACCTGATATGTTAAATAAAAAGAGAAATACAGAAAAAGAATCTGTCTGATATATCAGGATAAGCTCACCTGTTTTTGGGCACTCGGGTCCATTGCATGATTTCCCTTCCACTTTAGGCCCGCTGCAAGGCAAAGAGCGAGACTGGCAGTTTCTGGAACGCAGTTGGACCCCCACCTGACCACAGAGGGCAGGGCATAGGCTCCAGTCGGACCATGGCCCCCATGTACCCTGGGTCTTCACACTGTTATCTGTTGGAAAAGAGAGCAAGTGACAGTGAAATAATGACAAGAAACTATTTATGATCAATGAGATCCTTTCTTATTTGTATGTATATCACAAGCAAAGTCAGAAGTCAGTGTTTCGAGGTTTAAGAGTCTGATTGTATTTTCTTACTTTGCACTGAGAATATTAAATGTGTTACAAGAATGAACCTTTAGGACAGAGGAAGCGGACTGCATAGTTGGAGCAGTTGCGATCAGGACCCTGCTCTTCATTGAGGCACCAGAAGCCCACAGTGGGGTCTGCATGGACTTTCTCCCCAGTTTCTCTGGCTGGGACCCATTCAGTGGTCCTGGCTTCAATTGCTTTGGGAGTTTCACACACTCTGGAACGGTAGTAGAAGCGAATGGCATCCAGCTGCTCGTAGTCCCCACGGCCTCCAGGGTGATCAACATTGAACCACGTGGTCCACTCATAATTGTCTGGACACAGTACAGAAACAAATTTGACCTGAGCACAAGCTAATTCTAAGTATTCTAAATACTGCATTAATCAAGTTAGGAA
>JAOXYL010000001.1:11996951-12011739 GCA_028564955.1 Terapon puta | reverse complement strand
TATTCTCTCGTCTGTTTTTGTATTAAAATGTTTCTGGTAGTTGATGCTTGAACTCAAAAGCAAGACTCAGCAGTATAAAGAGAAGGAATAAAAATAGGGTTTCTTGACTCAAGACAGGGGTCCGCAACATGGAAATCCAGAAAGGGAGCCATCTGACAGACGATCAGTGTTGGTCGGCAGGTGTTTGTGCTTAATGGCAGATTATGCAGAGTGAGGGGCAGGTGTGCTGACAGGTAATGTCGAGTGACTGCGGACATGCAGCCAGTGACATGACGGCACAGATTTAGGAAGCTAAACTCAAGTTAAGCTCAATTCTCTCTTTTTTTAAGGTTTTCTTCTAAAAATTGTGTTTTATTTCTATTTTATTTAACAGGGGTAGATTTATATTTTTTTATAGTGGAGAGAGAAATAATGACATATTACAATGAAGCTGTTGTCCTTTTTGTTTTTTAACACCCTCTTGCTGTTGTACCTGCTTGCTAGTGCATGAAATAGTCGCATGAAAATATCCCTCAACAAATCCACGTTTTTATTTACAGCAGTTTGAGTGATGTTATCTAAAACTTCTTTGCAGTGGTGTAGAAAATGTGCCTTTTGTTACTCTTTTTTTCTGACATTAATGTCCTCAGTAAGAACAAACAGGCCTGTAGAAGAATTGACAGATAAATGCACGATACCTTCTTGGTTGCGGTCTTTTCATAAGATTTGTTGGCAATCACAAAAACATATCACCAGCCCACAAATAATTCAAATACAAATTTTCTGCTCTTTTTATTTGTCACAGTTGTAATGCTTAATGCAAAAAATCCTCTTGAAACATCTTTGACATGAATGAAGACAGATGTTCTTGCTGATTGAGGACACTGGATTTATATTCTTTATGGAGGGTACGATTCATATGGAATAACAATAGGACGAATTACAGACTTTGGTCCAGATCATGAAGGAGAACATTTACGTGTAGATAATCATTTATTCATGCTGTCTGTCCCGAGATAGAAGACAGGAAACTCAACAGCTGGAAGACACGCACAGGAGCTTTTCATGAGATTCAAGTCATTTAAAATCTGGACTGCTTCAGCTGTAGTTTAATGGAAGGAGTGAGGAAGATGTGTTGCACAAGGAGCTATTCCCCAATCAGATGACTCACTCATAGGCAGAGTCGAGGCAAGAGAGTCAGAATAATTCACCCTATGAAAGCTTTGAGAAAAATGTTTAAACAACCTGACTCACAAAACTCTCTGTGACCAATCTGTGCAGCTTTATTTCCTTCCCACTATCTCTGTCAGACATCTCAATGCAATCTCACTTGTGAAATGCATATACATTTAAACACTGATTCACTGGTAATCATTATTTTATAAAACATCGGACTGTATCCACTGTTTGTGCTGCTCTGCAAGGAAATGTCTCTTTAGCTGCATCCATCAGCCAAAAAAAAAAAAAATATGTTGACTGGATGTGCTCTATGGGGCGAGGAGCAGAAAAACAATCATGGGAAAACAAATCTGTTCCAGTGTGGATGATGATCATTAAAAACCTTAGCCACAATAAGCCTTTTGCTTTTTGTTTAACGCTGTGGTTGTAGGAATGGCAATGTAAGTCCGTTGTTCAGTCCACCACTTCCCCCTAAGACACTAACACATCTCAATAACTATTGGATTCATTATTGTTGATTTCTGCCCAGACATTCATGGAGGCCAGACAGTGACTCCTAATGATTTTTGGTGACTCTCAACTTTTCAGGTTAAACCAACAGATAAAACTTTTAACTTGACTTTGAAATATCTAGCTACTGTAATCTAAGAGATGGACTGTCCTGCACCGGACAGACGGAGGATGGGACTTTTGTGATCCACCAACTTCATCTCCTTCCTTACCACAAGGCTGACATTTGACAACTGATGTAAATTCAAAATAACACTAGTGTCTTGTAGACAGTGTTCATCCAGATCATACAAGCGTAATATTTAATTCCTTTTGTTCAACTGCTTGTTCATTTCTAGGATTACTTTTGGTGCAATCTGAAAATGGAACCCCCAGTGCACTTTTTCAGACTATTATTAAGTTAAATCCTTGTGGTGCTGTCCAGTGTTTTGTGTGGGAAAAATGTTTTCTGAGGTGGCACAGAGTACCTGCTCTCCATGTATAGGCCCCCCATTGTGTTACTGTATCACCTGACACATCAGTGAGAGAGAACAGGAGCCACAGAGCTCATCATCATGGCATGAAAGAACAATCATTATACCCTGCAGGACTTCAGCATTACATAATGAGGAAAACGGTTGCAGGTTGTAAAATAGAGAAAAAACAGTTTGTTCGTGTTCCTGCCAAGAACAACATAGGACAGAGCTTGTCTGAGAAAGAGCTGCGGTGTGAACCTTTACTGAAATGAAATATAGCTAGCACAGTTTCTTCACTGTACTTACCCATCAGCACCTGGCCAAAATGTTCTTGGAGTGGAAAGAGCTAACTCAAGTGACAAATGTGGAGTTGGGTTGAAGGTCTCAGCAAAAACACAACACTCCATATTCATAGCTAAAACAGTGTTCAGATCGCATTTTAACTTTCTCTTTGAGGTGATCGCTTGTAGGATTACCACTAGGAACAAACAAACAATGCTGCAATATTTCATGTTAATATAAAAAGCTTTTTTCTTCTGGAGAAACATTGCAAAAAGTGAACAATCAGCAACACAGCTCACTGCATATATGACATGGATTCATGTAAAGGTCGATTTCTTCCACAGTGAAATTTCCACTGGACATAGTTCAATACTGTATCAGACAGCCGATGATATAAATCTTAATATCACATTCAATAAACTGGATGTCCAACTTCAATTTCTATAAATGTCGGCGCTCAATCACCTAAAGGCAATTCAAAGTAATGATATTACATAAAAAATAAGTAGATGGATGTATATAACAACATTATTGAATACTGGGAGGCCATTCTCTCATTACTGAATTGGATTATAAAAGTATCCTTCATGACCAGAAGAATAAGCTGCCAGTGCCACACAAAACTCCCAGCGGCCTCAGTGGGAAAGCGATTGTGCAATCATGTCTGCTACATGTTTTTCTGAAACGTATGACATCACTGTCTAGGAGCTCCTTCGGTTCCTTCCCCCCATCTCAATTACTACTTATCAAACCAGCCACAGTCACAGTAGAAAACTGATATTTCCCCCCGCTGGACAGTGATGATTATTCACTCTCACAACACAAACAAGAAGTCAATCTGAAGTGATTTAGTAGAGGCTTGAAATGTTTCAGACCTGGTAATGGTTACGCTCGGTGCTCAGCTTTCATCTGTGGAAAGGGGGACATATTTTGCTCTGATAAAACATGTCACATGATTTTCAGCTTGTAATTAAAGACAAGCTTTGAATGCGGGTCTTTTGGAAAACTTTAGGCTATAATGCTGCCATTTGTGTGAGCATACATGAAAGATTATTTAAGTGTTACATAGCAAAGCACTAATCTCAAATGTAAAACATCAGGAGATGAAGGCTATTGTTATGTCCTCCTTGAATCAACATGTGTTTGCAATCTGAGCAACAGTCTTGGCTACTGGACAGAGACAGTGTGTGTTTTTTAACTTCAGACAAAAAAAAGGAGAAACTGTTCTGACAAAATCCGACCTGATGGGAAATGATCATTTTATATATGTCTTGTCTGTGGTTTTATGGAAGGAAAGGAAGAATAGAAAAAAACTGTGACTTTGCCAGATGTCCTTCATGCGGACAAAAACATTAAACTCAAACCTGATAAGTGTACACTTTCACTGTTGCCTGCATATATAATATGCGATTGTACTATCAGGTATAAGACTGTATTTTGGCATGTAGGAGAAAGTCATAAAACCCTGACATGAGGGGATGTGGGCTCATTCCTGTCTCGTTTTCCCAAGTCCTCAAAGTCACCGAGCCAAAAAAAAAAAAAAAAAGAAAATCCCCTGTGCTAAAACATGTGATCGTGCCATTGTGTTAGTTGTGGTGCGCTCATAATTAACCATGACTTATCTTCTGAATAAGAATTTCTTGCAGTTCATTTCATAAGCAATAACAATTCATTTGAATCTCAGTCTGCCATGTTTACACCAGAATTAAATACTTTGATTGTGAAGTTTGTCCCATCTAGTCTGTGTTTTTCATTTTTAAAGGAACATTAAAACACAGTCACCAATGTTTAGATAATTGTCAGTGCAAGATGATGACTGACTGTTGTCTGATGTGAAGTCATAGTATAAGTCATTTCATCTGTGTCTGTTTGCTTATAATCTGAAGAGTCTGTAATGCAATCAGAAATTCAAGACACGGTCTTCTAAGAGGCAAAGACTATTTCCTTTGCAGCCAGGAAATCAGGATGCTGGGAAAGCCATCAGGCCTGAATGCCCCAAAAGACACACATACATACACACATGTCCTCTTTCCACATCAGCCACATCGGGTAGTCTTTACAGTATAAACAACCAGTACTCACACACTTTCACTCTCTACATCTGTGATCAGCTGCTTCAGAGCACCTCATCATGTTGGTGAATTCTCCCTGTTGCTGTATTACTTCCCTTTCATTGTCTTTGTGTTAGTGAATTTTCTTTCTTTTTTTTTTTTATTTCAAACATCAAATTCTAGCACGATCTCAAATAGCAATGCTGCTCCCTGGTGGTGGCCTGCTCTTGAGGCCAATATCAGGCGTGTTCATTTAATGTATGAATTTTGGTTTAACGCCACTGGGATTGACTTATTCTGCTTTAATATGAAATGCACCGAAGGAGTCTATCATGATTTAAGTGGAAAGTGGATGCCAATATGTTGCTGGTGCTTTAAGTGAAAACAGGCAGTGATGCACGTAATTGTCTCTACAACTGATTATTGAATGAGTTATTCATCCATTAGAATGTCTGGTGCTTGGTTTTAGAAATACTTATGAGGTGGTGAAGAAGCTTTTTGTAGTCGTTAGATTTTTTTCTGTTTTTAGTTAAACTGATTTAAAAAATGTATTATCTTCACAAATTGAAGTCAGTGTGCAGCTCTCCTTTTCTGTTGAAAGATTCAAGGACACCATCACCAGTAAAAATCTGGAGAGAATGAATAGTCTCTTCATGTGTTGACCTCAACTAGACATTTTATGCAGCGATAAGAAGAAAGCCATCAGTATCTTCTTTCGATTCTGTTACACTTAAACCCAAAACCTACATTTTCTGCACCTGGGTGTTTTTGGGTGGGATTCAAAATTGGAATGCCATTTTTCCAGTAGGTGTCACTGTTTGGCAGTGAATTTCCACCGTCAACATCCTCTAAATGACAAATGAGAGTTCGTATGAAATCAGTCAATCAGTCAAGCAAAGAAAAAAATAATCACTCCCAGCAGAGCTCAAATATGGAGCTGTGGTGAAAACAAAAGGTTGCACTGACTGAATCCACGCGGTCGGCCAGCTGCTCTGTTAAGAGACCAAATTCACATTAAACCATGATGGCTTTTTTTTAAAGGTTAACACAGATGACTTTAAAGGTCAAGACTGGCATAACCTATGAGTGGAAATGTTTTCAGAGGAGGAAATGTCTTTGTTACTTCAAACAAAAGGCTTTTTACCCCACCAGCTTATGGAATCAATCATTCTTTTCTAAAATGGCTGCGATAATGAGTCAGTGCAGCTCTGCAAGATAAGAAACGATTGGGAACAGCCACTTCCGAGTGTAAACACATGTAAGACTTTACCCCTGTATGTGTGGTGCGTTCACACAAGCCGCAAACGTAATTGTGTGTTCTTCTGTGTGTGTATGTCTCCAGGTGCGAGCTCGCCATCCTGTCCTTTGTAATGGATGTAATTAACTGGTCACTGTGGCACAGAGTCTTTATATACCATAAGTAATAGTCATGCTCGAGAAAATCACCAGGTAATGGGCCATTCTCCTCCCAGCAGGGACACTAAATGTCTCCTCTCGCTTTTCCTAATTACCCAATTAAAGCTTATGTGGCAGATTTGTTTTTCCTCATTGTCTTCTGCTTTAGCTTGATGGTGTGAGGTCCTTCCATCGCTCGTACCCTGCAACGTTTACGACAGAAAGACAAGGGAGCAGTACAATGTGCACACCGCGCACCAACATGTTTGCACAGTGATTTTCTTTCTACGTTCTTCAACAGAGAAAACACCTCTGTGCCTCTCCCGTGCCTAAGAGGGAAGAATCCGTGTCTTATTAAATATTCATAGTGAAAGATTCGAATTTTATTTCATTTTAAAACGGTAAAGTAAAGGGTCAGACAGGTAAACATTGAGCTGAAACCCACCATAAATCTCCATGAATGTTGCTCTAGATATATCACTATCACTATCAGGTATGGCTTTAATGCTGAGAGAACTGGAGTTATAAAACTAACCAAAGCTCCTGCTTTCTATGGGGACACAACTTCCTCCTTCACTCTTGTCATAAGTATTGTATTGGTGGAGGGCTTAGTCCATATATGTTGTCCATAAATGTTTGGTTATGAGACGAGGGATGACTGATGCTATCACTCTTCTTGGAGGTTCTCACAGAAACGCAATTCTGGTAAGGCAATTATATACAAATGGAGGATAAGTGGCCCAAGGACAGAGCCTTGTGTAATCTCCATTTTACTCCCTAGATTTCATATTATTTGTAATAACACACTGTACACAGCTATAATTATACACTGTATTATATTAAACATAACTGTATTTACACACTGTACAAGATTAAAATATTAGGTGTTGTGTGTGTGTGTGTGTCTGTGTGTGTGTGGTATTAAACCAGAAGCCTCAGGAAATCCTAAAGTATTTTATCCAAGTCTTCTCTCAGCTGAGATACAGCAACTGAACGGGGAGTGGACAGTCAAGCGTGGCTGAGAAAGTAAATGGAAAAAAAAACATATCTATCTGTTTTCTGTTTGGTGAAATAGGAGGTATATCTGTGGTGAAGCATGGTTTGCAGAGGCGATGACAGTGCACAGAAGGTGTCTGTGGGACTTAAGAGATCCCACATGTTGTTGGGAGCTTGTTACCGGCTGCGTAGTGAAGTGTGGTGCCTGTCTGTCAGCGATAATAGATGAGCGGGGACTTTGCAGGTGCAGGAGCCGGTCTGCAGGTGGGCTGAGGTGTTCAGGGGTTAGATAGACTGCACTGGTGTAGTTGTGAGGAGCGTGAAGGGAGGAGCAGCTGGCAGACAGAGGTTCACGGTCAGTCGGTCAGAGGCTCTAATGATGAAGCCCTCGATGTCAGTTTGATCATTTCAGGCCTGACAAGGTCTGAGTGGCGTCCCTTCAGACAACAGCGAGGACAGATGTACAGTAGATGAAGGAGCTGTGCTAATCTGTATATAAATTCAGTGAGACTCAGCTGGAGGGATTAACACCATTTTCTGTCTTGTGAAACCATTTATTCCTTGTGTCCTGTGTGGGATCATCTGTAGTCTTTATGTTTCTTTACTTACACAGTTGGGTTTTGGCCTAAAAAAAAAAAACTGCGTCACCCATCTGTATGTGTTTGATCATTCTAGGGTCTAAAATATTATTTCTAAACTGCACTTTGTTTGATTTTCCTTTATGTTTTTTCTTTTCTTCTCGGCTTTTGTAAGTCGTTGCTTTTCATCACATTTCATACCTTTTGAATTTACACACCTCCACATTTGAGTGAACACACCTGAAAAAGACTAACATCTATGAGGTACTGGCCAATAACTGCAATGTTGGTAAAAATGTCTTCCTTTTTTTGTTTAGCAAGAACACAAACACCATATCTAACGTTGTTGTTCTGAAGGTTACTTTGTAACTTCAATATAATGTTATTTCTTTTGGGCAAGGTTGATTTTGAGCTCCATTAGATGCGGCCATGCGACAAAGATAAGAAGGAAAGACAGTAAAAGGAGGGGACTTGTATCTCTCCACATGGCACACACTGAAAAAACTGAGAGCACAGTGTACAGTGTGTTCAACATCGTGAATACTGAAAATGTGTGGATGGAGGTCAACCCAAACCCTTCACTGGACCACCATAGTCTCTGAACAGTGGTGGACCTCCCCTCTCTGGTGACTGTGGACACACCATTACCCCTGTCAGCTTACTGAAAAACTGCAAGCAGCCACAAAAATGATCATGAAGTGATATCTCTGCAAATACTTGGCTGCTGAGCTATTAACCTTAAAAACAGTGAAACCTAAGGTGCCCCAACGGGTGGAAAAAAAATGGAGAAGGAAGGATGCCCCTGTGGTCCTGGCAAAACATGATTAAGTGCCTTCTACAGCGGACCAATGTGCAAGAAAAGATTTTCTTGACTCTAGAGTTTCCCTCTAGTGGAAAACAAACAAAAGAAACAGCTTTACTGTAAATGCATCATGACTTCTTGTACACTGGTGCAGTTGGTGCCCTTTTTTATTTTGCCCCTGCCTGTAGACCACCTGAGTCCACCACCGGGTGTTCAACAAGGATCTAGTGACGCTGAAGATGACGTTGTGTATTCTCTCTTATCTATTCAGGTTTTTCCTCTAATTCATTGCTCCTCTGTAAAAGTGCAAGTTCCCACTTGCTGGTTTGCCAAACCTTGCGTCTGTCTGCTTATCTTTCTGCCTGTCTGTCTTTCTATCCTCCCTGTGGGCCGTTAGCTATGCTGTGCGTCTGTCACAGTCCCAGCAGTGTGTTGCAGGCACAGAGGAGAAAGAAGGGAGGCCATCTGGACTGGGTCACACTGTAGCAGCGACCACACGGGACGCAGCCAGAACTCCTCTCTAAACCATTATAACCGTCCGGGTGGGAAGAAATAACGACAACGGCTATGGGAACACTTCCCCTCTCTATTTACAGTGGCGCTCTTTATTTCTGTGCACCCCCCCCCTTCCACCTCTCTCTGGATCGCACTCTTTCTTCACACCTCTTGAGATAGTTCTGCTTACATGAGTTGATAAATCCTTTTTTGTGTCCCCCTGTTTATTCACTCTTTGTCTTTGCACTACTGGCTTTGCTTCATTCAAGAGGAAAAGCAGTGTATCTGCAGAGAGCAAAAGCCTTTTGTTACTGATTTGAAAGAGCAGCTTCCAGTCTGACAATTGGCAGCATACCGATAGGGGACAAACAGCGGTCTGTACACTTTCACAGACACACAGCTTCCTCGCAGATACCCTTGCTGTAACACTCATCTCACACACACACGCATGCAGGGAGAGATCAACTCTGCCCCTGCTCAGTTTAAGTGTGTGTCAGGGCGGACAACAAAGCTCCACCACTGGAGGCACAAAACCTACAATTCACCTTTTAAATTGTGCATTTCCATAACACTGGAACAGTTGCTGGTACAATAAAGTACACTTCTCTTTCCTCTCTGGCATTGTGGAGGTGTCTGCTGGCCCTGAATGCCGTGTTGTGTTTTGCATCTGACACTCCTTGACCTGCATTTTTTTGGACCAGCATCCCCCTTAGCCCGCCCTGCTTTAGAGCTCTGAGAAATTCCCCACCATGGTTGGGATTCCCAGTGCCTCTCTTCCTCCCTCAGCGTGTAAGATAATGAACCCTCATAAGAGAGTGGGTGACCCTCTTGTATACACTTTCCATCTATCTTTCCTAAACGGCAGAGAGAGGCAGAGTGGAGTAGACAGAAAGGATGAAGTACAGACCGGCAGTAATATCATAGAGGTAGAGATTGAGGCCCTTGGACCACGCTGCCCTGCACCCGTCTCGATAATGGACGAGGTTAGACGAAAGTGGCCCCATCTCTGGCAGATGAAGAAGGAAAACGTCTCTCTCTTCTGGCCTGCCCGATCTGGCCCGGCATTGATCCACCTCTGGACAGAGCAGGAGTCTATTATCTTGGAGATTACTTTCAAAGCTTTTCATTTTGACCTTGTGCCGGTGGATCTGCCAGGCACTATAAGGACTGATTGAACGCCCTGCAGCCACAGATCTGACCTGAATGCAGCCTGCCGGACGTCAGCTCCAGCCAGCCACGGCCTCTAATTCTCCCTCACTCTCACCTCTCTGACCTCCATCCTCTCCACCTGTGTTTTTTTTTTTAGTTTCTCATTCACAGAGGCTCCTTCACCATGTTCACCTCCTCCCACCGCCACTGCCCCTTGGCCTGTTAGTCTCTCGTTTTTTTCCCCGTCTGAACTCTCTTTTCACTGAATTAGATCCCTACTTCATGAGACAAGTTGTCTTTTTGATCAAATGGCTTTCAGTGGAGGTTAAAGGGCTCTCAAATCACCACCTGACAAGAGCAAGAGAGCTGTTTGTATAAAGAAAAACAAAAGCAAAAGCTCCATTAATGTTTCAGTAGACCTATTAATTATGCATTCTGTGGAGTTATATTTACACTCTTTGATAGCAAACACTGAAGTAGCATTGTACTCATATTTTTCTTGGTTGATTGGCTTGTGCAAACAACTGAGAAATGTCCGGAGGCTTTAGATCTCATTTCTGAGAGAGCAGCTTGTGCGTCTATCCTGACCAGGTCATACTGTGATGCTCTCTTTTCAAGATTACCAAACAAACAACAGGAAGGCTCCAGTTTTGATGCTTCCAGCAGTTAAATCACAGAATGAAAAATACTATTCACCCACATTAGTCCTATCTCCATTAAATACAGGCACAACTTCTCCAGTTATTCAATCAATATGTGTCCCTTTTTGGTCTTCAAATGGGAAAATATATAATGTGGGACAATACCTGTCACGGCATAAATGGGAAAATGTGAAAATGCATCTGCAGTACCTTCAGCAACCCAGGGACGGGAGACCTTGGATAGCAGTAACAGACTAGCTCAGCATTAGCGCTGTGGTGTCTGCTGTTGCACAAATGCAGAACGCGAAACAACATTTATGACAGTGTGTCGAATATAAATAGAAAATGGGATCATTGAACATTTTCCATGACCTCCCACTCTGTCTCATCTACTGTGTCTGCTTTTAAGCCCTAAGGATTGTGTAGAGAATCAAGTCAATGTCTAAACACACTAACAAAGATTAAGCGTTTCTCTTTGTTACTCAATCACATGCTTTTTTAAGACAAAGGACAGTATTTAGTGGTAAATAACAAATATTCATTTTATTTCAATTCCATGATTCTCTAAGCATATCGGCTGTACCAGCACTCAAACCATAAGAGGAGAGACTGATCCATATTTGGGGTACTGATCCTTCCAATGCAGCTGTCAATACTGCAGTGCACAATATTATCAATTCAAGAATTAATATTGGCAGTACTGATACTTTAAGCATTCATCCATCCATCTCTACATAGGCAAAGATTTGGTTTAAATGTTTTGTCCTACTTTTAGTGCTTTTCTGTTTTCACAGGTATGCTTATTTCCTCTGACTACCTAACTCTGTGTCTGTTGGTGTGCATATTTGTACAGGTTAGTCTGTTAATCTTAATGGAAAGCCGTTAAAAGTTTAGTTTGCAATGCTAATCCCATACACTTTTTGTCCGAGTCAGCAAATATCTCCTCCACTAGCTGTCAGTTTTGTATGCACACTGAAAACAAGTCCAGTGTTCATACAAAGCCCTAGCTCTGAAAATAAACAAAAGGCTCTGAGACTGAGCTGTCAACCTGAACTAATTTCCAAGTCGTCAAATACGCTTTGTCACATCCGGTGCTTATGCACACAACAACACTAATGCAGCGTGTTACTCACAAACTCATGTTTAAATACTGGATCGTTTCTGTTTATGAATATTTACCTTCCCACATGTCTCCAGTGAGTCGCAATTTAACAACTGATGTGTGAAAATCAATAAATATTCACTTTATCTGACAAGCCACATGATTGCTGACGTCAGACTCTGCTTGAAAAAACTGAAATATGCTGAACTGAAATAAAGTGTTTTGCTGTGATGTAATTGCAATAAATGGATCAAAAGGATGCTGAAATCATTTCATTATGATGTCAATTTGTAAAAAGTCTGAATTCATGCTGTGTAGGGTCTGTCTGCAGCATGACAAGCAAACAACTTTTAAAATGCTTCTTTTATGAATGGAGTTTGGATTGATGTAGGCTCATTGCCTTGGTGATGCGTCTGTGCAATATTTGGCTGTTGAGTACAAGTATCAACAAGCTTTTTTTCCAGAATTTTAAATTAGCTAAAATGAAATGTGCTGTATAGATGAAATTGCCTTGTCTTGTGGAAATCTTAATATTTGCCACCTTAACCTCACCTTGGCTTCTCGGAAGGTCTTTTGACTGTCAACCATGCGCACCAACACACACAATCTTTCCTCATTAATTCGGTTGCCATCACTCAGCTGTAGTTATTTACAAGGTTTTGCCCTCAAATTATTCCATGTCCTTCTTTTAAGGGAAACTTGAGTAGTTACAGTTCTGCAGTCAGCACAGTTCATTTCATATTACAGAGTTTGGCTGACTGCAAACACACACACTGACATACTGCACCTTTTCTTTTCTTATTTTTTCTTTGGCTTTAGATTTAATTCAATTTATTTACTTCCTTTAATTTTTTACGTTAATTGTTCTAACTTACTTTTCTTTCCCTTCCTTTCTTTCATTGTTTTTTCCCTCTCCCTTTGTTTCTTGTCTTCCCATCATTTTCTCTCCTCCAGTGTCTTTGCCCCAGTTTTTCAGGCCATCTGTCCATCCATCAGCAGGGCCCCTCAGATGGATCCTCCTCACAGTGAGAGCATTAGATTGGACTATTCCTCCTGGCCGTATAGATGGACAAATCAGTCCGTCATCGTCACGCAGTGAAACACCACGTTTACTTAACGAGGATCTTGACTGACCTGCTATTATCGACAGTTATGGAAATTGAAATTATAATTAATCTGTAGGGCTCCTTCACCCTTGTTTTGTTGTTTATTAATCTTTCTAATTCATTTTAAGTTGATTTTGCAACTCAGCAGTCTAAGGGTCAGACTTAGTTTGGTCAATTTCTGTCCGTCTGTGGTCCGGGCCAATTGATTCTGCGACAAGGTTATATTCCCTGAACTGTACTGATCAATTAATCATGATGGATTTCCAATTGTCAGAGGGCACAGTTTGTTAGATCCTCCTTTATTACCTTGGAGACTGATAGAATGACCTTTACTGGCCTTGACGAAATAAGGAATAAAGATTTTTCACATCATATACACACAGCACGGGGCGTTTGGAGTGAGGGGATGCAATCTTTATCAGTTTTATAGCACAGAAAATGTTGTTTTAAAAAGAATGAGACAGTAAGTGGAAACAAATGACCATTTCATCAGGATCCTCTGAGAGTAAGAGTGAATTTGATGTGACTGAAAAATGATGAGTGAATGATGGGCTGTGACAGTGACAGTGTAATTGGTCCCAGACGCACCATTAAAGCGGCATACATTGAAGAATATCCCTGGCACCTCATTAAAAGATACTGCAATATTTGTGTTTCATATTCTAAGAAGTCATATCAAATTCTCCAATGCTCTTATTTGATAAATGGCACTAGGGAGGGGAAATATACCAGATTCTGTACAGTGCCTGATGACGAGACTCCTCCTCCTCTTTGATTAGTGGCTGAGTGGTTCATATGAAGGGCAGAGGGTGAATTGATCCAAGCGGTGTCCTGTTCATAGGCAGCAGCTCAGCCATTTGATGGAAGTCAGGAGGGGACAGCTTGTCCGTCGACAGGGACCGTGAGACTGAATGACATTACTCTGATGTGGGGGAGGGGAGAGAAGGAGGCAGAAAGAAGGAGAGAACAGATCTGTTGCTCAGCCATGCTGTGACCTTCAGCAGACCTTCGACAGCCAATAATAACCTGACCGCCACGCCTCCCTCTCTCCCTCTCCAACATCGTGTGCTCTCCTCACATCCCCTGCTCCTGCAAGCATTTACCATTTTTAATTATCAGTTGATCACGTGCGTAACTGAATCCCTCTTTTTCTATTTAAAAGCCTTGTATGACAACATACGTGCAAAAAAACAAACATTTATTAACCATTAAAATGAGAAAGTGAAACCAAAATCTTGTCAGAAGATCACATAACACAGCGGTTATGGTTACAATAATTTTGCTGATCAGTGACCCAGCAATACATTTAAGCCTTTGACTCGCCTCCAAAAAAAGGTTCAGGCTCAGAGGAAGAGCAAGATAGTCAAGTTTCACTCAGATATTTTTTGGTTTATTATATGTGTTGCTCTTAACAAAGTACAGTATGAACACCAACTGAATCAAATAATAATAATCTTGCAACTTCAGCTCTTATGTGAAGACAAATGATCAGGCTGCTGGAAGAAGCTTGATGTTTACTATAGACAGACATGAAAGTGGTATCGATCTTCTCATCCCACTCTTTGCCAGAATGCAAATAAGTGTATTTTTTTTAAAAAGTTAAATTCTTCCTTTATTAAAGAAATCTGGCGATTCACAAATTTTTAGTACTCAATGTATCTGCCTAATGTTTAGTGACAACACTTGTAATTTGTTTCCCTTGCAATATCCTCCCAGCTCATACATGATTCATGTCTTCTGTAGTTATGCTGAGACACTTGGCGTGTTTGGCAAAACTTCAACCACATTCCTACAAGCAAAAGGGAGAAAAATCCCTCACTGTACTCAGGAAAACATTACCGCTGAACATCAGCCTGGCAGCATTTACATTTCCCTCAAAGCATATACGGCAGAACAAATTAGTCATGTATGAATGTAATTTCTAGGAGACACCGTTACGTCTTCTTTGCTGTCAGTGATGGACGTGTTGAGGATGGAGGGATGGAACAATGGTCTCCAACAGTACAGCGCCTGAAAGACCCTGGAGCACTCATAAAAGGGGAAGAACATGCACACACACAGACACACA